>JAOYRR010000410.1:0-1233007 GCA_038994665.1 Podotricha telesiphe | reverse complement strand
ATTTATATAATTTTCTGCCTATATATTTTGCCGATAAGTTATAACTTATCGGCAAAATAAAAGCGAATTATCGTATAAAATTACACAAATCATGTAATAACACACAAATTACTTTATAAACAATGAAAAATAAATTAATTACTATTAAACAGTATCTATAAATTTGAGGCTGTAATGTGATATTACGGCGATTACTCTGTCAAACAATAAAGCCGTTATACGAGTATAGGTATAGCTAGCTACACGCGTTCACGCTTTTTCCCGCATAGCAAGGTAGACAGAGAGAATCTAGTAAAAAATTAAACTAGTGGGTTAAGATAAGGACTAGATGATGGCCAGCCTTCAGCTCTAATGGAGTCTGGAACGGTCATTTCCAACCAAGATTGGGTAAATCGAGACATACCCGGCGCCGAGTCGTGCCGAAGGGAATGGTCTCTCTTGGTTATTGAAAATGGTGTTGGTAACTACCTTCTCAAGAATGGTACCTTGATACACTTGTGTCGATGTTTTGACACCGCTTAAATATTTGTTTTGCTTTTACCACCCTATTCTTCTTTAAATTATCTGTTAGAAAATGACAATTTCTTAGTCATCTTTTGCTTTCTTCGAATTCTTCCCCTTAATGCTTTGATCGCCTTTTTCGTACGAACGTTACGTGGACGGCCAGATCTTTTTCTGTCAGAAACAGGGAAGGTTTCATTGTACCTTTCAATAACCCGGTACTCAAACATTGACAAATACCAAGCGTATAAAGGATTTTAAAAATTGTATTTGGCACCATACCTACTTTATGTAATGCAATCGCAGCGATTCAGTTTTCTTAATCACCCTGCTCCATTTAACAAAAATATTTAAAATATATTGGCGCGAAAATAAGAAAACAAAAGTATTATTTTGTTTATTTTTAATTATAACAGTATTTATGGTCAGACTAAGTAGATTTTACTGCATCATCGCACCAAGTTAATTCTTATATTCCTTCTTGGAATCGTCTAAAATTTTATATTAGACAACAAACAGGCATTACGTTTTCTGCAATATTATAATATGATATGGATTTGCATTTCTTTTTTTAATTTTAAAGACTATTTCACATTTCTCGTAGCGGTTAATTTAATCACCTTTCATCACTCCTTCTAGCCTTCTATTTCAAATAACAAAATACCGGACTGTATGTATTTTAATTAACAATTTACGATTTCTTTTTAATATAATATTATTTATGTACTATTTATATATACACTAACCTGTTTATCCTAGCTGTGACTATGGCTTCTGTAAAATCCGAGGCCATCGTGTGTGACAGCGTCTGACTGTATACGCGATGGTTGTGGGTTCGATTTGCAATCAGGGGAATGATTATATTTAAATTATTTGAAGCTGAAAAAAGTTTACATCGAAAACCAGTAAATTTACTATTAAGAAGATGTTCAAACAAATCATGAGTAGACGAGACCGATGCTTTAGCTTTTAGTTCTTAGTTTCTGGTACGTCCACAAATATACAGAACAAAAGCTAAAATTTCAACTCAAGAAGTTTTCTCAAAGACGCTACAAATAGCTGGACTTAATGTGCTGTTGGCTTCCATGTTATTTGATTTTAAACTTTAAAGGGTACTTACGACAAGATTGGCTTAACATGAACTCCAAGTGCAAGTTATAAGAAAACTAGCTTCATTATTTATTATGGATATGGGCATTATTCATTGGTATGATGAAGATGCCTCAAAGAACATAAGCCTTAGCGCTACGATTTGTGCGTTTTCAAGCGTGGAGTGTACAGACACCTTCTCCCCCATGTTCTGCGAGGATGCTGTAGATGTACATGGGAGAAGGTAATCACTTACCATCATCATGGTCGTGAATTCGATTCTCACCCAGCGAATTATTATGTTTTAATTATTTTCATCTTCTCGCTCTGGTATTCAAGCCGAAAATGGAAAGCAGAGTGTCTTGAAACTAGTTCTCTCCGGTAAGCAAAATGTTTAAGCTGCTTTTTTAACCAGCGAAATGTGAAGTACACTTACTTAGCCTTTCTCCCGTCGTGTAGTGTACACTTGATACTTTCGTCCCTTAGAAAATAATACGTGTGAATTGATGGAAATAAATACTGCACTTTGTGTAAACAATCTGACAAATGATAATATTTTCTATATACGCATTTTCGATAAAGGAATTGAATTTATAACCACCTTATCTAGGCATTCCTAATACGCTACGACGGCGTTGTAATCAAAATCTTATTTAAATTAATTATTCTATTTCATTAAAAAAAAAATAATTTTAATTTATATTCAACTCACTTTTGTATCTTATTTATAGTTTTAATAGATTAACTATATTTAATTTGGAAAGTGCCTGAAAAATATTTCAAATATTTAGTTTGAAAAGCATGTTTGCTAAACGGAATTAATGAGAAGAACTAATATTTTTATATTAATTTTTATTTATGAGACCATCGTGGCGCCATGGGACAGTCGGACTATAAACGCAATGGGTTGTGAGTACAATTCCCACTCAAGGTAATGATTAAATTTTAATTATTTTCATAATGTGGTAAGACAAACTACGGCGTTAAGTTCCTATTAATGCCCCACTACACTATGATGCCATAATTTAATTTTCTTTTTAATTTATTTTTGCTTCACGCTTCACGCAAACAGATTAGAGTCAAGACTTTCCTTTCTCCACTTTCTGCTCGAATTTGAGACATTACACGTTCAGTCGCAGAACACAAGCACTTGTTTTGCCTTACCAGAGAGGAGAAATGTTAATCATTTAAATACAATCACGGAAATCGAATACTCAATCGTTTACACTTAAACGTTGTACCACTGAACCACAATGGCATAATAAGGATTTATTTCACTTACTTACTTTGCGAATTATATTTGATACAAAGTTCAAAGTTTGTTTAGTAAACATAAGCTTTTTAATTTAATTTATTATTTATAAGAACTTTATAAGTAAAAACATGATTACTAAGTAAAAAAAATAATATATTAAATGGTGACAGGGCCGGATTAAGGAAGTCTAATGGCTATCGTAAGTTTGTATGATAGTTTTTTTTTTTTACTACAACGTTGAAATTTGGTAGAGAGATCTCCATTATTAAACGGATGAAGTTTCCGGTAACAGCTAGTTTATTATAATTTCATGTACTTATAAACTTAAGAACTTCTTAAATTGATTTGAAAAAAGTTTATTGATGTGTATGTGAAGAATGAGGTCCTCTCATCCGGGACATAGGTCTTCTAGAAAACATGCCCACTGCTCAAAATCTTTTTCACATTCTCCAGGTCTTCCTATATTATGAAAATAAAATGTTACACTGAAGTATATATTATGACATTTTATTTAAATATTTTTATAAGTGAAAAACGTCACAAATTATAACCTTATATTCTTGTATAAAGGTGAAGAGCTGAATACGACCGCAAAATGAAAAGCCCGGAAACAGTCGCCAACAAAATCCAAAGTGGTTAATGCATTGGTTGAACAGATTGGCGGCAGTTACAAATATTACCCTAGATATTATAATACATTTTGAAATAACTTTAATTTTAATATATAAAATGTTTTTCATATATGTATGACACTGCTTATTTAGTTATCAATAAGCAGCTTCACGCTTTACGCAGCAGGGTAGTCAGAGTGTACCTAGTGTCAAAACACTCCGTTCTCCACTTTCCGCCTAAAATGGAGACATTTTGTGTTGAATGGTGGACCTCATCGCCGTTTTTTGTATTAATTGTTTATGTGTGTATTCTGTTTATTACTAGTGCCCCGCTCGCCGCTTCACCTTCGTAAACTACATGACTAAACAGTTTAGATTTTTCGACTGCCCGCTTACTTAAATCACAAACTTTGTTTAAATTTCTAATTTAATTAGTTGTATCTTTTTTATTTATGAACCGATTGAAATAAAATAAACACTAAATGTTATGGAAAGTTTACCACAATATAATATTTAAATTGCATTTAAATCGGGTGAGGTGTTTCTGAGATTAGCCCGCATGAACAAACAGATAAACATAAAATAAAAGTTAAAATAAATGCCTATAATAATTTTTTTTTTGATATCTTGCATGTACAGACAGCGATCAGTTATATTTTTATTATATGTATAGATATGTTTATTTCTACCAAGTATATTGTTCACATCCCCAGCCCATTTCTTTCTATGCCATAAGATTCCCTGGAATTGCTGTTTTAGTGATAAGTTTGTCTGTAATTGTACAGCCTATTTTTGTTAAGTTTCTGAGTGTAACCTAATTAAAAATGTTTTTTATTAGGTTACACTCAGAAACGTTATTATATTTTTGTGCAGTCACTTTGTTTTACATTTTCCGAAAATAAGGAATAAAGTTAATACAAATTGTTCTCACGTCATACTTTAAGTAACCGAAACGGACGAAAAAAATAAAAAACCTCCCAATTGCAGAAACGCACAAACAATGCCTACAAATTCAATTATAAGAAGGTTTCATTTGTCTTACCAGAGCGGGGAAATTTAAATAATTTAAATAAAGTAATTCCCCTAGTGGAGATTGAACCGAGATCTATCGTGTTTACAGTCAGATAATATTGCACTGCGCCAAGAAACCTTCAATTTAGCTCAATTTGATTGATTTTGTAATTTTCTCTACTTAATATGTAATGCCTGAATTCAGAAAGTGGAAAACGAAGTGTCTTTATAATCTCTACCTTTTTTATTTAAAAAAGGGGCAAATGAGCAGAATGACCACCTGATGGTAAGTGATTACCTTCTCCCATGTACATCTACAGCATCCTCGCACGACATGGGGGAGAAGGTTTCTGTACACTCCTATTTATTGTTGTCTTTTTGGAAAGACTAATAAAATATTGAAATTAAATATTATTTTAAAACATTTGACAGGTAGTCTTTGTATCAAACTGTAATTAGGACTTGTTGTAGGTTCGATTCCCATTCGGAGGTACGATTATATTAACATTTTATTTTCCACTTTGGTGAACAAGACAAAGCGCAGAGTTGAGTTATGATATCGAATTCGGATGGAAAATGCAGAACAGAGTATCTTGACACTAGGTTCTCTCTGACAACCTTAATATGCGGAAAAAGCGTGAAACTGTTTTAACAATTCCAAAGAATATAATATTTAGGTGCTTACTATTTTTGTAAGACAAGATATCTTTTAATTGGATGGTACACAATTCTAAACGTAAGAAAAACCAATATTGAAAACTTGTAATTAATAATAAATAATATTTATTATATATCAAACTGCTTCACCTTTTTCCCCACATAGCAGAATGCGTAGTCAAAACACTCCTTCAAAACATTCCTTTCTCCAATTTTACGTTACAATATTAAATGACGCGCCTCATTTAGACTTACCAGAAGAGAGAAATGAAAATTATTTAAATATATTTTTTAAACACTTTTGAAAGTGTTAATCGCACACTTGAAATTGAAAAACATATTTTTAGAAAACGTATAAAAATTTGAACGCAGCGGGATTCGAACCCGAATAAGTAGTAATAAGCGTGTAAGAATTTTGACGCAGCTGGATGTAGAACGTATGGCTTAGTGGTCAGAGCGCTTGGACGGTTTGCAAGAGGCGCGGGTTCGAATCCCGCTGCATTCAAATTTTTATACGTTTTCTAAATATAATTATTCTCTCGAGTCAGTATTGAATGTACAACAGTCAAACGCAGTACACTGAGGCATGATGGATTCGACAATCTAAATTAGACATCGCCGGATACTAACATGTGTATAACTAGATTAGCCATCGTCACTTATTAGATTGACGAAGGTATAGGTATAATATATGGGGGTCTAAAACACTTCATAAATATATTATACTTATTCGAAGCGAAAGAGGAAAATGATTTATCGCATCTATAAGTAATAGGTACGTGTTTAGAACTGAAAATGTGAACACTATGGAAAAAGATCAAGAAAAGTGTCGAATTACAAATGTAATAAAGATTGTGTTAGTTATATTTTGGGCAATATGGGTATGAATTATTTTAATGTTAATTATTTTAATAAGAGATTGATTTGTATTTTTTTTTTTTGTTATTAACATAAATTCAAATAAATCAGTAACTAATTTTAAAATTACTATTTAGATGATTAAGACTCGTTCACGTGTAAAATATACGTTGCCTTAGTTACGCGTATGTCATATTATATCAAAAGTGCATGTCAAAGATGCGGTAGCGTGTATATTTCATAACATATTTTTATAAAAACATCTTTCTGAAATATTTTCCTTTTATTTACCTTTATTACATTTCCAATATATTCTTCAAAATCAAGCTATATAACAAAAAAGGCTTTATTCAAAACTACTAGTAGTTCCGAAAATGTGCGCGTACAAACGTTCTGTTTTTACTGTTTTATTATAATATAGATAGATATATAAATAATTCATGATTAGAAGACGTTCTGAACGCCGACTACTTCACATTAGTTTTTGTATATTGAATAATCGCAGTATCTATCAATTAATATTTCTATACAGAATACATACATTTTAAAGGAATGACTTAATTAAATTTTTTTTGACGTTTCGAACACTTTACGTTTCGTCCGTGGTCACAGCTAGACTGAGGTGGCATTTGTCTGTCATTTGATTTGTTAATGTATTTTCGAATACCAATATACGCGATTAGTCCGGTTAAAATAGTTTCATTTTAAAATATATAATTCCAATATGATTTAAACCTAAATCGGTATACATATGTAGGTAGGCAGATATTCAACCGCTGTTGCAGTTTAAACGCCACGTTTTGTGCAAGTGACGTCACATGTCACAGGTAATTTGTAGACTAAATATTGAACCTTGTGGTTTACTCTTGAAACCTTATGAATGAGATGGCAGTCCCTAAATTGCACAACTGGTATAAATGGCAAAATTTTATTTCGTTTTTTAGTTAGTATTTTGCCTAATATCATTATTAATTTAGCAAATTACATTACATATAGATTAATTACTGTTTATATTTTATTGCATATAAATCTTAAACATAATAAGATCTTTGGTATCCTATCTGTCTACCACGGACTAATGTAAAGTGTTTCTGTTCTGATTTTCTAAAATATAATTTTGAATACCAATACCCGCGTTTAACCCGTATAAACCCGTTTCAATTTAAATGAAATTCATTCGCTTTCAGTTTCAATTTCGTCCAGAAACTGTCATGTTTCACGTTTAGAAACTCTAAAATCAAACTATCTTTGGGAAAATAGATTGGAGATTAAGATTGGACTTTGGCTAATTTGTGCTTGTCAATAAACGTTCTCTCAATTTTGACTTTTGGGTGGTTGTTTGGTTTGTTTACAATCCCCGACGTTTCCCGGTTTACTTTGTATGTACCGGGTGTACTTTCCGGGTTTATATTGTAATTTATTTTGAAAAAAACTAAAAATATGTCGATTTTTTCGGCTAATTCATGTCATGGAAGTATTGGAGTTTTTATAAGATTGGGACTCTGATAGTGATTCTGAAAGAGAATTACTTTAGAAGATAAATTAATATTTGTTTTATTTTAAATAATTAAAGTATAGATCTGTTTTTGTGTATATACCACACAATCTAGTTTGTGTATACCAGCATACTGCAAAGGAATGTTACTTTTCACTAGTTTCAAGAACTGGCTCATTTTTTTGTTTGGCTTAAATATAGTTTTTACTGAAGCTTTCCTTAAGATATTGCTAATCCGGTCTGTAACTCCCTTCACATATGGTAGTAGTGCTGGTTGTCTCTCCACTGTGAGCGGCTTTTTGGTTTTCCCACGACGCTGGCGGGGAACGGGCAGATTGTTCAGATGAAGGGCATTCTTCACCATAGACGTATATATAGTAAAGCATGAGGAAGTGATATTTTTTTGTGGGAAGGTTAGGTTAGGTTAGATGTTCAGCGTCGCAGAGCTGGTGGGCTCTCTGTAACAAAGATTTGACAACGGTAGATAACTGTGTAGGGTGGTGGTGGGATTTACCATTGAGATATCTGTTGGAGTGAGTCAGTTTTCTATAAACTGTGACTGTTGCTTATCTTACATTGGTCAAACAAAAAGGAGCATCGGTATAAGGGTGAAGGAACACATCTCCGATGTCAAGAATGGGCGTGTGTCGAAGTCAGCTGTGTGTGAGCATACAACGGATAAACTCAACCATTACATCAGGTTTGATAAACCTCATATTCTCGCAACTAAGAAGTCGTTGGCGGTAGTTTTATGTAATAATTGTATCAAATGACAGACAAATGCCACCTCAGTCTACCTGTGACCACGGACTACTGTAAAGTGTTCGAAACGTCGGGTTCTAAAATATATTTTTGAATACCAATTTTATACGCGATTAATCCGGTTAAAAATAGTTTCATTACAAAATGTGTAATAATCGTGAAAATCAAAGAACTTATTTTGTATAAATTATACTTGTTTTTATTAAAAGGGCACATTATAAGAAAATTAAACAATATATAATTTTTTTATTGGCAATCGATTTTATTATTTGACACGTATTTTTTGTTATACTGTAGTCAAGGCCCGAACCCGAAGACCAGAACGACCCCACGACCCCGTGTAACACCAGAAAAACAGGGACGGTGCCAGCCTTTAAGGTGGAAATAGAGTTTGTTTTATTTGTGGTACCAATGACGCTACTAATAATTAACTTCAGCAGCATCATAATTTCTTCCTATGTTGCCTTTACTCTTTATCTGGCTTACCCTTTATCTAGCGAAAAACATTAATATTGTATGAACCTTGCAAATTCAATATATTTACTTAAAAAACGACGTCACTCGAAAACCTCGCACGCGTGTAAATACTTCATACCTAACGAAGAACACAACACTTGCTATCTCGGAATTCATATTTACAAAATACTATTACCACCATTTTTATTTATTAAAAAAAATGATAATATCAAACAATCAAAAAATTATAAATAATACACAATTATTCCCAATTGCAATTTGTCACACAAAGTACAAACGTTAAACAACGTTATGTTCGCGTTCCATTACACTTTCCTGTGCACATTGAAATGAAATTTAAAAATTCTTAAAATGTATCTTTTGTTTTATAATTTGTCCAAAATATGGAGTAATTTTTTGGGATTTGAGAGTATTATTTTTATTGAAAACAATTTAAAAAGGAATAGATAGTTATAATTTTAATACATAGATTAGAATTTTTCTTTAAACACACATTGTATAACGAAACTATAGAGAGGGCTGCAATATATTATGAAATATGTTACCATTGCTGGGATTGGTTATTGGCATGCAGATTAGAGATCGTAACGTGAAAGATATATAATAATCAAAGAATGATGAAAATCCTGGATTGGATTAGTTGGCAGGTAGTGCGTTTCACGTAATAACCTGGGTTATTAAAACTACTGCTACTACTTCTTAAATATTTTCATATTATATATATTTAGTAAATCTTGAACCTTAACCACCTTCGAAATTTTAAAGTAAAATTTAAGCCCCATAAGCGCGTATTGCCCATACAACGATTGTATCTAAACAATCCGCATTACACCGTCAACCTGACAAGGGACATGGCTGACTAGCGTTTGACATAGCAATAAGGGGGACCCTCATCAAAATCAATCCACATCTACAATTTTACAACACAATTAAATACATTTTCCTCGTTAATATTGAATTTGCTTTGTATTTTGGTGGGTAAAGTTGATATGTCTATACAAATAAATCCTATTGGAGAGTCTATTTGTAATATTAAAATGAACGCTTTTTCTAGATGCATATGAACGTAATACGTATACACGGTACATATACGAAAATATATTTATTACATATTTTTTGGCGCTGACAGATAGCTGATGTAACTTAGGCTACCTTTATTTTAAAATTCTACACGGATGAAATCGCAGGGACAGCTAGTTTATTTTAAATGGACTCATGATACGTAAAATACGCATATATAAATTATAATAAATAAAAATAGTTGATACGTATCTCAATGAAAACGGTAGGGAGTTCTGAGTTGAAATCTTTTTCGTGGAATAGCACGGAAAATAAAGATAAGCAGCTTCACGCCTTTCAACAAACAACAACAATAACAAAGAGGAACCTAGTGTCAAGACACTCGGTTCTCTAGAATTCAGAGCAATAGTACGTAGAATTTATTTGGCATTAATTAGAAGTAGAATTGACTACGGATCCTTTTTGTAAGATAACAGTGCAAATAATCATTTACATAAATTGGACAGAATACAAAATATGGCAATGAGAGTTATCGGTGGGTATATTAGGTCTACACCTATACATGTAATGGAAAGTGATCTTTGCATTTCTCCTCTTTTTATACGAAGACGCTATATAGCTATAAAATACTGTTTAAATTTCAATCATCAGTGAAGAATGAAACCATCCAGCATATTTCGCAATTGAGTTTATTATGTAATAAAAGTTATTGGACTAAGAAAAAGAAGCCGTTATTGCCTTACATGTACTTAAATATGAAAGATGAAATGATTAGTTCCTCGTCACTATTGGAGATGTTTAATTTAAGCACTTGGCTGTCTAACATAAATATTAAAAATATTATTAAGACTGATTTAAATTGTATAATAAGCCAAAAAAATATTTGGACTGTAATGTGTCAAAATACGAAATTATTCACGAAATGAATGAGAATTATGTTGGGTGGAATGCCATCTACACAGATGGCTCTAAAAATTTGTCTAATGTTGGATGTTCTGTTTTTGATGCAGTTAATTTAGTTAGCAAAATGTTCAGTTGCAATTTTTATGGCACTGGTGTATGTTTCCTCTCTTAATTGTAATAAAATAGTTATTTTCTCGGACAGTAAAAGTGCTTTGCTTCATTTGACTAGTTGCATTAAAGGCAAGAGAGGTATATCAGTTGCTTATAAAATATTAGATAAGATTATTATGTTACATAACAGAGACATTTTTGTCAAACTCCAATGGGTTCCTTCACACCTTGGACTTAAGGGAAATGAGGAAGCGGACAAACTAGCAAAGCGGGCATTAGTGGAAGGTAAAAATTTAAAGATATTACCTGACTTTTTTGAAATTTTAATCAAGTACAAAAAGGAAGTCAGAAAAATTTGGAAAGAGTATTTTGATGAGAGATCAAAATTAAAAGGAATATGGTATAAAGTTATTCAGAATAAGCTTCCTCAGATCCCATGGTTTGGTGAAAAAAAAATGACACGTGAACAAATTGTTACTGCTCTTAGGTTGCGTGCTGGGCATATTCCGTTAAAGAAATTCAGTTTTCTCATGAAGAAAGTAAATTCTCCTAACTGTGAGTTGTGCGGAGTGGAGGATAATATTCACCATTTCTTAGTGGAATGTGTCCGTAATGCCGGGGTCCGTCAAGACTTAATTCGTCGATATAATTTAAATTTAAGAGATGTAGGTGTTTTCCTATGTTTATTGTCTGAACCTTGTTCTGTGGTAACTAAGATGTTGTATAAATTTAAGTATAAATAGTGTTCTTAGAAGATTAAGGAAATGCTATAATTGTGTGTTTAGGAATAGTTTTAGGGAACGATGGGGCTGACATTTTTGTATTATTACATAAAAAGACCCTAAATAAAAATAGATTTTAAAAAAAATTAAAAAAAAAAAAAAGCAATAGTCGGCTGCCTTTGTTACATTATCCTTAATTCAATGTTCAAAATAAATTTCTTGCACAACAGATAAAACACAAAAAGATCGGCAGGTAAAACCTAGTATCGAAACATCATGTGCTGTGTGGCGGAACTGAACGCCGCGCTTTGTCAACCAAAACAGAGAAATTATCATTTTTATTGACTAAATCAGTGTCCTTAGTAAGAGTCATCACATGTTGTTGCACTATACTAAGATCATCGGATCTTAAAAACAAATTCTAATTTAAAAATAATTACTCTTGTTCTTTCGCCATAAATAAAGTAAACGTCGAGAATAATTTTCTCATTTAACTATCACTAGAATATTGCAAGTAGCTCTAACTTTCAATTAAATTGAAATGAATTTAATACGTGAACTAACTTTCAATTTATAAAGAGTATTAGAATAATTTATAAAAACTTATAAAGTTATTTGTTTGATTAAATCACTTATAAAATAATTACAATTATATTAAAAATATTCTCAATCTCAATATGTTTGTTTATAATTTATGCTTATGTGTAGTCTATATATAAATAAATAAAATTGGAGAGTTTCACTGGTATATAGTAATAAGCAGTAACTTAGTATACTATTCTTTTTTAATATTTTTTAAAATGTTATTCGCACACTTAGGAAATTGGAAACCATATTTAGAAAACGTATAAAAATTTGGATGGATAGAAACCCGCGCCTCTTGAATACAGTCCAAGCGCTCTGACCTCTGAGCTAAGCGTTCTACATCCAGTTGCGTTGACATTGGCCATACGCTTATTACAATTTACACATTTTGTTGTTGCATCTCTTTTGAGATTTATTTGCAAAAAGCATCTGCTTCCCCCAAAAGGATTTACACTCTACGAATAATCGTTTAGCTAGTTGCTAGTTATAAAATATTATTAACATTTTAAAGTATTAATCACATATTTAGGAAATTTAAAGCATATTGAAAACGTAACTTTGACGCTGACGAGATAAGAGATTAATAACATTATTCATATATAGCAAGAAAAGTATAAATAAAACTATAATTCAAAACTTTTTCACATGATATATTTTAAACACAACTCAAAGTTCATACAGCATAACAGCTCAGTTTATCACAGCCAGTTGATATACTATCACAGTTCAGTTCGTCTGCAGACGTGGCGGAATTTGTCCTAGTTGCAGTGACTGTTGGTTTCATCCGGTGAAATGTAGTAGTTGGGCGGTAGATTCACCACAGCCCTTGGTAAAAGATTGGCTGCAAAAAATGGTTTTAATATTAGAATATAAATAATACAGTAAACAGTTAGCAAATTTCAATAAATTTTAATTTCTAAGGGTTCAATTCTGATTATAAAAAAAAAAAAATCTATGAGTTTTTACAAGTAACAAGAAGCGAAATATGACGTCATACATTACTATAGAATGACGATATATGACGTCATATACATTACTATAGGCGTTGAGTAAAGGCTTTGCGTTTTCTTTTTCGGAACTCAATGCAGCACTTTTGTCCTACCGGAACTTGAGAAATAAAAATAGTTTAAATATAATAATTCTCGCGAGTGGGTATCAAATCCACAACTAATCGCTTTTACAGTCAGACACTGTCCCACTGCGTCTCGATAGCCCCTCAAATGCAAGTAAATAATTATAAACCGAAGAACATATTTATTAGCCATTTTGTTGAGAAAATTTGACATTATTTTTACTATAACTATTATTCAAATAATCTTTGCTAAAAAAGAAGGTACATTCCGTTATTTAAAAAAAAGATCATTCACGCGTTTTACACATAGCTGGGTAGTCAGAGAGAACCTACTGTCAAGACACTCCGTTCTCCACTTTCCACCCGAAATAGAGACATTGTTTGTTGCGTGGTGAAACTTGACGACGCACTTTGTCTAAGGTCCACCAAAGTGGAGATATGAAAATATCTAATCATTTCCCCGATTGAGAATCAAATCAACGACCAATCATATTTACAGAAGCTGTTCACTGTGCTACGATGGCCTTAGCTTATAGTAATATATTGAAAATAAATCACTATAATCTAATTCCGCTCCTATTATATTCTTAGATAGAACAGCTTAACACTCCTTTTAGATTGTCGCATAACTTGAAATTACAGAACTAATTTTCATTGAAAAAAAAAAAAGAAAGAAATATAAATTTTTCTAAACTTTACTCTCTAAATGATGATATTTAACTTATTTTCATTGCTCACTTTCGGTTAAATAAAGCGCGGTGTTGAGTTCCGCCACGCAATGTCTCGAACTCTTAAACTTTAGAACGGAGTGTCTTGACACTAGGGTTTCAGTAACTATCCTGCTGTACCGAAAAAAGCGTAAAGCTGAAAAAGCTGTATGTACAAATGCTTACCACCTCCAATTTTCTTCATTTCATCGTACCGGTAATACAGTTTGTATGAGAGTCGTGCTGCCTCACCTAGCTTAGGCAGCAAGGGTTTGGCCCACTCTGGAATATCTAGAGCGAGAGCAACCTGAAATACAATTTCAATACAGCAAATATATAACATATACTCTTATAGTTTCAAATAATATATATTGACATACTCAAACACATCACTTTTAGCTTCACGTACCTGCTTAGTCTCATAGCAGTTCAGACAAAGAGAACCTAGTGTCAAGAGGCAAAAACGTTCTCCGCTGTCCGTCTGAATCAAAGACATTGCATGTCGAGTGTCGTGACTCAGGGTCGTCCATTGCCTTACCAGAGCGAGGAAATGAAAATAATTTAATTATGATCACCGATTGAATTGATTGAATATCTTATATTTTACTCACTCGTATATTGAATTAGAAAATAGTCAAAAATTGTTATACGTCACACTGTTCTCTAATTAAACTCTACCGATACCAATGATGCGATATTTAAATATTAATTAAATATATTAAATGAGCGCTATTCATTATTTAAACAGCATTACAAAAACTTTAAAAGCCTTAATTAAAACGCCGGTCCAATAGACTATGAATTTCAGTTTACATTAATTAACATATTAAGTGGTTTATTTGCAGTTTTGTGACAAGTTTAAAAAAACTACCTTCTTTGCTCTTAACTAGGGATGTTACGGATATAGCATTTCTGATCTGGATTCGGATATGGACATGTGCTATACTATATCAGTCATGGTTGTAGGTTCGATTCCTCCTCGAGGGAATGATTATATGTAAATAATTTTCCGCTTTATTGATCCGCTTTAGACAAAGCGCGGCGGGACGCTCCGCCACTCAACACGCAATATTCTCTCCGACTACCCTTCATGCGGGTAAAGCCGTAAAACTGAACTATATGACCGCGGTTACGGTTACGAATATGGAATTGTTTCCGACATTCGTTAGTTTTCAATAATGTGGGTTAGAGATGTAAGATTTTTGAGGTACGTAATGTAAGTAAATGTCGGGGAATAGTTTATCAATTTGTATTAGTTTGATGTTACTTTTATACCAGGTAATTTCATATTTTAAACTATCTGTTATTGACAGCTTTCATTGAGATTCTGCTTTTATACGAAATTATCCAAGAAACATATATCAATTACGGTTACGGATAGCGCTTTATTTCGGATATCAATGTAGTCCATGACGCTCCATGAAATTCTGCTCTAAACATTTATTAGATAATTTTAATTAACATTTGTTTTGACTTGTTTTCCAAATACTTAAGAAATTGAAAAAGACATTGGCGCGGTTTCAAATCCCGCCAAGTTCCACCGTTCAATATCTTGACTTCAGGCGGTAAACGGTCAACGGAGTGTCTTGACACTAGGTTTTCTTTGCCGCAAAAACAACCAAATTATCATAGAAGCTATATATTGTATCACATATTTCTAAAGTAAGATATTCGAGTTAAAATACTCATCTAGTATCAAGTCCGATAAATTCTGTAGGTCTTACCTGACTCCTAAGCAGATCGAATAAGGTTTGGAATTGAAGAGGATCTTCAGTAAAATTTTTCCCCGTCTCCTTCTTCACCAAGATCACCAATTCTTTGAACTACTGGAACTCTTGCTGTATGCCTTCTTCTTTGGCCTTCACCATCAGTTCACGAAAGCGTTTGCAGTTTGAGTAATATCTTAACTGCAATTAATAACACGTATTATAAAGCTAAAAAAAAAATCATAGACACGAGTCATTAACACATCGAGATTCGAACCCACGCCTCTTAGAAACCGTCCAAGCACTCTGACCGCTAAGCCACTCCTTCCGTTTTACATCCGGCTACGTCGCAATTTTTATACGCTTTTATTAGAACTTATTTTTGTGGTTACCAATCTCTGTTTTTTTTATTAGAATGTATGTTGAGATTTTTTTATTAGAATGTATGGACCGGCAGATGTTAGGCCGGCCGTTTACCCACTAAAACCTCACCGCCACTGGCCAGGGCCACGGGAACTACAATCTTCCATGACCCTGGCGGCGGGAGCCTGCTAGGCACGTCGCGGAGTCGAGGGTGGTGGAAATCACCCCCGACGGCCTGCTCGGAGTAACGCGCGGGAGCATCCAGCGCGCGCCTTTTCGGGTCAGGTGAGTAGGCGATCAGCTTCCCCAAGCTGACCGCCCTCTGGGCCGATTAGGGCGGAAGGCGGCGGTCGTGTGCCGCCCTCCGGCGACCCGGTCGTCTGCGACGGATGGCGAGGTCGGAAGAGGCCTCCCTCGCGCGCTCCGCCGCTTCCTTCTCGAGCACCACTGCCTCGCAGAAGGATCCGACCGCGTCCCACGACTCCTCACCGCCCACCATATTTAATTTTATTTCTCCATTTTACATTGACTTGCATATTGGTTTATGCACAAGTGTGTGTGTCATGGGGCCTACCTAATGTAAGTAATATTTATTTTTTATTATTTTTTTAGTCGGGTAATCAGAGAGAACGCAACGGTCACTGCATACTTCCTCGATATATATCCTTCCATATATATCCTACCATACTGCCTCGTCCACAGTCATCGACTTCTTCGTGACGTGACGTACGTGAGCAGGTTCTTCTTCATTATAACTATAACATTTTCGCCTATCTCTTCATTGCAGATTCGATCAATTTGTTTATTTTATGTATTTTTTTCAACTTCACACTTTTCTCGTATGGCACAATAATCAAAAAGACTACAGTACTTAGTTACAAGACACTCCGTTATCCATTTTCCGTCCGAAATTCAGAGAGTGCTAGTTGAGTGGCTTATTTCAACGCCGTACTTTGTCTTACGAGAGCTTTTATAGGCAGATTTCAGGTATTTAAAAGAATATTTACATATAAATATCGTTAGATGGCTTGTAAAAACTCTGCTAGGTTTTATATTGGCTATATTTTATTTTATTTATTATGAAACATCAACGTCAACGTCAAAAATAATTAAGAACAATAATATACCTCATTAAACAAAATTATTTATGAATGATTCATTATTTTATATTTGTTATCTTTCCTTCTGAACTGCAGAGGTCACTTGAAATACACTCGCATCAGGTCTTAAATTAATTTTAAACTAACTAATAAATTTGATTAAAACTAATGTATATATAGCGTAGATATGTGTACTACGGTCAATCTAAATATATATAAAACTCTTCCAATACTGACTGATCGGTAGACGACGTACAGTGGAAACTAACGGAAAAAATTTAGAAAATGTATAATAATTTGAACACACGGGATTCGAACCCGAGTCTCTTGGAACCGTCCAGCGCCTTGACCTCTAACCATATTGCAAATCTGCATCTTCAGCGTTTCCAAGAGCTGCGGGAAATGTAAAAAGACATTTGCCGTTTCTATATTCACGCAAACGGGAAAGTTACGAACTACACTACTTTGCGCGATGTAGCGTACCAAATCAAAGAAACGATTATTTTACACATTCATGCTTTTTTCCGCATTGTAGAATATACACAGAGAACATAGAGTCAAGACACTCCGTTCTCCAGTAACCATACAAATTCAATACATTTGCAGGTTTTACAATGCTTTTTTTACAGACCTTACATTTTCAGTAGTAGAGGCTAAAGCTTTATGTATGGGATTTCATAAAACCCATAACAATACCCATATTTCACGAGAAGTCAGGTACATTAGTTAGTACTAGGTACATATTAAGTATAAAAATAAACAATTATAATTTATTATAAATTAAATAACGTACAACTATAAATTGACAAATAATCTGATTAACCTACTGATTTCCTATGCTACAAGCGAAATTTCCAAAAAATATATATTTTCTATTGCGATTTATACATAATTGTAGAATCTAGAAGTATACGTAGAATCTAGATTTTATTTTGCCTTATTTTCGTTGAAAGTAAGTATTAAATGTCCATATTTTAATATTAAAAATAAATGACTACACTTTCTAAAATTCCAATAAACAATCGGCTAACGATCTAAACTATTGTGACACGGGCAGTTACATTAAAAATTAGGCGCCACAAGAGCTGGCAGGTAAATGTGTGAAGTTAGCCGCGCATTCTTTCATATTATGCATTGAAATGTAGCTATGTTCACGATCGATTTAAATAATGTTGCTTTAAATAAGTTAAAAAATAAATTATTATTATTATTATTTATATATAATTATTATTGTAACTAAAGTAAATTAATTTTAAGTATTGAAAAGTTGCAAAAACTTTTTAAACTACTTAGTTTTAGTTATGATAGTGCGACAAAATTCAAAAGTACAGGGCGGTGTAAGCAAATGTCGGACCGCGTGGGCTTTTTCAATTCGGCCACGTTATACTCCTGTCAACCGAACGCCAGTCGTACGTTAGACACCGTATGGGGTTACTGTGTCGCTTTTTAAAATAGAAAACTTTTATCTTAACGATAACAATACAAAAATATGTCTAGAACTTATCGATATTTCCAGTAATTGTGTAAAAACAGTGTTTTCGCGTGTGTTATGTAAGTTTGGTGGCAGTTTGAAAGTGTCTCAGTGCATTCTTTTATCTCTAGTGATTCATCTGGTGAACAAGAAATTCTGTTTGTACCGTGTTCTTATATTTGTGTACCATATAAGGAATGTAATTTGAATGCTCCAAACGATTTAAAGCCTACATTGTTGAGATATAAGGTAAAATTTATAACTTTTGATATAAGAAATAAGATTATATGCACTTCTTGAATATAACGTGGCCATAATATTGACAATCCTAGCTGTCTTTTTACCGCTTATACCTAAATTGCACAGATTAATAATATAATATTTATAAATATATATCGCCGCGGCACAAGCAAAGATATTAGGTTACTCTGCCAAAGGTCTCGTAAATGGGGAGAACGAGTATTATTTTTAATAATAACTAAGCTAGGGTTCTTAAAGGCACCTGTGCCATTTCTTTGTCCGTGATTGTGTTAAGATATTTTTAAACCGGTTATACAGCTTGGCTTTTCCTCGAATTTATAGTACAGATGTTACCTATGTATGTAACTTTGCTTTCATGTTTTTTTTTAATTTATTTAGTTCTATATATTTATTTTATTTTTATATAGGATTTACAGATTATGTATTTTTACGAGAGTTTTAGCCGCAACGTCGTTTGCGTGAATTATAAAGAATTAAATCCCGTTATTTGAAATTTCAGATATCTTATATCCTATTGCCCCCTACACTCCCCAAGGAAACTACATGCCATATCAACCATGTCAGTCAGTCAGTCAGGATCGCAGGAGATACATTTTCTTGACTATTTTCTATGTATTTATAATTATAAATAAATTAAAATCGCCCTTAAATTTAATCCAGCTGCTTACTTAGTTGTATAATTTGATTCATAAATATTTATTATGGCTGTGTAAATCTAACAAATATTTTAAAGGATTCGTTAAAGTCTTCAACGAATAGGCAACTACGAAGTGATAGCTAGGTACCTATTAATTAGTTGAATTTAACCTAGCTATTAAATAACTACCCATATAGTTTATTAATCATGATATAATCATTTGTTGAAATTTAAAGTTTAATTGTTAAATTGTAAACTGTATTTCTATTTAAATCGTTCTTCTATCGGGCGGTTCGGGCGGTTCGGGCGGTTGGGAGAAACCGGTGGGAGTCAGTTGACCTTCGTTATTATGAGATACGCGAGAATATTATAATAAGAATGAAGAAGAAGGTGCTCGGGTGGTTTGGGCACGTTGGGAAACGAGATGAAAGAATGGCGAGAAAGATATATGAAGCAAAGGTGAGCGGTAATAGAGGCAGAGCGAGACCTTCGGAATACAGTATCTTTGATACTGGATAATGATGAATTAAAAAGTATGAGAACCAAAACGTGTATGAAGGGGTTGATGACAGTGGACGAGGCGATAGAAGCATACAGGGACCGTAGCGTTTGGCGATTCGTTCTATCTGAATACATCCTTAGGGATAAATCGTTAAGCTAAAAGAAATATTCAACTGATACGAATTCCCGCAAAAATCAAATCAAAGTGTTATGACACACCGTTCTCTTCTACAAATAAACACAAATAAATATTAAATAACGTATTGTGCATAATAATTTTTTTTTAACTTTTTTTTTTTACTCTCTGAAATGCATTTTACGCAGACCAGACCCTTGCGGGCGGTACTGTGGGACTCCCGGGAAATAAAAAAAATAAAAAAAAAGGTAATAAAATTTTATTACCTGCGTTAATTGTGCAGGTAATATTTTACATTTTTAAAACACTTTGGTATGTAAGTTTGTAACTCTCGAATAATTTACTTTACTACAATTTTGGAGCGATACGCGTAAGGCATAATTGCACTACAATCTATGCAAGTAACCTACTTATTTTATGTACATAAATAAAAAAAATGTTTTGAATAATTTTCGCTTTGTTATTTTTCTGATATAAGTTATATATGGTTCTTATAATCTGTTATATGTATAGAAGCAATAGTGGCCAATGTGACAGCGTCTGACTGTATACGCGTTGGTTGTGGGTTCGATTTCCACTGGCAATTCCAAAGCAATGATTATATTTGAATTATTTTCAAGGTCTCTGGTCAAGCAAAGCGCACCGTTGAGCTCCGCCACTAAACACATGCCGTATTATGTTTGGCTGTTTATATATATACTTTACTTATATAGATTTTGAACTTCCAATTAAGTTTTTTACGCAACAAATCATTGTTTATAAAGTTCAATTTTATCCTTTTCAACGGTTGAAAAGGATATATATAATTTAATAATTCAAAGATTATGCTAGACATTTAATGCAATTATAATGAAACTAAATCATACATTTGGGCTTCATTGAATTTTCGTGCCTAAAAGTTGAAAATCATCAATTGGAGTTTAAAGCCTAATTACGATACTTACAAGAATCTAGATTCATTTTACAAATTTTAAAATCTTACTTTAACCGTGACGTTACCATTAATCATGATAAATAATCGATATTGTACAAACACCTGTTTTTGTGAAAAAGCACTCAGTTCTCATTATGGCTCATTATTATAAAAAAATCTCAACTTAAAAAAAACTAAAACAACTAGTAAACTGAACAACAAAATTTCACCTTCACTTTATCCTGTATAGCAGGGTACATAGATAACTTAGTTTCATGAGACTGAATGACATGAATTCAGTTAGACGTTAAGTATAAAGTGGCAGAACTCAACGCCGCGCTTTGCCTTACCAAAACGGTCAAATGAAAATATTTAAATTTGAACATTTTACAGAGAGACGCTATCCCACTCACTCACGATGACCTCACTAAATCGAAAAGGGATTATAGACGTTACAACTCCGTATTGTTGTTTTTATACAAATATTATTAAACCGGTTATTTACTTATGGTTAAAGCTTTTACAAAATTCTCCCAAGAAATATACTCCTTTTGACCGTATGAATTGATACGTTTCAATATTTCATAACTCAAAGCATTTCTTGACCTTTACTCGTATGAGATGGTAAGAAGCTGTATTTCCTGTATTTTGGACCGATTTCGTTTTAAATGTATGTAGTACTTACTACTGAAATAATATTTGTGGAGTTACTTGATATTTGTTTTATGATGCTTTTGTATAGTTGGTAGATAAATACATATTTAGAAAACGTATACAAATTTGAACGCAGAGGGATTTGAACCCGCACCTCTTAAATGTTAAAAAAAAATGTTATAAAAAATATATATATATATAGTTGGTAGATGTCTGTACGTGATGTTTGTTAGTTCATATCACATTAGGGGGGTTTTTAATATGAAAATAATTTGTTTTAATATTATTGTATACTTATATTTTAAAAGAGCAAGTCTTCAATTTCTCATTGGCTCTTCTCAACAGAACTGTCTCCGGAGTTGGTGGTAACTTTCTGTAGGACTGACATTTTTAACTTAACTGACCACCGAAAGTGCTTGTAATAGCCTTTTTGAATTCAGAATATTTCGATTTAGAACTGTGTCTGACTGTAAGCGCGATTCCTGCTTGGGGAAATGATTATATTTAAAAATATTTTAATTTCTCCGCTCTGATACGTCAGACAAAACGTAGCGTTGAGTAAGCAGATCGCGACACTCAACACGTAAGTGGAGAAGGGAGTGTCTTGACGCTACGTTAACTCTGACTACCCTTAAAACATTCTGTATAAGAAAGATTGACAAATAGATTTGAACCTGCTACGATTCTAACACAAACACAACTCCGCGATAAAAAAATAAATTACAAGAAGAATATTTTTTATTTAGCCTCGAGTATTTTTTTTGCCATTCATTGGCATGCATACTTTAAAATCCTTGACCATATGATTGATAGCAGATGCGAGTAAAAAAACCACACGGGCGTGTCAATGCGTACTAATCGTTCCATTGAGTAATATGCAATACTAGTCTCTTCCGGTGACCTCGTTCGTGTCATATGTTTTATAAGTTATGTTAATATATCTGACGTAATGAAATTTAGGGAAAAGTCAATAAATTTTTGGTAATTTTTTCTTTATATACTTAGTATCAAATTAGGGTGGATATATAGGTAAAATTTACATACATTATGTTACTATACCCTAGTTATCTATACTATAATATGTACTAATAATTGGTAAAAAAAAAAACATTAAGTGTCCGAAATTTGAACCCACCCACAAGCTTCACAAATTATATACTGACTGTTTTGATAAGTAAATAGTTATATTTATTTTTTAAGTGATATTTGCAGTTTAAAAATAATTAAATATTTGCAGATTTGTTGAAGTCTTATAACTGGCCTACTTTATATGTTATTTTAAAAAAGTATACATTCCCTTAATCAGAAACGTATCCATAACCACAGTTTGCAGTCAATAACGTCCCAGTAATGTCGCTACAGCCTTTTTTCCGGACATTTAGATACCTAAAAACGTTTCTCCAAAAACGTAATATGGCGTAAAATAAGCGCAATTTTCCTTATTCTGTACGTGTTCTTTACTAAGTTGACAATTTCAAGTTTTATTTTAACCGACTGTAACAACACAAAGTGATGACGAACTAAATGGTTATTTAACATACAATATATATGAATAATGGTCACTATTTTTTGTTAACTTTATATATTTATATATTTTTCAATTTCCTAAGTTTGTGTGTGTGTCTCTCTATAAAGATGGTAACAACCAGCATAAATTGTAATAAGCGTATCAAAATTTCATCGTAGCCGGATGTCGCACGCATGGCTTAGCGGTCAGAGCGCTTGGACGATTTCCAAAAGGCGCGGGTTTGAACCCCGCTGCGTTCAAATTTTTGTTTTCTAAAAGAATTTAAATATTTTCTTATTATAAACGTAGCTGTGCTCGCGACTTTGTGTAAAATTCTTAAGGTACTCCTTATTACATCACCTATCTACCAGTAAAGGTCCGTCAAAATCGGTCCCGGCCGACCGATTTAAGATTTCCAAGGATTAGCCGGATCAAACACTTAAAAATAGTAAAAAATGTAATTAAGGTATATGTACCGTGACATATGCATTTAGTAAAAAGCTGTTATTACATTATATTACAAACAGACACTCCAATTTTATTTATTTTTTTAGATTTAATATTTATAAATTATTTAAAAAGGAATTGTTGTATAAAAATATGATATATTCATATCATTTAACACCCATAAGGAAACTTGTAGTTTACACTTGTAATACATATTTGTCTTATTGTTATGAGAAGGAAATAAACCTTAAGTCAGCGTAAAGTGCGCCAAAAAAACTTAAATGTTCCCAGAAACTACTCTATTATTTGCTTTGTTAAAACTCTGTATTACTTACTAATTTTGGCTTTTGCTGTGTCGTATTTTGCAGAAAAAAAAGACAGTTACAGTTAAGAGTCTGAAATATTGCATTGTTACTGTATCAGCATCATTTTTCCCGTATAGCAGGCTAGACAAAGAATACCTAATGTCAAGACACTCTGTTCTCCACTTTCCGCCCTAGTTTGAGACGTTTTGAATAAGGACATTTGACGCAGCACTTTGTCTCACCAGAACGAAATTAATGAAAATAATAGAAATTGGAAAACCATATTTACAAAACGTATAAAAAAATGAACGCAGCGCGATCAAATTTTTCGAATCAAATTTTTATACTATTTCTAAATATGTTTTTCAATTTCCTAAGTGTGTGACTAATGTTTTAAAATGTTAATAAACATTGAACAACCAATCAATCACAAACTGGAGTGGGAATCGTTCTCGTTAAAAGCTGTCGCAAAACGCCAGACGCCTCATATTGCGTGTAGTAACTAGTACGTACATTAATTTATTTCTAATCTTATATGAAAGTAAATATCTTTGCCTTTTTCAATTGAATATCGATTACCTTTGACAAAGTAACCCAAATGACTTTTCCACTTTCTAATGATCATGTCACTAAGTGAATGAACTAGATATACTTCAGCCTAAAATACGAGGCTGAAATAGAAAGAAAACTTTCAATTAAACTTCAGCTAATTGTTCTTTGGGCAGTTCGCAAATAAATCAATGTCTTGACAAAGTCCCAAGTTGCTGCTGAAAGCAAAGCTTTTTCCTGTAAAAGTAAGACCGGTAGGTCCTTTGAGATACGAGTATGCTCGGGTTAGACATTAGATAGTGTGAACTTTTGCTATTTTAGTTAGCTTAAGCCGTGTTTTTAAAGAGTTCTTTCTTTTTAAAAGTATACAAGAATAATCAATTTTGTAATCGGTTTAGTTTCTTTAATAGCAATATTTTTGTGATTCGTGTAATTTAATTAGTCTTAATATAATAACAATCAACAAGTAAGCAATTGATAATGAGAACAGTTACGTTTAGTATATGCCTATAGATATCATGTTTGTGAAACAGGCTTATAACGAGGAATAAATAAAAATCTAATAATTATTGAGTACCTTATGTATATGCGGGTTCTGAGATTAAATAAAATAAAACATTTCATGAAAAAAATACCTGATGTAAAATTGCGGCGTTCAGTTCCGCCACTCAACATGCAACGTCTCGAATTTGTAAGGAAAGCGGACGATGAATGTCATGACACGAAATTATCTCCGCCTACCGGGATATGGGATAAAGCGTGAAGCTATAAACGAATTTGTTCATCAAAAAACAGATAACGCTAGTACATAATAAAATATTTTTTGTTAACATTTTTTAAAGTGTTATTCCCACACTCAGGAAATTGAAAAAGACATATTTAGAAAACGTATAAAAATTTGAACGCAGCGGGATTTGAACCCGCGCCTCTTGAAAACCGTTCAAGCGCTCTGACCGCTAAGCCATGCGTCCCACCTCCAGCTACGTTGAAATTCTTATACGCTTATTACAACTTATATTTGTTGTTAGCATCTCTGTAGAGAGATTTTTACAAATTTCTGCTACCCAAAGATTATTCTACGAACAATCGTCTGGCAAGAGAGAATGCTATTTATTAAATATATATTTTGTTAACATTTTTTAAAGTGTTATTCCCACACTCAGGAAATTGAAAAAGACATATTTAGAAAACTAAAAAATATTTTTTCCCGAGTAAAGCCGTATCTAGTCACTAGTATAACTACCAACAAGAAACACCTGTATGAAATATAACCTCATAACAACACTAAGGCTAAAATATTCCTTACACTACACGGTCCTCTGGTTACAATAAGTGCAAGCACAATTTAAATTAATGTTCTAACGGAAGTGGCTGACTATTACGAAATGGCACCTAACCAACAAAATCGATTATAACTTTAAATTTGTATATACTTACTAGTATGCAGTAGACTAGTATACGAGTTAATAGTTATCGACGAATTTTAAGCTAATTGAAATCTATGTTACACGAGCACAAGCTCGTCATCAAACTACAAAGTTTGATACGAGAAGTCTATGAAATTAAAATTTTATTATTTTTTTGAACAAGACTGAAATTGAACCCACATCTCTATTGATTTTAATAATCGAGTCAATTCAGTTACAAGTATCAAATTCAGCAGCATAAGTTACTGAGAATAGGTTTTTATACTGTTGTAACTACCGCTAAGCTAAGTGCTCATTTATACTCTATTACTGAGATGTGGAGATTTCCTCAAATCATACTATATTTATATATTGAGTACTTGACTAAATAAATATGAAATCAAAAATGACATAAATCTAAATTAAAAAATTGTAGATAAAATAAACACCAATTCATCCCCAAACAAGGAAGACAAGACAAATAGCATATATTCTATTTTTATTCAAATTACGAAATAAAAAAGTAGCATATTTATCAAGCTTTTAAACTTTTTTTTTAGTTAGCAAGAATACTCTTTATAATCTCATGAGTGGTTGAAATTTTAAAGTCTAATATTTATTCACAACTTACAGCTTCACGCGCGTAGGAGCATAGTCAGAGTGAGAAACCTAGCGTATACCGTCCGTAAGATCCTCCGTTCTAAACTTTATATCTTATTTTTATCAACCTATGATTGAAAATGACTAGCCGAGGAGTATAATTTTTGGCATACTTAAAATTTACGGACAAAAAATAAATAGAACACACTAGCATGTGTATACACTTTTTATAAAGTGGCATACACGTTGCCAAAGCAATGCGTATTTTACGAGGCTACTAGTAGTAGTATAAATATTTACCTTATATCATCATCGAATCTATGACTTTCGAGTAATATTTTCTTTAAATCTTCGCTCTTCACGATAAAAGTACAGGAAACATACCTCTAATACAAGCTTCCAAAATCATTATAAGTTTAAAACGTTCTGTAAAGGTGCAATACCGCACGTCGCATCAATAGAGCTGGTCTTTTTAACTTCTCCAAGGTACATACCACAATAATACCTCGGGATTCCGCTAGCTTTTGTAGCTTTCGTAATAATTGGTTTTCTTTGTACTTTATTTTATATTTAATTAAAGATGAACATTTCAGACTTTATGGATTGGAAATATAATCAATTGTAGGTATATGTAATGCCATTGTTCTTTAATTATCACTTATTTCCCGAATATTAGGTAGACAAAGGGTGAAATCCTCACTTCTTTCAATTCTTCATTTTCCTTTTCCCAAGCAGATGAGGTGTGTGTGGTGGCGGTACTTGACTTTGCATTGTGTATAAGACCATTACCACAGAAATTTTAATAGTATACGTTCTCTCGAGTTCGATTCAAACCAACAAGCGTGATGTGCACTCAGTGAATTATATACTAGCGGCATCATGTAATAGTAACAAGTAAAGGAAAAGCTTCGAATCATTTTAACGAAAATTATGCGGACAGAGGAGTTTGACAATAGAAAACAATAGATATACAAAATTTATTTTGTTATACATAACACACTAGCACGTGTTTAATATACACTTTTGTATGCAGTGGCATACACTTTGTAAGGAACCGCATATTTTACGTGTCATTAGGTCTACTAAAACTACTTATTACTTGATAGTTTAGGGGTTAACAATCTATGGAATTTCAATTATTCAGTTCAAAGAATACAATAGAAATAAGTACAGTGGAGAGTTCAGTTCCGATACTACTTTATAATCTTGTAAGTATCTATTGAACTTTATCTATTTATTTTCTTTATCTTAATTGTTTCTTATATTTGTAACAGTAACGACTCATCGTAATGATCTAAAATATTTGTAAATATATAAATTAGGCATCTATATCATATGTATACATATAATTTGTGATTGTTTGTGTAGGGGTTTATTGTGAAAGTGCATTTCTCAAGCAAATAAAAACAATTTTACTTTTTGCAGGGGAAAATATAAAGTAAAGAAATGGATATAATATGGGATCATAAAATCGACTTATTTATTATATTTTGTAGTATTTATGCTCTGGAGAATATATTGTACATGTCTAAAATCTCTCCGTACGATTCAACATAGTCAACGTAGATATTTTTATTTTTATTTGCTCTATACATCGTGTAACGCCTAACATATCAACAAAGTGCTTTCATTTACATTCGATTTTTCAATGTATCGCATAAAATTTTAAAAGATTGACCTACGTGAGGTACATGCAAAGTTGCGAATATATGCCTGGTTTTAGTCACCTTTTAGATTTTTTAGACACACTATTCAAAGGTAAGCCTGTGTTAGATCGTCAGTTCGTTTCAGTTCAGACGTATTATAAGACTCATTCACATTTACTTTTATTTTTTAATAAACTTATTTTACATGAAATAAAAACTTTTTAATAATAGTAGAAGTTGTCGTGGGTGCAGTGGAGACGTAATATGTTAGTATTACTAATATTATAAATGCGAAAGTTAGTATGTACTAATATTATAAATGCGAAAGTAACTTTGTCTCTGCTGTGAGACGTCACATCAAAGCTGAACCGATTGTGATGAAATTTTATATAGAGATACTTTCTTAGGATGAAAATAGGCTACTTTTCTCCCATTCTTTTTAATTTTTCCAAAAAAAATCGTTATTTTCGAAAAGGCCGCCGATTATACGATACAGCTATAGTTCATGTCGCTTGTTTACTATACAAAGGTTTTGAATTTAAATCTGTTGATCGACTAAATTTTATAAAATATTTCATATTAGTTTTCGCCAACCACTTCGCTATCGCTATTTTACCGATCGCAAATACAGCAGATGCATAAAGATAGAATAAAACACTAAATAATTATTGTCTCACGGTTGCCGCATTTGTGGAAAGAGTGCAATACTGCCATGGTCACTATCGATAATGAGGTCCCATTCACTGAAGTCACTCATGCGTTTCATTCTGTACATTTTTTTTCAACTTACGCTATTTCTTAGAAATAGTTTCTTGTAAGTATATAGTATTTAATTCTTCTCTAGTAGAATAAAATAAAAATACTTAAATGTCCTACACAATCACGTTTTTATCTAAAAAACTGTTTTAGAATGAGATTCAGTGACACACTGTTTGATTCGTAGTAATAAAAAGGATAGGTAATCCATTTATTTCGTTTATTTTTGTAACAAGGGCCTTTCTATATAAAGAAGTGTAAAGATTGCTTCATTTTATATATTTTCTCCTTCGAGTATACAATTCTATTCTTTTTATTGATTTCCTTTCAATCTAACATAAATCTAGCACATACGATGAGTCTGAATTTTAAACTATTTGATTTGTACGAACTAAGAAATCTGTTTTAGTCTGGTATTAATCGTGGTGAGTAGAACATGTGTGAACTTTGTAGAAGCAATCTAAAATAAAATACAGTTAGATTGTTAATTATTATATAAGCTTATTTAAATAAAACCCTGTTACCTTTATTCCACTTCTTTATCAATATAGGTTGAAAATACATATAGAACAAAAGTTCTTAGTAGTGCTTGCAATATTACCGTTTTTTCTAATCTCAAGTTAACTTGCTTAATACTATAATAACAAGATATTTAGCTTAGATATTTATTTAAAAAAATATATATTATGTATTTTCGTTCTTTTATCTTATTAAGTTTTTCTACTAGGTATCTTATCTCTATAAGAAATATAGAAAGTCTAGTGCCTTACCACTTTTTTCTTTTTGTCTTACTTGCAATATATGAGATATGAATAAGATGCACAAATTTATTTACAATTTTTATGCCTTAAATAAACTTTACCATATAGAATACCCTACTCCTCAAAGTAAATAACAAAACCATGAGTAAAAGCTTGTACTAAATTAGGGTACATAGCGTATTTACCCATAGTAAACTATCACAAGATTTGTTAGTTCAGTACAGTATAATTAATGGGGTTGGTCGGACTTGTGGCGGCCTTAGTAAGCCAAGACTACAGGAACAGCCTTTGATTGGTAACTTGGTGAACCAACGTTTTCACCCTAATTGAATAACTGAAGAAATGCCAAGTTTTTTTTTGAATTCTTAAATGGTCTCCGAATTTTTTGTGCTCGACATTGGTTTGTTATGTTACATTTACACATAAATTGCTTCGATGGGAGCTTATTACGCGAATGTGGGACATTTTTTGCTCTAATGTAATAAATTTGGGACTTATATATGTATATGCCAAAATGAATGGAACCAATTATATTAGTGTATTTAAGTAACGCACTATACTGTGTTATTTAACTAGTATTATTATTATTTCGTTTTCCGGTATTTTCTGTATAATAATTATACTAACTTTCTATGTACTAAGTATATATATATATATTGAGTAAGAAAAATATACCTAAAAATATGGGTTATGACGATAAAAGATGTTGTAATGCATTAGTAAGCGGTTAGACTAGATAGGGGAACCATGAATGACTTTTTAAAACACATTGTCAATGATACTAGAGGAAGGTCGCGTACAAAGCGTAAGGGCACTTCGAAGAGTAGGTATGAAGATTTTGATTTGAGGAGACAAAGCAAGGTAAAAAAGCATACCAAAGTATGGATATCATTGTGGCGCACTTGGGAAGGGTGTGATTTTACACGCGATAGTCGTGGCCCGGGGGATACATAAATTATTTTCATTTCCCCGACTTTTTTATAAAGTCACAAACGCAAGTGATTTTTCCCTTAGAAACACCATTATTGCCTCTTCTATCTTAGGTTAAGTTATGTTGATAAAGGGTAACACTTATTTTATGCGAATTGATAAGGTTATCTTAGGACCTTATGATAAAAAACAAAAAGCGCGGCGTTGAGTTTCACAACGTTATCTTGCAGTAGGTATTTAAAAAATATCATGTCATTTTTTTATAACCTTTGTAACCGATGTTCCAGAGTCTATTTTATTTTTCAAGCGTGAGAAAGACATTTACAAGCTATTAACATATTGGATTGTAAAGGCAAGATTGCATTACACTATTAAACAATCTTAATGTCAAATTAATATACTATACTAATGTATGACAAATGATGAAAATAATTAAATGGCTTCCTGTTTCCGTTATTCAATGCATCATTACAGTGTTAGAAAAACTTTATATGATTAATATTTATTAGCATATAACTTGATAAAAATTGTTTTAGTAATTGCGATCGATTTTCGGGCTAGATATTTTTATATTTTATTTTAGGGTCAATGAAATGATAAAAAAACGAGGTTATGCTTAGAAAATGACTTTGATGAATTGTACGTGTTTGTTCAATTTTTATTTTAAATTGTTTAAAAATATAAATAAAAATACTAAACTAACGACCCGCTCGCGGCTTCGCCTGCATAAACTACATGACTAAACTATTTTGTTTTTACGCCAGCCCGTGTTCTCACTTAAATCACAAACTTTGCTTACAATTATAATTTAAATGATTGTTTATGAACTGATTAAAATTAAATAAATATTCAATCAGCTAACGCATGTAATGTCTCGTTCCTGGCGGAAAGTGGTGGACGGAGTGTCTTGACACTAGACTTTCTCTCTAACTACCCAACTATGCGGGAAAAGCGTGAAGCTGCTGATAATTCAATAGATTTATCAAATCTATAAATAAATAAGTTGTGAAAAAATTCTATGAATATTGAATAATCACCATACTAGCCCTTTTCAACATTTTTTGCAAATTAACCCCCAACAACATGAAGTGGATGTAAGTGGGTAGGAAAATGACACTGCTATCGCATCTTAAACACGCCACACCGAAAGGACCCTCGAAGATTTGATAAGAAAGGAGCTTGATCTATTGCTTATATGATATATGACAAGCTGACCCAATTTGCCTTATTACTGAGTATCTATAGATATCTATACTGTCCTATCTTTGTGTGTGACTGAGTGCGTATGCGTAAACATATTACACATGTGTATTTTTTTTTACATGTATAAATGGGTAATGGATGTATTTTATTTGTGTAGTTTTAATTATAAGTTTTCGTAGAATTAGAGTGTAATTGCAGGTAATAAATTCAATTCAAGTAGAAAAAGGCATAAACTAGTTTTTGTTGTTGTATTTTCATATTTGCTTCATAAATAACTTAGCATGACAGCAACATTATTGTTTTTTTTCTTAAAAGCTACTTACGTCAGCATATCTTATATAGTAAAGAAACCCTTTTCCACAGTTTTACTTCATGCTGTGAAGCTATATTTTTATATTTTATATATTCATACTATAGGTTCAGTCCTATAGCGACCAGAAACAGTCCAGAAACAGTCCAGAAACCTTTCATATTGATAAGACGTGTATACAAACGATAAGATCAAACCTTACTAGTATAGCTAGAGAGCTATTATATAGAGACATAACAGCTCAAATGAAATTTGTTTAATTACACGTGTTTGTTGCTGATTCAAATTTAACCGTGGTTTAATATTATTTGCCAAGTGCGTTTTCCACTTCCCGCCTAAAGTCGAGATATTGCTTGTCGAGTGGCAAAATTCAACACCACGCTTTTTGTCTAGCCACCAGAGCGAAGAAATGAACATACTTTAAATATAAACATTTCCGTGAGTGGGAATCAAACCCACGACCATTGCTTATACAGTCAGACGCTGTCACCCTATTTCTATATTTTTATGTAGCATTCCAGGAGGTACCTCATCATGAGTAAAGTGTAAATGGTTATAAATATTTTTTAAGATTATCCTGTAAAAAACATACTTCTACTTTTATTATAATAATAAAGTTATAAATAAAAATAAATTAATAATAAAAAAGTTTAAAAAAGTGATATATTAATTCACTTCACTCAATTGTGATTAAGTGTCAGATTCACTCAATTGTGAAAAAACGTAGATTGACTCAAAACTGTTACTTATAATTTTGTATAAGTATCGTTATTAAAAATATATCAGCATAATCTTTTTTTAAAACTAAGTTCTAGTGAAGTGGCTCTAAGTGGACAGCAAAATGACACCGCTATCATAATTCGAGCACGCTGCCCTAAAAGTGGCCCTCGATTTGATAAGAAAAGAGCTCGTATTGCCTATATACGTACACATTGACCCAATTATCTTTGCGTTTCCGATATTATTTATTGTAACCTTGTCCTGAAAATCGAAGGGATGATGCAACTATGATATTTTAATGTATGCTTTTTGTTTATTTTATTTTTTAGCATAGCAGAGCAGGGAGAGCTAATCTTTTATCATGACTCCATTCTCCGCTTTCCATTCAAAGACATTCGAAGGCGAAAATCAACGCCACACTCTGTCTTACCAGCTCGGAGAAATTTAAATAATTTGAATATTTGTTACATTTTTTAAGGTGTTAAAGTGTGATAGACATTTTGTGGAACTTGAAGCGGGATTCGAACCCGCGCCCTTTTCGAAACCGTCCAAGCACTAAAAACAAAAAGAATTTGTAATATGCGTATAAGAATTTCGACGTAGCCGGATGGCGAACGCATGGTTTAGTCAAAGCGTTTAAACTTTATCCAACGGGCGCGGCTTCGAATCCCGCTGCGTTCAAATATTTATACGTTTTTGAAAAAAAAAAAGTTACTATATATACGAATTCTCCGCTTTGAGTAACGCTTTGTCATAACACTAGATTAGGAAGCAGAAAAAAAAGTATATTGATTCCTTTTTCATGTATAAAATATGTAATATCTAATATCGCTAACAATTATATGTATAAGGCGACGTCCTTTTATTACACAACAAACTACTTCAGGTTGAATTTACTTTTACTCATAAAGTCTAAAGTATATAGGTGGTAAATTGTCCTTTCCAGTTTATAGCATCTGCTCTCTCAAGAGGCATTGAAACAATAACAAGATGCACTTGGTATGCTTATAGATTATAGATAGGAGACAGGCCTATACATGAAGATAAGCTAGGTGTCAAGGCACTTTTGTGTTGTACCAGAGAAATAAAACTATTTTTAGACGGATTAATCGCGTATATACTACATAAAGGGTTACGATTTCTTAAATGTATTTTCGAATACGAATAATATACGCGATTAATCCAGTTATAAATAGTTTCATTTCAAAATGTGTAAGAATCGTGAACACCAAAGAAATTAAAACAATTTAAATATAATCATTATCCGAGTGGAGATCTAACACCAGCCAATAGCGCCCACCTAATTATTACTATTTTAAGTTATAAGGAAATTATCATCGATAAACACTGCATAATCCAAAATTGAATTCTGGAAGAAATGGTTTTTGTGAGGTTGTCTTATACTTTCGTTGAAACAGCAAAATCTGGTTTAAAATGGAGAAATAAGTGACGTGTCACTTAGTTTTCTCTACTTATTTTACGAAATATTAGTGAATATATAGCAGTATAATAAACATTGATTAAAAGTACATATATTGTAATTTAACTGTACTATATATTTATGTAACTAATTAATTTATAACTTATTATCTCAACTTTTGCCACTTTTGAACGAAAGCTGCAACTGAAAGCAGTTTTAGGAAGCTTTATTAATGAATTTTGAATTTACGTGTACATATTTTGTTAGCTAATTTACTTACAAAAAGTAAACAGGGGACGGTTAGTGTGGAACATTGGTTTGCGTAATGCATTATTTAGTCATTGTAAGTAATTGAAATTTGTATTAATTATTAAATTATATTGTATTATGTTAAATAATACATATTTGTATGTGGATTTTGCCTTATTGCATAGCTTATTGTTTATTTAGTTGTATGTTAAAAAATAAAAATAAACAAAACACTCAATGTCTCGTTTTCGCGTGGGGAGTGGAGAACAGAGTGTCGTGGCACTAGGTTCTTTTTGACTGTGCCATGCGGAAAAAACGAAAAAAATGTCTTACTGCCGTGATTGGTTTGTACGCCAGTTCTAGAGAAAAAGCTTGTTTAAAGGATTGTATAAAGAAAACTGTGGCATTAAGGTTTGTCATTTAACATGTTTATTTGTATCTCTATGTATTTAACGAGCACTATATAGAGTAGGTTCTAAATACGTTTTAAAATTTTATATAAACACAAGCGATCCGCTCGCGCCTTCGAACTATAGCTGTTGTTTATTTTAGGCTGTTTTTTCGTAAAACAATTAAATTCCTGTAATCACTAAAAAAAATAGAGAAAAAAGTAGCGTATGGTTATCCCAAGATCCTCGTTTTTTTCTATATAAAATTTCATCACAATCGGTTGAGTAGTACCCGCTATGACTTCATAGACAGATAGACAGCGTTACTTTCGCATTTATAATGTAATGGCCCGTTGTAAAAGTCCGTCACCTGAACTGGACGTTGCCGGACGGTGTTAAATCCGACAAGACCCAGAAAGACGGTTCAGTTCACTTCGCTAATGTCACCTTGTTTAGGAAACACACGAAGAAGATTACAAAGTAGATTGCATGTTACAAAAAAATACAATAACAAAAAACACAAGAACGGAGTGTGAACGAAGTCACTCACTTTTCTTTGCCTATTTCGTGAAATGTGGTAAATATGTTATGACTACTGACTATATATAACACCAGCTGTGCACAACTTCGTCCGCATGGAATTCTAGAATAACTTAAGTTCTTTTTAATTTTTTTAAAGTGTTAATCGCATACTTAGGAAATTGAAAAAGACATATTTAGAAAACGTATAAAACTTTGAACGCAGCGAGATTTCAACCCGCGCCTCTTGAAAAGTGTTCAAGCTTAAGTTACTCCTCATCACATCTGCTATCTGCCAGTGAAAGTCCCGTCAAAATTTGTCCAACCATTCCAAAGATTAGCCGGAATAAACAGACAGACAAAAATAGTAAAAAATATTATTTTTATATATGTACCGTGTAGACACTCCAATTATGTTTATATGTTAGTTTGTTTCCACCAACCATGTAATGGGGTAAAAGGCATGAAGCTACCAATATAATATTTAAACTATTTAACAGATCGCTATGATTACGATGTTAATACTTGCCTAAAGCTACCGTTTATTTTATGCCCCCATAGAACGATAAATCCGTGTCAATGTGTAATGAATCATGATGTATAATTCCTCGCTATTGGGGAATATCTAATTGGTTAAAATACAGTGCGGAACTAAATATGTTCAAGTAATTTTTATCTAATGATTTTAAAGATTTTGTTCTTTTATTTTCAAATATCACCGTGTAGTTTATGAACAAAGTAGGCTCTTTATAAGGAATATTAAAATAAAAAACAATTATTTTAATTTAAAAAAAAATGTTTCGAGCTTTGTTACCTACATAGCTGACAGTAGATGAAATTTTATGATGATTCTATTATCCATCGACACTTTTACAATGTAATACACTACAATTGAAGTAATTTCATGATTACTACAACAACATATTCTAAACAATGCTGTATTTTATGATATAAATAACAATGAAAAAAGAAAGCGCAGTACAGCGTCTGGCTGCAAACGCGATGGTAGTGAGTTCGAACCCCATTCGGGGCTCATTTCATGGACTTTTATTTGTTTACCATGATTGAGGTAAGACATTCAACAATGTCCCTCACAATATAATATCTCTAATTCAAGCTGAAGTTGGAGAACATAGTGACTTGAAATAATGTTCTATCTGGACCCGCCAGCTTCTATGCGGGAAACAAAAGCATTTGTTTTTTAATAACAGAAACTAGACGCGTGAAGTAGCGTGAGTGAATGGCGTTGCGTGATAATTTTAAACTCTTATTGTGTTTTTATTTTATATACTTTATTTTTTCACAAGACCTTAAAAAAAAGTTAACGCAAGCAACAAAGGAGAAACGAGTGATGTATCTCTCAATAACACGAAAAGTTCATACATACAAAAGCTTTAAAAACTAACAAAAGCAAATATAAATGTTTGCCATTAGTCTATGAATGCTTAGAGAGCAACGTAGCAAAAATATTTGTAATACTACACTCATACTCCCATACAGTAGGTATGTTTTATTCATTGTTGGCCGTGTAATTTTGTAGCCTCATGACTTTTTTGATTTGAAATTTCTATTTTTTCTATGTAAAAAACGTGTCGTGTACAAAATATAGGAAATGTGTCGGTTTTAACTCTTAAAAAGATGTAGGTTTATTTTGGTTTGTAGTAAGCTTTTATATAGTGTCTAATAATTTTACTTTTATTGATAATATAAGTTCAGATACTTTCAAAAGTTTTTGGCCTATCTCAGAGACATCTGAACTCCAGTATAATTAATTTTTATTTGTAATCTGGATATGTAAGGCCATCTTGTCGCAGTGTGATAGCGTCTGACTGTAAACGCGATGGTTGTGGGTTCGATTTGGGAATCGTTAAAGAGCGTTCCATTATATTTAAATTATTTTCATTACTTCGCTTTGTTGATAAGACAAGAAAGATGCACGCGCGGTTTTGAGTTCCGCCATTCAACACACAATGTCTCGAATTTGGTAGGAAAGTGGAGAACGATGTGTCTTGACACTAGATTCTCTCTGCCTGTGTAGGCACACGCTGTCACGCATGTCGTGTTGCTATGCGTGAAAGTGTGAAATTGTCAAGCTAAATATTTTGAATCGGTCATGAATTAACATTTATATGATATAAATACTTATCGTGATTGAATGTGAATTCATAACCTTTTTATTTATTTTCAGACACTTACCGTCTTTACAACGCCAAGACGGTGTTCCATACAAATATTAATATCACTTTTCTTTTTTTGTACCAAACGCGTATACGGGTATATTCGCGTGCAAACGTTTATACGCGTCAACGTAGCTTTGTAATTTAAGCTAAGATATATTTTATCAATCTTAGAGGCAGAGGTAGGTAGAGAACCTAGTGTCAAGACACTTCGTTCTCAACATAAGCATATTACTTAGTACAGTACTATAAATATAAGAGAGAAAGACCTAAACTAAATAAATAATAGCGCAAAATAATCATGCATAGATAGATATTATTAATTTCTTACTGAAAGGTAAATTCAATACAAAAAAGACAATAAATTAATTCCATTGCATTTTGTGTTTTCTTATAATTGCGTGGATATTGAATTTTTCTTCCGACCCATGACACTCGGTAATCACTCGCTTTGAAACTAGAGTGCAATAAAATTTTCTTTTCTTCAATAAGGAAGATCTATTTACAGTAATAATGTTTACTTAGTATTATTATCATCTGAAGTACTGTAGAATTCTGTTTAAACAGTGGGTAACATATCTAGACATCAATATTTATCATTTCATTTTTAAAAAATGAATGTTTTATATGCTGTATCCCGAATACTATAGTAAAAAGAATGTTAAAACTAAACGTCAAGTCAAAACAAACATGGCAGATGTAAAAATTCGTTGCCAGCATTAATTTTCATTTTAACTATATATGGTTAAAAGTTATTTGAAGTTATACAGTTTTTTTCGGAATATTGGGGCTGTTCTTGTAGGCCAGGCTAGTGGTGGTCGAGGAGTAGCATGGTGAGGTTTTAGTGTCTGCCAGCATTGGAATCCCATATAACTCGTCCTTGTCTCCAATGGTGCCCTTGAAATGTCAACCTTTATAAAAAGCAAAAGAAGGTATAGTAGAATAACTTTAAAGGGCTGAAAATAGTCTAGCAAAGTAGGATTGAGTGTATTTTGAAAAAAACTCGCAAAATTTTTAACTGTTGTTGTTGAGTAAATATAGTGTTCAGGCAACTACATTAAGCCAACATATTATGATTATTTCAATTATTATTGTTACTCTTATTAAGTTCTTTTAAGAACATTCTCATAGAAAATTATGATAAAAATAAGGTTAATAATATTTAAAACGCCATGCTTCAGTGATTTCGCATTGGACGTAGTTAATTGTTTTGTAACTTTAATAGAAGCGTCTAGCTTAAAATATTCTTTAGTAAGTTGGTATGTTTCAAAAAAAATCTATATCAAGACATTTATAGTATAGTACAGTTTTCTTTATCAAGACAATAATTGGTGCTCAAACGTGATGGTTTTAGGTAAAATTCCACGAGAGAAAAAATTATATTGAACAACAAAGTTGTTTCTATCACGTCGAAGACTAAGAACGGCTTTGAGTTTCACCAGCCGACAAGTACTATCTGCAAAAGTAACATCATTGGGTATCGCAACTTTTCTATGTTTTGAATAAAACGTTTCGTAGATTTTACAGTCCGTGGTCACTGGGAGACTCACCTGAATCTACTATAGAGATACTCTCGAATACCAAATTAAAAACCAGCTTCACGCTTTTTCTAGTCAGAGAGAACCAAGTGCCAAGACATTCCGTTCTCCACTCGTTTGTGTTGTTCACTAGAGTGTGCAAATGAAATTTATTCAAATACAATCATCAGTCACCTTAAAACTTAACTTAACTTAAATAGGTTTAATTGTTATTTGTTAAAACAGATAATGAAGTGGCTCAGCTCAATACTGTAAATTGTAGAAATTTCGTGAACATAAAAATCCTAGCAAAAAATGTGCATTACAAAAATCGATAAATTGCAACAGCTATTAATCTTACAACATGGTTTATTTATATCAATGTGTAAACAGCTTATCAGTGTTTATCAACATTTTTCCATTGTGCTCATGCGATTTTAACCTATATTGTGTTAAAAATAAGCGCAAATTTAGCATGTACTGTTTGTTTAATAAAGTATTAAGGTAATGTCGATGGGTAGGGCCCTATCTGTTATCACACACTATATCTTATCGATATATTCACGTACGGCGTACCCCATGACTTACGAAATACATTTAACAAATTTATGAAAGGATGTACTATCGTAGGAAAATTTTATGCGTTTTTATGTTAATGCATCTCACTTAGGTAAGAAAATAGTGTTTATACTCTCCATTCTTCTCCACTTTTCCTGTGAAAATGCCAATTAAGTAAACAAGAATATATGTAAAATAGGAAATTCCCAATTTCTTATAATGTAATAAAATGTTGTATCTCATTGTACGTAAAAAATAGTTTTAAAACCAAACTAAATGTAAAAGTGAAATACGCTTAAAGTTACTTTTTCGTTTTCTTGGTCGCCCCGGTAGGAATATATTGTATTGCCATCGAGTCTGTGTTCAAGTTTTCAAACAAATCGGACAGCATATCTCTTTCAGATTTATCCGATTGATCCTCTGATCAAAATAGCTATATATAAAAAAATTGCGTTGCAATATTTTCTTATATTTCTTATATTTTCTTGTATTTACAAAAACCACCAAAGACCTCACACTACACACGACGGAGTGATTGTAATTCGACTCTCACGCAGTGGGCAGCTTGGCTGAAAAAAACGAAGGAGGTTCTCAATTTGACGCGTATATACTTTTTACAGCGTATACCAATTTTGATAATTCTTGTTTTAGTGGATAGGGTGTACTCTGAAGTTGCCCCATTAAACAAACCAACAAAAATTATGACTCTAAGGGTTGAAAAATAGGGGACAATTGCGTATTCACTGAGTTATGTGTACTGCTCTCATAACTTGTAGAGGTCGGATTAATAATTTCTTCGGTTTCATTTGTTTTGGTATATCTTTATATTTTATTTATCAATATTTATAAAAACTTTTTTATTGTTTTCAGGTAAACATCGAGTTGTGACACTTACAATATCTATTTACTACATAATTTCTTTCGAATTGGTTGATTTATTTGGGAAATGCCATGCTGATGCATAGAAATATACGGTTATAGGTAAGATCAATATACCTAAGTATTTTTAAAACTCTTTCGTTATATCATTATAATATGCCGTTTTATAAAAATAATAATTTAAATATAATCATTCGTCGAGGCCATCGTGGCGTAGCGTCCGACTGTAAACACGATTGGTTGTGGGTTCGATTCTCACTTGGGAGAATGATTATATTTAAAACCCTCTCGCGGCTTAGCCTACCCTAACTACAGTACTAAACTATTCGTTTTTAGCCTGCTCGCGTTCTCACTTAAATTATAAATTTATTTCGCAAATAAATTTATTATTTTAATTGTTTTAAAAAAGTTATTAAAAAAGTTACTTTTTATTTATGAAACGATTGAATAGAAAAAAAAACAGTCAAAATGGCATTTAAATCTGTTAAGCCGTTTCCAAAACAAGCGCGCACAAATTCACAGACAGAAAAGAAAATGAGAAATCATTCTTTTGGGTTCATTACATTGATAAATGCCCCCAATATATATTCTTTCATATATCTTCCATGTACAGACAGCGATCAGTTACATTTTTATTATATGTACAGATGTTTTAAATCAGCAAGCGTGACGTTGAGTTCCACCACTCAACCATGTCTCGATTTCGGTTCTACTAGGTTCTCTCTGACTATCCTGTCATGTGGAAAAGAGCTTGAAGCTGCTTTATAATTAATTATTTACTTAAACACAATCTATTGAAATCTATACGTTGTAAACAAAGCCACAAATGGCACTAACAATTAAGATAGCCTCACCCTTTAACCTGCTCTCGTTAAGAGCACTACTTTATAGATATAGGTTTGAAGGTTAGTTTTGATTGCAAATGATTTAAGTCATTATGGATAAGAAAATATGTAGGTAATATACAGTCTCGTTGTCGAAATACAAATATTGACATTTATATAAGTTAATAGAGCTGTTTACATGTTTTATTATACAAAATTCGTCTTAAATAAAAAATATTTTTTCAAGTGCTTACACGTCACACTCGTAGAATGAAAGTGGCGTAACTTAAAACTTCTATAATTATATTACTCAAAAGTTATAATAAAAAAAAATAAAGTGCATATTTTTGAGTTAGACACTTTTATTCTGAGGCTGCGTTTATATGCCTTTCAGATTATAATATTTATAATACGTAGAAAGTGTAGAACAGAGTGACTTATCAGTAAAATAAATTACTATGATGTAAAAGTATGACAATATTAGACATTAATACAAGAACTTTATTATCACAAATAAAATTCGGAACAGGTCAAAAATTACGGTTCAAATGCTCGAAACCACACATTTGAAAGACATTTCCAAATCATGGTCTCAATTTATAAATATAGTTGTTATACAAAATATAGTGTATACTAATATTATAAATGCGAAACTAACTCTTGTCTATTTGTCTGTCTGTGACGTCTTCACGGCCAAACCGCTGAACCGATAGTGATAAAATTTTATATGGTGATACTTGAGGGTCTTGAATTGAACATAAGCTACTTTCTCTATCATTTTTTTGAAGTTTTTTAGAAATTTTCCGATAATACGATGATGCAGCTATAGTGCACGCAGGCGAAGCCGCGAGCTGGTATACTCCTTTTTGGGCGTCGAAATCTTAATTTCTTTAGAACATTAAATTACATAAAGGACAAAAGGAGTGTGGGAACGCGTAGCGTAATTTATTTGTTTTTTGAATACACGAACTAATTCTACATATTACAATAAATCTTGAAAGTTGGTCGTCCCTTTATAGATGGCACGGAGCTCCGACAAAGTTTTATTAATATCCTCGTTAAATTCTATTTGCGTGTCCCTTTATTTATAACTTTTGGTTAAATAAATAGTTTTCATTACAAATTTAGACGTAATGGCGTTGAGACGTGTCTAAAGATGTAAGTAAAATGTAGGGTTCAAATGTAATGAGGCAAACATGTTTTTTTTTATTATACTGATATTTTTATATAAAAAGTACAAAGATATATACAGTAAGATAAAAACATAGATTGTACCTTTATATGTATGCAGTTGCAGTTACTTAAATATAAATGCTTTTATAGTAGAAATTCTACTATGAAAACAGTAATATTTTAGCATAATTTAACTACATATGCAACGCCGAATACGCACTTTGTCTTGCCAGTGGGGAAACTATGATAATACATTATATTTTAAATATAATATTTTTTTTAAAAAGGGGACTTGAGTCTCAAAACTACAAGCATAACATTAATAATCAGACACTGTCCTGACGGGTCACCTAAGGAACTGTTCTTTGATCCTTATTCATTTCGAACTAATACCTGGGTGAAATAAAAAGGCCACCGTGGTGCAATGACTGACTGAATCTGACTGTAATCGGTTTGTGGACTCGATTTCCACGCGGTGGAATGGTCATCATTTAATTATTTTCAATTCTCGGCTCTGATGATCAAGATAGAACGCGTCGTTGAGCCCCGCCACTCAGCACGTGATGTCTCGATTCTCTCTTGACTATCCTCCAATGTGGGAAAAATGTGAAGCTGCAAAAAAGCCTCTTTAAAACTGGATTTGACGACTGATTTTTATGACTGAACTGTATTTTACTTCTGAAGACACGTTCAGACGAAGTTACGTTACGTTAAATGCTGATTAGGTTAGGTTGGAAATAGTTCGGACTTTTAAAATTAAAATTTGGTAAACCTTAAAATTTGCTTCGAAAATCTTAGGATATATTGTAGTCCGTTCTTTAACAGTAACATATAAAAAAAAACATACAAACAAAAGAGAAAATATCCGTGTCCTTATTTGAGCGTAATTGAAAGTTTAGGCAGACCGCAAGGTCAACGCATGCTTGTTCAAATAAGCAATAAATCTATTGTCGAGGAGATTGAAACCACAATTCTTCGGGGAGACCAAGTTTTGCGCAATGCCTCCAAATTGTCAACAAATTGAATTACATATAGGTTTTGGTTTGGTTTGATTTGAGTGGCAAATTGTGGAGTTAAGCTTTTTATTTTGTAATTACATTATGGCTAGAGCTTTTCTTAAGTTTTGTAGTGTTGTTACTTACGTGTAAAGTACGCATTGCTTTAGTAACGAACTATATATCGCTTTACAATAGTGTATGTCAAATACATTGTAGTATATTTAATATTTATTTTATTAATTTAATGGATTTATAACGCAAAATTTGATATGTTATATTTACTTAAAATGTAACTGATCGCTGTCTGTACATAGGAGACATGTAAATAAATTTTTATTGAGGACATTAACCAATATAATAGCTCCTTTCTAGTATAATAGTTTCTAGATATAATAGCTAGCTTTCTTTTCTGTTTATCTCTTTGTTTGCACACACTAATCTCAGATACGGCTTGCAATTTTGACTATTGTATTTTGGTAAACTTCCCTTAACAATTAGAGTTTGTTTCATTCTAATCGGTTCATAAACAACCATTTAACTTATAAATTTAAGCAAAGTTCGTGATTTAAGTGAGAACGCGGGCGGACGAAAAAACGAAATGGTATGTAGTCCACGCAGGCGAAGCCGCTACCGGGTCGCTAGTTATAAATATAAATATTTTCTCGACTTATATTTGAACCTACAACCATTCTCTTTTAAAAATTTTAGACTTTTACCACAGTATCAAATTGTCTATTTCCAAATTATAAATCTTTCCCTTATTAAAGGTAAAATTATACTATGAGCGTCTATCTCTTCCAATGGTAGAAGCTTGGTGAATGGTTAACTCTTCACTTAAAACTACTTTATTGCTTTAACATAAAGCCACGAAGTTACGAGTTGTTCCGCAATACTTCAACTAACTCAGTTATAATGAATTGTACTTAAACCAGAACAATTTTATTATATAAAATGTCGTGACGTTCTAGAAGAAAGTTCCTATCTTGAAAGATCCAAATTCCACAGTACTTAAAAATAAATTCAACTCATGTTTCAATGTAGGTACGAAATTGAAATTATTAGTCTTTTTTAATTTTAATCTTTTAATAAAGGCAGATGAAAATTTTTACTTATAAGTATAGAATATGCTTTACCCAGGGCCGCGTCCACTATGAAAAATTATACAAACAAAAATTATATCACGAACTAAAAAATTAAAAGTATAAAAATATTTTTTAAATCAAGCCATTACAAATTATTCTCAGCCATCATTTCTCATTCATTTGATATCCATTTTGTAGGAGTGCATTAAAAATAACCGGTCCGCCATCTTGGGTTTGAATGAAGTGACTCAGCAAACCATGCATTGACATCCAAACTAAACTGCATTGCACATGAATTTCAGCTAAATCGGTTAAGGAAAAATTCAGTTGCAAGATTTCAGCCGTACCTACATAGCAAGCTAATAAAAGGCTTGTAAAACAAGGTCACTATTATATAGATATCCGCTTACGTCATAAAATGCGTTAGAAATTCGAACCTTGTCAAGTTTGTTTTAGCCCGACATGTTTTCACTGCACCACACCTGCTTTCTTGTAAAATAATAATTAAATACGCATTGTATTCGCAACATGTGCAATCTACATGTGTAATTTTATACAAAAGTCAATGTTAAACATATATATGTGTAATATTTATTGTATTAATTTAATATATTCCTTATGAATTATTTCACTTCAGCATAATATTCCTAAAAGGTGTACAACATTTTTCTATAACGTATTAAACTAATGATTATTATTTACGAGAGCGACCGCCTTCTTAAATATAAGCGAACAATTGAAAACAGGGTTATTGTACCAATAACTAGAAACGCTAGAATGCTTCACAATAGATAATAAATATTTTATGAACACAAAAAAGAAATGTGTGTCGCATTCCCTAATGTAAAGCATCTTTTCCATTAAAAATCTGGCAAACTAGGCAATGTTTTGTTGTAACAGTCCAGCTTTGTGACATGCCATTTGTTATAGCTTTATATTTTGTATCTACATACGTATATGTTATATTAAAATGGTATCTGAATTGTATATTTAAATGGCATTACTTATAAAGTATTATTAGGAAAGATATTTCTACGACCAGCAAGTTGATGATAAATAATGATTTATTTATAATAATTTTGGAAAGTGGAGAATGTAGTGACACAAAGTTAGAAGGGAAGGGAGGGGAAACGTAGAGCTGCTTTTATTACTCATTTATTATTTTATTTTCACTAATATCTTTTTTTTATTAAGTAATTCATTTAAGAAGAAGATTCTTTTTTCATATTATGTTTGTATGTATATATTGAATTCTTTTGTTACGAATTGTAAAGCTAACATTTGTCATGTAGGTTCCTTGGGGAGAGCGGGAATTGAGTGTCGACGCCTCGAAATTCCTATGTGGAAGAAAAAAAGCTAAATTTAACTTTTTATACTCAAGTCGTTGTTTTAATTGCACACGTGTTAATATTATTGAGTCATTACAACTGATTCATTATTATCGTTATACTTGTTGATATTATAAAATCGTATCATTGTGTTGTAATTATAAAAAAAATGTACTAATTTCTGATCTCATTATTTCATTTTTTGTATCATGCTTTATAAAATAAATATATAAATAATAATTCGTTTAACTCCGCATACAATATGCAATGTCTCGAATTCAGGCAAAAAATGAAGAACGGGAAATGTTTTCACACTAGTTCGTCTCTCACTTCACTGTACCAGAAAATCGTGGAGCTGCATATGACCTAATCTAAAATTATCTTATATTATATATAAAAAATACATGAATGAGTATGAAAACATTTTAAGGTACCCTTTAATCGCTAAGCTATACGTTCATGTCCGCCTGGACGGTTCCCAGGAGGTACGCGTTGGAATTCGAAAATATTTTCTATATTAGTATGAGAAAACACTTACCTACCAAAAAATGCTAAAACATTCATAAGTATTAAAAGTAACTTGCATTAATTGCGGCAACATAAACACTTTGTAGGTGTTGAATATTTAACATGTAATAAAATGAATATGTTTAAGTAAATAACCATCGACCTACTTTAATCAATTTAATGCACATTAAAGTTGTGTTTTACAATATGTCATTAACATATAAAGATACAGTTTAGTGCTCTGAAAGCTTATTAAATCGTAAAATTTATATAAGTAGCATATTATAAATATTTACTTATTAAAAGAACAACTCTACGCGTTTTCCCGTATATATACATATGAGGTAGTTTAAAGACACTCCGTCCTCCATTTACTATACAAATTCGAGACATGGCGTGTTAAGTGCTCAATGTTGCCTTTTGTCTTATGGGGAAACTTAAATAATTTTAATATAATATACCGTCGATTGGAGATCGAACATACAACCATTCGTTCGTAGTTTGTATTCACAGTACCACTGCGTCCTGATCCCTCGGACTGGTTAAAGCAGTGCAGTACATGCACAAATTAAAATAAAAACAAAAGAAGTTAAATAAATAAAAACCTGCGGAAAGAAAAACGAAAGAATGTACAAAGTACAAGTAAACTCGTATCGTACAAAATGTTTTCAAATATCTTGAAATTGGAGAAAGTGGATTTATCGCCTAGTAAGCTAACTCTATATGCCACATGAAAAAAGAATCGCACCCTTATAATACAAATTATTTCGATTAAAAACTTTAGATTTTTGTAAGATTCTATGGTGATTTTTCATGTACTATTAGAAAATCCTACACTAACCAATTAAATCCACTTATGAAACTGGTATGTTAGCGACCCACTCGCTGCTTCGTCTATCGTTTCATATTAACGGCGTCCATGTCGTAAAATAATTAAAGTCCTGAAAAAAATAGGAGAAAGAAGTAGCCTATATAGGTTCATCCCTAGACCTCCAAATATCTGTATATAAAATTTCATCACAATTGGTACAGCGGCTTGGCTGTGATAACGTCACAGGTAGACAGTTACTTTCGATTTTTTTATATAGTATATTAGTGTTATATGGTAACACGTATATTAACCACACCAAATATTTGGAATCAAAGGGGAATTGATGTTAAAAACGTGATTTTGTTCCATTTTCCAGTCGTGAATACCTAAATGTGGAATGGTGATTGTAAGCTACGTTGTCAGGTTGAGAATTGGATGCCGTGTCGTCCTGACATTTTTTAGCCCAAGAGAATGATAGGGCACGATTTTTTACTGTCACTGCCTTTTACTAGTTTCGTTTTTTTACTTTTGTCATAATTAAATTGCTACTAGCTGGTGTATGCTCTGTATGAGCATTGGTTTTTAAATCAAATGAGGTTTTGTATTAATATATTGGTAAAAGTCACGCATTAGATTTATATTACTTTTAGGTACAAAAATATTGTTGTTTTCGTTTCATTTTGGTTGTCTTAAGAAGTTGTTGACAATTGTATCCTATATGCAATTTTTTGAGAGACCACTGTCAGAGCACATGGGTTCATGTACCAAGTGGACTGGTTTCCAAGAGGCGCGGCTTCGAATCCCGCTGCGTTAAAATGTTGATACGTTTTTTTATGTTCTTTATGTATTTTTAACATTTTTTAAAGTGTAATTACGAACTTAGGTAATTTAAAACATTTTTCGAGAATATTCAATTTTTTTTTGTTACTTGCTATATTCTCTTAATATATTTACTAATTTCTGCTAAGTTACAAAGCGTATAAGAATTTCACGTAACTAGATGTAGAGTGCATGGCTTAGCAGTCAGATAGCTCGGACGTTTTCCAAGAGACGCAGGTTCACATTTCACTGCGTTCAAATTTTTATCGGTTTTATAAAGATGTTGTTTGTATCCTAAATGTGTGAAAATACTAAAAATGTTTAAACGTGCAATAATTGCATAATCCGTACAAGAAAATGATTCCCATTTATTTCATATGCAAATTACTGATTTAAAATTCAATATTTTGTTTACTTAATATAAAAATTATCATTTCACTATTTTCAGTATCACCAAAGCAATCTATTTTAAAATAAAATATCTTGAAATATTTCTCAAGATTTAAAAATTTCATCTAAATGCACACCTGCGTGTAAACATGCAAAGTTTTGTTGGTATATTATACTTTTGTTATTGACAACTTTTAGACATTCATTTTTGTATAAATTTATGAAAAAATATGATAGTGGTTTATAGGTGACTATATATCTATATATTTTTTAATCACACGTTCTTCATCGCATAGTAGTCAGAGAGAACCTAGTGAGAAAACACTCCGTTCTCCATTTTCCATGTTATGTTATTATTACATTATGTTTTGAGTACCGACATTTAACGCCGCGCTTCTTACCACTGCGGAGAAATGAAAATATTTTAAATATAACCAACCCCATGTGGGTTCCATTCCCACTCCCCAGTGGGTTGGTTGTGGCACAAACAAATGTAGCACTTGAAATTTCACAAACCTTTTAATTGAAATGTTTATTATACCACCGAATATTGTCAAATTAATCTCTTATATAAGTTTCTTGGCTTAATCTGAACGGTTGTAAGCCAACGCCTATGCGTAAGTTCTTTCTTTATAGCTAAACATAAATCTAGTTCAGAAAGCTGCAGAAAAACCCATTGTTTCTTCATAAAGATTCGGGCGAGTTAGATGCAATTTGTACGAGGGTTGTCATGTAAATATTATAGAGGGACTTATAATGATAATAGCTTTGGTATTTGTTAACTTTTTCTGGTCTAGATTTTGCTTTTTTTTTTAATTTATTACACTGAAAATCTTTAACTATTACAATATTTGTCATTTTTTGACTTAAGTGTTTTTGTTTGTCGGCGATTTTTCTATTGTTGTTAGTTGGAACCTATTCATAGTTTCCAAATTTTGTTGTTATATAATTAAAGATAATAATTCTAACCCAGTATATAATTTTTTTTTATTTGGCTATTATTCCATATTTAAAAGTTGAAAATTTACTATTTTAGTTAAGAATACCTTAAAATACAATTAAATGAACAAAATCAACAAATACAAAACTGCATAACACCCCAGTGTGTTTGCAGTTTACGTACATAAATTTAGCTCGCATGCAAATCGAATTTCCTAACTTCCGTGTCGAAGTACTCTTTAAATATAATAAATATGGAATTTTATCGATACCAATCTCTGTAAGTTGCTTGGTGAAGACTTACACAAACTTTGGGGTTCGATTAAATACAGTACATTTCATAAATTCTTTAACTTAGCTACTTTGAGTTTTGGTTGAACAATTATTAAGCAATTTTAGAAACATGTGTTAAAATATCCTTAATTTTGATTAAATTGATCAAGATAAAAATTAACTTTATTTAACTAAGCTAAACCTTATTATTTTATGTAATAAAGTGAAAATATTACATTTTTACACAGCTTGACGCTTTTTCCGTATTCCGTTTTATGGTGGAACTCAACACTGCGCTTTGTTGTAGGTAAACAAATAATAATAATTTACATATATCCCCGAGTGGGAATCGAACTAATTACCAATCACGTTACAATCAGACGCTGTTCCACTGAGCTACGACGGTCTCTCTCATTGTGGCGCAATGATACAGCATTTCAGTGTAAACATGATTGGTGGGTTCAACCCCACAAATAAGAATGATAACATTTAAACCATTATCATTTCTTGGCACTGGTAAAACTTTTGTCACACGCAATATCTTGAATTCAGACGTCAAGCGGCGAATAAGGTGTTTTCATATAAAGTCTCTCTAACTACCCTGCAAAAATGAAAATTTATATCTTTTGAGAAATATTCCCCAAAGGCTACTATGTCTTATTAAAAAACTTTTATATTATACTAAAGAAGTAAATGAAGAAACAGATTAATTAAAACAGAAGCGGCTATTTTATTCAGAACACTTTAGAGATATGATTGTGACACCTTAGAACAACTTGTATTTATATAAGTATTCATCGGAATTATGACATCATATAATGTTATTGTTATTTCCATTATTGTGCAGTGGTATAGCGTCTTAACTGTAAACGCGATTGGTTATGGGTTCGATTCCCATTCGGGGTATGATAGTAGTTTAATTATTTTAGTTTCTTCGCCCTGGTAAGATAAAATGCGACGTGGAGTACAGCCAATCAACAAGTAATGTTTCATACGGAAAGCGAAGAACGGAGTTTTTTCTTAAGTACTAGATTTTTTCTATCTTAAATTAAAAAAAATCTGATACGTTTTTTTGTTATAAGTTACGACTCTTTTTATATGCTTCAGATTACTATAGTATGTATTTATACATTTTACTAATTTCTTTTATAGTATCTATACAAATAAATAAAATTGAAGTGTCTGTTTGCAATATTAAAATAACCGCTTTTTACTAAATGCACATCTATGTATACACGATACATATTCGAAAATAACATTTTTTTTTTAATTTTTGTCTCTGTCTCTCAAATGCCTGCACCGATTTTGACAGCACTATTTTAGAATTCTAAGACGATGAATACAATTCCTAATAACATTTAGGGTAATTTATTCTTATTATATTTGACCTTCTACCTACTACCTATCGTGAAAACTTCGTAATTTTTTTCAATTTGAAATGTTTCTCGTAATCTGCTAGTAGAAAGATAAAATATAAAGATGTTCATTTTTCCTCTTTGCAACTCTTCGCCCACATTGACATTACGTGTTTAAAAGCATAACTTAACAACGTCTTCTTTACTAGGTATAGTCTATTTTTGTGCCTACATCTGGCATATTGTATATATTTATAAGGTAGGCAGCAAGAATCCATTAATTTTATTTTCAATTCCTATTAAGTGAGTAACTATATAAATTCATTGTTTATATATTAGTTATTCATAAGTATTCACATAATATTTAACACATAAACGTTGCAGAGGTTAATTACAGTGTACGAGGCGAAAGAAGTATGCAGCAACCCGTAGCGTTTACTAAAAAATCTACATTGTTTGCCAAAAAAACATTAATATGTATAATTACTATACTAGTTAGTTAATTAATATTAACAATACTAATATTTTTTGCCCACAAGCAACAAGTTGCAAGTTGTTAGAAAAAGTATAAAATTTCAACTTCGCAAACGTTTCCAAGAGACGCGTGTTCGAATCTTGTACGCTCTTATCATAATATTTCGTATCTTTAAACATTGTAGTACTACCCATAGTAGCTTTCATGTCGTGAAAATACTAAAAAAAAAATCATGGCATTTAGATTTTTCATAGATATATATATAGCATAGCCCCCATAACAATTTCTGTGGCTATAAAGCACGGTCATTTATTCTACCTGTCGACTGCCGTGGGGTTCGCAAGGAAAAATATTTGATCGTAGCATAAACGTTTTGTACCTTTCGTCCCCTCGCGTGTAATCTCTGGACAAATCGCTGGGAAGATAGCGAGCGTCTTTAATCTAAGCTTTGTATCGCTCTTAGGATAAGAATATTTCCATTTTTCTTTGGCTTTTTGTTTTTAGCGGAAATCGAACTGATGCACAACTGTTTTTTAATTAAAATTTTCGTACGTACGTATCATTGCACCATATTATAACCTCGAGGGAATATTTGGAATATAGACAGACGGTTGCATATTTATACCTCTATGTGACTACAAACGTTACTTCTACGTTTTCAAATTAATAATATAATTGAATAAATACTTTCATTGTTTGATAAATGAATAATTTCATAAACATTGATCGTGCCAAAGACAGAAAACCAAGTGAAATATCACTTCTATCTTTTCTACGTACATAAAATAACTTGAACCCACGACCCTCCATCCTTAAATCACACTTCACCAACATCACCCAGTTTCATTTTCAAATAAGAACGAATATAAATGTTAAAAATAATAATTTCCAACTTTTCCGCATAAAACGTTGAATGCATTTGCATCCACTGAATAACAATTAGGGCTCTACGTGACTTACAAATATAATTATCGGGCATTCAAGATATTATGCTCGAATTAAAAGATTCTTTAAAATACGTTCCTATAGATTAAAATGAATGTTTATTTAAATTAGTCTGTAATTGCCTTTCTTTTTTTTTTACTATTTTCTTCTCAAACGAATAAATAGCTCGTTTCATATCACGCTTATGCTTTTAAGCTTTTAATATTTTGCTAGCAGTTTCACACTTTTGCCTGCATAGGGTGTAGTCAGAGAAAACCTAGTGTCTAGGCACTTCGTTCTCTACTTTGGAGATATGGCGTCTTGAGTGAAGGAACCGAATGCCTCACCTTGGCTAGGTACCAGAGCAAAGTAATGAAAATATTTGATAACTACAGATCCTAATTCTATTCATTGGTTCTAATTGAAAAGGAAGGGAGTGACTTCACTAGTCTCTTAGTTGCCAAGTGTAGAATGTAACGAAAGTGTAAATGTAAATGTGAACAAATTAATAATAACTACTTAAGTTTAATGTTGTAATAAAATATTCGTCTGTTTAAACAGGTTAATTTAAAATCGTGATTTATTTGACACTTTATTGCACAAATATGGGTGCAATTATTGTGGAAAGAAAGATTTAACGCTGTTACAGGATTTCTACCAATTAGCCTCATAGTGTAAAAAAATAAATATTTATGTATGTGTATTACACAAACCCAATATAATACACAATTCAAAATTTTTAAACAATCAGATACCATATACAAAATTAAAAGCAAACTGTTAGTTACTTGTTGTTAGGTAGGTACAATATGTAAACTAGACTAAAAAGATTCAACTCGAGCATCGATCGGGTCTGAACCCACGCTTACCGCATTGGAGGTGCCAGCATAATATCATGGCCAGATTTATGGCCCTACTTCATTCTACGTTAAGTTATTATGGTACGAGTAAAGTTGGTTGAATTGTTTCCAGGGTGTTTTATAGCTATAATTTTGTTGGCTATCGAAATATGTTAATGTGAATTAAAATATATAATTTGTTTATTTTAAAAACAAAGTATTTTGTCACTTAATTCTGTGACTGAGGTCTTAGGTTCTTTTTGGAATTGATTAACAGGCATTATACACGCGGCGCAGTGTTGGTGGTGGATTCGATGTACACTCGATGTACACTCGGGTGAATGATTATATTTTAATTATTTTCATTTCTTTGTTCGATTGTATTGTTATTTGTTGGTAAGATTGCACCACACAATGTTTTGAATAAACCCGAAGGTCTGAGTATTATAAATTAAGTAACCGCCAGATTAGTTGCCAATATTTTTATAATAAATAATTAAATGTTTTTTTTATGGAGAGTTTAAAGGCAATGTAAAAAATATCCAAAAATCTATTAAAAAAGTATCTAGTGGCAACTTGATACAAGTATAAAACAATAATATCTAATCAGTCTATCATAAAAACAAGTGAAAAATAAAATTTCAAACTGAACAAATAGGAACAATATTAAAATAATGAGACAATATAAGTACGCTCTACTGCACGTAAACAATTCACTTTATAAATGGAACGATCTGTTTGCTTGTTAATTAGGCAGAATCACTGAATTAGGCTAGAATTTTCTATCTTATTTTTTCATTATCATAATAATTCCTTGTTCTGTGGTGCTGATGCTGTATAAGTTAAAGTATAAATAGTATCTGTAGAATTAAGATATAGGAAATGATACCTTTTTAATGATTACTTAAAAAGTTCCTAAATAAAAATAAATTCCCTAACGAAGTGCGATATAGGCTTAGTTATAGACATTACGGGTAAGATAGAGGAACTTAACGCCGCATATCGTCTAAGTAAACGCGGATATGAATGTGCTTTAAATGTAAAAAAACGAAAAATACCAATACGAAGGAAGTATGTTCGATTATTTTCTAGAAAATGTTCATAATAAAACAACAAACACTTTATGTGTGTAAATTAGTGGAAATAGTAAAATGGAACGACTAAATTGTAGTGACGTGACTGTTGCAAGGTATTGCCTACTCGTAATGCGAAATATCAGTTACAAGATAATAAAACTTACTAATCTAGCTTGAAGTTTTGTTGCCACAAAACTTACCAGCTCTTCGCTTTTTCTGGCATTGCAACCCACGCAGACTGAGCTTAGTGTCAAAGCAATCCATTTTCACTGTAAATCTAAATTCGAAACATTGGGTGTTGAAAACAGAGAATGAAAAAGAAAATTATTTAAAAATGTTTACATTCCCCGAGTAGAAATCGAACCTACAACTATCGGCACTCGTGTGAGTGGAACGTCTGTTCCACTACGCCACGATGACTTGATGTTGTTACATTGATACTTCTCTACCTTCGTCATGTCTAGTTAAACAAAAAATTTCAAAGTCACCTATTATATTTATTTCAAGGCCAGCGAATAGCAGGTATTGTCATTTGTGCCTGTTCTTATATTTTTTGTTTATAGAAATTAATGGAATATTCAAATTTTATCTTTGTTTTTATTTTATTTATTAAATTTAAGAATGAACATTGTTGGGCTGAGATCCATAAACACTGCTTTTGAACATGTCTTCCGCACGAAAGAATTACAACAGAGTGTCTTGACATTAGGTTTTCACCCTGCTATGCTGGAAAATGCGTGAAGGTTCATCTTACTTTCAACCACATATAAAACTAATGTTTGCTTGCTTCAGTATTGTAAAAGCTATTTTTAAAGGCTTACATTTTTTGTCTATAACCTATCTCGGCCTTTTTGGTAAAGATACTATCGGAACCATCGATACTTTCTAAACTATTTCTAACGGACAAAGCTATTGAAGCACAATACACTCTCGAGCTTCGAGTAGGTTAATAGACAATTATAACTATTATTGTGGTGTAGTACAGAAAATTTCGCTTGTTATTTGGTGGATCTTAGCGCTGCATTTTATCAATTGGTATTCGAACCAATAAGCATCGTATGCTGTCATATGAACTATATTGTTACTTTTAAGCTTTATTATTAAATTGAAAATACTCGAAGATTTCTTTTTTAAATTAATTTCTTTCTATTTAGTACATTTCTAAACTGTTCATTTTTTTCCCAGGTAATGCAGTTTTGGCGTCTAAGGTATTATAACCGAACTTTTTAGAACAAATTTAGTTTTTGACGACTATAGGTTGCTTTTTAGAAATTCTATTTACTTAACGGTTCGTTTTAGAGATGTTGGATGTTCAGTGACAGAACCCAAAGATACACTTTGAAAAATTTACATAAGAAAAATTTACATGCTTATTAATATGTTGCAGACTTTGTACATCTTAGTACAAAAATTATGCGGACGAAGGAGTATGAAATATGGCATAGTTAAAGTTTGTATATGTAGAAAAAGTGCAGAAAGCCAATATTATTATAATAATGCATTAGAAATACATTAAATTAATAAAATAAATATTACACACAGTACTATTTAGTTGTTTGTCATACACTTTTGTATGAAGTCTACTAGTAGTATTATAAATATCTCTTTATCTATTTATATCTCTTTTTCGTGGATGAAACCGCGAGTTGGTGATTAGCTTATTTTTTTGTTTAGTGAAGCTTAATTATTTAATTTAACATAGGTTAAAATAAAATATTTTATATTCTCGTATATTATTCAATAATTAATTATAGTATCGTAAAATTTTAATATTTTACAATTAAAATACATATATTAAGGCCTTCGTGGCGTAGTGGGACGTGCTTGTGAGTTCGATTTCCACTCGGTGGAATGATCTTAAGTTAATTATTTTCATTTCTTTGCTCTAACGAATAAGACAAAACGCGGCGTTGAGATCCACAACTCGACACGCAATGTCCCGAATTCGGGCGGAAAGTGGAGAATAGAGTACTATGTAACTATTTTTATTCTAAAATATAATAAATACAATACAACGTAAGTACCAAAAACTTCTCACTTCAGTACGGGTGTGAATAGATTTGTAAACCAAAACTACTCCAGAACTTGAAATTGTTCCGCTGTTTTTTGCTGAGCATTGCCCAGACACTGGTCGCACCGGTTTGTTTTGAACACTTTCCAAACGACCTAAAAGTATTTTAAAAATATTCAAAATTGAACCTTAATATAGTTGTTATTAAATCTTTAAATTCTTTTATAGAAAATGGTAATAATTTTGATAGCGTTTCAAGTTTTATTATGGAAGAACTAAAGTGTATTTTCCTATGGTGTTATGGTGATTGTATTTACCTCATGGTGTATTTTGTACTAGAGTATAAGTGAAGCTGGCAAATTTAAGCCTTTGTCTATAGGTATATTTCTGTATATATAAATACATATACATTAGTGTAAGTAGGTAATGTAATTTTGCTTAAGGTTTGGCGGACTTAGTAATAGTCTTTATAATAATAAAACTGACCACCGTCCGTCCGACAATTGAACGGATTCCAACAGACTTTTATATGCTTCCTAAAAAGTGTGTCAATAATTCTTTAAAATTCAAAAAATAATCATAATAATGTATCTTTATTTCTTCTTACAAAGCTTGGTCTTAATAAATATGTCATCCAAAGGCGGTCGGAAAAAGCTATGGTGAGAGACTGGTGTGCGTACTGGGTAAATACCTGTTTTACAGATCACTCAACCAGGCACTCAACCTTACATAACATTTCGTTGCAAATACAAACACAATGTTTTCTAAGACTACTAGAGGAAAATTTACTATTTCATATTTTAAAACAATCAAAAGTTCTCTATTTTTGTTTTTAAGATAGAGTATTTTTTATATGAATAGTTTGTTTTATATTCTCGCTTTTTCCACCTCACATTTAAAGAATGCATCGTACCGTTTCTCACTTAATTAGTTATGTTAATATATACTCATATAGTTAAAAAAACCACAGTCGTGCCACTAAACTACTTTGCCAATTTTCCAAAGTAGATATGAAAAATAATATTTTTTAAGTAAACAATAGGTATAATTTAGCTACAACAATAAAATCTCATTAAATATCTTTACTTCATACATACATGTAATTGTTGAATTGAGCAATCTGTGATAAGAGAATTATCAAGTCAAAGGGCCGCCGTGGTACAGTGACATCGACAAATAGCATATGGTCGACTGCACCCGATGGTTGTAGATTTAAAGTTCACTTCATGAAATATTTATATAAATGTTTCCGCTTGGTTAGACAAAGTAAGGCGTGGGATTAGTAAAAATACTATGAATCACGCTTTATCCCTTGCGGGATAGTCAGAATTAACAATGCGCCAAACACGGAGCGTGCACACTTCTTTCGTCTCGTCCACAGTCATCAACTTCTTCATACATACCCTCCGGGGAGTCCTCATGACTTTAACATAACCGTTCCAGTATGTGTACTCTGTCCTCGAAGGTCAACCGTGGTCTCCCCTACCTTTGTCACTGCTCATCTTTGTTTCATATATCTCTTTGTTACACACTTCTCAGCCTCAATTATGCCACGATCACGAAAAAAAACTAACTTTTTATTACGAACACATGTGAAAGTACATCATTTACAGACACTTAAATGGCATCGTTTTCCCATAATTTCTAAATTCAATGTAAGTCAAGGTTAGATTTTGAGTCATTGCTCATACAGTGTGACGGGAAGTTCATTCATAAAACTAAAATATTTATGTTATATGCGCTCGTTGGTTCTGTTTTTTTAAATTACCATATAATGGGCCTTTTTTCGGTAGTTGCCGGTTTTAATGTAACTTACAGATGCGTTTCTAGTGTGTCGTGTTCGATATATATAAAGTTATATCATGATATAAAATATTGGAACTATACAGTTGGAAATGTTTATATTATATATTAAAGTCACACACCATGTTCAAAAAGGATTTTCGGTATTATAGACGTTATGTACATTTTCTTAGCATGAAGCTAGTCTCCCGAAGATTGACCAGGATAAGAATAAAAAATCAAGCGTATTCTTCTTCTAACCAGTCCAGATGGAAAAAACATCATATATATGTACCATTTTTTACAGCGTAACACTTTATCCCGCATAGCAGGGTAGTCAGAGAGAACCTAGTGTCAAGACACTGCGATACCCATTTTCAATCATAATTCTAAACCTGTTTGAATGGCGGCGTTGAACGCTTTGTGTTATCACTAGAGCGGAGTAATGAAAATAATTTAAATATAATCGTTCCTCCCAATGGGGATCACACCCATAACTCCCACTGCGACACTATGGCTCCAAATACACCTATTGTACCTTCATTTAAAATAATAATTGTCTTGAGTAGAATGTTAACAGACCAATATTTTATGTTTCAATATCGCTGCCATAGATTAATTCAGTACCTGAACTCGACTATTCGAAACAAAAAGGCACTTTGTTACAATTATTAAACTTTCACTTAGTAAGCTCTTTAAAATCGACACTTTACGGCTGAAAACGGAAGCCTAGCGTTTTTTAAGCCTTTCAAACTTTACAGACAAGAGCTTTGACGTTAAAAAAGGAAAAAAAAGTTCTTGTTAATATACTTGACTAGGCGGTGAAAAGTTTATGATAATTAGACAACAAGAATGAGAAGTGGCGATTGTAATTATGGTTATAATACTTGCTATGTAAATTAAGATGTTTTTAATTATATATAAGCTTCAGTCACTTAACACGCTATGTTTCGAATTCAGGCAAAAAGTGGAGAACGGAGTGTCTTGACATCAGATCTCCCTGGCTTCTGTGTTGGCTGTGCAGAAAAAATGACATTCATATTCATTAATAATGTACAGAAATATTCTAAACTGGCAATTAAACCCTCAACCATCGCATGTACAATGAGATACTACCTAACTGCGCGCAAAGTAATATATTTTAAAATAAATTAAAAGCTAAAGATCCATTCATTGAGGCCATCGTGGCGCAGCGCAACAGCTTCTGCCTAGTGTGGGTTTGGTTATCACTCACGTGAATGATTATTATTAAATTTTCAAGTCACCAATGACAAGATAAAGCTCGGCGTTGAATTTCCCACTTAGCACGCACTTAGCTTAGTCCCAGATTCGGGCAGAAAGTAGAGAACGGAGTGTCTTGACTCTGCGTACTTGGAGATTCTCTCTGCATACCCTGCTTTGATGCAAAATAGCGTAAAGCTAATAATCCATATAAAAGCCATTATTATCCCGTCGACATTTTAGTTATAACTTAAAATTAACTGACGATTCTTTACGACTGTTTAAATATTAAATGAAGAATTAAAGTTTCGTTAATGGGAATTAATGAAGTCAATTCCCATCAATTGAAAGAATGGTGTCAATGTAATGACTACAGTCTGTTGTATACATGTTTGTAAAGCACTAATGAGATACGTACATATATTACCTAAATCGTGTGACTGACTTATTTGTAAGCAAGTTTAAAAGAGTAAAATACTACCCAATAAGTTTATTGACTTACTTCACCGTGTGACTGACCTATTTAAATAAATAATTATAGGTAATCATTAAGCCTGACCAAGCTTATGAAAGTATGCACTAAAAAGTGTTATTTTATTTTATATATATTACTTGCCTTTAATTAAGAAAGTCTTGGTATAGGCGTAATGGTTTTAGATTCATGGTATTGTTATTTAAAAAATATTAATAGAACTATTTCGAAACGTAAAAAGGCCTTTACATCAGTTTTATAGTACACCCAAATTTTATAGCGTACAGTAGGTTAGCTCGATTTTGTCACTTAAACTAGAATCTAGAATCAAAACTATTTGCACTACTTAAGAGTGCTAAAACACTCCCTTCTTCGCTTTCTATATAAGATCTGTTTTAGAAACAAATTAAACGATCATTATTAACGAAAAAGCTTCGTTAAATCAATGTAAAAGTACCTTGTTTTAAATTTTAAATGCTGATTTGAGTAAAGGTTTGTTCTTTAATAAATTGTATTGGGATTTGTTAGCAACAAGTACAGCGGCGTTCGAGGAAAAATTGTAAATGTAACAGCTCAGTTAACTTGGGGCGAGCTTTTAAAACTTTCAACTGCTATGAGTATTGGAAAATAGATGATGCTTTATAAATTGTGAGGTTATATTCTGGTTGGTTTTAAAAGGGTTTTCTACTTAATTTCGTATTACATAATAGTAACAGGTTTTTTACAGCTTCACGCTTTTACGAACAACAGTGCAGGCAGAGATTATATACTCAATACACTCCGTTCTTTACTCTCCGCTCGAATTCAATTCATTTCATGTTGAGTGGCGGAACTTGACCCGGCAAACTGTTTTACAAATGCTGGAAAAAACGATTTAAATATAATCATTTCCACTAATTTGGATCAAACCTACAAGCTATACCTTATTCCTTACCTTAGTAACCATGTTGTAATGTTTGATAATATTGGCTATATCATGAAACAGTTAGCAGTTAGGTTTCCAAGAGGCATGGGTTCAAATCCCGCTGGGTTAAAAAATATATACGTTTTCTAAAAATGTTTTTCAATTTCCTGTATGAATAGCACTTTAAAAATGTTAAAAATATAGTATATAATCTTTATACATAAATCTCTTCCATTGCTGAGTGACTGGCAGACAACGCACATCCGAAACTACAGATGGTAAAAGCTAGGATTTCGCAAATAGGTTTCATGGAGATTGTAGTGGACCACTACGAAACGGTTTTCCGAAATTCTCTCTGGTACGGGAAATACCAGATTTTACGTTATATTGTATACATTAAGCGCTTTAAATAATATAAACTATTAAACAGTTTTAAACTTGGCTAACTAAAGCTCAAAATCTCATCTTTCTTCATATTAGTCACAAAATTTGAATAAATTATATAAGTAAAGATAATAAAACTGCTGACATATTTCGGTATTACATATTATATTCCAGTCACATGCAACATTGTCCCAAAACAAATCCCAAGAGATGACGCACATAAATAACAATGTAACAACTAACTCCAGCGTATAAGGAATATATGTCTTAAGATTTGATTAAATTAATACTTCATATTTATTCATATCATACATTTTATATATTGAGACCCGATGGTCTCAATATATAAAATGTGCGCAGTGGGACAGCATTTGATTGTAAATATGGTTGGATGATTATATTAATTACTAGCTGTGCCCGCGACTTTATTCGAGTAGAATTTTAAAGTAAGAGTAAGTTTTTTTTAACATTTTTTAAAGTATTAATCGCATACTTAGGAAATTGAAAAAGAGAAAATAAAATATTTGAACGCACTTGAACGATTTTCAAGAGGTGCGGGTATAAGTCCCGCTGCGTTCAAATTTTTATACGTTTTCTAAATATGTCTTTTTCAATTTCCTAAGTATGCGATTAACACTTTAAAAAAATTAAAAAGCTCCAGTTAAAGCTCCAGCTTACATCAGCCATTCTAGAGATCAACCAGAACAAACAGACAGACAAAAACATTTTCGTATGTGTATACATACATATGCATTTATAAAAATATACAAATAACTTAATTTAGGTTCAAAATAAAGCTCTTTACTTTTACATTGTTAAATTGCGTGTTAGAGGCGTAATATAGTAACGCTGTTAGTGCTACCTGAAAAACAATTTGTTTTAAAACCAGAAACACCTGAACTGACATCTGTTTAAAATATTCTCTTAATTACCTTTGCTTAACTGCGAAATAAGTGTAATTTTGTTTAATTGTTACACCAAAACGACGCAGAAGGGATGGGTTGTGTGAAATGGTTTCAGTTTCAATTGAACTTTGGGAAAGTTTAGATTTTATTTTCTAGTTTCAATAAGCTCTTCAAGTCTTATAAGACTAGTTTTAAATAAAATAATTATAAATAATAGATGTTAAGCAAAAAATCTTATTTAAACGAAAAGGTACAGACAATCGTCCATGGCGCATTGATAATAATATTTTTTGAATAAGAATTAAATATGAACCATGTTAAATAATAAATATCCATGCTATTTGAGATTGAACCCACTACTTTACTCTAAATGCACTATAACTACAGATAATTCATAAACACTGAAAATAAAATTATATAGATTTTATTTTCCTTCTATTTTACACTTATCCAATACGGTTTCTAATTAAGAACTAAGGCTAGCCACCACTTTTTTATAATTAAAGTAATGATTTTCACTTAAGAATTTCTTCGACGAGTTTTTTTCCAAGTAATAGCGAGTGTAAATGCTCGAAGAAAAACGGTTATTTTCGTTTTCATGGTCCGATCTAATGGAATATATTATTATGTAGGATGTAATGTAACTATCAGTTGAAAATAGTCTAACTGACTTTGTAACGTAAAAATCGCTTGCATTTAGCAACATGTTTATTGAAAATACTAAATCTAGATGATTTTTAGTCCATTCTATGCTCCCGTCAAGTCGCAGCTAAGCTGAATACATTTAATTTTAGCTCTACGTTTTATCCGCATAGCAGTGTTTCAGAGAGAACTTAGTGTCTAGCCCCTTCTCTACTTTCCGCTCGAAATCATAATCGGAACATTCAGTGTTAAGAGAGTGGAACTCAACGGTTTGTTGTAACTAAGTAAACGTTAAAACGTCGTTTAAAGTTTATTTAATAAATTATCTATTGAAATAAGATAGTGATTGAATTAAAATTCAAGTTGTTGTCGTTTTAATATTATTTAATAACTTGTATTTAATAATTTTGCTTGATTTTATCCTATAAACGTTATTTGCAGAGGAACCTAGTGTCAAGAAACGGAGAGCGTTTTCCGCTTTACGCCCGAATTCAAGAATTGTTGCGCGTTAAGTGGCTGAACTTACCAAAGCCAAGAAATAAAAGTTATTATTCCCCCGAGTAGGATTGAACTCACAACAATCGAGTTTACAGTCAGACGATGTGCCACTGCGCCACAACTTACAACTTATTTTTGTTGTTAGTATCTCTGTAGAGAGATTTTTACAAATTTCTGCAACCCAAAGATTATTCTACGAACAATCGTTTGGCAAGAGAGAATGCTAATTATGAAATATTTTAACACTTCCTTAAAGTGTTATTCACACACTTTTCTTTCCGGCATCAAAGAGGCGCGGGTTCAAATCTCGCTACGTTAAAAAAATGTATATGTTTTCTAGAAATGTCTTTCAACTTCCTAAATGCGTAAATGATCCTTTAAAACAACATTTTATTAATAACATACTAAATAATACTATAAATACCACAATTCATGCACAAAATCGCAAGGATACTAACTGGGTAACTGAATGCATCAAAGGCTGTAAACCAAAATGCTAACTAGACAGCATTTAAATAAGTGGCTTAATTGTACCAGTGCCATTGTTAGCTCTAAAATCGAAATTGTGACGCAAGCTGTTACATTTTAGCTGAATTTTAGTATTCCGACACTCGGCACGATGAAAGATCGCTGACATGATTTACAAAAGCCGTTGTGTTAACAGAATTAAAGAATTGATTTTTTCAATTTCTCTCTCACATTTATTAACTAGTTAAAGAAAATCTAGCACTTAGTTAGTTTTTCACCAGTCTTAGCCTTTTTTATGCACATTGCGTTTTCATTAGCAGAACTGATTACTACTATTTATTAGATGTTGTTAATAGAAAATGCTAAGAGGCCAAGTTGTGGGCTCATGTCTCTGGATGATTATATTTTATTATTTTCGTTCCTTCGCTCTAGTAAGATGACAAGGCACGCCACCGCCACCACCCAATATTTCGATTTCGGGCGGAAAGTGGATGACGGAGGTTCTATGTAGCTACCCTGCTATGGGGTGAAAGAGCATGAAGGTCATATTTAGAAAACGTATAAAAATTTGAACGCAGCGGGATTAGAACCGCACCTCTTAAAAACCATTCAAGCAGTCTGACCGCTAAGCCATGCGTTCTATATAACACGCATCTCAATAGAATCCCGCTGCGTTCAAATTTTTATACGTTTTCTAAATATGTCTTTTTCAATGTACGAATAACAAAATGTTAAAAAAAAGAGCATGAGGCTGCTAATGATAACTCCGAAAATTGAACCCATAACCGTCGCACTAACCGTGACACAGTTTCGAAATATGCCACGATAGCGTATAATATTGAGTTTTGTTACGAAATGTGTTGGTGGAAATGATTTGGGCAATTCCTTGTAATACAAACGTAGGTGGTCCCTTTTTATGGGGAAATGCAAACGAAATGTCAGCAAGACGATGAGTTAAATGAAAATGGCATTCATATGTATACATAATACGCCATCGTGACGCAGTGGGATAGCGTTTGACTGTAAAAGTAATGGCTGTGGGTTCGATCTTACTCAGAGTGATGACTGTATTTAAATTATACCTATTTGAAACTAAACTATACACATAAACGACACGTTCCTTGTGCGCTAAAAAGCGTGAAGTTAGTATGTTTTGTATGCACATATTTGATAAGAATGTAGTAGGTTAAATTAACGTTATCGATTCATAATACAGGATCAATTTAATTTATGACACTTTTAAATTCGATTTAGAAGGTAAAATCGAGTTATTCAGCGATACTTGTTTAAATTGTCTGTATTATATTGAATTTTTAAAGGTGACATATTGTAATGCGATATCTACGTGATGTTACCGCTTTAACTATTTTATTCTTTTTAAAAAAATTAAAGTACTGAATATTTGAAAAGACATATTTAATTGTTATTTGCTAACGTTAATTTAAAAATAATAATAGAACTGATTAATGTATTATTAATGATTGTATGTTTAATGATTATACCAATCATACAATCATAAATGTATTCAAGTTCTTATGCAACACAAACGATATGCCTTTTCTTTGTAATTTATAAACCGGTAATTGTTAAGTTATGAATAAAATGAAAATAAGTAAGTTTTATCAGTTAAGAGCATTAAATTAAATAAGTATAAAGCTATTATCCAATATAGTATGGTTTTCATATGAAGATCAAATTTTTATTTATATTTTGAAATGTTTCATACATAAAATTACTCAAATAACAATTAATTAACAGATCTAGATCAAAGTTATGATAATAGAGTGATAGTTAAAAGATATATGAAAGGCTTTTCTGACCTATTTTCCACGCCAGTCTTCACGAAGACCGCACTTATAGTCAGAATAAAACATACACATTTCTTTACAAATATCGTGGACATAAAAAGAAAATTTCATAACAGTTAACATTCAAAAGAACATCTTATAACATGTTGCACGCTGGAGCAGACCTTCACAATTGAATTACGTCAGTACAGGTTTTCGCTTGAAGAAGCTTTTTAAATCGACTTATCTTTCTAATGTATCGTCTAATTTTTATGTTTTGACAAAACTGTTTGGTGCTTTGTGTCTCTCCAGCAGTTCTATTGTACCAGTAAGGCAATATTCTGTTAGGAAATTCTAGCTTAAATAAAAAAATCCGGTAGTAAAGGCTTGAGTGGGAGTATTACGTGAATAGTTAAAATCCATTTTTTCCATCCCGGCTTAAACACTTCCAGCCCATTATTCTCTAGCGTAATGTTTGCTGTAAACTTTTTAATAAGTCAGAACTGACGAACTACTTCAGGCAGCTGTAAAGCTTTCCTTTAATAACGTATTATGAATTTGTTTTATGGTTTTAACATATTTTGTGGAATAATAGCTTAAGAGGCGCCATGATTGCCCACGTGGTTCTTCTTTATATGCTATGACTGTAGATTCGATTCCTGTTTCTATACGTTTGAATGTTCGATTACTATCTTCGTTTTGAAAACGGTAACTGTCGAATTTCTCGCCGGTTCTTCTTAGCAGAACTGCCTTTCGAATCGGTGGTAGTCTCCAGTAGGGCATACAATATTTCCTTTTAATGTTAATTGACTTTATTTAAAATGACTGTAATAGTCTATTTGAATAAAATAAATTTTCCCAATTCATTCGTACATAATGTTGGCATTGTCATCTGTTTGGACTGTTTTACTGGACTGTTTATTTTTGGTAGTGAGTGATAACACGGATGTAAAGTGATAAACACAGTGACTTATCACTAGTTAATCCTGTATAAAATATAGTGTGAAAAATGAAAATAAAAAAATATCTGTTTTAATCGTATCGATCGTATGTATTGTAAGAAATTGACTTGAGGTTGCCTTATTTCCAAGAAACCCATTTATTGGTTCTTCTAATTCTATATGTGATATATGTAGTAATATATTGAGTACTCTCATAGACAACTGATTAAGTGCCGTCAAACTAAAGCTTTTATTGCATTCTCTGAGAAGGAAGCTGAAAATGTTTTGCAATTAAATTTCCTGAACTCTACTTATTACATAAGTCCAGTTTAGAGGAGAATATTTCTAATGAATAGTCTGTCTTATATTGTCTGTTAAACTTATTAATTGTTGGTTTAAATATAACGAACGTTTGTTTGTTCTTTTTTTCGTTTACATCTAATATAAATATAACATAAAAAGACCCATTGTGGCGTAGTGAGACAGCGTCTGACTGTGAGCACGATCGGGCTGTGGGTTCGATCCCAATTCGGACAACCGATTATATTTAAATTATTTTCATTTCTTTGCCCAAAAGACAAAAGCGCGACCTTGAGTTTCGCCACGCAATGTCGCGAATTCGGGCGAAAGTAGAAAACGAGAGGGTTTTTATCACCAGGTTCTCTGTGACTACTCTTCTATGGGGGCAAAAGCGTAAAGCTCAAAAAATATCTTATACAAGGGTTGTATGGAAGTTATATATATCAATAATTAGCAATAAAACCGTTTTGAACCTCGCATGTATTTTGTATTTCCTTGATTTATGTTGTGTATTTTTCCATGCATTTACATTTATTGTAAGCGTATGAGCTCTGTCTTATATAATTAAAGATATAATAAATAAATATTATATTGTTATGGTAACAGAAAATGCGATATTAGATTTCGATACCCTACATACGAAACATGTTGGTAAAATGTAGTAATGAATTGTTTAGAATGATATTTAAATTTTAACTTCTAAGAGAGACTGTAAATCTTAAATCTTAATAAGGAAGAAGTAAAACTTCACACTGTATAGGATTAAGAAAAATTTCAAGTTCGAGAACAAAGGGCGGCACGGTTTATTGTAAATAACCTTGGTAGAGTGATACAAATGACAATTGAAAGTTAAACCGCTGAGAGGCTTACGTCCAGCAGTATACTGGAATAAAAGCTCGAAAAGAGCAAAATACACTTTGCAGAAAATGTACGATTCAATTGAAATGACAAATATTGTAAAATCAATTGATTTTTTGTCTTATTGCAGTGAACGATTGTACTCTATTTAATTTAACGTATTAGTGATAAAAGTCTTTTCTCTAAAGCAGTAGTGATATAACACTACCAAGCCTATATCTTACATAGCGTGTGTCTTTACATATAGTTACAATGTACATACATGTAATGATTTAAGGTATTGTGAGACATACGTGCCTGGTGGTCAATTAAAATTATATATAATAAACAGGTACCGATTGTGTCAAAAGTTTGTTTTATATTATTAAAATAAAAAAAATAAGTAAAACTGTTTTAGCAAGATTATTCGTATAGGTATATTTTGCTATTTATACATTTAAACAAATGCGATGTTTTGAACACTTCACAGTAGTCACAGGTATGAGTCATTTTAACACATTTAAAATGTGTAATAATAGCGAAAGAAAGATCTTAGTAAACATAAAAAACTGCCTACAAAAATTCGACCGATACGAATTTGAATCTGCACCCCTTAACCAAGGCAATAAATTTGTGTTCAGGCAAACATTCTACCATAGTAGCGTCAACAGATATAGTCAAGTATATTGATATAAAAGCAAGGGAAGGAAATAAAGAACGATCGATAAATAAAACTTAAGTCCTAATGAGATCATTGTTTGTCGCGATTTTGACACATTTTGAAATGAAATTATTTTAACCGCATTGATCGCGTATATTTTGATATTCGAAAAGACATTTAAAAAAACCCGACGTGCCTGGTCACAGAAAGATAACTTAAGTTTTAATAAGTGAGAAATAAAACTTAACAATATATAAGATTAATTTAAAATTATCACATAAAAATGCACAGCTTCTACTGACATAGTTGTAAAGTCTTCCCAAAGTAGGTCAATAATTCACTTGATTTTCATAATATCATTCGCCTAATGACTCGACCTTCTCCCAATATTTTGTAGATAAAGCTAAATTTTTTTGACATTAATCATCTTTAATACCTGCTTCGTCAATTTGCTTAGTAATGGAGACTGGCTATCTATTGTGTTAAAAACAGATATCAGGAAGGAAGTAAAAGGTGGCAACTAGTTAGCACGATATATTGTTACACTTTTTTTATACGCTAATATAATTACACTTTACACAATTAACACAGTACACTTACTCACATCGTCTTTTCACTCTTAACACGCATATAACACGCGTATAGTAGTTACAGTATCACTGGTTTATAAACGATTTTATTACACATTATATTTTAATACATTGGTATTATTTTTTGTTCATAGAAAATTACTCTGATAGTATATATATATATTTATTAACGAGTTATCGTCCGCAACTTTGTTTGCGTTTCGACTGCAACGTAATATGTTTTATGTTTTCTCAGAAAATTCCCATGTGAATTTCGTGAAATGTTATGAATTTCACATGAATTTCAGCTTTCTACGCCCTGTAGTTTTAAAACCGTATGTTTTCTGTCAGTCATGTTGTAACGGAGGAGCTATGCTAGTTGAAATGTCACGAGAGGAAATATTGTATTACGTATTATCGCGAGTTTTTCGGTGTGTTTAGACAACTTGAGGCATTGGTATCAGGCATCTAGCATTTAATGGCTCTGAACTCTCCTTCTTCATGAAAAAATGTAACCTTGTTTTTATATAATTTGTCATGTAGATTTATTAGCATAGAGAGTGTAATATATATTTATACATTGTTATAATTTGTGAATGGTGTGTTCTCTCGTAAAAAGTTACTAACTACAGTAAGAAAATGATTAAATGTAAAGAAATATGTATAACCTTCAGAGATCCGCATAAATAAATAAATAAACGGAAGTCCAAACATGAGCACTTCCTGACGTGCATCAAGACTTAATGACAGTGGACGAGGTGAAAGAAGTATGCAGGGTCTGTAGCGTTTGGCGCACCGCGTGTACCTAAAAACATTGAAAGTAAAGAATATAGTGACTTTATATACCTATAAAACTTTTTTATGGTTTTGTGTGATCAATATAGACACGTGGTCTGCAACTTTAATAAGCTTTTAAAGTTTACTTGTGTTCTATAGAATACAAAATGTCTATACAATTTTCTTATATATTTATACAGTAAATGGCTTATTGACATATTATGTCAGATTTTAATACACACTAAGTAATAGGTTTTGTTTCTTGCTGTTCATTTTTCTATAATAATATTTTATTAGGTTATATGATAAATTGAGATGACAGTTGAGAACAATGGTTAGTTTAAATATTACTTAAGAATATTGGTCTTAATATGGTTGCTTTCCTGCGTTTAAATGGATATAGTGCGGCATTTAATTACGCCATATGATACATGATGATACAAAATGCATCTAAAGTGACAGAATATGGAACTCATAGTATGTACCATTAGATACTCTTTGTCCTCGTCGAATTACTAGATATTCGTTGAAAGAAAAAGTCTTAGGATAATTTAAATAATCAACTAAAAACATCTTATAGAACTAAACGTTTCTCAAAAAACATATCTTAAATATTTTTTTAACATTTTTTAAAGTGTTATTCGCACACTAAGGAAATTTATTAAATTTAATTAAAAATTAAATTATACGTTTTCTAAATATGGCTTTTTTAACATATCTTAAAGCGTTAATAAAAAGTGTTTTTATAAACAAGTGTTGTATTAAAAAAATAAAAATGTAAATTTCTAAATTTTTATACTATATTTGTCTCATTAAGGCCAAAAAAAGTATGAATAATAACGGTTACATCCCTAAAAAATTAAATAAGTTCTTCGCTTAACTAATACTTTTACTAAACTTTCAATTAATACTTATATTTCTTCACAGGTACTTGCCATTTTATGGAAAACATCAGTCTATCGAGAGGTAAAATGACAAGAATACCTTTTATTTAAACCCTAAATCACATTTCCACCCCTAACTGGATTCGAACCCTATTTATTGCACCCTGAAGTCACCGTATGTAAGTACAATGAACAATACATTTTTATCCATATTCAATATTAGTATAGAATTTGATCACGCAGATGCTCTGTACCGCCACCTGGTATTTTGTTTGCTCTTGTCATTCACACGGATCGTTGAAAGCACGTATAGTTGCGCAATAACTAACGTTATTGTAATTGTTGATTTTTAACTATAACTTTATGTAGGACGAACTTATACAAATAAGATCTTTGATTTCCGTGATTTTTACACATTTTGGAATGAAACTATTTTAACTACATTTATTGCGTATGTTTTTGGTGAAAATACGTTTTGGAAATACGTTGCAGTAGCCCCTTGTCACAGTCAGACTGCGGTTCTTAGAATATACGCGGTTAATCTGGTTATAATAGTTTCATTTCATAACGACTAAAATATTTTAAGGTAGCGATTCGAACCTGCGCCTCTTGGAAACCGTCAAAGTGCTCTGACCGCTAAGCCATACGTTCTGCATCTGGCTGCGTTGAAATTCTTATACATTTAATACAACGTGTTTTAGGTTTAGAGATCTATCTGTAAAGAGATTTTTACATATTTCTCTTACCCAAATATTATTTCTACAAACAATCGTTTGGAAAAAGAAAATGTTATTTATTAATAAATATATTATTTTTAAATGTTATTCGCACATTTACGACATTTTTTTTTTATTTTAAATATTATAGTTACTTGAATTGACATTTGACATCATATTTTGGCATATTCGAAATTCTGGGCAGTTGATGTTGTAGCGCAAGTAGTAAGTAATTATTATTTTTATTAAAGAAATATAATTAAAAACTTAGGGTATAAACCTAAAGATAAGTCAATAAAAAAAGGAAATAGGTCTTACGATAAGTCACGTTTGTCTATAACAAGGTTTGTGCCATCCATTCTTAATAGTAGAAGGAATTACAACAACAGGAAGGACTTAATTCAAAAACGTCAAAGTAATTTTTGTTGGAAATTTTGCGATGAAAGAAATAACAGTAGTTACCAAGATATAATCACATTATTGAAAATTTAAATAATATTTTTAACAATTTAAATTGTTATTGACACACTTAGTAAAAATATTTATTAAATAGCATTCTCTCTTGCCAAATGAAATACTTAGAAATAATCTTTGTATAATAATAATAATAATTGCGCCGTAGCAGATATATAACATAGGGCTAAGCGGTTAGAGCGGTTGGACGATTGTTTAGAGTCGCGGCTTCGATTCCTGCGACGCTAAAATTTTTGTACGTTTTGATTTTGCTTTTTTGAGATTTGTTTTTTTTTTTGAGATGTACCCCTTATAGCGAGTGGATAAAGACAACCTGATATTAGAACTCTCTGTTCAACTTCCCTTTTAGAGTCTTTACATAACTATATAATCGTGTCATACCGCGGCGTGGTATGGTTTTAATTATGCCACAGTTTTAATTACAATTTTCTTTGTGCTTACGCATCTCTAGCCAATTTCCAGACTATATTTGTCTCTTTTAAAATCACTACATGTTTTTTAATACACTACTACTTTATTTTGTGATAATGTAGCATTTCCGTGATATAATATCTAGACAGTCATTAGCCCTAGATACATCAGAAGGAATGTTAAATTAGCATTAATCTAAAACATCTGTCCGTGAGTCAATAGAGGCTGATTGTTTAATTGAAACCTTTTGTTTGACTAACGTCTGCAAGCTCGGTGGAGGCACGTACACAAGTTTAAATCAATTATCCTAAAGTCGTAAATAGATTATAACTGTTTTATTATAGGTCAATATAAGTCGTGAGTTCTATTCTCTCGTGAAGTAACTTGCAATGTGCCAAAATTATAAATGCAATAAGATATAAAGTATATAGTATGCGCGGCGTTGAGTTCCGCCATTCAACACGCAATTTGGCGGATTCGAGCAGAAAATGGAGGACGGAGTGTCTTGACACTAGATTCTCTCTGCCTCCCTTATTATGAGGAAAAAAAACGTGATTGTACAAAAATAAGTATATTATTTTTCGGAACAGGTATATATATAACCGAATGTACAATTTTTTTTTCATTTGGAAACCGTACTGCAGAAGATTACGGTACTTAACGCCGTTTCTCTTTAAACACTTAAAGGATTTTGACCTGTGTGGTCAAAAACATTTTAACTGAACTTCAAAGACGTCATATGCTATATCAATATATAGGTACAATAATTAATTATTACAATTCGATTTAAATCCTACAGTAATATACTCTATAATATAACGTTCAATATCATCTTGCAAATTTCCCATCATTATGGCCATTGTATGGGCATATAATAGCGGAACGCGAAACAGAAAACTGGACAGTACAGGTATTATTAGCTGTACTGCCATCATCGCCCTATTGTCATTGGGCAATGGACGGGTTCAACCTATTCGAATACTTTTATTATATAGAAATTTAGGATTTTTATTGAATGTATGAATAATACTGTGATTCGACTACATGAAATCAATAATTCTTTAAAGGGACAATATGTACGTTTAATATGATCCCAAAGAAACTCACAGAGTCTTGTATAACACCATTTAAAAAATATATGAATGTGTGTGTTAAATTACTTCATTAATAATTTTATCAACGATAAATCATAGTAATGAAACTTTCGCTCCAGTCTATTCAAAGTGATCATTGTCACTAATAAATAAAAGAGCACCCGCTTAGTTCTTCTCAGGTCTGAGGCATTTACTTTAGCCAACCGGCTGTATATTATTTGATATTCAAAAATTTAAGCATGCAATTTTTTATATTGAATAAAACTTGATGACTTTGACTTTGAATATAGTAAATTATTATAAAATCTTAATTACTTGAGCAGAGTTTCAATCTGCATTTAGAATCTTATCATTTATATTATAAAATTTTAATTAAATAATAGTGATGCGTCGATAAATTAATATAATTATATAAGCAATGCTAAAATTGTAGGCCATTGTCGCAGTGAGACAGCTGACTATGAATGTGACTGGTTGTAAGTTCAATTCCCACTAGGTGGAATGTGCATCATTTAATTATATTAATTACTCCGCTTTGGTGAGCAAGACAAAGCGCGGCGTTGAGATCCGCCAGTCAATACGCAATGTCTTGATTTTTTGCGGAAAGTGTAGAACGGAGATTCCTGACACTAGGGTAAAAAGCGTGAAGCTGAATAAAAAATGATTTTTTTTACTATGGGAAAGGCTTAGTTAAGCTTAGAGAATATGCATATTTAGAAATTAAATTCTGCCTTACTGACATTATATACAAAAGAGGTCATAAAACCCTCTGGGATTATTAAAAAAATAAACAATGTTGTATATATATATATAACTAAATTTGTAGGTAAATATTTTATTTGAATATTAAACATAACATAAAAATGTTAGATTTTATATGTTATATACTTAATGAGTTATGTAAATTTTGATCCTGGTTTGCATTCTACCTATTTACAATCAATCTATGTAAGAAAATCTTGCAACATTATTTTGACACGCTTGTTGCAGTGCGATTTACCTGAAAATTTGCATATGAATAAAGAGTGTCTTATTGTCTCTGCTCTCACAATCTGACCCTCGACAATTCACTCCGTGCTAATCCATACTTCCCAGACAAATATTATAAATGCGAAAGTAACTCTGTCTATCTGCGACGTCATTCGGTCAAATGGCTGAAATTTTCATAAAATTTTATATTGAGATACTTTAGAGTCTTGGGGTGAATAGGATACTTTCCTGTCGCATTTTTTTTTTCTAGGAATTTCACTAAATAGCTATATTTCACGCGGGTGAAACCGCGGACGGATTACTAGTAGTCTATAATCTTAAGTTAATGAGAGCATGGTTTCGTCTGCAGCATCATATCTGCCCACATCAAACACGCTCTTGTCACTTTGATATGTAAACTGTTAAACATATACCTACCTATGTATATAGGAGGTATCTAGCGTGCACTTTAACTTTTCAAATTCGACCTTACCATATATTGTTATAGTTTATATTTTCAATTACCATAGTAATTTGAGGCAGACAGGTTTACAGTCGGGGGAATGATTATATTTTATACTTTACTTCTCTGCTCTGGTATCTAAAACAAAGGCGGCGTTGAGTTCCGCAACTCAACACGCAAGGTCTCGATTTTCAGGGTAACAGAGTGAACACTAGGTTCTATCTGACAGAATAGCAGGTAAGCATTTTAAAATTTAGTTTAATTGTTTATTATTTTTCAATCGGTTCATAAATAAAAAAGTTAAAACAATTGAAATTCTAAATTAAACAAATTTGTGACTTAAGTAAGAACGCGGGCGAGCGAAAAAACTAAACAGTTTAGTGGTGAAGTTTACACAAGCAAGGACCCGCGCCGGTCACCAATTTAAAATAAAACACTTTTAGGATTCCGTTACAGTTATTTTAAATGAACTCCTGACCCGTTGACTCGTAAAATACGCGTATGTCAAACGGACGCATGCGATCGCATGGCTTAGCAGTCAGAGCGCTTGGCAGAGCGCTTGGACTTGGTTGCTTGGTTTCCAAGAGGCGCGGGTTCGAATCCCGCTGTGTTGATTTTTTTATAGATTTTCTAAAAGTAGTTTTCAATACCCTAAGTGTGTGAATGACACTTTAAAATGTTAAAAACGCGTATGTCCCGATATACAAAAGTATAGGTATTGACATACCAGGTTGTAATATTTATTTAATTTATTATTTGTGTTGTTAATTTGATTATCATGAAAAATATTAAGTATATTTCTGTACTCTCTTCTTCATATAAACTTTCAAGTATGCCAAACCCCATACATTCCGCCTGCATAAATTTTGTAATAAGGGCTTGTTTTTCTTAACATATTAATTTATAATAGCATAATTTATATTTAACGGGAACATAATATTTTTTCGTTTTATATTAAATGTATCTTTAAAAAAGTCATATCTGAATTGCAAATTGTAATATACATAAAAAATACCTCAATCGAGATCCGAAGTCACTTTATCTATATATAACATAGATTAAACGTAATATGATTAAATACAGAATTTGGCAAACTAGAAGCGAGCGAATGGGCAAGTAAATTAATTACATTTAAATCTAAGCCGCCAGTGACAAGATAGAAAGGCCTGTCAGTATCCGCCGGTAAGCCTTTGCACCTTTGCTCAAAACATGTTAAGCCATAACAAAGCTGGTATTATAATCTCGTTTACATAATTAAGTAGCTTTTTTATAAATTTATAAATGTCTGATTGTATTGTATTGTATAAAAATTAAAAACAATGGAAGAAACATGTTTATCCCAAGTGTTTATCAAGTATCTCAATATTTAATTTAATCACAATTAATTTAGTGATCTGGCCGTAATAACGTCACAAACAGGCCGAGTTACTTGCGCATTATAATATTAGTATTTATTAACGAATTGGCTTATAATATACTAATCGGCCTAGACATCTTAGCAAATCCATGCTATGGAAATCTTATATTGTCATCGAATCCCGCCACGTCTGGCACTCAACACGTAATTTGGTCGGAGAGTTGAGAATGGAGTCCTTCGATACTAGTTCTCTCTGCCTACCGTGGAAATGGAGTGAAGCTAGTGAAGAATTTCCCAACAAGTTAATATATAATATATAATTAATAAAAATATGAATTCCACTGAAATTGTGGTATAAATAACGTTACATTGTAGGTGTATCCACTATTTTGTAATTGAAAGCCGTGTTAATTAAAGCTTTGAACATGTTTGTTCATTAAGTTGTTGCTATTGATTTCATATTGCAACGCTATTTCATGAAAACTCAATCAGCAGTCTCTATATAAAAGTATTACCTTACTCACCGAGCAACTGCCAGACCTTGGCTAATAAACTAAAATTTGGCTCGTATATACTTCGGGGAGTGTAGGGAATCGCTGACAGAATTTCTCAAAATCCTGGTGAGAGCACGATATTATCACGTTTTTTTGAGTACCGAGAACTAGCCAAGGCCAAATGAAATAAATATATAGAATTGTGACTTTTTAGAATCAATGCAAAAAACTTATCTATTTTTTTGATCTTCTACGAGACTGATACGATTAGTTTTCTGTATTCTATTTGCAAATTTTTGAAATGTTTTTAAAAATATTCGATTGGAATAATATTTATTTAAGCTATTGCTATTCAAATTAGAACATCTGATAGGCTCACTTTAATTGGATTATTTAATCCAAAGCTTGGGCAAATTTGAAGACGTGCGGTTTGTCCCGTGTAATATATATCCAGAAATGTGTGACTTTAAAATTATTGCTAATGTACGTGACTACAATAGTACAATGAACAAATATAGTACAAATATCTAATTATATATAGATATATAATGTTTGGTGAATTTTATTAAGGATGTATATACAAAATAACCTACATTATATAAAACAGGCACCAGCAAAAGGCCAACTAAAGATATTCCTAGTTCGCTATACTTTCATTATAAGCATAACCGTAGCTTATCAAGATTCAAACGTCCATAGCGGCAGGTCGGCAAATGACCTAACGGTGCCAAACTCGTTTCTCTCCCGCACTTGTGATACCGTACGAAATTGAACCTTATACCGCCGTATATTACACAAAATATTACTTTTAAAGTTATCTTAAAGAGCTTTTGACATTTCTGTAAGTGATTTTTACTTGAAATTTACGTAAAGCTCAAATTGTTTGTAACTATATAACCTTTTTGTAGAGCTTTTTGGTTGGTTATACGTATAAGTTAGGATATTGGTTAAACATAGGCTAGCTAAGCCTGTTATGTAAGCACTTTTGTTACCTCTCCCGCGCAATGCGAAAGCTACCAAGTATTTTAAAGCAACGCAACATCACTTCATTTTGTTCTTGCAATTAAACTGTCACTCTGTTATTATGATAGAAGTAAATACTGTTTCTTTAACCACTAACTTATATAATAAGCACAGTTAGAGCGAGTTTGAATGCACCTGATGGTTTTGCTCTCGAATCCTATGTGGGACAATGTTAAATATAAGGGAATTTAAATTCAATTTAAGATTCTAACAAATTATAGTATAGTTTAATGTAAAATTACACTATTTTACAACCACGTGATGGTGTCCAGTCCAATTCAGAATCATTACATTAACACGTGAAGGAAAAACATTGGACACCTTTTTACGAAAACCAAGCGGACGGCCGAGTACAATTGTCAAATTTGGCATAGTTAAAGTTTATATGAATAAACCTTGTAAAATGCTCTTATTTTTTATTATAAGGCATTAAAAATACATTTAAGTAAAAAAATAAATAATACACACACAACCATGATTTTGACATACACGTTGCTGAGGCAACATGTACATCCATTACACATTAACGGGTCTACTAGTACGTATAATTTCTTTTTTTTGTCTACACATGATGATGTTATAAGATCTCTGATTTTCGTGATTACTACACATTTTGAAATTAAACTATTTTTAACCGGATTAATCACGTATATTATATTGTAAGGACACGGACTACTGTACAGTTTTTGTAAGTCGGGTTTCTAAAATGTATTTTCGAATACCAATGATATATGCGATTATTTTGGTTAAAAATATTTTCATTTTAAAATGATTATATTAGACAATGATAAGTAGACGAGCAATAATATATTTTTGACAGATTAAATCAACGGCAACATAATTTAAAATTGCTCATTAGTTTTACCGCATTATACATTAGTAAATAAACGTGCTCTTCAGAACAAATAAGGTGGGTTTGGTTCTTTTCTTTGTAATTGATGTAAAATTATTTATTTATTTGCTAGTAGTGTAGCCCGCAACTTCGTTTGCGTGGACTATAAAACGTGAAATACCGAAATTATACGCATTAACTTTATACGCATCCATCGCAGTCTTGCTCTATATTACTATACAAGAATTTCAGATGAACAGTGCGTTTGTAAACGCGATTGGTTGTGTGTCACGATGACCATTAAAATATTTTTATTTATTAAATAAATATGTACTTTCTGTACAAGTAAATATTTAAGTCTTTTCTAGTTACGCATACACCTTCAGACGAAGTATCGTATAATTATTACAGAATTTCACTTAAAATTAAGTTCGCTTAATCAATAATTATATAGTGTACTAGCGACCCGCTCGTACAGACCCTCATGTATCTATCTCTATATAAGTTCAGCGATTTGGCCATGATGAAGTCACAGATAGACAGACAGACAGACAGACAGAGTTATTTTCGCATTTATAATATTAGTATGGACATATAATGTATTATTGAACCCCACGACTCAAGTGACTCACAGTCACAACGGAGTGGCCTTTCTTAAATGCTTTATGAGAACGCTGCCGTTAAAGTTACTGAATATTTAACTGTATTAAAGAGAAGTTAAAATTAACTAGAATCTTCTATTTAATTTAACGGATTATGGACATAATTTTATGGAATTTTAATTTTATAACGTGTACTCACAATACATTACTTTGTAGTTCGTGACTAGAGCGTCACGAGCGTATGGTTAGCTTTCAATGCTAGGTAATTAACCGATAGTAAATTCATTTAGTTATATAAAAAAAAAACTAAAATATTTTGGACTGTCTTAGGAGTTGGGAGTAACACTAAAAAAGTGTAGTAATTCAGACGAAACTTACATAAGGTAAACAGACAGCTGTCGTTTTTTTTTTGCTTTAAACATAAAATATATATTTAGAATGAAATAAAATACGGCGTAGAGGTCCGCGATACGACATGAAATGTCTGTAATATAAAAAAAAAACGTATTAAAATTTAAACGCAGCGCCATTCGTACCCGAGCTTCTTGGAAACCGTCCATGCGCTCTGACCGCTAAACCATGCGTTCCAAGAGGCTCAGGTTCGAATCCCGGTGCGTTCAATATCTTATACATTTTTTAAAAATGTTTTTTAATTTCCTTTTTTTTTTAATTTAAGTGTGTGAACAACAACACTTTCAAAATGCTAAAAATGTCCGTCATAGTTAATAAATAAAATACAAACTAAAATAGTACTATGCTTTTTTAAATTTATTAGACAACAATATTTATCTCTAAAAATAAATTGTTAATTTTGCACAAATGAACGCTAAGAGTGGTTTTTGCAAGGTTTTATTCAATTCAACTTGTCTAGTAAGACTACTGTCTGTCTGTCTGTAATGAAAACATAGGGAAATGGACCAAATTAAAAGTCAAATTTGGCCCATTTTCCATTATTTTCATCTGAAATTAAATAAAAGAGAAGAAGGGATAATTAAGTACCATACTTTGTGAAATACAGGATAATATAAAAAAAATCTCATCCAAAATCAACATTATAATATTATATTTTAGAAGATAAAGAAGAATATACTCTAGTATAAACTTACTTGCCTTAAGTTCTGAATTCTAGAATTAGTTAACAGCAAAACAAAGTGGTATAGATAAGCCAAGTTAGACGATAGATGCCCCTTTACACGTACATGCAAAGTTACTATACGTTAGTTATCTTCATCGTCTTTACTTAACCGAGATCTTGTTAAGTAAATGTTGGGCTCAATGTTGGGGAGTATCTCTCTGTATCAATGTATCAATTATTAAATATTTGTGTTGAAACAATAAATTAACTAGTGCACCTTTGACTCGTAAAATACCCGTTGCTTTGACAACATATATGTAATTTTATACATAAGTGTATTTACAACATATGATAGTGTGTGTTATTTATTTTATTAATATCATGTGTGCGTTATAAATTTTATATACTCCTTCTCCATTTAAATGTAAACTTGAACTGTGCGCTTACTCCTCCAGCTGTATCATTTTCGTAAAAGAGGTACACATTTTTTCTCCACTAATGGTAGTAACTAAGTAAAAAACAAATGTATGTATTAGATAACTTGGGGAATGAAAAATTTTAAAGTTTTGATGTAAGTAAAAATATAATATAGTGTTCGTTTTAAAAATGCGAAAAATATATAGTTCGTCGAAAAGATTAAAACAGTTAAAAGGAAAATATTAAAACAAGAGAGACGACAGGACAGATCTTGATTAGGGGGAGGTTTTTCAGGACATGGTTAAGCTGAAAAGATCTTAAAAAAAAGACATATTTAGAAAACGTATAAAAATTTGAACGCAGCGGGAATTAAAACCGCGCCGTTTCAAAACTGTTCAAGCGCTCTGACCGCTAAGCCATGCGTTCTACATCCAGCTACGTCGACACTCTTATACGCTTTATTACAACTTATATTTGTCGTTAGCATCTCTGTAGAGAGATTTTTACAAATTTCTGCTACCCAAAGATTATTCTACGACCGATTTATACGTTTTCTAAATATGTATTTTTTATATTATATTTCCTAAGTGTGCGAATAACACTTTAAAAAAAAATCTTTAAGTAAGTAATTCAGTGAAAAAAATCTAAATCTATAGATCCAAAAATACTTAGTCTTTGATTTTAGAATCTATCTTAATTCTTATTCTTAAATCTTCCTAAACGAAGGTCTGAAAGTGAAACCAGAGAAACCGCTATTGTTAAAAATTTAAATCAATTTCGAATTTAGAAAAAAACTTTTTCTTAATTATAGTATAAAATTATACTAGGATAATAAATGCTTTATTTTTCAAACCCATCAAATTAGTTTTATCTATCTATTATCACTGACTTAACTTGGTTTAGAGCTTGTATGTCAGTTTTAATCAGTCTATTTGCACAAAGTGTGAAGTTAGAAGATCTATTGACATACCCCAAAAAATAAGATACAAGAATTAAAAGAAAGACTGATTTACAAAAATAAATATCAAAATATTTCTTTTGTGAACGAAAATTTAAAACAATAAATAACGCATAAAGTATCGACAGTTAAAAAGGCAAAGAACATTAAACTCGTAAATATAAAATAAATAAGTATTATTACACTTTAGGACAATAGACCTTTGTGTATAAACCTGCCTGTCTTTTGTATTCGAACAAATGTTGGAAACGGTTCATTCTATGAGGTCCTTTTTTACAGTTTACATGGTGATCAATATCTTAGTAGGCATTTAGTAATTATACCTCATAGCGCACTTAATGAGATCCGCACTCTCGAATTCCGGCGGAAAGCGAAGAATGGAATATTTTGACACTTAGTTCATCTCTAATTAGCCTGTTATAACGAAAAAAGTGTCTAGGAAAGAAAAAAAGGATATTTCCTTTAGTTTAAAGAATATGAGGATTTTTAAAATAAGCCAAACTCAAAGTGTAACTTGCCATTTTGAAACATTTTTGTGATAGATACACCAATTAACGCCACTGAGTCATTGTAGTTTTAAGTTAAAACCAACTTCTATACATATAGATGATATAAAGTCGTGAACGTGAATAGGAAGGTAGATTCTACTTTTATACGATAAGTGATCGCGCGAGTTTTATAGTAAAATTCTTGAATAGACGCATGGCGTGTACAGTGTGGAATGTCATTGGGTGCGAGGTTTTAATTCAAGGGATGGAATGAAAATTATATTCGCTTATGAATATAAGGCAGACAATATAGGACTATTTTGTCCAAAGCAGAGCGCATTATAATGATTTAAATGAGATAAATTGAATTATATTTTTATGTTAGAGAATAAGTGAATATTTAAAATTGAATCATTAAAATAATAAAAAAAACAGGATACACGTTAGGAGGTAACTGCAGAAAAACAAGTCAAGTAAAAATGATTCTTTTGGGTTCTTTTACTCTGATAAATGCCCTCAATATTTTTTATTGATACATCTTCCATATATGTATAGATTCTAAGACAAGCGTGACGTTGAGTTCTCGATTTTGGTTCTACTAGATTCTTTCTAACTACCATGCTATGCGGGATAAAGCGAGAATATGAAAAAATAACTTAAGATATACATATTATTATATTAGCAAAGTACTTTGCTAATATGTGATAGCTACTGATAACTAATGGTGTCTATTGCTATTAGTAAATATACGAATAGTTCCTTTTTAATATTATTGTAGTGTAACATACAATTCTGTTCAGATTTCGTTTCTGAAATCATTTATTATTATTTCACATTATAATATGAACATCTTATACGTAACTTATTATTAACTTACTATTTCATAGAAAAATTCCGCGTTTCAAATCATTAATTAGTAAGTATTCTGAATGAATAGTAAAATATAACATTTTAAGGTACAACTTAAAACTATATTTCAATATTCAGTAAATGTACGCGGCTCGTGACTACAGCGACTCGTGTTCTTTATTGTGCGCTCGTGATTATTTCACTCCTTTCTTCTATGAATGGTTGTTATGTATATATATTATCTAGCTTTCCTATTGTAAATACTGTTTTGCATACAACTTTGTCTGTGTTATTTAAAAAATATATATGTATAGATTAATTATGGTTTTAATTCTTGGTCTTCCTTTATCGCTCAATTTTAAAGTAAATCTGATGAAGAGCCAGGATAGTCAAACTAAAATCTGTCTGTGATGACGTCACGGCCTAAATGCTGAACCGATTGTGATAAAATTTTATATAGAGATTTTTGAGGATCTTAGGTTTGTTTTTCCAGGAATTTCATTATTGTACGAAAAGGCCGTCTAAAATACGAAACAGCTATAGTTCACGCGCAAAGCCGCGAATGGGCTAGTAAGAAATAAGTGCCGCATTATTAAAAGTTGTTTAGTGTGGTAGGCAGTTTTCTTTAACAAATAAAAATTATTGATCATTGCGGCCATCGTGGCGCAGTAGGATAGCGTCTGATTGTAAACTCAAATTGCGGGCATCAACTAGTTTTACTGTGCCACGATAGGGCCATGATTTAATAATAATACGAATTAAAGGAAATAACAAAAAAAACTTTATGAAATTTTAATACATAATAGTTTAGAAAATCGCTACTCGTCAATAGAAGTTGCTGTAGCGATATATACGCGATTATCGCGTGTTCAAATCCCATTTAAAGAAATGTCTTTACATGTAATGTATTTGTTTCCCTTGTCTGATAGGACTATGTGCGGTGTTAGGTTCCGCCACTCACGCAATGCCGCTGTTTAAGTCGAAAGTGCATAGTAGAGTGTTATATTACTTATTTTTAATATTTTATTAAACCTAGCCTTAAGATGTTATAAGGAAAACAAACTATTTCTTAGATATAGAGGCCACTGTGGAGAAATGTGACAGCGTCTGCCCGTAAACGTGATGATTATGGGTTCGATCTTCACTTCGAATTAGGTTATATTTAAATTGATTTCATTTCCTCGATCTTATAAGACAAAACAATGTGTTGAGCTCCGCTGCTGACGCCGACAACAAAGTATTTTACCACTAGGTTCTCTTTGAATACCCTTATACAAAAAAAACGTGAAACTGCAATAAATATATTTCATCGTTAATACTTCAGTAGAATGCTTTATTTTGATAAAGTAATAAAAATGACGGAATAAGATAAACTATTTTGCGGTTCGATTTCTCTTTTGGCACCTTCGTGAATTACTACATTCGTTATCGATTTTGGACCCCACGAAACTTCAAAGAAGTAGGGTCGTTATATCCATGGTAATATTTTTGTAAAAGCACTTTCATAGAAATAAGGAGGGGTATTCAATATGATGAATATATGGTGTATAAGTGTACTTATAGGTTTATTTGTAGTTGTCTACAAATAAACTAGTTGTCTCCTGGAATTTCGTTAGCGTGAAATTTAAAACTCTTGCCATACTAACTGAAGATTAAAATTATTTTTTTATAATAAGTTATAACAAAAATTATTTTTTATCACCCGTAGTGGTTTCTGTACAACATTAAATCTTGTTATTGTAGGTATTTTGTACAAAACATTATAATATATTATCCATACTAATATTATAAATGCGTAAGTTACTAGTGAGCCAAATCGCTAAACCGATTGTGATGAAATTTTATATAGAGATACTTGAGGGTCTTGGGATGAACGAAGGCTACTTTTTCGTCGCTAGCGCTCCTGTATATTCCTCAAGGTCAAACCTAACATACCACGCACAATTAGAGCTTGCTTTTTTAATAAAATAATAATAAAAAAAATTATAAAAGACATTTATTGCCATAAGAGATTTTTTTTTTACTTGCGTTTCTTATTCTTGCGTGACTTAGTGACTGATTGACAAACAACGCTGGCAAGAAGCTGAATTTTGGCATCAGTGTTTGCAGGTGATGATATGGGCGCACTGAGAGGAATTCTTACAAGTTCGAGAAAAGATGTGACTATCTATTTTTAAGCCGCAAACAAAGTTTCATAAAATTTGTTTACTATTCCAACCAGTTTTATTTACAATATAATAATTCGTTCAACTATCTACCTACCTATGGAAAAACTGCAACTGTAATAGATATCCACTTTAAATATTCATACAACTTTAAAAGAAATAGCAAGCATTTTATTGGTTTCGTTTATAGTAATTGTTTTTTAATATAACCAAATTAGTCAAAGCCGAGATTAATCAAAAGAGCTGAAGAATGTAGAAGATTACATATTGGGTAGGTATCTTTTTTCTTGAAAAGTAATTTACTTAAGTAAAGGTGTAATACATATATACTTGTATAGCTCCTCTGTTATGGAGTGTATGTTGTATGTAACAACGCACCGTTGAAACTACGGTGTCTAATAATATGAAATTTGATATGTAAATTCATTGAGAATTGTACAAAATTGCTATGGGAACGAGAAAGTCCAATATCTATGGAAGGAAGGAACTTAGGATCGCTAAACTACTTTATAACTGGATTACGCTTAATTTAGTTTTTTTATATTTAGAGCTGAATTCATGCATTATCAAATCTGATTCATTAACTATCTATATCTTAAATTACCGTACTTACCGTGCTATTTGTAGCATAAAATGTTTTTCGATCATATCCTGAGAATGCCGATGTGGACTGTATGGCCGACCGATGTAACACACACTTAAGTGCTTCATAAATACGCGTACATTGTCGATAAATTTAAGCCCACCCTCCTCTCACACAACCCTACAATAAGTCAAGTCCTCAGTAAAGATGAGGGAGAGTCCCCTCAGAGGATTATTCTAGAATCTTGCCACAATTTAGATTATAAGTAACATTTTGTATAGAAAAAATGTAGTTGGAGCCTGCCCTCTTAGAATCCGTCCAAGCGCTTTACCTAATATGTGCTCTTAGAGATATATTGAAATTTAATATACAGTTGTTACAATTTTTGTTGTAAGTATCTCTGTAGGAAGATTTATACAAAGTTCCGATTTCTAAAGATAATATTTTTTTATTTCCATTAAAAAAAAATAATTTCAATATCCTAAGTGTGTGAATACTCAACATTATTTTTTTTAATATATTTTAAATACATAACAATAGCGTAAAGACTGCCAAATTCATATACCCATATAATTTTAATTTATAAGGGGTCATCGTGAAGCGTCGTGATAGCGTCTTACTGTAATCGCGATTGGTTTTTGGTTAGAATCCTAATCGGTGAAATTATTATAATTTACTTTTATTGTAATTTATCGACTCTGGTGAACAAAACGCGGCGTTGACATCCGCCACTCAATACGCTATGTCTTGAATTCGGGCGAAAAGTGGAGAACGGAACATTAGGCTTTCTCTGACTACCACCCTGCTTTGGGAGAAAAGCGTGAAGCTGTTAATTTTTAAGTTGCCATTATACTATTAAATTGTCATACCAAAAATGGATTCCGAGAGACGCGGTTTCAAATCTGGCTTGGTTAAAAACTTACTGACTAAAGACTAAACTAGTTTTCTAATTTGAAATGTGTCAATTATACACTAAAAGTTTTGAGAACGATTGACATTATCCTGAATACATAGCTAGTGTTTTTTACAAACTTTGTAATATAAGTACCAAAGTTTCTAGATAAGCTAGTCTAGTACTGTTGAGTACAAAAGTTTTTGTTTTTCAGTTATGACTTTTTCTATGGGGAATAGTTTTTGTGACTTTTATTAGGTTAACGACCTCACGTTTAGGCTTCTAAACGATCTCGTGCTAGGATTTCGGTTGGGTACTTTATAAACTTAAGTTGTATAGGAAATTTCTATGAGTTTATTGGCCTTTCGATATGGAATACTAAGCCAGGGATCATGGATTCGATTTCAACTCCTGTAAATATTTATTAGATCTAATCATAATTGTAAAATTATTGTAAATTTATATTTGAAAAGAGCAACTGTTGATTTTCTCGCCGGCTCTTTTCAGCAAATCGACTTTCCGAGTCAGTGTAATTTGCGTTAGGACTGACGATTCTGACATATTGTGTTAATTCACGATCTGGTCAAGGTCCCTGGAAGCCGCTGCGTGTGGGAACAGTCGTCTTGGAGATCCTTGGGGAGGCCTATGTCCAGCAGTGAGTGACGAATAGCTGAGACTACGACGACATTAAGAAAAGCAGTTACTCGCTTTTCTTCGCATAGCAGGGTAGGCACAGAGAATATATTGACACTCCGTTCTTAATTACCGCCCGGTTTCAAGATATTGTGTGTTAAGTGACGGGACTCAGCGCCGCGCTTTGTCTTGTCACCAGAGCGAAGAAAATAATAAATATTAGATAGATAGAAATACTTTACACAAAGCCAATACAAAGAACAGTACACAAGATTTAATAAATAGTACAGAGTGTGCAAAGGCGGTCTTATTGCTGGTAGCAATCTCTGCCAGGCAACCTTTGGTGAGAGGAGCATGGTCTTAACTGCTACGGGTTAGAGCAAATTTTAAAAAAATGTTAAAATATATATATATATATATATATATATATTTTTGACTATCTCTATGCTTACCGAACTAGATATCACTTATATAAGTAAGATAAATATATAAATAAAAAATAATAATATTATTATTCCCCTGAGTGGAAATTGACTGGAACTGACTTCACTTCGCCACGATGGCCTTAGCCTCTGTACGACATAAATAAATTTACAAAAATATATTTAAAGCCATATTTCATTAGAATTAGACACTTTTTATAGTAATCTTCTTAAACAAAAGGTTTTATAGAAATAACAAAATATTAATCGATTAATCTAAAATAAATATAAGAGTATACTCATCGTCCATCACTATCCTAACTGAATGTTAACACATTATTAGTTTGACTTGGGTGACTAATTTTCTTATTTCGAATGCGTCGCCCGCTTAACTGTTCATTTATAACGACCGACGGACTCAGTGTTAATTACTGTGAATATTTAAATAGTTTGTATTGTGAATTTCTTTTTCACTTAAATACCTACCTACAACAGTGGGGGATACAAATTGTTTTTATTTTAGAAGCTTTGTTATTTATTTGTTACTGTCTCGGTTTCCGGCGGAAAGTGCAAGCCGGAGTATCTTGACACTGGGTAATTTCTTACGGGCAGCTGCTATGCGGAATATGATGATATTTAACAACAAAATATTTTATTTGTAACATCGTTTATGTAAGTAACAATAATAAAACGTGTTAAATTAGGCTATGATCTAGGAAATCACAATATTTAAAAAAAATACAGAAAAAGATTAACAAGGTGGTAGTACTAAATTATCTAGCTACGCCAGAAAATATTGGTATCCATACTTTGTCCCTAAAAACCTAGAATCGAGCCACTGCTCTCCACTTTCCGCCCAAATTCGAGAATATCCGTCTAGAGTAGAATAAACACATACATATTGTCTAACCAGATCGAAGAAATAACAATTTATATATCATAATTCCCCAGTTTTAAATCGAATCCACAACCATCTCATCTACAGTACTACTGCGCCACAATGTACATTAATTATATTATAGGAAATTTAAAAACATTAAATAAAGATCAGACATTTTGTCAAGATCAGGTTTTCATATCTACACATTTAACTTGAATTATTACCAAGTCTAGATCAGTTTCGTGACCCCTTAGCTCCAACGCTCATGACTAATCTCCTTCGATGTAATCTCACTGAATAGGACGCCCCTGTAGATTTGAATCAAGGGGATTTTATGGTGCTTTGTCCGATAAAATTCCTATAGGGAACGTTCTATTGACGACGCGGCGCTGCGTGGGGGACTAGTTTCGTCAATCAACATTTTCATTACAATTCTTCGAGAATCCTTCAATTAAAATTGTAGGTTTTTGTTTCCTAGCACGAATTTCCCATTGAAGATACGAGGTTTTGTAATGGGTCCCATTGTGCAATGTGAATATAATAGTGAATTCAAAAACTTTGAATTTTTAATATTTTTAAGCTGTTTCACGAACTAAAGTTCACCTGTTCACTCGTTACCATTAATTAATATGGATTCTGCTGTCGTACGAACTAGCTCATATTTTTGTATGTCATGCTTTGGGGTTGAAATATTGTAAATTACAGATAATCAGGTAATCTAGGTATATTTACCCACAGTTAACGTGAAAAATGATATAAACAAACACATTTGTTTATTTCAACACAAAGTTATTCCATCGCTTGCCAAGGCAACGGCGGTACGATTTTTGGAAAGGCAAACTTAGCGTGGCTTACAAGTTGAGATCTCAAAGTTTAGTCTTTAGGAGCCCAGCCAGCTGTGTGTTCTGTTCAACTCCAAAAGCGTTTTAACTTAACACATTTGAATATGAAATTTACTTGGTTTTCGTCTTTTTCTTACAAGTTATTTGTGTAATGAAGTAACGTTAAGGCATCAAAGTACTTATCCTTATGTTTTATAATAATATTTATATGTGAATATTTGTTCCATCAGCGCCTTATTTTCGCTTGTTTCTTATATGTTACCAGAAATGTATGCAATACTGAACTTCCTCAGACAATATTTTAAGACATCTAAATTTCATTATTATATAAACAGTCAATACAATCATCTCACTGACGATTTTAAAAGCAGTAAGTATGATGTCAGTCAATAATCTTTAAGTAAGTATAGACGTATTTCAACTTGTTTAAAGTGTTATTACACACTTAGGATATCAGTATAAAAGATAAATTTAAAACACGTTTAAAAATTTGAACGCCCTACTCGTGCTAAACTAAAACTGTTACACCGTTTGTTTATATACAGTCTAGGTATATTTATGTGCCTATATAAATAGCATATAATTTTTTGTTTTATTTTCCATGCCTTTGTCATTTTCTATAAATAATATAAAAGTTTTAAAAGAAAACAGTTTTATATCATGAAGTAGAATTTGCAGATATAGTATATGTTATATAGAGGAAATATTAACAAGGTAACTAAGTCTCTAATAGAACTTTTTCTGAAGTCCAGCAACATACTCGTACATGACGATTTAAAAAATACAACTATTGATATAATTTTGTTTCGTTTAAACTTATAACCATTCAGAGTACTGAAACTGTACAGATTGCAAATATTTAAATATAAAAATTTCGCGGAATATATTGGTACTCGAATTGTCGAGTGAGGTCATTGTGGCGTAGTGGGACAGCGATTGCCTGTAAAGTGATGGTTGTGGGCCCCGATTCGTAGAAGTAATTATATTTAAATTATTTTTATTTCCATACTCTGATGGGCACGAATTGCAGCGTTGAGTTACGCCACTCAACACGCTATATTTCGAATATGAGAAATTTCCTGGCGGAAAAACGCGAGAAATTGTAAAGAAAACTTTTCACTTTGAGTACTATATGCTTGACGTAGTATATTGACCGCCACCGCGCCGTTCCGTCACCCAATACTCTATACGAGTATGTCAAAAATACTTTTAAAATGCAGAATTTAAAAAAAGCAAATAAATAAATCTAGACCATAATTAACTAAAAACATGTACAATGAATAATAATAAGTCTCTCGTGACCAACATGCCATCGCTGATGTATGCGGTCCTCTTCAGATTAACCATCTAACAGCTAAACATATATGCGCACTGCCGTTGCATACAACTTGCCTACGAGACAATATATTGTAGCATATTATTTTTTGTAGCTTCACACATTTTCTCGCATAACTGGATAGTCAGAGGGGGGAAACTAGTGCCTAAACACTCCGTTCTCGACTTTTCAGTCCCGAATTCAAGACATTGTTGTTGTTGTTTGGCGGAGCTTTTTTTAATAATGCCTTAAAAATACATTAAATTAGCAAAATACACACTTCTATGTGTTTGACATAAACTTTAGTGTAAAGTGACATACAGGTTACATTCATCATAACACACTACCTAATAGTTTCTTTTGCTACCGTCTTCTTTCTACTTGCCTATTAGATTTGTGTACCTAATAAATATAAAAAATGTATATATATTTTATTACATTATTTATACTTTGTATTATAGTCAGACCAGGGCTATTTCTTCTTAGGTACTAATGCTCTCTGCGTTTTTCAATAAGTCTTGTACTTTAATGGTTGCCTGTAAAAAAAGACTTGTACAAAGCCGTCATTGCACACATCATTTTATATTTTATGTAACACATATATTGTTTTATGAACATGTGTAAACTCTTTATGTGCAATAATGTGTATCATTACTTTTTTTTTATTAAAAAAAATATATTTGTAAAATTTAATAGAAAAAAATAAAATAATTAAATTTTAATTTAATATATTTATTTTAATACTAGCGATCCGCTCGCGGCTTCGCCTGCGTAAACTACATGACTAAACTATGTATTTAGTTTTTTCACTCGTCCACGTTCTCGCTTACTAGTTTAAAAAAATATTAGTAATAAATACTTTTATAATTTAAATCGTTGCAGCTTTTTTGTTTATGAACCGATTTAAATGAAATTAACACTAAATGTTCAGGAAGCTTTATATGTATAGATATAGATTTACATAAAATATATAAAACAATACAAAATTTCTTTAAAGAGTTGGTATAATATTGAACTAAACTTATTTATGCCGTAAAATCGACGAAAGGTGCGTTCTCCCGTCGTAAAAGCAAAGTGTCAATAAGAAGCAAATGTCAAGATACAACTACATAACACGTTCTAAAACCGTGACCTAAGTGTCTTGTTTTATAGTATTATATATTATGGAAGCTTTATATATTAACTTCTAGGGTCAAGAATATTTCAATAATATGTTGAAGAGTTAACCTGTATGCGATGGTTGTGGGTTCAATTCTCGTTGTTAAAACAAAGAATGAATAGGGTACAAATGACAAATTACAAGTAACATGTTATTAGCTTATTACATAGGTGTATATATAATATACTTGAGGTATATATAATATACTTTATTTAATACTAGCGACCTGCTCGCGGCTTCGCTTCCGTAAACTACACTGTTTCGTTTTTTGGCCCGCTCGCGTTTTCATTTAAATAACAAACTTTGCTTAAATTTATAATTGAAATGTTTGTAAACCGATTAAAACGAAATAAACACTAAATGTTAAGGGAAGTTTCCCAAAATACAATAGACAAAACATGTGCATTTAAATCGGTTAAGCCGTTACTGAGATTAGCGTGCAGAGACATTCAGTAAAGAAAATTTAAAATCATTGTTTTGGGTTCTGTTACATTGATAAATGCCGCCAACAATATATATTTTTTCATATATATTTTATGTACAGACAGCGATCAGTTTAATTTTTATTATATGTATAGATTTTATAACATTTTAAAACACCACAATGGATCATTGGTCAAGTGTCGGACTCTACACGCTATAGTTGTGGGTTGGATTTCCGTTCAGTGAACAAAATAAGTGTTAATAAGACGTGACGTGACCAGCTTTATATGTAAGTTGTTATAACTTCAAGAACTACTACTAGTTAGTGAAGTTGAATATTCATTTTTATTTTATTTTTGCAGAAAGAACCCGAGTTTGTGACATTGTGTGTTGAGTGGTGGAACTCAACACCACGTTTTGTCTTGTACCAGAGCGAAGGAATGAAACCAATTTAAATGTAATCATTCCTCCGGATGGGGATCGAACCCACAAACATTTGCGTCGTCAGACGTCAGACTCGATAGTGTTTATTTATATGATTCTAATTAAGGCCAATCGTAGGATAGATGACAACCTATTTGTTTGTTATGTTAGACTTTAATAACTGTTCTAAAGCCTTACTGTGCTTAATGTTTTTAAGTTAAAATGCATATTTTTTTAATTAAATTATTAATTTACGATATAAATAAAATGACTACATAATAGTTTACCGTTCAATAAATGAGCGGAGATCGAAGAACATAAAGATTTCTCACTTATTTACCGTGGAATGACGGGCACTTCACTTATTTTGTATACAGTAAATCAAATAAGTTTTACATAGATAGTAACATTAACACGTACTTTGTACAAGCATATGGCACAGCAAAGCACACAAACAAAGTATCTTAGGCAACCTAAGCTTTTAATGGAAGGTAGTTCGGCTAGGCTCTTCTATGCGCTTTCGACTGACTTATTCATGTGAGTTGTCACAAGATTTACTAGTATCAAGAATTTAAAAGAATTTAAAGATTAAAGTGTGTTTTTAATTAATTGTTGCGAGCTTTTGCTGCTAAATCCGATGCTTTGTCGAGCTTTAGAGCTATATTTTATTTATTTACTAACTTAATTAATGAAATTGCATATCTATGAGAAAACGCCACCGTGTCGTAGTGATTATGTGACGCGTTGCTTGTAGGTTCATTTCCATGTCGGGGATGTTGTTCACTTATATATAAAACAACAATATTTTATTTTAATCTCTTCGCTTCGCTGATCTCGTTAGAGAAAACGCATCCCAACACATTTATGGTTCATTATGGTACAAAATAAAAATCTTTCAATATGCAATAACATGTAAACGTTACACGATATGTGTGTGTACTTAATTTCTGCATCTATATACTTATGTCCATTGATTTAGCTCTTCGTCTCTACTATAAATTAGACAGTCAATTTATTTTTCAGCTTCACTATGAGAGACAAAACAGACAAAACACTCCGTTCTCCACTTTCTCGAATCCGAGACATTGCGTGTTGAAAAGCGGAACTCACCGCAGCGCTTTATCTTGTTACCAGAGTGAATAAATGAAAATAATTTAATTATAATCATTCCCTGAGTGGGAATCTAACCCACAGCTATCTTGTATACAGTCAGACGCTGTCACACTCGCCACCATGGCCACTGTCTACCTATTTTCTTATAAAAGCAATCTCAAATTAACCTAAGTGCTTTTTAGATACTAACTCAAATAAAATACACATTTCTTTATTCACGGCTAAGAGTCTTGATTTTTCCCTTTTATTCAAGATGGAATAAACTGCGACTATTTATTAATATAAATAAATAAAACGCTATTGGTTATGTTCATTAAGGATAATATTGTAGGTATGTTATATGTTTCCTAAATTTACATAGTGATTTTATGGATTTGATATAATAATATCATTATAATAATACGTAATGTTTTTTTGTACGTTCGTACGTAAGTTACGTAAACCGATATTATAAAATACAATGTTAGAAATACATTAAAAAGGACTAAACAATTGTTATGTAAGTATAAAGTGACCTACACGTTGCTAAGGCAACTCGTATTATACACGTCAATAGCCTTACTGGTTTTATTAATTGTTAAATCATTATAGTGCGAAAGTATATATTATATCTATATTTACATTTATTTATATTATTATATACAAACTTATGTTGAAAATAAACAAATGTTATAATAAAATTTCACATTCTCAGAAAAATCTTATGTTCTTTAAAATATATCAAACAAATTTATCAAAATTATTACAAGATACGATATGTATTTAATTTCTTAATGACTCTGTAACATTCAGTATTAAGCTGCTTTCTAGTGGTAAGCTTTTGATGGTAGCTGTTCAATAATACTTTGTATACGGAAAGGGTGTTGTTAAATAAATTATAAGACAATCTTTTTTTAAAATAAATAAACCTTATTTATTTAAAAAAACTATTTATTACTTTTAATAAACAGTCAAGCCATCGTGGCACTGTGAGACTTATTTATTGCAGGTTCTATTCCTACTTTCATTTCTCCGTTCTGGTAAGATAAAGAGCGGCTTTCATTTCTACCACTAAAGACGCAATTAAAAATTTAACAGAAAGTGTAGAACGGAGGGTCTTGACATTAGGTTTCATGTATTCAACATAATATCGATTAAGTACCATCATCAGCCTCGTCTCGTCCACCATCTTTACCTCTTTATACGTGCCCTCTTTATACGCCCCCCCCCCCCTCTGGGGGGTCTTCATGCTTTTTACGAGACCTTCCATGCATGATGCATGAAGATCCTCCAGATGGCACGTTAATGATACAGGACGAGGCGAAAAAAGTATGCAGGAACCATAGCGTTTGGCGCTCTGATTACCACGCGAAAATGTTCCAAAAAAAAAGATTGATACAAGACTTATAACAAACGCTTTATTGCCATCGTATCTTAACGAGCTTTTAAAACAAATATCTTTAAAAAGAAGCTCATTTATCATTCTAGTTTGCATATTTTTTAAAACCACAATTACTTACTCCTCTCTAAGCCTTTGTCCGATTCGTTTTCATTTTTAATGTTACTTTCTACGGTTCGCCCCTAAAAGGGTTGTATTTTTTTTTCAAATATTGATAAAACAATTTTTACATACATAAAACAATTTATGGCAATGTAAACAGCCAAAGTTTTAATACAATTGTATAAATTAATCTAAATGGGATTTAATTAAATAATTTTGTAAATAAAGTGAAAGCTAGCTTACAACTGTTGTATTGAACCTTAAATAAGTATATGAAAATAGCTTAATAAATTTTAATAAAATTTTACATACTAATTAATTTGAGTGGTATTTCTTACTGAACTTTTATTATCAAAGCAGCTTTAAGACTTGCAGTACAGCAAAAAAGCCAAGAGAACCTAGCGTCATGGCACTCCGTGTTCTATTCGAAATTGAACCGATGCATGTTGGATAGAGAAACTCGATAATTTAAATATAAACATTTCCACGAATGGGGATCGAACCCACAACTAATATAACGCTTATTCTAAGTTTAATACACTGCACCATGACAGACCTTATATGACAATGCTGTTTTAATATTTGTTTCTTTAACTAATATATAATAAAATTCACATCCTTATCTTTCTATTTATAAAATTCTCAAATCCAAGCAGACGAAGTTTGATGTTATCAATTAATCAACATATTCTTTACTAAAATAGGCTATTACAAGCACTTTCAAATCGTCAATTAACATAAAAATGTCAGTGTAGTCAGTCCTAGTTTAGTTGTATGTTTTAATTTAAAGTTAAACCTGAGAATAAAGGTAATATGTAAGAATTTAGGGCAGTATGTGAGGTGAGTTAGGTACGAGCTGTAGAGCTGACACAACACTAAGTGTGAGACGCCTAGAAACTAAAATACTTATACCATCGTGGTGCAGTGGAACAGCGTTTGACTGTAAACGCGATTGTTGTGGGTTCGATTCCCACACAGGGAATTATTTTAAATTCTCCGAAAGCGGAGAAATTCCTTTTGATTCTATGTTTTTTCAAACTTCCCTACTATGTTGTAAAAGGCGTGAAGAAAGGAATTCAGTAAGTTTCAAAAATCTGAATAGAAAACCTTCGATATTAAAGCATTAAAAATCACATTACATGTACCTGTATTAGGTTATGTTAAATAGGTCTCAGAATTTCAGACTTGTACTCAACGTGCTATCAACGACTTGTTTGCATAATTTAATACTAAGCGTTATGCACTTGAGTTATCTGCTGCGATCGCGTACACTAGAAATATGTGGTCTTACAGTCATTTTGTGTTAACAATTTTAGCTTCACTATTTATCCCTTCCGAGGTTATTAGAGAGAACGGAGAGCCCATATAAGAATTCATTCATTCATATAATAGTAGTATCAACTGACAGATAATTAGCACCTCAAGCTACTTATGATCGCTATGATTATATAATTCTTCTTATGATAACTGCAGTTTCAAATGTCCGGGTTTTTAAAAATATTGTCACTTAGTTCGTTCTAAATATCTTCACCGATCCTATCCGGGGTTGCTGTTTTTAATTTGCTTATCACAAACAATACATTGATATATTATTATATTTACTTACTACTTACTTACTTTGGTATAAGCGGTGCGGAAATACGTATAATTGGTTAAAAATCTACTTCCTCGATAAGAATTCCCACATAAAACCGTCACTTTTAATACATGTAACGTAATGAGGTCCACCACCAGAATATTAATCAGAAAATATAAAAAATACCCTAACGGAATTTACATCAATATAGCCCTAGTCTAAATCCAGAAATATATAGATGTATTTGGGGCTTTGAAGAATGTTTGTTTAAACTAAACCAATCCTGTTACGGCATATAAGACAGATTGAGTTTCATCAGCCACTAAAACACTTGGTGATTAACGTAATTATCGGAACGTTTGATTCTAAAGTGTATACCATTGCGAGGCAGCATTGGAAGCAATGGTATACTTTAGCTCTTAATATCTTACAATTAATATTATTGTCATCGTGAATTAATTTTATTTATTATATAGTTTTCTTATCTGTTTAAAAAAATTCAAAAAAACCTAATAAACTATGTTTAATTGTTAAATACGCAATTTGCGTTTTTTTGGCAAATTTAAGTCATTACGCGTGAATTTCATAAATACCTATAAACATTGCGCCGGCTGACTCAATTTGAGTCAATGATATCGAATAATTATTTATTACCTTACGAACTCATATAATACTTCTCTAATATCCATAAGGAACTTACGCTCATAATTTTCACCATTTAAACAGATGATTGTTTCGTTCTCAAGCCGCGAGGGAGTCGCTAGTATGTACTTAGTCTGGCCACAAATAATCTTATTATTAAGAATAAACAATATTAGTTTTGAATATGGAATCTGTAATTTTTATATGATGATTGTTCATTGAGTTTTCTTATTTTTGAGCCAATATATTGAAAAATTTTTTGTGATTTTAAAATAGAGTAGAGTAATAAAGAGAACCGAATGGCTGTGATTGCCTTACATAAAGTAGGTATGGTATTGACACCATACCTACTTTATGTCGATTTAAAAAATTCAATTTTAATACAATTTTTAAAATCTTCCATACGCTTGGTATTAGTCAAATGTTTGTGTACCGGGCTATTCATAAGTACAACAAAAAAATCTGTCTTTCCACGTAGTGTTCGTACGAAAAAGATCAAAACAGTAAGGGAAATAATTCGAAGTAATCCTGACCGAAAGCAAAATATTTTATCACAGGAGATGAAGATAGCACCTAGAACCATGTCGCGTATTTCAAAGATGACATAGAACTTCACGCATGTAAAAGACGTAACTCTTCTTCGACGAACTGGTAATTATTTAACTGATAATTTAATAAAGAATAGTTTGGTGAAATCAAAACATAGGGCATTATCTGACTTCAATGATGGTTTGATGGAATGTTAGCTATGAGGGATTGACTGAGCCATATTTTTGTAAAACAGATATTAAAACAGCCCCATAATTAAGACCCTTAAAGACACCATATTCAATAACCAAGAATGGCCCTTTCAACTCGGTGCTGGGTCATAAAGTTGTGTAGATCGACCCTTGGTTAGGATCGAACCGGGCTTCATCAGAGCTGAAACTGTCCGTCATCTAATCCTGTTCTTAATCCACTGAATTATAATTTATAGTCATGATAATTTGGAGTCCCTAAAACAATCTGTAGAATTTTCCCATAGAAAACGTGCGAGCTGCTATTAATAACTGGCCTCAATTGCTGGCTGTATTTCAGCCAATAGAGACCAGTTCAAATAATCTTTATATATTTTTGATGATTTTATATTAATGTAATAATTTAACACATTGTAATGGTAATAAATACTAAGTACAATGAAAAATGTTGATTTCCTTTGTAACATTTATTACAAGATTAAGTCTAATTTAATACCTTATATTACACCTTGTATTTCTATGTATTTATCTTGGGTGTACAATTGTTATTAATTATTATATTTATTTAATAAGTCAATATAATATTCGGAAAAGACAACAACTTGTAAGATAGCAGCAACTTGCTAACAACAAATATAAGTTGTAATAAGCGTATAAGAATTTCGACGTAACTGGATGTAGAACGCATGGCTTAGCGGTCAGAGCGCTTGAACGGTTTTCAAGAGGCGCGGGTCCAAATCCCGCTGCGTTCAAATTGTTAAACGTTTTCTAAATATGTCTTTTTCAATTTCCTAAGTGTGCGAATAACACTTTTAAAAATGTTAAAACAATATAATATTAATTACAAACAGTAACACCAAAAACATATTATCTGTCTTCACGATCTACTATTACTTCACGATATAATATATACGAGTGCGACAACTTTCTCTCTTATTACACCCAAAAAGGCACTAAGTATGTATGTCAGAGGAAAGCTGACAGTTTCACGTAGAAGGAGCTTTATGTCTTTAAAATATTTGTACAAGTACCTACATTTCTTGATGAAGTAAGTTTCTGCTTATTAATATTTCACAAATATGGATAATTCTTAACTTGAATAGTTATTAATTATCACAGATTTAATTTAATATAATTAATAAAATCTTTGGTTTTGGCGACTTTTTTATTGACACTATTTGAACTGGATTAAGTGCGTATATTTTGTGTCCGTCTGAATTCGAGATATTGCGTGGCGGAACTCATCGCCGCGTTTTGTCGTGTGTCAAAAAATTTAATATAATCATTCCTCTAAGTTTTATCATTCATTTTGACTAGTCGATAGGATATGCTCAAAAATAATGTTTTTCAAAAAATATATATTTAAAAACATAATTTAGTGTGTTAAAAGATGAAGCAATGCATTTGAAAACCTATATATAGATATTATCTTAAGTGAAATGAAAAGACTACTGCTAGTCCAAAATTGTCTGTGATGCTTTAACACATTTATCCCCTAATACAAGTATGCAAGCTAACGCCCATTCTTGTGAGAGACAATTGAAATACCTTGCGATTGCAACTAGTGGTATTGCCGCTCCAGCGAACTTGTGACGAGATGCGGAACTCTAAATATGTTCAGCTTTCAGTATTTACTAATGTTATATACGGAACAGTGTACGCTTTCACCTAATTTATGTTTATTGTGAATAGAGTTCGTGTTATATTTTAAGGTAGTTTGTGTAATTAAAACGTGTGGGCTCTCATTATAAACTAATGTTTGTGTTCATCATACATAAGCAGGTAAATTAAAAATAGTACATTGCCATATATTTTCATAATAAACAAATACATATTGTATATGTTGTTTAAATAAGCAACCAAAAAATGTATTTATTTATTTTTATTTATTATCAAGGGAAACGTACAATTTTATAAAATTTATATTATATTTTGTAATATTTAAGGTTAAACAAAAAAGCAATCTATTTCTAATATTAAGGATAATTCAACATTTTCAAGAGAGAAAACGGAGTGATGTTTTAGTATCTTTCTCAGTCCACATTTAAGCGAAATTCACATTCATTAAAAAAGCTACTCCAAGGCTACTTCTGTTTACACACCACTGTTGTTCAGTATAACAGCGCCAGACTGTACACGCGATGATTGTGGATTCCATTTCCATTCGGGGGAATAATTATATTTGAAATATTTGCATTTCTCCACTCTAGTGACAAGACAAGGCGTTGAGATCCGCTTCTCAACACGCAATGTCTCAGATTCGGACAGGAAATGGAGAACGGAGTGTCTTGACACTAAGTTCTAGCTACTCTCCTGTACGGGGAAAAAGAATGAATTTGAAAAAATGACACACTAGTGGTTTAAACTTGTGTGTACTTTATATATTTGTGTACAAACAATATTGAATATCTCCTTGAAAAACATGCAAAAATCATATCAGTATTCCAATTTCACCATGGCAAATTTAAGCTTAAAAGAAATTCATTTCCTTTTTGATATATTAATCGCTTTGTAAATAGAATACATATATCCAGAACAACCGTGCATTGAAATACAATATTAGATAGATATTAGATATACTCTAGAAATTTCAGTAGCATTTTAGTTACCACTACTACTATAGTTAAGATATTCTATAAAATCAATGTTTAGTATATTTATTCATTGAAATTACCTCTAAGTTACGGAAATTTGAATTCTCTAAGCATAATGTCTAAGCAAAATAGGTGTTAACAGCCACTCGATATTGCCGCAAGGCGTCTTGTACAGTGAATGGGGGCATTAGCCGTTCTCAGATAATACCCGAGAATGTTTTTGAAGGATAATGCTTAAATGTAAAGGTTTTCGTTATTATGGTTTATTATTAATGTATATATTTATGATACCGACAGATTTTAAGTAATGATTTTTGAGGGTTCAAATCGTTTGAGGATGTATTTTGATAACAGAGATCGTGTTTGATATCATCAGACAACATTACAATTGTTCCTTAATTTTTGATGTTTCGGATAGATTAACCCCTAATCTATCCGAAACCCTTGACCGACCCTTACTTGAGTCGCAAGTCACAGGCACTCCTCTCTCTACAATGTCGGTGCACCTGCACGGTGAATCCATGGAATGCTAAGGAGTTTCTTATCATAAAGCTCTTCATTCTATTTGCGGCGCAATGGGACAGCGTCAGGCTGTAAACGCGAATGGTTGGGTGTCCGTTTCCCATTCACGGGAATGATTATATTTTCAATTCTCCGCTTTGGTATCTAAGACAAAGCGCGGCATTTAGTTCCGCCACTCAACACGCAATGTTTTGATTTTTGGCGGAAAGTGAAGCTCGAAGTGTCTAGACACTAGGACCTCTAAAGATGCAAAAAAAGCACTACAATTTCACTTATTTTAAAATATTGAAATGTTTACATTATATTAAAATATATTCAACCAATCGTGTTCAATCAGTAGCTTCATAGCGGCAATGGCCTAATATTATATAGACTAGTGTCTAAGTTCTATACCTATGAAGACATAAGGCTATATATAAATGGCTACCAATCTAGCAGCTTAATGTGTACGAGATAACGAATAGAGCAATATTAAGCTGTTATTGGACGAAGCTTCTGTTATTACCAAATATTACTGTTAATATCTTGTCTAAATCACATTATGGATAGAGCTCATTAATAATACTATTAATACTATAGCATATTAATTTTACCTAAGATTTTGGATTTATTTAAATGCTTTGGAATGTTACTGTTTATGTTTTTGCTATATATAGATGCGTTTCATTAAATATAAAACACTGAATAAGGATGCCAAAGATTATATTAAAAATGTTTATACTCTCGTATATTATGTAAACAAAATTGACTTTGAAGATTGTCATATTTCGCGCTCACGATTTACAATAAGCTTCACGCTCTTTTTCGTACAAATTGATGCCATGTGCTGGCTCAAGCGAATTATATTTAGCTCCTGCATAGCAGGGTAGGCAGAGAAAACTTAGTGTCTGAACACTCCGTTTTCCACTTTCAATCTAAAGACAAAAGAGACCGAGACGGACAAGATTCTTAACCGATGTATGTATGTCAGTGATGTAGAGATGCCGAAATTAACGCATATTTACGATATATTCGTCAAATATTTAAATTTATTACGCAAAGAATAAGTAGATTACCTAAACTTCTTCCGTGATAAATCCGACCATCTCCTTAACGACTAAGGTAGAAACAAATGCTAAGCTTTGCTTATAAAATATTTCTTACTCAGTGGATTTAGTGAAATGACGAGTAGTAAAAATTAGTATGTAAATGCTTAGAAATACTTAGGCGATATTTATAAGTGTTTTATCTTGGAGGCAGAAATTGTCATGTTGTTTGCCGTTGTTTTATTTTATGTTTTCAGGTAAAAAAGTATATTTAAGTAACTTTTTTTTACCTTCATATATATCGAAGAGAATTTCTAAAACTGAACACAATAAACTCTGAAGGAATGCTTAAGCATGGATTCAAGCCCATGGATTCACCGTGTGAGAGCCCATCGTGTTGCAAAAAGGGGAGCCCTTGTCCCCGGTACAAGGCACGGCAACCGAAAATTTTACTATTTAAAATTTTACGATTAAAAATAGTTTCATTTCAATATGTGTAGTAATCGCGAAAGTCAAAGATCGTACTGTTTGAGTTATTCCACTCAACACGAAATATCTCCATTTCGGGCGGGAAGTGGAGTGGAAGACGGAGTGTCTTGCCACTACGTTCTCTCTGACTACTTTGCTATGCGGGAAAAGCTGTAAAGAAAAATCATTGTTTTATATATCCAACTTGAGTTTATAGAGCTCTAAACTTATAAAATCTATTTACTTACTCTTGCCAGATAGATGCCTTGTGGTGTATTTTGGATATATCAAATTAAACATGACTATTGTGGGGTGTCAAACCCGTTAGTGTGAATATTTATATTTGTTGAATTAATAATAGGTGTTTCCTTGATGTGGGCTCAGCTTTGTATTCGATAGTCGTAAAGCGTGAACACATTTCTGGCTTGTATTATTATAATGGTTTCTTTTTGTAGCCTGAAGCCTGATAGTTAGAGAGAATCTAGTTTCAAGATACTACCTTTTTCACTTTTTGTCCGAAAACAGTGGCCTGAGTTGAATGGCGGGGTTCAACACCGTACCTAGTCTTACCAGAGCGGAGAAATTAAAATAACTTAACTATAGTCATTTCCAGAATGGAAATTGTACCCACAACCAATCCCATTACGGTGAGATGATGACTCATTGTATCACGACGGCATTAATAATGAAATAAAAAGATTTTGTATATTTCGAATATAGAAAATGTAAGCTCTATAGCCCTTTAATACTAAGTATAACGCAAAATGAGTTCTATAGAAAAGCATATTAATGACCTGCCAATATTTCTTGCGGAGCTTTCAAATATCAAACGAGATTCATTATATAGAGACGTATCATAATCAATATCTAAGCAAAATAGTTCAAGGATAATAATTTTAAAATTTCTTTAAAACGATCCCAAGAGTAGTTAAATTAGAAAAAATATAAATTTAAATTTGCACAAAATGTTTTTCTTAAAGAAATTCTTGACTTCATACATCATTTCTGAAGCCATCGTGGCACAGTGTGATAGCGTCTGATTGTATATGTGATGGTTGTGGGTTCGATTACCACACGGGGGAATGATGCATTTTTATTATTTTCAATTCTATGTTCTGTCCTTGTGCCTGTGACAAGGCACCGATGCTGCGACCCAAGTGTAAGCTTCTTGAGTAGCGGACCTCAACGCCGCGCCTTGTTTTGCCACCAGAACAGAGAATTGATGAGAATTAATCGCGTAGTAAAATATGTAGTAATCGCAAAAATCAAAGATTTTATTATGTGAACCAGCACGTACTGGAAAACGGGAGTAAAATACGTACCAATAATATACGCGATTAATCCGGTTAAAAATAGTTTCATTTCAAACAGTACAGTCCAAAATATTAATACAAATGTTATTTCCAACACAAATATCCGTGTAAGCCGTAAGATGTACCCTTAAGCATTTTAGGGAGATGCCATGGTGCATTTATCCTCTTTAATTATGCAGGACTGTGAGGGTCGGATTCCAAACTACCCCATTGCTTGAAAACACTTAGAAAATAACCATCCCTATGGAACAAGTAATAGAAGTCACCAGTTAGATGTTGATTTCTAGTTTCGTTCGAAGATATTTTTAAATTGTCTCCAACACTACTTAAGCTGTACGTGTGTTGAGTATTGAGATACGCTTAGTATTAAAGGGGCGCTTGTTGAATGCTAGAAATTGAAATTGGTGTTTATTTTAAACATAATGTATGCGTAATAAATAATATTTTTGATAAAATTTTCAACTGTTTATTAGAATATAAGGTACTTTATAATTCTTATATTTTACTACTGTAGTATTTTCTGGTTATATTAAGAAGTACAACCGTAGTGGTGAAAGCCGCTATTTCAATAACTGTATGGATGATAAGGTAATGTAATGTAATGTAATGTAATGGTTTAAATCAATTTAAATTATATATTTAAATTATATCTCCGTTCATTAATCCGTTCTGCACTATTTTTACACTAATTTAACAAAAGTTATTTTTAGTAATTAACAATAATACTCAAAAAACAACCAGAATTTCTTATTACTTAATTCTCTTATTTTCCATGAAAACGTTGATTCACGTAACAATAATAACACGAACATTCAAATAGCGTATAACTAGACTGCAAGTGCACGCAAGTTGGTCGTATATATTAACAACGGTCGGCCTCGTCTAAATGCAATCAATTATATCCATACTTGACAGTTTATTCGATAAAAGAAAATCATTTTTAAAAATGTAGATAAAAAATTTCAGAATTTAATCATGATAAAACAAACTAATTCTAAAACGACGTCTAGGTGCATTTGTTATCTACATACAAGAGGCGTTCGTCTCTAATCTAAGACTTGCCTACAAATGCAAGCCTACTCTACCATGATGAATATATGAGGATTTATAAAAATGTAATCAATGAAATATATATAAACGATACGTCTTTGATATAATATATAGTTGTATTCAACCTTGTTCAATGAAGCACTTATAGGGAATTCTAGTGACAATTCACTTCTTTTGTCAATGGATCATATTATCTTGTCTTTAACTATATCCGAACCTGCAACCACTACCGATATTCTCAAAGTGAGTCACCAAAAACATCAACCCGTATACTTAAATGTTAAAACAAAAGAGATGATATCTTCACAGGGTAATAATTAATGAAGACTATACAGCTCAAAGTTAATAAGATAAATCTTACAGCAGATTGCGATAAAACACGTTTTCCAAAGCAAACATTTTTAATATAAAACGAATTTTTATAATACTAATATAAGTACAGGTGTAGTAATACCAGCATGCAAAAGCAGCTATTTCCTAGAAGACAAGGTGGCTAGAGAGAACGTAGAGCTAAGACATTCCGTATTTTCTTTTTTGTTGTTATGAGAAATAAATAAAAATTGACAGTCAGGCACTGTACATTACAGTACACTGTAGCATTAACTGTAAGCGGCTGTTTTTTTAATTTAAAAGCGAATTCATTCATTCAAAAACATATTTTCGATTCGATAGGATTCGAAGCCGCGCCTCTTGGAATCCCTACAAGCGCGGGTTATAATCTCGCTGCGTTCAAATTTTTATACGTTTTCTAAAAATATGTTATTCAGTTTCCTATGTGGGTATTTGATAATTGAAAAAATTTTTAAAAAATATGTATTTATTCAGGTATATTATACGTTATGGAGAACCTAGTGTCACGACACTATGTGTTCCCTGCCTTCTAATATGCGGGATAAGAAGTAAACCAGCCTCTCGTTCAATTACATATTTTTGAGCTGCGCTACGGTATAATAACTTACGAAAGATAAATCCTATCGCTATATATCAAATCGTTTAACTGTATTTTACAAATTATCTTGCGATCACCGATAGCAGGAAGCGCGTCGTCGCTATTATTAATCTATATTTGTAAGAAAGTGCAACCCACATATGTGTAGGTATGAGTTTGTGTGCGGAAGTGTTATTGCGAATGCGGCGCCGTCGGCCAATAATCGTGGATTGTTATGCATAAATGTAAACATGTACGACAGTTTGCGTGTACGATTAGCTAAGTTTGGAAGTCTTATTTTTTATACAGCTTCAAGCTTTTTTATGCATAGCAGGGTAGTCAGAGAGAACTTACTGTCAAGTCTTGTTCTGCAGTTTCCGCCCGAAATCGAGATGATGCGTGATGATTGGCGGAACTCAACGCCAAAAATTATTCACCCGAATGGTAATATAGAACCCATAACCAATCGCGTTTACAGTCAGACGCAGTCCCACTGCGCCACGATGGTGTAAATATTTTAAACAATATTCTGTAATTTTTTCTCTATAACTGATGTATATTATGAAAATTGTGGAGTCTTGACACTAGGTTCTCTCTGCCTGCTCTCTCTCTCTCTTATGCGGGAAAAAGCGTGAAAGAGTTAATTTAAATATCACATTAGTGAATTTAATAAATTTAACTTTTTTATGTTTTGTGAAATTTTGGAGTTTACTAATATATTTTTTTATGTCTATTATGTAATAGAGTGCCTTTAAACTTGCTGCATATAGATGCATAAGTAACGCATCTATTTCAAATAGTCTGACATAATACCCACAAAATGCGCTTTCCGCGAACTACAAATGTTAAGAAAGCTTGTTAAGCGGTACAGCCGATCACTTGTCTGTTATAAAATGTGGTATTATATTTTACTACACACGTTTTGATGTAGCTTTGTTATGTATTAAAGAATTTAGCTTACGTTTAAAGAAATGGCAGTATGTTCAAAAAATGTTGTGTCTTGACACTGAATGTTTTCAAAAATGTTGCTAGAAATAGAGACTAGGTTCATATCTCAGTGTATTTAGTTAAGTATTTATTAAGTTTAGATTTAATCAGTTTTATCGGTGAAAAGCCAAACCGTAGAAAATGTAGAATGTATGATTGTTTTATTTCATAAATCATTGGTCACTATTATCTAATTAAATATTTTATTTTTGTTGCAGGTACTTAACACTGTTACATCTTAAGACATAATCTGAGAGTGATGCTGTAAGTTTAGCTTTCTTATAAAGTTTAATATAAATGAGTTAGCTACTAACTTTTGTATAAAATATTATATTAATTTCATTATAACATTCCCTGCTCTAGTAAGCCATAGCGCGGCATTGAGTTCCACCACTCAATATGCTATGGCTTAAATTCCAGCGGAGAGTGAGAACAGAGTAATTTGACACTAGGTTCTCCCTGAAAAGCGTAAAACCTGAAGCTGAATAAAAACAAAAATAATTGAATATCACGTCGAAGCGCCATAATGCTCGGTTTCATGCTGTTATAACTACAGATTTAAAATATATATATATACAACATTACTATAGATTCATATAAGATATTGCCTCGCTGAATACGGGTTATGGGTTTGAATCACACTCGGGGGAATGATTATATTTAAATTATTTTTGTGTTTCCGCTCTGGTGACAAGACAAAGCGCAGTGTTGAGTTCCGCCACTCAACACGCTAGATTTCGGATCAAGACGAGTGTCCTGTCACTAGGGTCTCTTGCCTCCTGCAAAGTGGGATTATGTGTAATGTTAAAAAAAAATTATATTTATATATATTGTTAATGATACAATGATATATTACTTGTCTTTGATGTAGAATGCAATTGCATACATATAGCTATTGTTCATTAATCTTTTCTAATAGTCTATTGTTTATAATACAATTGTCTTAATTATGCAATAGGAAGTCAACTCAATGTTTCAATACGATACGATACATACTATTTTATATGCGCGAAATACGTTTTTTCAAAGATAATATTTTGGTGAAAAATAAAACTGCCATGAAAAGTTGAAATGTATCTGCATTTACACAGCAAGTGAATTCAAATATGAATTTGGGGTTTTTTTTAGATTCTATCACCCTGAATTGATAGTGTAGAATTGAATATTGCAATAATAACTTTTTAACCACAAAAATAAATTGACAATTACTTAGCGAATACGCAATCATCCCCTATTTTTCTTCCGTTTGCGGTAGAATTTTTGTTCGAAATTATATGGGACGAGTGTCGGAGTATACCCTTATTATCAAAATTGGTCTACTCTGTAAACAGTAATGCGTGGTCTAACATAATAAAAATTTACGTGTCGAATTGAGAAGCTTCTTCGTTTTTTTCGGTTCGTCGTTTAAAGAAAGAAATTAAAAGCAAAACCGGAAGTGTACAAAAAAGATTTCCTTTGAAAGTTAATTTTACTGTTTCTTTAAAAAAAATATTTATATATTAAAAACATATCTAGAATATAGTTCTACTATTGTATACTGTAGTATATACTTTAAAATATAAAAAGCATTTACATATTTTTCTTATTTTAAACGTTATTTCCTATCACATACAATAAATAAACGTTATCAAAACAGACACAATGTAAATAAAACGCATCATATTTATAATTCTGTTATCACTAGTACCATATGCCGCCGTCACGAACGAACCTCTTTAAGGTATAACCCGGTCACTTAGAATACAATAGCATTGTGTTGACTTAACTCTCATGAAACATGCATCCTTAATATATATTAGATTTCATTGAGATGGTCAAAGGCTTTTATCGATTTGAGTTGCTTGTAAAGAAATTATTAAAAAAAACAACTTTACACTGAACAGCAGCAGCAGGGCAAAATACTCCGTTCAAGACTTTTCGCCCGAAATCGAGAGATTGTGGGTTGAGTGGCTGAAACCATCCTCGCGGTTTGTCGCGTTGAAATGAAAATAATATAAATATATTCAAATTCCCCCGAGTGGGAATCGAGACGCTGTCCCACTGCGAGGCAATGGTCTTCAATGAACTGATTAATGATTATAAATATCAGATGTGCCAATTGCATAATTTAAAGTACAAATCTATAATATATTATTAAAGAAAGCATATTGCTTTATCCAATAATAAATTGATTTTAATATGTAGAATTCAATACTGTTGATATTCACTTGAAGGTAATGATTTCTTGGAAACACGTTGTAAAGTAATATTATAAAATAACTACTGTTAAGCTACTCACTGACTCTTCTCAGGAGAACAATCTTTCGATCCAGTTAATTGACGAATCGAAAGTGCTTGTAATACCCTATTTGGTAAAGAATATTTATTGATTGATTTTTGAGGCTTATATGTTCTTTATTACTTGTCACCTATTTGCCACTTATTGCTTAGTGGCGGTATTTAACGCCACCCTTGATCTTATTAGAGCTGGGTGATGAAAATAATCCCGAGATCCAGTCAATTTAAACAATCAAAACAATACGTGTATTGATATCTGCTGTCACAATATTTTCAATTATAAATCGCGTGCATTTGTCAGTTACACGGGCCGAATCTGACACGTAGGCGTCAATACTATAAAATACTGACTCCAATAAAAATGTAAGTTAAGGATAAAATAATGATGTAATATAAATTTGTCGCTAAGAAACCAGGGAAGTCCAGTTACGATGCACAGTCAAATAAATCATTATTAAACCGGCTTTAGATACCAAAAGATCACAACAGAAACTTTTCTTTTTAAACCATTTGCATTTTATTTTATTATTTTTATTTCCCCCATATGGTAAAACAAAGCTTGACACCAAGTTCTCTCTGACTACCGTGCTATGCGGGAAAAGGCGATAAGCTCTGTACCAATTAATTGATACTTATATTAATTGATATAATATTCACTAAGCGTGATATCGCTAAAAGGTTTCAACAACATATTTTTAATATGCTTTCTAGAAACACTGTTCTTTGTTAGAAAACTTTAGATTTTGCTGAACGTGCAAATGCACTTTCATGGTCCTTTGTTACGTAAAAGGTACGGTTTTGAACTTTTAAGATAAAGCTCAAGTTCGCTGATGCGCGTGTTATGTTATTCTTGTAGAGCTTTTAAGTTCTACTTTACTCGTACGATTGGCTCTACCCAAGTGCTTAATCCATTCACTTGATACTCGAATGTTTTGAAGCCAAATAACGTTTCAAAGAAAAATCGGTCAAGAGTGAAATGTAAAATCTACCCCTTATTTAATTGCTTAATGAAAATAAACTTTATGTCTCACGCACAAGTGTGTAATATTAGACCACTGTTTTAAATAATTCGAGGAATTTCGTTATTTCCAAAAACTACCCGCTCTATCGAGGGTTGATTCGACATGTGGCTATAGGGTTAAAACTACCCTTCTGTCATGTCCTTTGTCCACAGATGGCGGTATCACGTTACAAGGGCTTAGTTTTGTGTACAATATGTATATACAATTATATATCAAGAATATTTAACTGATTGATAAGAACATTAAATTATATATAAACGATTTGACTTTGATTTTTTTTTCATATATATGAATTAATTACACTTTTAAGTCAAATTTCATAACTCGAGTATTCTACTTAAATGCTATTCACAATGGAATATTATAAGGCATGCACTTTACTGCATATTTCTTTCATTAGTTAGACCAATAGTTCTTTTGAATTCTTGGAATAGGTTTTTTTTTTAAATAAATATATTATTGCGTGGATTCTATTTTGGGTGTTATAAATTTTATTAAACAGAAGTTCAGTTCAGGATCTTTTTTATTTTTGTAGCCAAATATGATGCCTTCTGTAAAAAATGTGACAAATAATATCTACATAAAATTGAACTAAAGCCTACAGTTTTCAGTATAAGTATTAAATACAATATAAAACTAAATATTTTTCCAATAAATCTAGACTCGCCTGACTGTAAACGCAATGGTTTTGGATCACCCACTCGAGGGAATGATTTTACATATATGTTCTTGCTCTGACAAAACAAACCAATTAAAATTAGTCCAGTTAAAAATTGTTTTATTTCAAACAAGGATATGTTACTAAATTATTACTTTAAAACAAATAGCTCCTATCCACAAATAATGATATTAGTAACATATTATTCTATACTCATTGTAAGCACACAGATTCTCTATTTACTTTACAAGAATCAACTCAAAGATAAAATAAATTTATTATAAAAAGCTGTAATTGGGCGTATCACTAGAAATGTACCTTTGAAATTCACGAGAATAAAAGATATAAAAGTCATTAAACGTATAAAGTTCAGTTATCATTGGCAAAGCGGGCGGTGAAATTAAATTGAGATCGCGTTTTGTTTGAGGACACTTGACCTATCCCGCAAAAATATGAGTGTCAGTTGTGGTAAATTGTGTCAAGGTAAAGTTGGCACACTGTACATTAAGTAGCTTTAAAGGTACGTTATTTGTACATTGTACCTCCATTGCTGTTACTATTTGTATGAATTGATCGCTCTATATCTATATCTTTATGTATATATATATATAAAGATATAGATAATGACAATGGAGGTACAATGTACAAATATATACATTATATACTTATTATATATACTTATAGATATAGAGCGTATTTTGTCTGTGACTGCAATCTCGTTGTTTTCGTTCCCGTAGGAATTTCTGGAAATCATCACACCTACATATATATACAGGTTACGTTACACATTTTGTTACCGTATAACAAAATACTATTACAAGCTTTTGTATTTATATTTACATAATATATATACAAAAAAGCTCCACCATTTAACCTCTTCAGCTTTCGGCTATATCACATTGTATTTCCATTAAAGTTGTAGGCAACTTTTTGAATAATTTACGGGAGCAGGGTTCGGCAACGCAGAGGTGAACCGTGGCGAGCTCGTCTTTAAATTATAAACTCAATGGTTCTGTATGGCCTAGATATGTGCATTTAGGTATAATACTCGTATTGTAATAGTTTAAACGAAAGGTTTATTTAAAAATAATTAAAGTAATATTTTAAAAATAACTCTACTGAAACTAGTTAGTTAGTCGATGAATCAATACTAATACTTCTTTTATAAGTAGATGTTAAAATGTACCTTTTTTATTTTACATTAAACTGATTTCAATACATACACTGTCAAATGTTTTTATTTAACCGACTAAAAAATCGAGGAGGTCCTCAATTCGTATATTTCTTTTACTTTAGACCACGCATCAGTTTTTACAGAGCAGACCAATTTTGATACTTTGAAATTGTTCCCATAGAAGTTTTGGACAACAATTCTAACCCTAAGGGTCGAAAAGTAGGGAATGATTATGAATAACTTAGTTATCGTCGGTTTAATTATTATTTTGTTAAAAAGTTATTATTTTATTTGTAATATTTGTAGTTTCTCGATCTATTTATTCGTAACTAAACAGACTGAAATAAAAAGAGCGTAACTAGATTATATTTGTAATAACTAGTTAAATACACATCACCTCAGCAACGTGTTTGTGTGCACACAATAGTATGTCATACACATGGTAGTGTGTATAATATTTATTTTAAATATTGGCTTTTATAATGTCTTCGCCATATAAACTTAAACTATGCCAATTAATATTAATTTTCGTAAAATAGGGACCAAATTTTTCCTTTGTTTTTTAATATAATGATGTGGCTTAGAAAAGATAATATTAACTACGAGTATACATTTTCATTTTAAAACATAAACTTATATATAAAACGTCAACGTAAACTAAAACGACAATATGATATATTTAAAAAATAATTTATTATAATAATTTAAATTCGTTCAAAGTTTGTGGCTTTGTGGCGGATGTGTCTAACCGAACACTGCAGGGGTTGCTGGTTGAAATCCTGCTACAGATATTTAATATGAATATTTCAATACTACACACTAAATAGTGTTAGTCTGTGTGGACGAATCGATACAGACAAAAGACAAAAAAAATCTAAAAATCCTTTTTAGAAATCTGCGCCTCTTGGTCAGAGGTAACAGTCCGAGGTGCGGGTTCGAATTTTTATTGTTTTCTGAAAATGTTTTACAGTGTATGTGTGGGAGTGTGTGGATATCACTTTAACAAATACGAAAGGATTCTGTTTTCAACATATATATACATTACTGTTTTCTTCACATAATTTTTTTTAATAAATAGCTAGTGGGATAATGTCTTACTGTAAACTTTGTGGTTGTGGCTCAGTCACCACTCGGGGAATAAGTATCTTTAAATCATATTAATTTCTTTGCTCTTACAACACAAAGCGCCAATATCCTAAAAATGTTTTTAAATTTCCTAAGTGTGCGAATAACACTTTAAAAATGTTAAATTATTAAATAAATAGCATTTTTTTTTTGTCAAACGATGGTTCGTAGAATAAACTTTGGGTAGCAGAAATCAGAGCCAGAGCGCTTGGACGGTTTCCATCAGTCGCGGGTTCGAATCCCGTTGAGTTTAAATTATTATACGTTTTCTAAAAATGTTTTGAAAGTATCCCCACTCTGTGCTTTTTGAATTATTAATGATTACCTTTCGGTATGCTAATTAATAATATTAATAATTCTACGACATGTGATAAAAGCTTATTTTCCAACAATTAGTAAAAGTACTTTAATCACCACACGTTGTCGGGTAAAATATAACTTAGTAGTTCGTACAAATTATTCCATAATTTGAATATCGGTCGCTTCACAAAGCGCGGCGTTAAGTTCCGCTCCCTCAATACTCAATGTTTCTTAAATAAGCATAGTGTTTTAACACTACGTTCTTATTTATACCTTTCCAACCAACACACACGTGACGATAAAAAAAAAGAAATAATGGTAATTTTTTTATACATTTACCGTGATAAGTATAGGCTAGGCACGTAATATTTTCATCCCCGGAACTGTAGCGGCAGACGGAAGGGCAGACGACTGTATCCGTCGCCACCATTTATCACACGGTGACGGGACTCGAATGCAAAATGTCGTTGTAACTTAAACTTGCGTAAAATATGGCGTACGTTCATTCTATAAGGAGTAAGTTAACTTAGTAGTCAAAAGAGTGAGAAAAAGGCGTACTGAAGCTTGGTTTTTTAAGTTTTTTTAAAGGATACGTGGGGGCAAAGGATTATATTTTATATGTTGGATGCACTGTAGCGTGGTTTTTTGTGGCAATTAATGAGTTCAAATAAGAAACGATACAATGTATAGAAAATCTTCGAAAATAATAAAGGTATAGTAAAAAATGGAGTAGATCGGAGAAAACTGTGATTTATCACTAGATAATATTTACATAATATATCACGTGAGCTGTTAAATATTAAATACTCTAGAATACGATATATTAAAGCAATTTTTTCTATATTGACTTTCTAAGTATATTAAGTTTTTCTAATAATTCCTTTGTAGCGTAGTAGTGTTAAAAAATGTACGTTATTGCACGACAGATGTAAGTTCAAATCTGATTTTAAAAAACTGTACTATTTTAGAGAACTCTTAGAGACACTGAAACGGATGTCCTTTAATATAGAATAGATAAATATTATAAATTAGTTTTAAATAACTTACTAAAATCATGCTGAAATATTGATATTAGCTGCTCAATTTGCTCTCTAACTGAGTGATTCTTCACTTAATTTGGTTTCATTTGAATATAAAGTTCATAAATGTTATAACAGAACAATAAAAACTCGAAAAGTACACGACGTATGTGGATGTCAGTTCTTACTTCAGCGAAATCATGAATGAAATGTGCTGTTTTAATCACTTGTGCTTGTACCTAATTTCGTTGAGACAAAGTCCTAATTCTATATTAAAAATATTGGAGTGTTGGTTAGAGAAAAGTAAAAAAAATATTATTCACTTATTTATAAGAAACGCAGTTAACACACACAAAAATATTAATATTTATATTTAAATTACGCACTACGTGTCAAAAAAAAGGAAAGAGAAAAGTAGTCGATATTATGTCAATTAGTTTTCATTAAGCTGAGTGTCTGATTGTATACGCGATGGGTGTGGGTTCGATTCCCACTAGGAGGAATAATTATATTGAAATTATTTTAATTTCTCCCCACAACAAAGCGCGGCTTTGAGTTTCGCCACTTAATAGGCAATGTCTCGGATTTAAGTGAAAGGTGAAAGACGGAGTGTCTTGACACTAGGTCGTCCCTGCCTATCCTGCTATGCTGGAAAAAGTGTAAATTCAGAATTTTTATGTCAGATCTATATTTTCATCTGAAGTGTTAGAATTTATTAATTTTGTAATTTTTCATTATTTACAAAGTAATTAGTCCACAAAAGTTTTGAACTTTAAGCTTTTTTAAATTATAAATTTAAAAGTTAACTCTGTAAGTGACACGACGAATGTGTACGTCAGTGCGATTAATCTACACTTCCTGCTTCAGCGGCCTCATGAAGGAAATGCTTTTACATTTTGCATGTCAACTAGAACGTGAGTCTTTGTAGAATTTATTTTAGGTATTTGGTATATTAAATTACTTATTCATATTTTTTTGATATTATTTATTTTTAGATAGTGGCAAGACACACCGTTGTTTATTTAATTTCCGTTATTTATCTAATATTCTTTGAAACTTCTGGGTGCCAGAATCTGAAATTAGACGTTCATACGGCATATGCCTTTTGAAATTTCCACGGGCTCGAAAGATAACGGGATTTCATACTGTACAGTCCACGGCTACAACTCGTTTATTCAAAATTTTAATTCAATCAAACACAGTAAGCTGCTGGTAATGTTATACATTATACATACATAAAGGCTTCACTAGTAATATTTATTATCTGATCTTGTTATTATATCCATATTTTAGTTAGTTTGAATTTCTTTTATATTTGTGTATTTTGGTTTTAATTAAAAGGTTTTTTTATAATAACTAACTTACTTACTATAGAAATATTATATTTCTTTTATAAACACTCCTTGTATAATTTCATATACTATCTTGATTATACACTTGTCGACTCGTTTTACTTTTAACTTAGACGATAACCTTGTGTCTTATTCTATATATGCGTTACTTTATACAATATTTATAATACAAATCAAAAATTAATTCATTTTCCGTAAACCATTACAAGCTCATCTATTTTGAATAGTACTCAGAATATTTGAAGAGTATCCCATAAAAACGCTTGTAAAAACATATACTCTAATATTTTGCTCCCAAAAATGTTTGTTTTACGTAAATTGCTTGATTCGACGCGAATTGGAGGATTGATTTTTTAATACTACCCCTTGTAAAAGCTTTTCCGATGCAAACGTACGTATAGTATGTAGCGAAAAGTTCTTATGTGAGAGATTTTAGGGACTATTATTGGTTGTCTACTGAACATCTCGAACATGTATGAATGCAGAAGCGAATTAAATTTTAAAAGGCAATTAAATGCAAGGCCATCGTCAGTGGCCGCAGTGGGCAGTGGCTAACCATATACAATTGTGATTTCCTAGGTTTATTGAGACACATCGCGGTGTTAAGTTCCGTCAATATATTTATGAGATTCTGTCTGAATGAGTCTGATTGCGTGGAAAGAATTGCCTAAATAGTACAGGATGCGTGACCGATAATATAAACATTTGGCCACCTTATCGTGACATCGCGTGACTTCAATAATCCACAATGAAATAATTATAGTGTTGGTTAGCGTTTGAAGGTCGAAGATTTATCATAGTTTAAGCGAGGTTTGTAAGTTGTAATTTCAACACTTTTTATTTCTATTCAATTTTATACAAATTTGTATGTATCCATAATTTTATCAAAGTTTTTTAAATAATATAAGGTGTCTAATATGTTTTACGTTTAACTTCTTTTTCACAAATTTCATCATCATTTCATTTCATCGTGGCGCAGTGGTGCGTCCCAACAGCGTGAATGATTGTGGGTTCGATTCCCACTCGGATTCATTTCTTCGCTCTGGTACCTAAGACAAAGCACGGAGTGCCGCCAGTCGACACGCAAAGTGAAGTGTCTTGACACAAGGTTCTCTTTGACTACCGAAAGCTTGATTTCGTCCTCTTTTGAGACCAATCAAAATATATTTATTATAAAAGACCACTCTATATTTTATACAAAAGTACCTACTAAAACTGTAGAAAATTAGTTTTTAAGAAAAAGTCAAATAACGCGACCTAATAGTGCAATTAGCATATTAATAAAGTAATAATGAAAAGTTAATATTATAGAAAAAAACGGAAATTTTTAAGGTCAAGTTTATTAGTCATTATATATAGTGGAATAGGTTGAATGGATTTAATTAAGAGCTATTGCGGAATTCAACTTTGTAACTAAGTTGTGGTTTCTATCTGTTGACTAATGAAAATGGATGTGAGTTAAAGACTGACATTTTAAAACAGGAACACTTATATTTTAAACACATTACAAAGACTGCTTCTCGCTTTTTCACTCATGTCAAGTTTACTTTCTGGCTCTGGCGAATGGGACACAGTGGCGAAACATTAACACTGCACTTTGTCACCAGAGAAGACAAATGTAAATTATTTAATTATACTTATTACCCCGAATGGAAAATGAACCCACAACCATCGTTTATATTTGCAGACACACTTTTTATTCATTTAAAGATATTGTTTTGTGTTCACTATCATTGGCCTTTTATAAAATCTGTTGAAGTGAAATAAGTTTAATAAAAAAAATTTAACGCAGTATTTAAACTTGTGATATGCACATCGAGGTTTTATTTTTGATGATTCTCTAGCCTAGTCTAGTATTAAAACATATTCTCCATCTAATAAGATCTTTGGTATTCGCAATTTTTACACATTTTGAAATGAAGCTGTTTTAATCGCGTATATTATGGGTATCTGTGACCACGAACTACTGTAAAGTGTTTGAAACGTCAGGTGTGTTAAAATATAGTTTTGAATAATAATAATATACGCGATTAATCCAGTTAAAATAGTTTAATCTTCTCCATCTTTCTGTCCTCTTATCCCCTCTATAACGCCGCATTTTGTCTTATTATAATCCAATCCACACTCTTCGCGTATATCACAGACAGCTCCACTGCGTCACGATGGCGTCACCTATATTAACATTTTATGAAAAAATATTACTAAGAATTACCCTACAATAAGAGAGGTATCTATTTACTTACAAAATTATGAAAATTTATTACTCTCAGGGATTATAATATAATTCCTATTAATGATGCTATAATCAAGAAATTTAGATTACGATATAATATTCCGTCTTTGAACTTTGCAAAATGGTACTAAAATTCAGAGGTTACGAGCGAAATTATCAATCCTAGCTTTAAATGCGTACGAAACGACTTAAGTCGTTAGAATTTAAAGAGTAATTTTATCTTTACAAATATATTATTGATTTCAAGATTTGTAACAGATAATCCATTAAACGATTTATTGTGCGAACGATTTTTTCATATTTCGGGAATATATACATGTTCTGTAAAAAAATTGTATAGGCACCAAAAAAATCGGAAAAAAATCATAATACACAAATTGCACCCTGAGAATGAAATTGCCCTAACTCAACATTATGAAATTTGTGAAATTTGTGTTTAACAATATATTGTTAAAATAGCCTTTTTGTTATCAATTCAGAAATTACAGAAAATCAGTGTATAAGTATGGTTGGTATATATAAGGAAATAATCATCATAAGTTGTATTTAAATCTGCTTTATTGGTCGACTATTCGAGCTTTACACCATCAAAGGCCTTCATGGCGCAGTGGCACAGCGTCCGACTGTAAGTGCGATCGGTCTTGGATACAATCCCCCATTTGGGGTGATGCTTATATTTAAATTATAATAATTCCCGCGTTCAACCACTTAACATGCTGGGGTCCTAATTTCCGATGGAAAGCGGAGAACGAGGTGTTGCTAGTAGGATTTCTTGTTTGCTATGTGTTGATGTGTTTTTTTATTTTTCCATGATTGCAGCTATTTGTACAATTATATTTCATCTAGAATAAATTAGGTTTATTATATTTATACTTATTACTTTGGTATAATTTTGGAGAAATTGACGGCCTTTTTTATTTAAGAGAAACATCTAAAAATATACTCCATACCATTTGCAGAACACACAAATATAGTTAAAATTTAATTTAAACACATTTATGTACAGAATACAAATTTAAGCTAGTAATAAAAATGCAAAGTAAAACTACGTAGCTCAGGTAGGATTAGCTTGTTAGGCTCGGGAGTTATGAAGACCCAACTTAGATAACAAGTCATGTTGGTATTACTGTGGTGAAATGGAAATTATGCTTTTTGAAAATTGTATGAAATAATTTTCACTCTCATGTACTTATTTATTTTCTATATTGTTAATAAGGAAAGGGAAGTTGGACACGGTTTGATAGTAAACGCAATGAAGGTTGGTTCTATCCCTACTCAGGATATATTTAGACAGGACTGTATTTAATTTATTTAAATTTTCTGGGAAAGACTAAACGCAGCGTTGAGCTTCGCAACTCAAAACCGAATTCGCTCAAAATGGAGTGGTATGATATTAACTGATATTAAAAAAGATTTCTTTTTTTATTTCCACTGATCTCCGTCCAGGGCATTTGTATGATAATATTAAGTATTTCAAAATTACCTTTATAATATTATTTGTAATTAATGGTTCATCGGATACTTTTAGAAACAGTGTAATGAATTTTCAATTCGATTTAGCTTATTCGAACGAATTGAAACATTTTCAAATAAAAGCAGTCTCCTAAAAAAAGCATTTAACCCATATCAACGGTGTGTACAATCAAACTTAATAACTGAGCTATCACGGCATCCCTATAAACTTTCATAAGATAATTGCATCTATCAAGAACTATCAAAGCTAACGACACATTCAATAGAATGGAATAACATTTCTGCCTACTTTGTCCATTTGTTAGCGAGTTATCGATACAATGCAGTACAGTGTGCACCCGATGCTGCGTAATGAGCGAAGTTCCTGTGGAAGTCCGCCTGATTGGCTTCATGTTATTTTAATTCTGCATCAAGTTAGATATTTCATTTTCAAGTTACAAGTAAGTTTATATAAAGTTGAATATTATTTAGTCGTTGTCTTGAATCTTTATAATATTCAATTACTTAAATGAATATAACAAAAATGTTTTTTTTTATAACACAATATGATTACATACACATAATACAATAATGATAAAAAATACAAATAATTGTTAACCAGGCGTATTATGGCGATTAGTCGTAAAGGCGGCCTTGTCATAGCTGTGACAAATATCAACTACCATGCAATGGGTCAGAGGACACAAGGATATCTCTCGGTTGGCGCACAAATGTTTTATTTTTAGTAAGTTTTTTTAGTAGGCAAATGAAGCGTAGTGGCGAGTCTCTCTGTTCTCCGTTCTTTACTTTACGTTCATTTGAAGATTTTTCTTATATTAAATAGGGGAAGTCCACGTATTTAACTTAAGCAGTTGTCAACGTATGCTAACGTAAATTACGTTTAGTTAGATTACGAAAACGTACTGGTTAATTATACCTATCTGTATTTTTTTCTTATAATACAAAAGAAAAAAATACAGATATATTTCCTTGTATTTTTTGTATGTAAACGATCGAGTTAACAATCCTCACGTTTTCAGTCAGACGTTGTCCCACTGTTTCACAATGACAATGACAATGACCTCAGGAGAGACGAGATTCGGGGACAAAAAATAATTTATAGCTAAAATTTGTAACACTTAACGCATATGGCTTTCTACTATTTTAATCCTGCCGTTAAAGCAGTTCCTTTGAACTAACAGGTCAAGCTTAGTTTTATCGCAGCTCGTGCTCTTACTACTAGTTAACGATTCTAAAATGCTTAGAGAAACCTGAGATTTAAGTGTTTGTTTCCATTTGTGAGCGTTTCGTGGTTTTCGTTCGGCTTTAATCTTTAAATTAAACACTTGCTGCTGTCTTTGAAAATAATATGTTTACGGCTTATTTTAATTTTGTTTGGTATTGGGTTCAATTCCCGAAATAGTAAAGTTTTGAAGCTAGTAATATTTGTTTAATTTTTATACTAAATCTGGCGTTAAGACAGACACAAGATGTAAATTGCAGTACTGCAAATATTCATAAATATGGATATGTGATACGTAAATAGGACATCGTAGCGCAGTAGGGCAGTCCGACTGTAAACGCGATTAGTTGTGAGTTTGAATTCCACTCGGGGGAATGATTTTATTTCTAAAACTATTTCTATTTTCTCGACTCTGGTGCATAAGACAAAGCGCGGCCTAGAGTTCTCGCCATTCAACACACAATGTATCGATTGCGGGTGGAAAAAGGATGACAGAGTGTCTTGACACTAGTCTCTCTCTGACTAACCTGGTATGCTGAAAATAAAGCACTTAAATAATCGAATAGTTTCGAACTGTGTGATATTAGGTAACTCCACTAAGCTTACCTTCTTATCTTTCTTCATACATCTTTATGTAATTAATTTAAATACAAAACAGCTATGATGCATTTCCCCGTAAGTTAGGGTAGACAGAGAGAACCTTATCTAAACAAGGACGATCTGTTTTTCACTTCCCGACGTGAATAAAGACATAGTGGAACGCAACGCAGTGTTATATCTTTTCTAGAACGAGGAAATGAATATAATTGTCAATATTTGTGCGAGTTAAGATTGAATTCACTACCATTGCGTTTACAAACGCTGTCCTACTGCGCCACAATGGCTTTAGTGAATATTTTTGTACTTTGAGTAGATATTAAACCTATAACAATCACGCAAGAAATCAGATAATTCTGAACTACATTTCGATTTTTTTTTTTTTAGTTTTACAGAATAATATAGATTACCTATGTAAAAAGTAAGTCTATGTAAACATTTTTTGTTGTTTGTAACATTTTAAAATGTTAGGCACACACTTAGAAAATTTTAAAACATGTTTTTTATAAAGCGTGTAAAAATGTGAACGCAGCGGGGTTCGAACCTGCGCCTCCTGGAAACCGTCCGTCTTGGATGGTTCAAATCCCGCTGCATTTAAATTTTTATAAGCTTTCTAAAAATATTTTTTGTTATTTTCACGAAATTACGAAATGAATGAAGAATGCATCTTGTACACAGTAATGAGAAAATTTCCCATAAAACTTAACTCGATTGGTCTTGAATTATTTTAATCCTTAGCTCGCAGCGAACTTAATTCCAACTTTGCCCAAGCTGTGAGAATTTATCGAACTCCGGCTATAAAGTAGTATTTTTCTAATTGAAACTGATACGTAATTTCCGAGATCATTTTTTATAATTGAATGATAATTTTACAAATTTTCTTCCCACTTTGTTGTTTGTAGTTCGTTCTTGGTGCCATAGTTATTTGCTTCAAGTGAACATTTCTTTTTAAATAACGTTTAATATTGATAACTTTACTCTCTTTTTATTATCCCTTTACTTTTAATTGTTATATATTGGCCATCGTGGTCCAGACAGTACGCGGCGTTTAATTACGCCAATCGACATGCAATGTATCGTTTGAGCATAGGCCATAGTGATAAGACACTTCATTCACCACTTTTTAGGACATTTCATGCACGGTGGAGAAACTTAAGGCTTCGTTTGACCAACCATACTGAAGATACAATAGACAAAGATATTTCCTTTATAGCGATGTGTGCATGTATAACTTCTTTAACGTGAATTATAAAACGTAAAACTTCATATTTTCCCGTTTCTATAGGAATTTCAGGAAATACTCTCTTAGTGTACTGTCGAAAGCAAACGTTGTCTGTCAGTCATTTAATTACTAATAAAAGAGCTGTATATAGATATAATCGTTACCCCGAATTGTATTTGAACCCATTACTGCCCTTATAGTAACAATAGTAAATATAATTATTCAATGCAAAGGCGGCTCTAAAACTCAAATTATTTTATTATTAAAAGAACTTTTTAAGTTTATACCATCAGTTCGGAAAAAACGCTTATTTTAATCCTAAGAAGTAATGAAAAAAGCTCGACTATTCTTTAAGACCAAACCAAAGGTAATTAACATGTACAAAACGCCTTGGGGTTTGGCTTTTTCTTTATATTTTCTGTTTTGTAAATATTTCATATTACTCTATTGGTTTATGTTTGTATCTAATACAAATTGTATTGCCTTTATTATTTATTTTAAAATATTTATATACAGCGTGTTATCTTATTGAATATTTAAATTATGTATAAGATTTTTATTAATTTAGACGAATATATTACAACTGTGCGATATTCGCTTTAAAAAATGTAAAAAAATATTCGAAACTATAGTTTTTTTACAGTTTTATTTTTATTAATTTTACTGTATACAAATTATAGTTAATACATAGCTTGTTGGTCAATGTAGGGCAGTGGGACAACATCTGAAAAATTGATTGTGGGTTTGATTCCTACTGAGAAATCTTTTTCAATTTTCTAAGTGTGCGATTAACACTTTAAATAAATGTTAAAAAATATTTAATAAATAGCATTCTCTCTTGCCAAACCATTGTTCGTAGAATAATCTTTGGTTGGGAGAAATTTGTAAAAAGCGTATAAGAATATCGACGTAGCGGATGTAGAACGCATGGCTTAGCGGTCAGAGCGCTTGAACGGTTTTCAAGAGGCGCGGGTTTCTATACGTTTTCCAAATATGTCTTTTTTTTATACTTTAGAATATTTTACCTACGAAATGTTCTCGAAACAATTAAGTTCAAAAGTAAACACTTTAAGTTCTACGACAAATATATGTATGTAGATTGTAGGTGTACGAACTAAGCAGTTTTATTGCCATTGTTAGGAACCTGGGTGTTTAGACTTTAACAAAATGTTGCGAGCTTTTCTGAACCTATAGCCTCATTTATTTAACTTACGTTATTGTCTAGATTTGTAACTAATTTTGTTACGACATTACGATTTGTTCTAGATTGGAGTAACTTATCTTGTATATTGTTGATATATAGCTTATATAGTTAAGTTGTTCTATAATTATATTGAATTGACCTACTTAAAATGGTTTGCTGGAACTTGAACAAGAAAAGTTCGTATTAAGATATAAATAGAATAAATAGTGATGTATCAATGTTTTCCAAAGTCAGGTTTAATGTGTATTGGAAAATGATTTAGAACTTTGTCTTACTAAAGCGAAATCAGTATTTGAATATACAAATGATACGAACCTGCACCTTTTGAAACCCGTCCAAGCGCTTTAGTCAATAAGCTATACATTCTTATCGAGCCACATCCAAATTTTTATACGCTTTTTGACGCTACCCAAAGATTATTTCTAAGAATGAATACACACACATACATACACGAATATATATTTATACATATATATACGTTACATGCATACATAAAGGGGAAAACACATATAAATAAATAATGAAGTGTATGAATAACATTTTAAATGTTGGAATAATTGTAACTAAGAAAAAGAAATAACGACGAAGTCTTACAAATTAATATACTTAAGTGTTAATATATAAGTTGCTTATATTAAATCGTCGTCAGTTCCAAAGACATTATAAAGAGATTAATCAAGCCTTAGTCGAAATATTCGGTACGAGCTATGTATCCAATTAGGGATAAATCTAAAATTGGATTATCATACCAACTGATATATTACATACGGACCGTCGTGGCGCAGTGGCACAGCGTTTGACTGTAAAGGCGATTGGTTATAGGTTCGGTCCCTGCTTTGGGTAATGGTTATTTAAATTATTTTCTTTTAACCATTCTAGTAAGGTCAAATGCGGTATTAAGAAGTATTTGTATGCTGAAGATGAAGGTACGCTTAAATTCTAAATAATTGAATAAATTTATTCTGCAGATATTGTACGAGTATGTGTGCTTCCATGGCCTGAATGGTCACAGTGCGGCGTTAAGTTCTGCTGTACATCACGAAATGTCTCTGAAAATGTAATAAAATAAACCAAATAATAAAGTAAATATGAGATATTATTATATATTTTTTTCTTATCCAACTAAACTATTAGTATTTAATTAATAAATCGTTGCTTTAAGAGTACAGAGTTGCTTACAATGTGGGCAAGATTTGATCTAGATCTGTCTTCTGTATTTATAATTTAATGCAAAAATGTATAGTCTGATAGCAGCGACTTATATATCAAATAAATATTTTACTAGATTCTCTTCATGGTCTCAATATGCTGGATAGATATATAAAAAATATACTTCTCATTGAAAATATTCACTATTAATAAATAACATTATCTCTTATTTGATATCTATCTCATTATCTATTATACTTAGAAATCTTTGAGTAGCGTCAAAAAGCGTATAAGAATTTGGATGTAGCGTTATAGAACGGCTGGCTTAGCGGTCCGAGCGCTAAGACGGTTTCCAAGAGGATAACACTTTAAATATGTTTACATATTGATATATAAAGATTAAAAAACGTGTGTCCTTTTAGGAGTTTCTGAGTCCCCAACCTCAAAATTACAAAAAAAGTGTCTCACGAAACTTTATTTAAATAAATAAAAAAACAACGTAAAATTTTAAACCAAACTCGAGCAGATCCAGATTAATTTTATAGTTTATACAAAGATTTGTCTAGATTATTCGTTTATAAAAGCTTGGCCTTGAACTTAGTCGTTATATATAAAGTTATTGTACCCTTGAGCGCTATCTGAACGCAGCTTAGTCTTGCTTCATCAAATTGATAGGCATAATAAAGTTAGAAGTAAAATAATTCTCAGCAAATCATATGAAAGTAACAACTATAATATCTATATAATACGTGATGACCAAAATTTTTGGCCTCTGTAACGAAGATTAATGAAGGACGCGTATGAAATTTGGCACATATAGTTTATGTGGAGATGAAGTGCATTAAGTATATTGTTATGTGTTGTTAATAATTATGCATTACAATTACATTAAATTAACAAAATAAATATTACACACTGCCATGTGTTTGACAAACATTATTGTATAAAGTGACATACTCGTTTGTTAGGCAATACGTATTGCACGCGTCTTCGTAACGAGTCTACTAGTGCACATTAAAACTTTATGGTATTTTTTTTTAATTTATTTATTAATATCTAAGTAATATCATTAATAATAATTATTATTTTTCAATATATAGACAAAGCAAAAATTACTATCGAGTGCCGAAGTCGTCATATATAAAAGAGAACCTAGTGTTCTTTTACTTCATTCTTACCCATTAATCTGTATAGACTGCTTTTATAAAAGCCATTTTGATAAAAAAGGTTACCTTCTGCTCATCCAATCTATATATTAAAGTGAAACAAAAACTTTGAACGTCTTTTTACTTAAGTAAGAAATTTGGCACAGTAATAGTTTATATAGAAAAGGAAAGTGCAGAATGCTAATATTTGTATAATAAAAATGCATAAAAAATACATGAAATTAATAATATAAATGGTAAACACACTAATTAAATATTTGACAGCACGCCTGATGATATGATACACGTTGCTATGGCAACGCGTGTTTACATACGGTACATGTAGAATGTTTTAATAGGTATTAACAATCAATTAAAAATAAGCCTACGTTACAAATAAAGTATGTGAGCTTTATAAGTAGCTCGTAATTAAGTATAGAACTAGACTTAAATATAGATAAATATAGCTGAATGGTTTAATAATTATAAAATCCGATTAACTCAAAGGCTCTAAGTTAGTTTAATAAAATATGTATAGAGAATTACCTAACCGTAATACCTGACCTATATTAGGTTAGGTACATACTCATAACGTACGGGTTCTTAAATATGTATATGCGAAGTTTTACCAATAATTTGAACTAGTAAGTGGGCTTCCCTGCTTCGTCATGCGTCATGCTATGGATAAAATTAGTATTTTTTTCAGGTTCTCGCTATTTCCCGCAGATAAAGTTGGGCAGTGAGAACTTAGTGTGAAGCAAAACACTCCACTATCCGTCTCCCATTCGAGATTTTGCAAACGCCTCTGCACCAATCTACCAATATGTATAAAATATCAATAAAATAGAAAACAACTTGTAAGATATTACGGATTAACATTTTTTTAGTAAACGTATAAAAGTTTGAACGAGCTGGATTCGAACCCGCGCCTCTTGGAAACTGTCCAAGTGCTAAGCCATGCGTTCTACATCCGGCTACGTCGAAATTCTAATATGCTTATTACAAATTATTTTTGTTGTTAGCATCTCTGTAGAAAAATTTTTACAAATTTGTGCACGCAAAGATTATTCTACAAACATTCGTTTGTGCGAGAGATAATGTTATTTATTAAAAATATGTTTTTCTTTTTCCTTAGTGTGTGATTAACACTATAAAATGTAATTAATATTAAGGACTATTTATAACTCAATATAATGTCTTTGTCACTAATATTAATACAAAAAATAAGCGTATAATCATGTCCTTACTAATTCTAAAGCTTTTCGTTAAGAGGCCGTCGTGGACAGCGTCGCCGCTCAATGTCGTAATGTCTCAAATTCGGACGGAACTTCTAAATCAGCTACTCTTAATAGATTATGCATTGCTAGAACTGTGCAAAGGTCAAATGCTATGAAGTCGTCAGTAAAGCGAAACCCGTAGCCATTCCAAATAATTCAACAAAGACAATGATTGGACGTACATTATATGCGGCGTTTGTGTAATTCTATAAGTTTGGTACACGAAATGTATTGCCTGTTCAAGATAATATTATTCCTTGTATAATATTCGTACATTATTACATATATACCTACTTATATTGAGGTCATCGTGGCGCGGTGGACCAGTAGGTATAGCTGTAAACTCAATGTTTGTGGGTTTGATCTATACTCAGTGAAATGAATATATTTAAAGTATTTTAATTTCCCCACTAAGGCAAGACAAAGCCTAGCGTTTAATACTCAACATGCTATGTATCGAATTCAAGTGGAAAGTGACAAACAGAGTGCCATGACACTCTAATGCAGGAATTAGCTGAAAGAAAAAAAAGTTATACCTTACTTACTTTTCTTAAGTATTATTCCCTTGCAACGCCACGACCGAGGGTACGCCGTTGTCATGGAAACGGCCCCTCTATTTTATTTTGATCCCTTATTTAGACCCCATATGAAATGTTTAGGGTAAATTATATTCAATTATCGCCTATATTGACTTAGAAATACGCGCTATAATCGTATGATATAATAATCTACCTGCATCTAAATTGTTCTTTATACGTCAGCTGTCCTGGCATCCATCACACCGTACGTGGGTGTTCGATTGCCTGATAGAGATATATTATTAGTAAAACAATTTATTTAATTTTAGTCTTTTCTTTGTTATGTTCGTTTCAGGTCTTTGCATGTATAAGTTTGTAGATTATTTGATATTTGATGTTATAAAGAAAAATGTATTCCATATCTTAAGTGTGAGAATAACACTTTTACTTTTTATGAAAAATATATTGATTTGACGAATGTAATTATATGTCCTGAATGTAAATTTGTCTTATAATAAGATCTTTGGTTTTTACAATTGTTACACATTTTGAAATGAAACTATCTTAACCGGATTAATCGCGTGTATTTAGGTATACTAAAATATGTCTTTGAAAATCTGACGTTTCGAAGACTTTACAGTAGTCCATGTTCACACTCGCGGTAGACAGGGGTGGCATTCTCTGTCAGTTGATACAATTATTATATCAAACTACGGCAAACGATTTATTGTCTCGCATACTGCCCTGGATTCTTGCTGAATTAGCTGACTGTATCGTGCAGTCTGGTGTGGTGGTGGTGAGGCTTGAAAGTTTTTGAGAGTGGGTCATAGGAGATAATTATATTATCGCTATTGACGGGAAATCCGGCGTATAGTGAGTGATATATCACAATTTTTTTTGAATATGTGTGCGTCGAACGTTGCATTATTGATAGTGCAAAGAGAGGTAATCAAAGGCATTGATTGATCTTTTTATTACGTTAAATTAGTTTTATCTCGTATTTAAACGAATTTAGATTTCTAAATACTATTATTCATTAAATCAGTTTCACCTAAAACATTTATTTTCCCAATACGGTTGGTTGGTGGAAACGGTTAAATATGTAATAGCTGTATTATTGTATATGTGATTTGTTTTTGTACGGTGACATAGTACAATGTTTCTGAAAATAATTGATCACAAATTATTGTTTTCAAATAATTTACTTTGTAATGAAATTATTACTTTTACATTTATTTATAAAATAATACTGATAATTATTTAATTTGTCTATTTAATTGATAGTGAAATGTGCGTTTAAAAATTAGTATATGCAGTAATAAATTGTGACTGTGTTTAAGACACAAATTTTTATACGTTTTCTAAATATGTCTTTTTCAATTTCCTAAGTGTGCGAATACCACTTTAATTTTTTTTTTAAATTACTGTGCTTAGATGTCAAGTATAAATACTTGGTGTATTTTGCTTGCGACGATCGCGCTAGCGAGAACAACTACTAAAGAAGTTGTAGATATTGTATATATACTTTGATACTTTGGTTTCACTTGCGATCAGTTTAAAAATAAAATATATGTATTTGGTAGTGACATTTGAATTATGTTATTTCAATATAGAAAGATTTTTGGTTATTCAAAATTAAAGTTAATGTTGTTTTAATTAATATGTGCAAATTATTTATATAATATAATTAATAATTCATATGTGGGTTGGAATTCCTGCAGCACTGATTTATTTAAATACGAGTATAGTGCCATAGTGTATTAATCAAGAATACTTGGGCCCTTAAACTACAATTACTTAAGTCTTAATACTAAGAACTGTATAGTACAACCCTTCAAAGGTAAAAACCTATTTTCGTAACCACAAAATGTATAAAAAATTCTCATATTATTATAAAAGGGCAACAAAAAGAGAAACAAAGACGGTAATTGCCTTTGTAAATGATTTTAAAAGAAATTCGCTACCCGCATTGAAGCGTCATTCATAGCAAGTTACAGCCTGCTTGCCATTCTTTGTAAGAATCCTTTGTCTTCGTACGAGCACGTTGTAATATTGTTAAATTATATTGTTCTGCTTAATAAAACGATTTAATGAGTTTTTACATGTTTATGATAGCTGAGTGGAGTTAAAATATGCTTATAATCTATACATGGAAGTTATATGAAAAAAAATATTATAAGGGGTATTTATCAATGTAATAGAACCCAAAACAATGATTTTAAACTGTTTGTTTGTGTGTATTTGTTTGTGCACGCTAATCTCAGAATCGAAATTTTAACCTATAAAATAATACAATTTTATCTATTGTATTCTGGTAAACGTTCCTTAAACCAAACATTTAGTGATTATTAATTTCAATCGGTTTATAAATAAAAAAGTTACAGCCTTGAAATTATAAATTAAAGCAAAGATTATGATTTAAGTGAACACACATGCGGGCGGTAAGACTAAATAGTTTAGTTATGTAGTTCATGCAGGCGAAGCCGCGAGCGGGTCGCTAGTATTAGATAAAGGTTTTCATCCTCTTCACGCATATTAGGGGAGGCAGGGAGAATCGTCGTGTCAATACACTGTATAGTTCATACCTGTAATTCATAATAAATTGTAATTATAGGCGTAAATCATCGGGGCGCAGTGTAACAGCATCTAACTGTTTACGCGATCGTCGTGGGTTAGATTCCCATTTGGGGAATTTAAATTATTTTAATTGCACAACTTGTCACCAGGACAAGAAATATTATGGTGTTGAGTTCCACTGATCAATACGCAATGTCTCGTATTCAGGCGGAGAGTGCTGAACGGAACACTACATCTGTCAGCCTACCATGGCTGTGCGGTAAATAACGTGAAGCTGATATAAGAGTATATTATTTTATCAATTTTAATCTGTCATATGCAGTCCGAAGTATCATATATAGAAAACCGGGAGCCAAAACTAAAAGACCTTACAAATGTAGATATTACAAGTTCTATATTCAAATATTAATTCTTTACTAAGAGTACACTGTGTGATAGACATCCAAACGGATGATGTCGAAGAATTTGTATAAAAAGTGCACCCTAACGCAATCAGTAATAAATAGTCTCGTGGACTGTTGCGTGCTTTGCCAACACTATCTCTATTGTGTATCTCTTAACGAGGTTCATGCTAATATATTTAGAATTTTTTAAACACCATGTTTTCTTTGCCTACTTTGTTATACGGAGGAATTCGAATATATATATATATATATATTTTAATAATCTATTTTTATTCTCGTTCAGATTGTAATATATCACTTTCATTTTGCTTTCAGGTTCAAAAGTTAAATGTACTTAACTTATTAATAATCGATATGAGAAACCATCGCGGTGCAATATGATGACGTCTGACTGTAAATGTGATTGTTCGAGGGTTCCATTCCCAATTGGGGGGAATTATTTACATTCAAATTATTTTCATTTGTCCGTTCGGATATCTAAGATAACACGAAGCGTTGAGTTCCGCCATTCAACATGCAATATCTCGATTATGGTCAGTAGGTTCTCTCTGACTACCCTTCGAAGCAGAAAAAAGCGTGTAGAAATAATATACTGTTTTCGCGTACAATATGCATTGCCTTAGCAACGTGTTTCTCACTTTATACAAAAGTGTATGTCAAAAACGTAGTAATGCATAATAGTCGTTCTTTTGTACAGATCTTGAATAATTTTAAAAAGCCCAAAGTGTAATATAATGATGATGTGTATATTTGTCTTAATTACTAAGATACAATTTTGTAATTATTTTGCCCTAGCAGCTGTCTAATGCACACGAGGGTCGCAAACTGAAATACGGAAAAGTTTATACCATACCAGTAGGTATAAATAGGGGAAAGTACCACATTAAATTTCTTTACTAAAAATCCGAGTTTATTTAATTTTTTTTCATAATAAATACTTAATATTATGAAGAAAGAACATTTTCTTTACCATTTATAATTGCTTCATTCTAAATAGTTAAAAACCAACGTACAACTTATTTTTCAATTTAAAAGTTATTATGCCTTAAATTTAAAAACTTCAGGGAATTTGAACTTACACCTGTCACATGAAGACAAACTTGTAGCACTGTACCATATTGGTCCTATCGACCACTCAATATCCTAAGACAGCTCAATTACTTTATATTACTTAATTAATATCAAAAATCCCTGAAATATTACTAAAAATGTTCAGGCTAATCCTTCGTAAAGCAATATTTATAAAACAAGCTTCTGTTTCGTATTTAGTAGAATACAATATAAATATTTAATGAAAGCAAGCGTGACTTTTATTGGAGCGAGTGGAGATGGAGTTCCGTAGCAACGATAGCTGGTTAATTATGTTATAGTTTTTTTTCAGCTTACCTACCTAGCTAACCTAACTTAGTTTCAAATCACTCTGGTTTCTCTTTCTGTCCGAATTCGAGACATTATGTGTTGAGCAGCTAAACTCAACGCTGCCTTTTGTATTACCAGGACGGAATAATGAAATAATGTTAATATGATCATTTCCCCAAGTGGGACTCGAACCCACAACCAGCGCTTTTACAGCGTGTATTTATATATATTTATATAAAATTATAAGTAGGTATGTTAAAACAATATCCCGATTTTTTTATACACTTGTCTTATTTAATGTCAATAGTTCAAAGAACAATATTGTCGATATACCGCCCTATATCGCGTATGTCAAGGGGACAGTGTGGGTCAAGTTCTGCATAATTACCTAAATTAAGTATGGCGCGGTGTCTCTTACGAGACAATGTAGGTTTAATAAAAAAAAAAAACCAAAAGATAAATCCTGTATTATATAATAATGTACTTGCTTATATTTCCTGATGATGAGTCACTTTGCTCTCTGCATCCCTTGCTTTATAAACACAAAGAAAAAGTTTAATTATAATTTAAATATGGATATAATAAAAAACTTCGAGTTGAAATCAACTAATATATTATTTTTACATATAGTATCAGTTTTACGAAATCCTCTTGTATGATAAAAGTATGATAAAAGAACCCTAAAAATTAAGAAACCTTTCAACAGTCTTAAAAAATATTTCATTATAATAAATACACTCTAGCGTCCAGTTTATTTAGGAAATAAGGCTTTGTTTCTTGAAATTGTTTAATATCTGCGTGTTATATAGGATTAGGTGACACAGCTTACTTGGAATATAAATCTCTCATATTTAGGCCATCGTAGCGCAGTGGGCGTGTAATTGTATCGATGACGCGAGTGGGTTCGATGCCCACTCGGGGTAACGATACAATTAAAATTATTTTAATTTTTTCCGTCCTGGCAAGACAAAGTGCGAACGGAAAATAAAAACGAAGTGGAACAGATTTGTTCCCCACACGGAGGAATTTTTGATTTTAATTATTTTCCTTTAACAGCTCTGTAAGCAGGCCAGGTGTGTAATTAAATTCCGATACACAACTCATACGAGTAATGTTTCGAATTCAGACAAGCAGATAAGGTAGTATTTTGACACTGATTTCTCTCTGCTAACACACTAGTTGTCACACATAATTTGACCTACGCTGTATAGAACTTGACCTACGCTGTGCCCGGCGCCTTGACATATGAGATAAAGGGCGTTATATTGACAATTTTGTGCTTTGAACTATTATATCTTTTATATAAATAAAAAACGAATCATCTAAATAAAGTTCCAAACGACTGTACAAAATTGGATAAATATTTGATTATGTGTTCGTTATTGTTGGGATTTCGTTTGTATGAAAAATATATTTAAAAAAGTTACATAAATACATAAACGTTTAGAAAAGAGAGTGTGAGAAAGAGACAGAATACTATGACACGTCTACACATATTTGACAGTATGGCTAGATAAATTAACGTTTCATTCAAGTTATCATTTCAACAAACAATAAACTACCGTTTAAAATTACCGTTGCTTTCGTAACAACAAAAGTAAAAAGGTGTTTCTTGTATTATATAAAACAAGTATGTAGTGCTTCTCGTACGCGAGAAAGCTTAGATTTTATAAAACTTAATTCACTTGAATTTACAAATTCAAGTGAATTAAGTTTATACATAATATTATTAAAGCTCTAACATTAACAAGCATTTATTTCAATTTAAGTATTTAACAGAGGTGGATTGTTAGGTGCATAATTTAGGTTAGGTAAATTAATTAAGTATAAAATCTGTAACTCGACCGGCCTTTTGTTTCAGCTGTTGTAGAGTTTGTCTGATATGTACATTGTAGACTATAGGTTCGTTTCCAGATTAGGGCATATATTCATTTGAATTCCTGCTACCCTAAAATTATTTCTTTGAATAATGGTATGGAGAAGAGATTGCTATTTATTAAATTATACGTTTTCTAAAAACCTACAAACATTATTTTTTCACATTTCTAATATGTAACAAAAGCGACATAGCTATAAATAAATAATGCGTATAGAAGACGCAAATGGCCTACAATTTTAAGCTCGTCTAGACTTTTCTTACAATTTTTATTTTTCTTTTGTAACTGGGCCGTCTAATGGTGCTATTTTAGTTTAAAATGTGTATACTTATTTACTATTATTTTATTTGAAAATACTGTTGTATTCTTGGTTGTTACCGTATAGCAGGGTAGTCAGAGAGAATCTAGTGTCAAAACACTCCGTTCTCCACTTCTTGCCCAACAATCGTGTTGAGTGGATACTTTATGTTACCAGAGCGGGAGAGTTTAAATATATTCATTAGTGGAATAGGGTGGGAACCCACAACGAATTGCGCTTACTGTCCCATAGTGTGACTTTTTTTATTTTAGTTTGTTAGTAATTGTTGATCGTAAATGGACGCTGTTGTAGAAAACAGTAGAATTGCCTGATTGTATAGCGATCGTTGCGGGTTCGATATCTATTCCAGTGATTTAATTTTAAATTATTTACATTTTCTCAGACTAGTCTAGTCCTAAAAGGTCTCATAATAAAACTATGTCTCATCACAAAGTTCTTTGCGCCTTGCTATATGCAGGATCATTAGAATTAAAAGAAAATACCTAATGTTTGACGAAGTACAAAGCGGTTTCGATATTTTATTTTGAACCTATAAACATTGCGTATTCTATGCATTTTTATATAAGACTAAGTAACCACAAAGGTTTCTTGAATACAATTTAATCTAAAAATTAAATATTTTTAAGTATAATATGTAGTGGAGACCATAACACTACGTACTGGGACCAGTGTCTTAGTGTAAACGCGATTGATTGTGGGCGCGATTTTCATTCGGAGGAATGATTATATTTAAAATATTTTAATTTTTCCGCTTTGGGTATATAAGACAAAGCGCGCCGTTGAGTTCCGCCACTCAATGTGCAAAGTCGGTCGGAAAGTGGAGATTGGGGTGTCTTGACTCTTCGGTTTCTCTGACTACCCTGCTATAAATGTAATGAAATATAAATAAATGTAATGAAAAGCGTGACGCTGCAAAAGTATATATAAACATTTTTGGTAATACCTTTATTACTAAAAAAACATGGTTTCCATAATATTTGTACAAGTTCCTCTGAAAGCTCGACTTACTCAAAACAAAAACTGCACTTTTAGTGTTGAAAGTACTCGATTGTTGAGTCTAAAGCTCGTTATTTATTGAAGTTTCACAACTGAAATGAAATCAGTTAGCACTAATATTAAACACGCGTGATTTTATATAAGCTTTGTACATATATAAGTAACCGATAACTCAAGTACTAACCTTTTTAAACGTTTACGAGAACCATAAAAAAATCATAGCGATATCGATTAAAATGCATATTTTATGGCCATGGTGGCGCAGTGAAACAGTTTTGATTGTCAACCCGATAGTTATTGGTTCAATTCACTTAGGATGATTGATGATTATACTTCAAGGGCGGCGTTTAGTTCCGCCACTCACCACGGAATGACTCTAATTGAAGCGTACGGTGAATGACAGTCTTAAGACGTAATTAATTATTTACTGAAATGCAGGTAAAAGTTTTTATTTCGATAAGTACTAAATAGTATATTTTAAGAACGATATTAAGTTTACCAGTATTGGCGATACGTCTTCAAAAGTACGTATATTTTTATTTATGAAGCCAAGTTCAAATCTAACAAACCACGATGTAACAACCCCAATTCGAGACTTTGCCTGTTTGTGGAGGAACTCAATTTCCGCACTTTGCCATGTCAGAGCGGGAAAATGAAAATAATTTCAATATAACCCCTCCCCTAATTGGAATCAACCCCATAACCATCGCGTTGACAACTGTCAACGCATCCATCCGGCATAGTTCATAGTGGTGCAGTAGGGTAATGTCTAACTAGACATTATTCTACTGCGCCACTATGAGCTATGCCGGACACAGTATTTAAATACATTGTTTATTTTTTAAACGTAGGACTTAGTCTATGGCTTGTGTCTATGGCTTTATTAAAGAACATGTAGATGCTAAATCTTCCATTACATAATAAAGATGCCTTATGGTATATTAGAAGAAAAATATTCACGAATCAGGCCCTTCTTTTTGTTATAATAAAATTTCTATTGAACGCCCCTCTGTCGAATATAAATTTATTAAGGGTCATTGATTTGATCAATCCAATTGGGTTCCAGTTAGAGCTTAAATCAGTACTGTAGTCTAAATATAGAGAAGTATGAGGGCGTGGTGTATATACAGTTTTAAGTAGAACTAGAATGGTATTCTGAAATAAAAGTAGCATTAGTTACTCCTTATTACATCAGCTATCGGCCAGTTAAAGTCCTGTCAAAATTGGTCCTGTCGATTCCAGAGATTAGCCGCAACAAACAAACAGACAGACAAAAATTGTAAAAATGTTGTTTTTGTACATGTACTTTGTACACATAAAGCTGTTATTTTAATATTACAACCAGCCACTCCAATTTAATTTATTTGTAAAGTTGTAATGATTGCATTGAATACCTTAAATTAAGTACAATAAGTTTGTTGGTGAAGTTGCTTAATTGACTGATGATTTACTGAAATAAATTATTTATACACTTTAGATTATAAATTTTGAAATTCTACCTTAGGAATTTTGAAATTCTAGCTTAAACTAGGAAAAAAACATAACCTATACAAACTATAGAACAGCGCCTAGACACTAAATATTTCAGTTAAAATCTGTCACGGGATATAGCTTAGTGTTCGAAAGCCCCAAGGTGGCGACGATATCTCGGCATTTACCTTAGGATCTAAAATAGAGCGTTTATAATATTTATAACAATATTACTTATTAAATAATTAATTGAGGACATCGTGGCGGACTGTGACAGCGTCTGACTCTATACGAGATGGTTGTGGGTACGATTCCCACTCAGGAAAATAATTATATTTTATTTATTTTCAATTCTCCGCTCTAACGAAAATGCTGAACGGAGTACCATGGCATTAGGTTATCTCAGCCTTCCCTGCTATATTGCCTGTTAGTTTTGTGATATCAATATCAGTTAATTTAGAAAATGTGATTTCTTTTAGTCAAAATAATCAAATGTACACTAATTTACTGATTTTTATTAAAAATGTTATTAATGCAAATATTAAATAAAAGGTTTTGTTTTAAATAATGTACAAATTTCGTAATATTATGCTTATATACGACCACATATTGTATGAAAATAAAAACTTTATACAAACGTACATACTTACCTCTGTGTGTCTATATTTCCAAAGTGCATTAAATTAACTATAACATTAAAAGTATTGCTTTTTGTTATAATAACGGTACAGTAACATTAACAACTTTCCTCGTGACAGTCCTTTCAGATGCTAAAAGTTAAAGCTTGTTAGTACAAAGTTGCATTCAAACGTATATGAAATGTTTAATAGGGCTTGACGTGAGTATAGGAGTTTATGTAGATATTTGCCGGTTCGAATTCAATAAAAATTGTAGCCATTTTTACATGCTTTAATTGACTTTATCTGTAAATATATATCTTTTTTTCCGCTTCACGCTATTTCCCGCATAGCAGGTAATTAGGGTGAATTTAGTGTCAAGACACTCCGTTCTACACTTTCCGCCCCGATTGTGACTGTAATCGCGATTGGTTGTGGGTTCGATTCTCATTCGGGGGAATGATTATGCTAACATTATATTAATTTCTCCGTTCTGATATGACAAAGTGCGACGTTAGGTTCCGCCACTCAGAGTCCACACAGTGTCTCCATTTCGGGCGATAAGTGGAGAACAGGGCGTCTTGACACTTGGTTCCCTGCAATGCGGGCAAAAGCGTGAAGCTGTATAAAACAGTACCAGAATTACTCAACTATGTCACAATAAAATCATAATGAAAATTCGTTAAAAAGTGTTTCAACTAAGAAGTTTTTCAAAAGTTTTCTATATATATAATAAGCTATACTATTACATTACGAAAACAGAAAATAAAGGTTGGAATGAAAAATCAAATGAATCACTATGTAAATATCATTTGCGAGCCCGTCTCGAGACAATTCCGTTTATTAGACTCGATAAAATTATCTAAATAAGAAAATGTATTGTGATTTACGGATTGTACTTAAATATGGGAGATTGTTAGTTATTATACATTACTAGTCTTACGGTACTTTATGGTACCATCAGAGTTACCAAGTGCTTTATTTAATGGTACGTTGCGGGAGAGCTAGGAGGATATATATATATATATATGTATTTAGAAAAATAATAAATTAGTTTGATAAAGGAAATAAAAGGTAACTTGAAACGTTTATGTTTATCCGGGTTGTCCTGGCAAGGATATCAGGTTTATACTATGAAAGTATTGCATTGTCATCGTATTTGGTCTCATGTGCATTTTTTTAAGAAAATCGGACTTGGCAAGAGTTATCAAAAATGTAAGATTTTCTTTCATTCATCATTCTAATGAAAGTGTATTGAAAAAAATAAAGCTTTAACTACTACTACTTAATTCATATTACTTTAATATACACATAAGTTTAACTTAAAAGCTTATTTTGAAAACTCATAAAATACAAATTGTTTGAATTTACTATATGTTTGATAATTTTTGTGGCTTTGTACATTTATCTTCATGCAGATAATTAAGGCTTCACATATACTACTACCACCTATACTTTTTTTGAGTAGACTGCGACAACCTACTTTTAACTTTTATAAAATATAATGTAGACATCAATGCCAGAACTATCGCGGTTACAATCAGACGCTGTTATAATTTGCCACGAGGCTATCTACATAATAATATAGAAACTAAATCCAATATATATTAATAAAGTGCAATAATGAAAGAAAAAAATAGGTCAATATCATGTGATATGACAGACGAATCATTAGCTCAAAGACGTGCCTGACTTGCTCAGAAGTTTTATCAAAATTACGTATGTACCTCACATTTTCATTTAGGGAATCGTAGATTACCAGTGTATGGAATCTAGTTTAAAAATTATACAGAGTTCTGTATATATATTTCAGCTTCACGCGTTTCCCGCATTTCAGAGAGAACCTAGTGTCACTCCGTTTTCCTTTCTCCTTTCATTCTCCGAGACATTGCGTGTTAAATGGGAGAACGTGCTCTGTCTTACCAGCGGAGAAATTAAATTAACTTAAATAGAATCATTCCTCCGAATGGAATGGAAGTGATTTTGAATAAAAGCTGGTTTTAGCTTTCCTGGGATCTTTACCTTTTTTTATGATGAAAACCATTTTTGTAGCTAAAATTGTTTACCTAATGCCTAGTATTATTATATATATATATATATATACCTTTGGGATATTGTTGCACGTATTGCATCACGTTTTAGACCGATTTTATATACTTTTATTATAAACTGAGTAGTTTGTTCGTTTGTTTGTTTGTTTGTTTGTTTGTTTGTTTGAACGCCCTATTCTCAGAGACTACTGGTTCGAATTTAAAATATCCTGTTGTGCTAGATAGTCCATTTATCGAGGAAGGCTATATATATGTCTGTGACGCGAATCCATAAAATTTTCATCCACCAAAAATGCTCAACGCGGCTAAATAAGTTTTCACTACAAAAATATTGGGATAGTGAAAAATATTTTTGACTTTTACTGGAAGATAGCTGAAGTAATCATTTTAGAATTTCACGTGGACGAAGTCACGAGCTCAGCTAGAATTAAATATATCTTATTAACATTTTAAACGAAGGGTGACGACACGAATAATTGAATTGTAACTTAAAATCTTTTAAGGGTCTATGACTTGGCGTTTTATTCAATTTACAAGCTATTGACAAAGTTTTCATTTATCAAACTTAAGGCCATCGTGACGTAATGGGCTTCTGTACTGACTGTAATCGCAATTGGTTGTAGGTTCAATACCCACTGGGTGAACTCCTCCTCTACAAAACCGTACAAAGCGGGGCGTTGAGTTCAGCCACTTAATACAATACAATCTCGGGTTGGGGCGGAAAGTGTAAAACGAAGTGTCTTTGATATGAGGTTCTTTGATATTATTTGACTACTGAAAAAGAGTGAAGCTGTATTTTTCTCTTTTTTTATATTCAACGAGTGAAAGTGGAAGCTTTAAAACAACGTTTACTTTCCAACGTTTAATTTTTGACTAATAAAACATTTAACATTTCAAAACTTTTGTTAAAAAAACATTTTTAGAAAACGTATAAGAAATTAACTGCCGCCGCCACATTATTGTATATGGTCAGAGTGCTTGGACGGTTTTCTAGAGGCACGGGTTCGAATCCCACTGCGTTCAAATTTTTATACGTTTTCTAAAAATATTGTTAAATTTCCTAATAACACTTTAAAAAGGTTAAAATCATATTTAATAGTGTTTTTATATAGAAATTGCATTATTCATTTATTTTCATCTTCTTTTTCAGGTACGATCGGTTGGCTCGTCGTGATATTGAAACATTTAGATGGCAGTAAGTACATAAATAATGCTACAAATTAATATCATCGCTTTTGTGTAGCGTACTCTTAGCACCCTTGCTGACAATTATTTAATACAAAATCAATAAAATAATATTTCCTGTTGAAACTATAATACAAAGCCATTTTATCAATATAATTCGATCACCCAACATTTAACGTGTTACTTAGAAATTAAATTCAACTATAATTATTAAAAGTATAATATTACTTATATATTTTAAATATTTGGTCTTGGATTCAGAATAGTATAGAATTGTAGAAGACTATATAAGTATATAGGTATAAATCTCTATTCAGCAAAATATTACTATATATATATACACTCATAAAAAAAAAACTGAACCCATATTTAAGAACATTATGTATATGCGAGAATGAAATTGGTCATAGTTAACATATTATAACATTTGGCATACACTTTTGTATAAAGTGACATGGATTGTTGCTAAGGCAGTGCGTATTTTACGCGCCAGGGGCCACTAGGCATTAGTAGTGTGTTTTTGGCTTTACGTCGCGGCTAGACGGCTTACACTCAGATGGTTTTCAGATAAACATCGCTACCATTGTTGCGGTGCCCTCAAAGTGTGTTACAAGTCGCACTGAAAGGTGGTATAGATTTGTTTTTAATTAGTGGGTATTGTAAACTATGTTCTTGTATAATGTAGTGTTCTTTTAAAAAGTTAGGTATTGACTTGAATGATGGATACCAAGTACCCATTTTGACTTATTTAAACAAGAGCAGACATTTGTATGCAGCTTCATGTATCTCCCGTATGTGCTATACGGATAAACCCTAATGTAAAGACAAAATCGCAGTTAAGTGGCAAAATTCAACGCCACGCTTTGTCTTACTTGAACGACGAAAATAAATTCGAAAATCGATAAAAAAAATATATTGGAATGTTGAGGAGCGGAACTTAACGCCGCGCTTTGTGTTAGATACTAAAGCGGAGAAATGAATTTTTTTTAAATTTCAATCTATTCTTTTATCCATTGTCTATAGAATAAAAATAATCCCCTGTTTGGGAATCGACGCCTCAACCAATCGCGTTTTGAGTCGGACGCTGTCCCACTATGCCACAATGGCCATAACTAATATAAACGTAATTATTCCCCGGTGGTTGGTAATCGAACCCACAACCATCGCGTTAACGAGGGCCACTTCACTATACAATCCTATGATATTCTATCCTATAAGAATTCACATACCCTATTTGTCACATACATACTCTATTTGTCCTATTTTAACGCATCTATAGTATTCGTAATTATTCCCGTATGTGAGTTTTGACCTCAGAAGTATTACATTTGATATATTACAACTACACTAAAGCAGCATAATTAATATTCACATATTTTAATTATGAAAATAACAAAATCTACACATTTCCTCAAAACTTCAAATAATCGATTACACGAACATTTCGAGCGCAATACAAAAATATGTAGTATATTACAACATACAATCAAAAAGTGATAATCTAACCACGTGACACTAGTATCGTTTTTCATAGAAACGTAAACATTTAAAAATGCTTTAAAATACCCGAGTTTTTACCTATTTTATATATAAAATGTAAAAAAGATACAAAAATAACAATAAATTATTTTCAGGTTGAATAGACTCTACTACATAAGTTATTTATGCTTTGGGCTATTATAAATTGTAGAGTTTGAGCTTTTTCATGAAAAATAAAACTTTAATTTTCAATTTTACGTACACAATCATGAATATTGTTAGTTTTGCGATATTTAAATATTCAGAACTTTGATTTCCTTATACGTGTAAGCCCGAAGATTAAAAATATCTACAAAAAATTCCAACAGTTAATTGTCATTCTGCTATGCATAATATTCCTAATTTACAAAGAAAAATGTCACTTCGTAATTTAGTAATTGAAAATATATGAGCTTATATTAAAAATGCTCCCGTTGTATTCCGACAAGTGTACTTGAAGAAACTGTCTCAAATCTTTAGGATATTTTAACAGTGGCCTCTTAAGACCTATCATTTAGATGCTATAGGTTCGAATTCTGTGTAGGGCAATATACAAACGCTTACACTTAATGTACCGCAATAATAGGGCTGAGCTTTAACAGCTCACCTTACCTATATAAAATTAAATTACATAAAATTATATTATTATGTATTATGAAGGTAGCATGGTTAAATTATTTTTATTTCTCCACTCTTGTCACAAATCTAAGCGCATTGTTAAAAGTTTCGCCACTGAACACGCAATGTCTCAAACAATTGTAGAATGGAGTGTCTTCACACTAAGTTCTCTCTGTCTACCCTGAAATGCGGATAAAAACTTGAAGCTGTTATATAGGTATATACGTCAACCCTAGTCCAAACTCTAGACAAAGTTTCAACACCTACATATAAAGCAAACACCTCACGCGCGTACAATTAATATATATTATAGCCGTTTAAGCTAATAATAACTTTGATACTAAAGAAACTCGATTGCGTTGGTTATTCTTATGTGATAGTTTTGGTTACAGTTTGCTAGTTTTTCCCACATGGCAGGGTAGTCAGAGAGAACTTAGTGTCAAGACACTCCGTTCCCCACTTGGCGATCGAAATCGAGACATTGCGTGTTGAGTGGCGGAACTCAACGTTGCGCTTTATCTTCTCACGTGCCATAACGAAGAAATGAAATTGTACTAAATATAATCATTCCCCCGAGCGGGAATCGAAACCGCGACCATCGCGTATTCAGTTAGACGCTGTCACACTGCGCTGCGGTGGTCTGTGTGATAGTTATAGGTTCAAATTCAAATCTTTTTTTTTTATTTTTAAATGTCCTGTCCTGTGTAATAACCAAAATGAAAAAGGAATTCGAGAGCCACAAATATTCCTGCAACGAGCCCTATGTGGCTCGCGAGCCGCAGGTTGGTCACCCCTGGTATAGTGGAAAGGAAATCTTATCTACTAATGAATTAATATTTTAAAATAACATAAGAAATAACAGACTTTTTCAATCAATATTTGAATCTGTAACTTAAAAAATATAATGTAACCCCTGAACTATGGGCACCTTTTATTTCCTCTTCAAATGCTCTTTAAAGGGCTTTGTTTTGATAACTCTAACTTTTAAAGTTGTAATGGTGTTATTATACCATTTATTATATTACGAGTACACCATCTATTTCCCACAGAGTTTATAAATAATATTATATTTATTGTGTAGTATTTAAAGATGCACTTTGTTTATGAATTCGAGACATTGTCTGTTGAGTGGCGGAACTCAACACCAAGTTTTTTACCAAAGTGGAAAAATGAAAAGAATTTAAATATCATCATTCTCTAGTAGATGGAAATCTAGGCTGAGTCACGATTACCTCATGTTAAAAGACTATATTCTACATAGTCGTTATTTGATTACTAAAGGTCGCGTCTCTGAAAGTCCTGAGTTGCGTTGGTCGTTATTTTTTTTTCACCTGGTTCGGCCTTCAGCTTCTCTCAGCGCAGTTGTTAATGAGAGCCCGGTAATAGAGGCTAGGTGTACAATAAGTATTTCAAAATTGTTGGTTGAATTTCGACGGGCAATGTGACCGAAGTATGCAAGAACTCTATAGATAGATATAGAGGAAAGTTTGTTTAAAAAACATTAAATAATTGTAAATGTTAAGAGGGCAATTAGCAACCTGCTTACTTACCTAGAACTACTCCGTTTGTCAAAACTCAAACGTTTTTAAGCGAGGTTAAAAAAAACTTGTAGTAAAGCTCTCTAGCCACATCAAAAGCATTGAAACCCAACAAGTTTCTTGCCAAATAAAATGTTCTACTAAGAACGTTGGCGTCTTTCTTGAACTTTAGATACTTCATATATAAAATAACGTAATGGTAATTTTGTGAGTTTATATAAGTTCAAAGTTGTAATTTTAGACTTAACTGAAAAAACTTCTTATAAAGCGAAATTATAATAATCGTATAGAGTATTTGATTTTTAAATTTTAGAAATCTTGTGTTGATTTTTTGAATTGAAATATGATTCAACTTCGTATTCAGCTACGAATTCGAAGTTGCGTGCGGGTTGCAAATAGTAATATATTTAATATATCAACAGCCTAACCGTTTATCATATATAATAACAGCTCCTTTTCGAAAGGTTGTCTGGATGAGATGGCCACTTAGCCATAATAGCATTTTGTACATTTTCTTTTAGCATGTTTTATATCCTTATTTTTTTAATTTAATGTGGTGTACAAATAAAGTAATATTAATGATGAACGTAAGTTTTTCCTACGTATTATAAGAAGAAAGTCTTCTTTTAGTAAGACTTTTGTGCCCTTAAGAGTTTTAACTCTAGCTGGCTTACATGAGACACCTGCATTGTAACTAGAATTTACTGCTATTAATATTAGAGTTTAAAGTAAGCCGTTAGTTAGTTTAGCTTGATAACATATTCTTAAGCTACTTAAACGAATAAAAAATATTTTGTAAACAAAAAGTTTTATATAACTAACATTAATTTGCATTTAGCGCGATGTAAACAATTTATTATATTGCAGTAAAAAAGGTTAGGTTATAAAAGCTGCAGTGGAAAGTTGAATCAATATAATAATTACAAATAAAGGTTACTGTTTCAAATACCGAAAAATTGCATTAGTAATACATTAAATTGTTAAATAAATATTACACATACTAACATGTGTTTGACATACACTTTTGTATAAAGTAACATAAATGTTGCAAAGACAATTCGTATTTTCCGTAACGTTACTTGAAATGAAACATAAAATTCTATACCCATTACAATAAATATACCCTATTCACGATAGTTTGATCTTGTTTTGATTTTAGAGCAGCAGGGGTCCTCGCAATGGAAAAGTTATATGCTAGTATGTTATATATTACACATACTAGCATTGCTATTACTATAATATTGCCTTTACTTTGACGATATGGCGTAAAGGGCATAAGTTTTGCTATAAAAAAACTTTACCGGTTATTTCCTAAGAGTTAGTTGATTTGGCGCACTTTAATTTGTCCTTCAGCTTCACGTTTTTTCTGCATAGAAGGGTTGGAGAGAACCTAGTCATACACTCGTACGGTTTGTAGATTGTAAGTAAATTTTATGTCTTATTTGAGGAATTCAAGACATTCACAGTATTTGGCGGTGGGGAACTTCGTGAAATATCACTCTTGTCGTAGCTTGTTAAATGATGAATTTGTTAGACTGTGGAAGTAAAAATGTATTGTTTTTGCCTCACGCTTTTTCTCGCATAGCAGGGTAGTAAAGGAGAATCTAGTGTAAAGACACTCTGTTCTCCATTTTCTGAAATTTATGCATGTTGCCATAAGAACCAGAGCGATAAATAAAAATATTTTGAGAAAAAAACATTCTTACGGGTGGGAATAGAACCCACAAACAATCGTACTTGCCCTTAGCCATTGTCACACTGCACCACGATTACCTTAATTTACGACTTCCCCCTCCAAAGAAAAGTTCCCCCCCATAAAAAATCAAACCCATATCACACTTCAACTGTGCCACGACATTATAAATTCCTACAAAATTTTAATTAACTTCCATTATACAGAACGACATACAGCATTACTTCGAAATAAGAAACAAACGTCAACAGAAAATGGTCTTTTACAGCCAGCTTTGGGCACTTAATTTATTTAATCTGGGTCGTTGACGGTGTATATATAATTTGTAGAAATTTTCTTTGCATATCTATTATTTCAATGATTTATTAGGTTTTTATACCTTTTTGTTATTATATAAAAGAAATGAGCGTACTGTGATATCAAACGAAATAAGTTTGAGGCCATCGTGGCGCAGTGGGACAGCGTCTGACTGTGAACGCGACGGTTGTGGGTTCGTTTCCCACTCGGAGGAATGATTGTATTAAAATGATTTTAAGACAAGAGAAGACTGATTTTAACTATAGCCTTAGTTTCAACCTTTTTCCGGCATGGAAGAGTATTCAAAGAGAACTTTATGCCAAGATACGCAATTCTCAACGATACTTTGCGTGTTGACTGGTGGAACTCAATTCCGCGCTAAGTCTACCAGAGCAGAGAAATGACAACAATTAAAATACAATCTGTCCTCTAAGTGGAAATCGAACCCACAACTAGTTGTAACTATAGCAAATACTAATTGTAGCGTCCATTTTGAAATTCCTACACGCACCAGCCACCTTTATGGGAAAAATTTATTATCCTATACAAACAATGTAAACAGGGCCAACGTTTTCTAAAGTATATCGCTAGTTTATAGTCATGAGCGATTTACATCTCCCATTTTGTCACTTGACTACGAAGTGTTACATTATAAGTGATTTTAACACGGTTTTTATTAGGACGTACGCTTTAAATATTAATGTTGGGATTCGTTTAATGTATTATGTATTAGAGTTTTATCAAGATAGTACGTATAATCTATAAGGATTTATTTAAAATTTCTATTGTGGCGCAATTGTTGTATATTTTTTGTGTGCAAAGGTTGTAGGTTCGAATTCGAGTTGTTAAATTAATTAAATTTGAAATTGAGAACTTCCTTCGTTATAAACATAAAGTGAAGCGTAACTTAGTAATGTGTATATCACATCTTGCTTATACATATAGTAAAAATGTAACTGATCGCGGTCTGTACATGGAAGATATATGAACAAAAAAACATTATTGGAGCATTTATCAACGCAGTAGAACACAAAACAATGTTTTTAATTTTTCTTTTCCCTTTCTCTGTTTGTCTGTTGTTATATGTGTTTCTGCATGCTAATCTCAGAAACGGCTTCCGAATTGAATGCAGTTTTGACTGTTGTATTTAACTAAACTTTCCTTAACATATAATGTTTTTTTCATTTCAATCGGTTTATTAATAAAAAAGTTACAAACATTTAAATTATAAATTTAAGCAAAGTTTGTGATTAACCCGCGAGCGGGTCGCTAGTTTTAAATCAGTTCCATATTTTGTGATCAACGTCACAAGTTGGGTAACTGGATCGGAAATACTGAAAACGTTTTATATTACCATAACGAAGAAATAAATATGTTATATAAATCACTTTCCCGAGTGAGATGCGTAAAATCATATACTTGTTGACAAACTTTTATTTGATTAAATAACAATGTTTAAATCGTCCCGCGAACACAAAGCAAACAGTCGTCAATACTCAAACAGTGAACTAACTAATAGGTCATCCAACTCCAGTTCTTACAACTTAATTTTACTTTGTCCTTGATCTTGGTTAAACTTTGCAAGTACACAAAGTTCCTTGTCAAAGCTTTTGTTTCCTATTGAAAAGTTTATAGTAAAATTTCTCTTCACGCTCAAACTTGAGAGCTTTACGCTTTTTCCCGCATAGCACTTAACCGTCATGACACTTTGTCCTCCATTTACTACCTGAAACCGAGACATTGCGTGTTGAGTAGCGGAACTCAACGCCGCGCTTTGTCTTAGATGTCAGAGCGGAAAAATGAAAATAATTTAAATATAATCAAAGGGGGCGCGAGAATCGTAGCCACAACCAATCGCGCTTACGGTTAGACGCTGTCCCGCTCCACCACGATGGCCTCAATAGTAAAACATTCTAAATTTTACTAAGCATTGAAGACAAATACTCTTATTTCGGAAGTATTAAGGGAAAAAGTAGAGAAAAGAGTCGAGAGCCTCTCTTTATTATACTGGGGATGGGTGAATATAATTGCATGACTAAGTGTTTCGATTATAAAATTTAATTGGACGTTAAATTTATTTTATTACTGCTGGTTCTGTCAGAACACTTAAACGTAAGGTTTAATAAATGAATTTCTCTCATTTTATAGAGATTGTGTTTAATTTAGTTTAATATTAGTACTATAAACGCGTCTATTTCCACCTTAAAGGCCGGCAACATCTCTGTAGCTATTCTGGTGTTACACGGGGTCGTGAGCGGCGGTGATTACTTACCATCAGGTGACCCGAACGCTCGTTTGCCTTGTCTATAGTATTAAATAAAAAAGTGTCGTTGCCTCCTTTTCCGCACAGTAAAAGAGACCCCCAGTGTTAAGAGAGACATTGTTCTCCGCTTTCCGTCTGAATTGGAGCATTTAGAGTGAGGCGGTATCCAACATCTTGGATCTTCTTTTGGTCTTGTCATATGGAAAAATAAAATTTATTGAAATAAAATTATTTTACCTAGTGGAAATCGAACCGACTGCGCCACTATGGCCTCCTTATAGTGCTATTTATAAAATTAGAATTACAATTAAATCATTAACTCATACTCGTATACGTATATATTTTAAAATAATATATAATCTCTTCTAAACATTTTACATTATGAAAAATACCATGCATATATTATATAAAAACAAACCTAGCTAACGTAGCGGAACTACGTGAACGTATGGCTTAGTGGTGAAAGCGCTTGGATAGTTTCTAAGAGGCGCAGGTTCGCGCCCTGCTACGTTAAAATTATTAGACGTTGTCTAAAAATGTAAATCTAGCTAGCAGCTAAATTTAGTTGTTCAGTTCAGTTTTTGAATTTTGAAAAAGGGTATGTTAATAACTTTTTAAAAAATGTCAGTCTTTAACATAATATATAATCCTAATTGTACATAGCAAAATCAATTTTAAAATTGTTAAGTAAATATTATTTCTCATCATATACAGGATTGGATTCTAAATATTTTTGCGTTAAACTCTTGCCCTGGTCCAATTCGTTTCGATTTCACATTTCCCACTATCCCATACAATCCCAATAAAACTCGACAAACCAATTAAAAGCATTAACAGATGGCCATCAAGTTGTACAAAAAATAAATATACTGTTTTCATACGAGAAATTGATGCTCAATAAGAGACTTTTATTTAAGCCAGTGCTGTTATAACGTTTAATAAAATTTCGTTAAAGCGATTCATATATGTAAATATATGTATGTGAAATTCAGAATTAACACAAATGGTTTTTTTTTAAAGAAACGAAGAATATTAAATATTATTATAATATAAAAAATAAATATTATAATCGACTATGTAAAATGTCATTTAAATAAGTCTTGATATGTTAGCCTTGTCTAGGCAATTTAGTAGTATTAAATCATCTAAATATTAAAATAAACCATATAGTTAACTTTATTGATCTTTTTTGACTGATTATCAGCTAAGTGAATTATTTATAATTCACTTAGCTGATAATGCTGATAAGCCTTTTGTTATAGTTATTTATTATACTATAAATACTATAGTTGTTTCTTATACAAGAGTAGAGTACAACATATCTCTCATGTGAATGCAATTGTGATATGATTAAATTATAAAAAACTAGACGATTTTTTACCGTTACTTTCCGGACGGATGACTATGTAATTTGGCATAGATAAAGTTTTAATATTTATAAAGTTTGTATAGAGTGCAGAATGCGATTATTTATTATTGAAATCTATCAGAAATACGTTAAATAAAATAAATATTACCCAAATGTTAGATCATTGAATAGAGAACAAACACCTTTTAATTAACATGGGGTACTTTATAAAAGCGAACTGTGCCTGAGGCCTTTTTAATCATCATCGTAACGTCACTTGACCACCAAATATATTTCAAAAAAGAAGGTAGATGTGTCATTAAATAATTAACATGAATAAACTAGCTTACTCAAGAACTATAAATATTACACACAATATCATGTATTTGACATACGCGTCAACAGGACATATAAATCAAAATGAAAAACAACACTATATAAAAAAAAGACATATTTAGAAAACGTATTAAACACTATATAAAATAACACTCCCCATATATGAATTGTATTATATAAAGGATTCGTTTACTTAAAATAATATATATATAAACTAAAAATACACGCTTTAATTGAAGCCTGCAATAAAAAGTAAAATATTCGCTAACGTTCGTCCGGACTATGACTTGAGGTTCATGATATGACATATCGTGTCATAAACCCGTACACGTGCGTAAATTTTTAAGCAAATCAGATGCCAAAAAAGTGTATTAAAATGGCGTTACAAGATTTTCTTATATTGATAGATTGATAGATAATAAGTAAATGAAAAATGGATTATTACTATTATAATAAACAAATAAAATACAATCTCGCTAAGGACATCACACAATATTAAAACGTGTGCAAATTAGGCCGCAACGAGGTATGTTAAAATAGCCTGAAAAGATTTTCTATGATATTGATTGACAGAAAGACACAGATAAAATAAATTAAAGCGTGTTGTAAGTAAAAAAAAATTATAAAATGCAACAAACAATGGTAACGCAGACAGAAAAATTCTTCTCTTTGACTTCACTGTAAGAAGAAAATAAATGAACGCAATTGCAAAGTTCTCACATTATTCCCAATCGGAATCACATTACTAGTAAAGCCGTTCCTTGCCATAACGGTGTATCAAATAATTCCATGTCACTAGAAACTATGTCACGTTATATATGCAGTTGTCAGTTATCTCTATCAATTTTGAGGCCATCGTGGCGTAGTGACAGCGCGATTGGTCGTGGGTTAGATCCTCACTCGGGGGAATGATTATGTTTATATTATTTTCATTTTTTCATTCTAGTAGGGCAAAGCATGGTGATGAGTTCCGCCATTCAAAACGCAATGTCCCGATTTCATGTGGAAAGTGGAAGATGCAGTGTATTGTCACTAGGTTCTCTCTAACTGCCCTGCTATGCCGTTCTAAAAGATGTCCTTTTTTATTTTATCCTTACCAATATTATAGGTAAATGTTGCATTGGCGAAGTGATGAGTGCTCCACTTGCGTGTTCGAAGCGCAATAATTTACGAATTGAACTGAAACTTTATCAAACTAGATATTTTTATCGCTATGTAATAAATTTTCTATGTATAGTGAATCAGTTCGACATTTTTTTATAACTTTTTATAACAAATCATTGTAGCGTTGTGAGTCCGTGTCTGTTTAACAAAGTGATGGTGGTTCATGCGATTTCCACTCGGGAGAATCATAATGGTTAAAATATTTTATCACAGCTCTGGTATGAGAGTCGTGGCTATCAGTCCGACACTCAACTCGCTATTGGCCTGCCATATCTCGAATTCGAGCGCAAGTACAAAATGAGTGTTTTGACGCTTTGTTCTCTCAGTCTACTCTGCCATAGAGTGAAGGTCTGGAAGAAGGAAGGGTTAAGCTAAAATGAGAGAGAGTTTGATGTCAAGACACTCGGGTGTCAGTTTTCTGCACATTTTATAGACTTTGGTTGATGAGATCCGGTGTTACGATTGTACTAACCAAGTGTTTTTTAAAGTTAAATATTCCGAAATAGGTGTACAATTGCTTGTAAACTGTACCAACAGACATATGAATCCATTGATATATCACCTCAAACATAACTTTACCGATTTTCATAGAGTTTTCATACAAAAATTGCCTAAGAAAAATTCCCAAGAAATTAAAAAAACATATATAGACATATATTTTGTTAACATTTTTTAAAGTGTTATTCCCACACTAAGGAAATTGAAAAAGACATATTTAGAAATATGCATTTTTATATATAGACATTATCAAATTTGTATACTGTTAATAATTTGCATACATATAAAGAAATCTTGTTGTACGTAAATTTAGGGCGCCTTCAGCAAGTAAAATAAGACCACGAACACTTAAAAGCCAACTAGTGTTCAACTGTAAATAGTAGACATAAATAATACTTAAGTAGAAACTTTAAGAAAACAAACTTACATATTCTTGAAATTTGTGTACATAATTATTTTCACCCATTTCCTGTATAAAGAGAGGAAAGCAGAGAGAACAGCGCAAAATTACTCCTTCCGCTACTTGTCGTTCCTTTAATTCTCGATACTGGGTGTCTGAGCTTAACGCCGCAAAGTATTCGCACCAAATAACCATCGCGTGTATCGACATTCAGACCGGGAAAACAGGAACTGCTCTAATCTTCCGAGACTGGATGGTGGGACTGAACGTCACACATACATGTAGATCATTAGATATTATAAGTTCTTTGATTTTCACGATTATTTTTAACCGGATTAATTGCGTATAAAATGGGTATTCGAAAATACATTTTAGAACCCGACGTTTCGAACACTTTACAGTAGTCCGTGGTCACAGGTAGACATGTATTATACCAATATTACCGATATTGTTATGTGTTTTGGTTATTACCAACATCACAATATTGTCCAAATAAAACACTGACACATCAGTTTTTTTTATTGCAGACTTGTGTTAAATGGTCTTAATTGTAACTAAATATTGAATTGAACTCAATTACCTTTTGTAAATATTTACAATCTGTAAGCTAATTTAGTGTAGATTTAAAGCGGAGCCCAGCAAATACCTATTAATGAAGGCATCGCTGGGTTTTTGCGTCGACTGTATCCTTAGGAAAAAATTATAATAAAAGTAGACTCTTACTTTTACCACATAGCTCGAAGACAACCAAACAAACTCGACAAGCTGATTTTTGTTGGCAAAGTATATGGTAGAAGACCTAAAGGCAGATAACCTAGCCGATGTTCTGATACCATTAGGGAGATTACAGAACTTCCCATTGCTGCAGCTTTAAGACAAGCAGGGGATAGGGTGGCATGGAAGGAGCTCGTCACTTGCTCCACCAAGGCTTGCCGCAATGAAGATCGCAACAAAGAAGAAGTATGCTTAATGCTATGATTTCAAATCGTTCTGAGAAGAAATAAATTGTTGTAGTATATATATATATATGTGTTTTTGGTCCAGTTAGTATACCTTTCAGCCAAAACGCTATATTTCAAAACTAAACACAATGACACAGTGTTTTAGTGTATTCGAGGTGCTCGACTCCGTCTTGTCATTATATTTTTTTCTGTTTGCAGACACTAAATATGCAATTTGCTTAAATTTGTGTGGAAAGTACTAATTGGCTTAGACTAACGTTGCCATTTTCGTTGCCTACTCTACTCATGCTGATATAAGCAAGTGCAAGTGTCGTATTGCGAAGACACTTTGTATAAAAAAACAAGTAAACACTTTAGTCACTAATCACAACGTAATAGCAATTTCTAGAAAACTTCCTATATGTATATATTTGTTTTCAAACAAACATTTGGTCAGCTAAATCGATAATAATAATTAATCTTAGGAACCGTTACATACTTTTAGTGACTTTATATTGGCAATCCAGTACTAATGTACACTATATATATCTGTCTCGCTGTTTCATATAACTATCCTTACAAGTGAGATAAGGACAGAATACAAACGAAACACAATCTTCATGTCTCAACCAAACATGATACCTCTAATAAATCTGCACTAGAGTATTTATTGGACTACAAGCGATTGTTTACTCTTTGACGCAAGAAATAAGTACTAGAATAGTTTAAAAGGGATTTGTAATGAATATCACGTAGACAGTAGAGTTTTTGCGGTTCCATAAAAGTCGATATATGAGATTTCGTCACTTTATGTTTTTTTTTATTCAAGAGGAATTAACTCTTTGGAGAGAAAATTATAACTTCTAAATAGGCACCGCCGAATAGCAGGTTCTCCGATCTTTATTTCTGCCCAAATTAACGCATTATGTTTTAAGAAGCGGAACTCAACCCCGAGCTTTGTCATTACAGAAGATTGACATGAAAATAATTTGAAATAACCAATTCCCAGAGTGACGATTGAACCCACATCCAATCGCGTTTATAGTGAGACTCTTTCCTACTACGCCACTATGGCATTTTATACATACAAATGTAAAGCTACTTAACATGACCGGCTTCCATGAGATTAAATTTCGTAAAAGTTTAAATAGTTTGTTTTTAGCATTTATTTACATATTACTCAATTGACATTAAAATAAACTTTTTGTTAAATAAAGGTCGTAAGTTCGATGTCCTGATGAAAATTTGATGCAATATTTGTGATTAATTATATATGTATAATATTGATGGTAACATCAATATATCAAATATATCAAATATAAATCTGAGGCCACTTCTTACAGCCATTAGAATGGCTTGAAGAATTTGCGAAGCGCCTCGAGGCCCAGCGTTGAACTACGCTTAATTTTTTAAAATAAATTAAAAGTGGAGGATACGTAAGTAAAATTGAACACTAGATTAATTCTGCCTGGTAGGGTGCTAGATAATAAAAACATATTTTTTATTTTTTTAGCTTTATGCCTTGCTCCTAGTGGAGTAGTTATAGAGAACTCTCTGACTAATAAATACATATTTTCATATATTATAGTTCTATTAGATCATAATTCTTTATTAACCAAATTTGAACTCACAGCTTCATTAATGCAACCAAATGCCAGTTACCACTGTGTCATTGGGCTTATTATCTATGAATCTTGCAGTAACTGGTTCTTTAACTTCACCGTATGCGTTAATACGATACGCTTAGGTAAGTTACCTATTAAGGTAAATTAAGTTACTACTAAGTTACCTTTTAAGCTTAAATGTAAGAGTATAGGATGTTTTTGAATAGATTTAAGTAGCTTGTTTATTATCTACTTTACTAGATGATGCGAATGAAAAGTATTATCTTTTTAAATTTAGATGTAAAAGTATAATTGTTAAAGACATATTTCGTAAACGTATAAAAATTTAATAAAAAAATAATTTTACTAAGTATGCAAATAACACTTTAAAAAAATGTTAAAAAGCAACCAAAGCATCTGTAGGAAGTTGAGAATCGAAATATGACATGTAGTTTTATAGATTCCTTGATAATGTAGCGCAAGCACTAAACGGAGGAGGAAAGATAGAGAAGGATTTTTTAAAATTATGGGAAAAATAGAGGCTTGAAATTTAGATAATTGGTTTCTGTTAAGGGGGGAATGAAGCGGTAACACTTTGGGTTTAATTCATATTTTATTATAATATATTTAGATATATTATAATAAAATATATAATAAAATCTTACATTTAAAAACCGCAGCCCCATACCTCTTACATATCTAGCTTCTTTTTTTACTCATCTCCCACATTATACAGACAGACAGAGAGAATGACTTCGTTCTCCCTTGTGCGATTGTACATAAGGGCATGTTTCCAATCACACACAAACAGACTAGTGGTATTATTCAAAAGAAATAATTAAAATTTTATTGCATATGCTGAAGTTTTAATAAAGTAGTATTGCATATGCTGAAATTTATGTATTTGATTCCCCAGTGATAATTACATTAAATAAAAATTTTTGAATAATGTCAAAATGATAACCTTAGGAACTTTTAAATGGCTCTCCTGTAAACTAATGTTTCTATTCACTTATGCCTGACAACGTAGGACCCATCGCAATAGCATTTTTTTTTTCATGCGTGCCCCCGTGTAATTATAGCCTATCCTATAGCTGGCGTGTTGATACTGTTTTATATATGTACTTTATTATACTGAAAGAAGGCGAAAATTTCTATTCCTATTGCAATTTTTTTAGGCTATACATATTTTTTAACACTGGATTGAAAAAAAATTGATAAATGATTTTTGAGACTTGATTAGCGAAAATTGGCTGATGAATGGAGTTTGATTCTGTCTCTAGGTATTATAGGGTTATATTTACATTTATTTTGTTATCTCATTCTAAATAGATAAAATGTCTAGAACGATATATTAGATACTGTATTCTAATACAAATTGTATCAAGAAAGGGCTAGCAAACTGAGTGTTGTATGACTTAAGGAATTATCTTTGTTACATGATGATGGAGATATGTGAAAAAAACAGACACAGTACTTATACCTAATACGTATGTCTATGAAATTTTAAAATTAAACTTAATTTCGAAATATTTAACTCATTCACGTATGTGAATAAGTAAAATTTTTTTATAAAATATAAGTATTTATATTTTATAAAAAATCAAAATATTTCATCATTATTAATATACCCTTATACAGAGTAAATTAATTTCGGTATCTAACCTTTACCCATGAATAGTTACTATGGGATTTTAATTACCATTCAATAAGCTTCATGCATTTAAAAAGTAAATATTGAATGATTTTAATTAAATCTACTTTACTTATAAAGTAGGGCTAGGGTTTTTAAGCATAAAGTAGGGGAAACATATTTGTCCATTGAAGAATTGAAAGAATTTAAAACTTGTTTTCCCGTAAGTTTTATCCGTTCCTTGGAGCGCAATTAATCTTCTCTTACCTATATGTTTTTTGCCATAAAGTAAACATAAAAGAATAGCAAATGAGTGGCTTAAAAAATACGGAGGATTTAATGTTAATTCCTAAATAATGTACAGTTAATTGTTCAGTTATGTTCTGTTTACACACACTTTACTTATATATATAGCTCTATACAGCTTTTACCTGTTATATTTTGTACCAAAATGTAACATATATATATTCCAACTTCACTCTTTTCCCTGAATGGTAGGGTAGTCAGAGAGAACCTTGTGTCAAGACACTCCGTTTGCCACTTCACGCCCTAATCAGACTAATTGCGCGTTAAGTGACAAAACTCAAAGCCGTGCTACATATTTAATTTATTTTATTTCCGTCAGTCGATACGGAATGTCACGAATTTTGATGAAGGGAGAAGATCTGTGTCTTGGCAATACTTGCTATCAATCTATACGAGTATATAACCAAGTGTTAAGCTGCTAAAAGATTATTATTATGTTAAGGTAAATTTACAATTGAATTATATTTGTCTAAGCTCTATAGTCAACACTGGTGTTGTCGTGACGCAGCAAGCTGTCAATTCAATTCCCGATGAGGGGATTATATTTAAATTATTTTTATTATAAATATAAATAAGAAAAATACAATTTTAAAAAGATTTTTTTTTTCGTTTCAGATGAAAAGTGGTTGCTGCAATTGCATTTTGGTGTATATTTAAGGTATTTGTCGTAACATTTAAGATATTTATTTTAAAGTATTATAAAAAGGCGATGATATTCCCTAACTATAAAGAAAAAACAATCAAAATTACTCCCTATAGCGTTTGAGCGTCGTCGCCGTCCCAGTCCAATCAATAATGTTATTAAAATTATATACATTTTTCTGCTCTGATAAGACAAAACGCGGCGTTCATCCCCATCACTCAACACACAATATTTTGAATAATAAAAAGTAAATATAAGTGGAAAACGGAGTGTCTTGATACTATATTCTCTGAGCATCCTGCTATGCGTTAAAAGCGTAAAACTTTAATAAAGAGAAATAAATAAAGACTAATCGATGTGTTTTATTATTTTCACGTATTTAACTAAACATGAATAACTTCTGAATGCAGTTTATGTTACAAACGTCTCCAATGTCGGTCGCACGCGTAAATTCTATGCTATGCCATGTATATGTGAAGCATGAAATTTGTGTTTAGCATTCCTCAAGTTGCTTTATATTTCAGCTTATTAATTATGGTGATGCAGTGAAATTAACTGTTTAATACCGTATTATATATTGTTATTAGTTCACTGCCTAACGTCCTGCGACATCGTCTGCGTGTAAGTCTGAAAAAAAATTTACTTAGTTTTTCCTTATTATCTGCCAGTGCCAGTCAAAATTGGTTCAGCCGTTCCAGAGATTAGCCGGAAAAAAAAGTTAGATAGATGGACAAAATTTGTAAAAAATTATACACAATACATATGCATTAAGCAAAAAACGGTTATTTTAATATTACAAACAGACAGTAAAATTTTATTTCTTTGTATATAGTATAGTGTATTTTATGCTATTGATATATTTTTTTCTCATATATGACGATTAGGAATAGATGATGGATGTTGAAATACACTAAAAAAGTTCTAAAAATAGCATAAGGAAAACGTACTGTCTTAACAAGTTAATAGATTCTTACTGCAATTCGAGATGACTGATCTGCTGAGATGCTGACGACACTTTATCTTTCTACTCAACCGCAACTGTCACTTTATGTAATAAAAATAGAGTATTATATTATTTTCTATACATCGTTTTTTATGCAGTTTTGACTATTGTATTTTCGTAAACTTCTCCTTACATTCACTCAGATTCATTTTATTACAATCGGTTTATAAATAAAAAGTTACAAAAATTTTATTCTTTACTATAATAAAACCTTAAAACTAGAATGTTTGAATGTTACGCGCATATGTTTGGGGCTATTGGACGGATTTGAATGAAATCTTTTTTGTTGTATACCTTTTAAACTTAGGGACTTAGGCTATAATTTATTTTGAACAGTGGAACGCCTGCTGTAGACCAATAAACCAGCTTTACTGTAAGATAGAAGGAAATTGCGATTTAACAAAAGTTATGTAGCGTGATACGCATTTTGATTGTAAGGATCAGTAAGTCCACGCAATCGAAGTAGTGGGCAGCTACTAGTAAATAAAAACCACTATTCTTTTTCGTAACATAGTTCAAAATGTTAAAAGTTTAAAGTACTAATTAAATACATATGATTGACTAGTTAGTTATAAATAGTCACCCTCCAAAACACATATCATTTCTCAACCCCCTATCTAAAACATCAATTAGTGTGAAAAATTACATATTGAATTTATTTTCGTCTCAACAACGTACGTTAAGGATACGCTAATGAGTATTTTTTTGTTCCACTTTGACTTCTAGTGTATTTGACTTTCTAATATTTTTTTTATTTAAGACGGCGTTGAGTTCCGCCGTTTAACATGCAATGTCTTGAATTAGGAAAGTGAAAAACGGAATGTCTACACTAGGTTATTTTTGAATGCTAAATGTCAAACCCTGCTATGCGAGAAATTCCCTACAGAACGGACCTTGGACGGTTTCCAGAAGGCACGGGTTCGAATGCCGTTGCGTTAAAAATTTTATACGTTTTCTAAATATGTTTTTCAATTTATTTACAGTTCATAACACTTTATGTTTAAAGTATGTTAACTATTTTTTTTTTTTATTAAGACTTGATAATCAGTCGAATATTACTACAAGGCCGACAAGTTAAGAACGAAATGATTGCAATTAATCATTAGATAATATGTGCCTACCTGATAAATTATTGGAAAAAGAAAAAGTATAGATTCTAATTTATTCCGTCAAATTATAGAAAACGAGGAATTATTACATTTTAAGCACCAGCGTGCCACCTCATAATATTTACAACAGTTCACGTCAAAATCACATCCACATTCGCTCCAGAAAATATTTTATGAAAGTTCAAACGAATATCCTTTTGCATTTATTGCAGCCAAAGCAATTTTCAAGCAAAAAAGTCTAGAGGAAGCCGTCGACGGCGAACGAGTCGGGCCTCGTTTTTCTTTTTACATTGTGTTAGACATTGCTTACGACTTAAGAATAGTTTTCAGTTTACCTCGGAATTATAAGTGACAGTATGATTAAGTTTAAATTATGTTTATATAAAGTTGCGATGAAAGTTGATCTCAATAAAAAAATTGAAGAATCAAGAAGAAATGTCGAGCTTTCTTAGGCTTGATTAAATAAAGCGCGGCGTTCAGATTCGCCACACAGTTGCATTATATTTGTATTTTTTTTTCATATAAATATATACGAGTATTGCGGTGTTTTTAGTTGAGACATATCTTAAGAAATATCTGGTTTTAGTTTTGATATTAGATCTTTTTCTAATGATAAAAAAGTTTTATACCAAAAACAATCTAATAATGGGTTAACAGTTAAGTTAAGTAAGTTGTTAGGATAGATATTTTTTTTTGTTGGTAATACTACTGAAAGTTTCTATACTTTAGTTGGTCTGTACCTTCAGACGGTGTTTAATAGATTGTGAGAAAAAAGCGGTAGGAAATAACTGGCAAGGCACAGAAGGACTTAGTTCGAAGATAAATCATATTTTTTACACCTACAGACTTTTATACGGCAACTTTTCTTTTGATTCAGGGAAAGAGCAATTTATTCACAGCCGTATTTATATTTATGAATATGTTTGTATATACACTATTTGCTTATTGCAGGAAAAAAACCGGTAATTCATTAATACGGTATTTGTTTTTCGCGATTTTTACAGTACAGTGCATTCCAAGTAACAGGTAGACTAATCACGTACGATGTTTGAAAAGTTGGATTTTCTAAAAATGTCCGGTTCACAAAGTTTCATTTAAAATAGTTATAAATTACTTTATACTCCATTATTCTATCTTAAATTATATATTGGGTGGTAAAGCTCCATGTCGTAATCAAACACCACCAAATATTAAGAAATCGATTTTTTCTTAACGGCAAATAAGCTGATGATCGTTTACATTTATGTCGCATACGTCGTATAGGTATACGAGTACGTCGCGTTTTGATATTTAGGTAAACTCAATTTTACGTTAGAAATATTGTTAAAATACAAAATAATATATTTAAATGACTGACGTTTAATTTCCGGAGAAACTATTTAGTATAAATAACTACCACGTCTTCTTCTCGTACCGGTTCCCCTGCAAAATACAGCTGAAAAAGCTAAATGCTATGCCATTTTTGAATGGCGCAATCCAAAGCCGCGCTTTGTGTAACTAAACTAGAAACTGAAGTATTTCAAATACTATCAAAACAAAATTCGAAACTGACTATCACCAAAATAATATTGTACCATATACATTTCGTGAATAATGACAATCAAATGAAAGCCTTAATAATCCGTCAATCTTGTCTCTCTCAGTTGGGATTTGTTTTTCCAGTGGAATGAGCGATTGTTGGCGAAACATGCGTCGATGTACAAGCGTTACAAATGATATATGTTACATAGAACATAATGTTTGTTTATGTTTATTTTATGAAGGTCTTTGGAAGTATGTAATACCAAAAGCTTATCTAGTTCATTTGGTTTCGTATGACTTATGATGACGTATCAAGACACTTAAGTTCTCCACTTTCCGCCTGAAATGGAGTCATTGCGTGTTGAGTGACGGAACTCAACTCCGGTCTTTGTAGGTATCAAAGCGGAGAAATAAAAAATATTTAAATATTATTTTCTCCGAGTGGGAATCGAACCCACAACCATTAGCGTTTACAGTCTAAATTTGTTCTACTGCGCCACAATGGCCTCAACAAATAATTTATTACTTATAAACTTTTTTTACAAAACTTGATATTCAAATAAAATATGTAGGTACTTAATAAAATGATTCGATAAAATCTATATTTAATAAAGTGGAATAAATGAAGCATCATTTTATAGAATTAAAATATTTGTTTCCATGAATTTAAAATACCTATAGCGAATAATGATGTGCTTAATTTTATTTGTACGTAACACACTTTTAAAGAGATACAAAAGTTTTTAAATTTCCTATACCATGATAGTTGTTGGTAAATTCTATTTTGAAATGAAACTATTTTTAACCGGATTAATCGCAATACATTTTAAACCCGACGTTTTGAACACTTTACAGTAGTCCGTGGTCACAAGTAGACTGAGGTGGCATTTATCTGCAATTAGATACAATTATTATGTTAAACTACCGCCAACGATTTCTTAGTTGCCTCGCGTACTGTCCTGGATTTTTGCAGAATGAGCTGACTGTATCTTGCTCTCTGGTGTGATCGGATTGAAACTTCAAAGTTTTCAGTATTGGGTCCCAGGTGGTAGAAAGTTTCCAACCGTCTTCTCTATTGAAATTTGGGTGTTTTTGTATTTCAATAACCGTTATTTTAAATTTTTTCGAAAAGTATTTATTTATTCATCAATAACTGTCTTGTTTCGTTTCAAAAGATCCCCCTCAGATATAATACACTTATGCGAGGGTTTTATTCAATCCTCGAAAAAAAAGTCAACAGGGGCCAAGTCCGGTGAATACGGTGGTTGAGGCATGATTACGATTTAGGTTTTGGCCCCTGAGCGATGTCCATGCGACATTTTCTCGGCCTTTCTTATAATACAGTTTCTTTGATTCATTTTATTGAATAGTAAAGAAACAGAGAGCACACCAAAACACGACTAACCTTCTTATCTGTCAAAAACAAACCGACAATCCAAAATGGCTTGTATTTTCAACATATATAAAAGACGTGTGTACCAACATAACAGAAAAAAACGATTCTATTCGATTTTCGAACACACAAAATTTGAAAAAAAACGGTTACTTTTCGATCACAAATCGTATATCTATCTGTTTTCTCTAGCTAGTATATGAGGTTTATCAAACCTGATGTAATGGTTGGGTTTATTCGTTGTATGCTCACACACAGCTGACTTCGACACACGCCCATTCTTGACATCGGAGATGTGTTCCTTCACCCTTATACCGATGCTCCTTTTTGTTTGACCAATGTAAGACAAGCCACAGTCACAATCTAGTTTGTATATACCAGCACACTGCAAAGAAATATTACTTTTCACTGGTCTCACTTTTTTGTTTTTATTGAAGCTTTTCTTCAGATTTTCAGTCAGTAACTCCCTTCACATATGGTAGTAATGCTGGTTGTCTCTCCACTTTAAGCGCCTTGTTGGTTTTCCCACTTCAACTGAATAGTTTCATTATAAAATGTGTAGTAATCGTGAAAATCAAATTCTAGTTTTTATATTTTGTTTTTCTACGCTCTCCAGGTTTTTTTTTCAGTACGTAATACCGTAGTGGCCAGTGATGCGTAAAATATGTATTGCCATAGTAACGTACATGTCACCTTATACAAAAGCTTATGTCAAACACATGGTAATTAGTGATAACTATTTTATTAATTTAATGTATTTCTAATGCACTGCTATGAAAAATACTACTACTTCACTAGTATATAACTACTTCAAACTTCACTCTCTTTACAATTTTCGTAAATGGAGTCGAAAGTTTCTCCTTTATATGTTTAAGTATAGATTTTCTAACGCCGTACCTAACACACTTATTAAAGTTATTTACAACAATTTATTAAAGTTATTCAAAATAATATTTCTTGAAAGTATCAAGTTATGTGCCAAATTATAAGATTTGAAATAAAGAACAAAAGTAATTTATATATTTTCATAGATGTTAGTGCTGTGACCTACTCTATTAATATGAAAACAAACTTTGAAGCCATCTCTTTTTATTGCATACAATTATATATTTTTTCAGCATTATGAAGCTGAAAATGCTGTACTTAACATTGTTTTTAAGTGTAGAACTAAACCTTCTTTTTTTATATCATTTATTTCGTAAATCTGTTATGGTTGATAATTTTATTTTGTACAGCTTCACGCTTTTCCCCGTTTAACAGGACAAGAAAAAAAACTAGTGTCAAGACCCTCCGTTCTCTGATTTCCGCCCAAATTCAAAGCAACTCAACGTCGCACTTTGCCATACTAGAGTGTGATAATTAAAACAATTTAAACATAATATTTTCTACTAGGGATAGGATCGAACCCACAATCATATTTACATTCAGAAGTGGTCATGTACCACAACGGTTGAACAATTTATATGTGAAGATACTTACAAAATATTACCTTATATAATATAAGTACTACCCTCAAATATTCAAGAGATATCCGTCGAAACGTACGCCAGAACCAATCATCGTAGTGTAACGAGAAACTATCATATTTCAAGTATCACACGAATATATGAGTGAAGTGTAGCCCATAAAAATTGCTCATATCAATAAGACTGATCTAAAATGTTCTATTATATTATTATTGTATATATTTTTTCTAGCTTAGTCTACTACTTACGAAGTATTAGACTAGTCTACTCCTTATTGAAAACTTTTAAATAAACCAAAAATATATTTTTTTCATAGCCGATTGCCAAGTTCATAGAAGTTTTTTTCACCCAGCATGCCATCATGCCATCATGTCATTTACAAGATGGGTGATATGGCAAGAGCATTGTTATAGTCAAATATTGACCTTATCCACTTATACCATTCTATAATATAAACTATATATACCTATGAATAATTCCACACCATCAACATGATTTTTCGTAATAATTTTTTTTTCGCTCTTTATAATATTCTGCGCGCATCTTATATGCATATTTATCATATGACTCGCGGCACTGCACCATAGCCTAGCACGCATATAAATGCATATTTAACTGCATAGAAAGTGTAGAACAGAAGACTTATCATAACGTGTGGGAAAAACCTAAAGGATCTTTTTGTAGATAGACGTGTTTTAATAAAATAAACCCATACTCTATAGAGGAAATTAATGACTTTTGAACTCTATAATTCTTTAATTTAATTTTAAAATCCCATAAAAATTGTAACACAAAACTACTTTCTTTTATATCATAACGTCAGAAAGCTATGAAGAACCGCCGGCGTCCCAGAACAAAGTGTCATTCTTCAAGGCGCTATGCAAATGACTTGGACTCGATTCTAAAAGCTTGTTACGCTCGTACTGTTGCCATAAAAATGCACAAGTTTCAAAATGCTATTACTTTAAATATTCTACTAATGCTTCTTTTTTTTATGGGATGTAAATCGTAGTGTAAAGATTTTCTTTTTATTATTGTTGGTACATTTTTCCGCTCTCCGCTTTCTTTGTTTGTCTTTACAGAAAAGTATATAGCTAGATGAATTCATTATGAAAAGGTATCATCCTGTAGAAATTGGGACTAACTGGAATAAGCCCGTTTTAGAAATAATCTTATATAGGTACTTCTTCTACCTGGCATTAATCCCGGCCTAGCCGGGGTCTGCCATCCTACCTAATCTTCTCCACTTTTCATGATCTGCAACATCCTCAGTGGTTAGTCCATTGGCTCTCATGACTTGCTTCACGACATCCAGCCATCGCTTCCCTGGGCGTTCGGGGGCCCTGCTCTAGGGACAGATAGATATCAAAGCATATTCTTCCGACATAGTTCCCAGCCCGGCGCATAACGTGGCCATACCATCTCAGATGACGCTCTTGGAGCTTGTCCGATACGCCACAGACTCTTAGACTACCTCTAATTAACTTCATGTCCGTGACGTGAAGTTCCTGAGTGTGCAGAGACATTGTTGGCTAACATTTATTGCTGTTTAAGAGAATCGGTCGGATTATGCTCTTGTATATTAGTCCCTTAAGCTTAGGCGGTATTTTGCGGTCGCAGACCATACCTATGAACTCTCGCCATTTCGCCCTTTGGATTGAAATGCCCACCAAATGCATCAAAGGCCTATAAAGGCAGATCTAGGAATACCACATGCAGAGCTCTTTTTTTCCCCTGTATGCCTCCATCAGAGTTCTGAGAACAAAAATTGAGGCCACGGTGCCCGATCCTGGCTGAAATCCATATTGACATTCACAGACAGTACACTCTGCCTGCCTGCAGCCTGAGGTCGACCATGCGCTCATAGAGCTTCATGGTGTGATTCATGATCTTAATGTAAACTACCACAATCTTAAACACTTTATAAATAGGTAAGTTTATACTAAAAAAAAAAAATATCCGATCCTAACTGAGGTTCTTCCTCAGTCTATTCTATACCTACTGCCTAAGAATGAAATCTAGGATTTTTTTCTGACTCTACCAAAACATGATATAGTTTTCTGTTCAATGCCATCAACTATGCTCAGTCTTATGCAATTTTCTAAAGTGGCAGTACACGTTTGACTCGCATGTAAATATTTTGTATTACGTAGGTAAAAGGAGTTTTGAGTGAATTTATTCTATCGTTGCTTTGGGATTCACTCACAATAGCATTTTGGCTGAAAATACTTTTACTGTGCACTTTTTAAATATTAAACGAGCATTTGTATCGCGTTGTCTGAGTACACAAATGCATATATAAATATGACTTTATGACTGGCACCCTCCTATTCGGGAAAAAGCGTAAAGCTAAAAAAAAAACAGGCGGAGAACGTAGTGCAATGCCGGAAAACGCGTGAAGCTGCTAAAAAGTTATAAGTATGTCATTTGAGTTATTCTCTCTCTTTCTGGTGAGACAAAACAAGTTGTTGGGATCCGTCACTCTACACATAATACCTTTAAATTGGGCGAAACGGGAGGAAGGAGTCTTTATACTAGGTTCTCACTAATTACCTTTCTAAATGTAAGGTTTTAATAATTTGAGAGAGGGTTTTAATAGTTTAATATGGTAAGGACTATTTGGTGAGCTCACGAATGAAGACAATAAAATATTTAATTCTAGAGACTAATCATAATCGTAGTTTGTTTGGGCTTGGCGATTATTACTACTATAAAAAAAAAAAAATTGTACCAACTTTAATGATGTTAATTGTTGTAAGTTTTAAATTTAATACATTTTATATACATTGCATATATTAATACATTGATAATAAAATACTTCCAAATAAGTGTTTACAAACAAAATCTCAATCAAAGACCTATATAATTTTTTTGGAGCCTGCAATATTTAATGATATAGATATAGATAAACAAATTAAATCTAATGTTAAAACACTTCGTTCTCACTATCTCAAAGTACCTATTGCAAAACACCAAATAGGCATAACTTAAACTTAAAAAGCGTAAAAAGCACATTTGTAGTTCAAACTACAAACTAGTAAACTAGAGTATTAGAGTTCTAGAGTTCTAGGTTACCCAAAAAAGCTTAAAAGCGCTACAGGAAGCCAGGAAAGTAATTAATATTTTCTCGGCTTTTACTTTCGTTTAAACAAAGAAAATTGCTTCTTCAGCATAATTAATGGTGGAGGAAAATCTTTTAAAAGCACTAGGCAATCTTTGTGAGTCCCCGAATGGAGTGAAAAATTATTAATTTTACAAAACAATAAAATGTGGTAAATGGAGCTTCTGGATTATTTATACTGTTTCTTAAAGATTCGACGCCTTTTATGGGGTAGATAGGAACATTATTTAGAAGTGCCTACTTGAAACTGTAAATAGGCTAATAAGAGATTAATGAGCAGTGTCTATGTTTTGGTTTAATTAATAAATATTGAATTCGTTTTGAGCGGCATTGAGCTCCGCCACTCACAACACGTGATGGTTTTAATGTATTAAAAACGGAATGTCTTGACACTAAATTGTCGTGCTATGCGGAAAGAGGCGTTGCGATGAAAAAAAAGAAAGTTATTTATCATTATAATTATCAACTACCACACCCAAAAATCATGTACTCGTACTTACATAAATAATTACAGATAGCAATACTTTTAAATATCAAATAGGGATTAATGTAAGATATCTCAACACATTACAACGTAACAGCTACATTTCTAGCTTCTATGCATTTCATATAATAATACGAAGTTCACACGATCCAAGACACACCATCCATGAATAAATAAAAGAATAATCACAAAGAAATAATTGTCTTCTTCAGTTTTACGCTTTTTCCCGCAAAGCAGGGTAGTCAGAGAGAACCTAGTGTCAAGACACTCCTTTGTCTTAAGTACCAGAGGGGAGAAATGAAAACATTTTCTTAACGCGTAATCACTACATTTTCGCGGGACTTACGCAAACAGTGGGTAATGGTTGCGAAGTTATGACAAGACTTCCGCGTGTGGTTCTTGTTAAAAGCTGCGTGTTTAAAGAAGTTTATATTATAATATTACGTATTAAGTTAGTAAGTATTGAGGCCATCAGGACTGTAAATTGGTTTGCGATTGGTTGTGGAATAATTATATTCGAAATATTTACATTTTCCCTTTCTGGTATTTAAGGCGCTGTGTTGAGTTCCGCCGGTCAACATACAATATTTCGGTTTCGAGTGGACAGTGCCTTGACTCTAGATTCTCTCTGGCTACTAGCAGGGTGCTATGCGGGAAAAAGCGTGAAGCTGCAAAATGTTATAAGTTATTTGGAGTTTGAGTGCTTATTAATTTGTTATTTTCATATGTAGTTACTTAAGGTATGGCTCTTATATAATTATCTATACATGTATTGAACGTGACGGAAATACTTTCGACCCCTTTATCGGACGAAACTTGGCATAGTTACAATTTATCAGAAGATGAAGTGTATTTTTTATAGTAATGCATTAGTCATTACACTTAGTTCTCTATCAACTGTGGCATGCTATTTTGATTCATTATTTTGTTATTGTAACTTTATTCGAAGCCTATTTCATTACATTGTACCATTTTCTCCTCAACGCCCCTCTGCAAATAAAGAAAGTAAATCGAGAGGCACGATGTTAGCAAACACTGTTACACTCAACGACGCGATGCTTAGAAAACTCTTTTTGTAAGTTGTTTCTACGTTTTATTTGCCATCTCATATTTATCTTGTAAATAAATAGTGATATAAATCAGAACAAATTTGCTATAGAACTATATTTATTTCTAGTTATGTTATAATACAACTTTTATTCATGAGTGTATTCTGAGTCGTCAAGTTATATAATAAATGGATTAGGCAGAGAGAACTTAGTGTTATGTGTTAAACACTTTGTACAGCCAAGATACACTCCAGTGTAACTCACTCAATTCTTCAGAAAAATAAATAATACATCTATATCACGTCTATATAACTTTATTATCACTAGTTTTACAGCAATTTACTGTATCTCGCAATGCCATATTTTACGGACCTTTATACTATTTTGTCTGTAATCAAAACACTATCCGTATCAAATTAATAACTATAAATCAAAGCGGAAAGAGTATCTATTGAAGTACCAAATTATTTGTATTCTACAAATAATTTCGTATGATTAATATATAATAGCATTATAAAAGTCGGTAACACATGACACTCAGTTCTCCGCTTTAATTTTGAGACATTGCGTGCTGAGTGGCGGGTCTCAACGCCGTGACATGTCGCGTAAGACATATCTTAGCAGTGCTGGGAAATTAAAATTATTTTAATGTTATAATTCGAGTGTTATCAATTTTGTCGCAGCCAAAATAACGCTAAAGCCTTTTCAAAAATTCACAAATTTGTATCTATCTATATAGATACTTAAATTAGTTTCTACAAAAAAGGTTCCTTAAAAACATCAATTGACAAGTTTCGTCCACGTTATATAATTGTAAGTTGCACGTAGATATCTATTGATATATTTGAATAGAAAGTATTTTTTAACATCACACTTTTTCTTGTTTATGTAAAATGTATTCGACTTTTTATTTGAAAAAATAGGATACCAGTAGTATATAAAACTTACACAACCTGTTTTCTACTAGTACTACTAGGTAATACTATATGTTGAATATCTATGGATAAATATTTTTTCTGGAGTTACAGGCTTAATTTTTTGAACGTCAAACAATTTATCAAGTTTTATTGTTTTCTATATTTTGCAACAAACAGTACTCTAGAAAGTCAGCAAGTTTCATTTAATGAATACCAGGACAAGATAGCTACGTTTATTGTTTTTTTATCGCTTACGGGGTCTTGAGAGAAATTAATTTGTTCGTTTGAAAAGAACTAATCATAAAATATACTATATATTTACTCTAGTGCACCTGGCATTATACTCTTGTAATTAAATGTGTATGTCTTTATAAATATAATACGTGTAAAACAAAGTGGAGAACGGATTGACACTAGGTTCCCTTTAACTATCATGCTATGCGGGAATAAGCGTGTCACTGAAAAAACAAAGAGGTCTAAGTTTATGCTTTATTACATAAGCTTTTTTATATATAACTGAGAAGTGTCTAGAAAACAGACTTCTCCACTTTCACCCATAATCCGAAACGTTGCGTGCTGAGTGGCGTAACTCAACACCGCTCTTTGCGTTATCAAAGCGGTAAAATTAAGATATTTTAAATATGATCATGTCCCCGAGTGGGCATGATGGACAACTTCACCTTTACAGTCAAACGACGCTGCCCCACTGCGCCAAGGTGGCCTCAGTAATAATTAAGATATTATGCTTAGTAATACTATACTAATATAACAAAAGGATTTTAGCAACATAGAATCGGCTTTATATATTATATGATATATGTGTATATTATTATATAGACATTACGTAGAGGCTGCTATTGTAAGCTATTATCCCAAAGGGGACCTTTATAGGAATTGCCACGCTTAATGACTATGAAAATGGAAAGCTCTTTAATTAGCTCTGTATGAAATAAAATTAGACGTGTAGTGATGACATTATGTGGTAGTTTTATCTTCTCTATGGTTTATAATTTGTGGATCGTATATTCGAATCTTATGCACACTGAATTTTTACAATTTTTTTAGTCTTATGTATAAATAAGTCACTTAAATCTCCGCTTCCAGCTCATTTAGTGGCATCGTCTTTATCTTAACTAAGAGATCTAGTATAGAACTGCAGATACTGCAATAATTAACCAATATTTTTCTTAATAATATATTGAAACACATTAATATATATATGAAATAAATGTAACACATGAATATATAGTAGTATTTGACAAAAAATCCTTTACGCCAATACATATTTGGCACACGCTTTTCTGTAAAGTTATATACCCGTTGCGTTGTTATTCATACTAAAGGTTGTACAGTAAAGTCTTAATGTAAATACGATTATATAAAGTTCGATTTCCACTTAACAGAATGTTTATTTTTTTTTAAATATGGCGTTTAGTTCCGCCTCACGAATAGTATAGTACGTTCTCTATGCTATTCTACTACACGTGGGTACAAAAAACCTATATCACCTCCTCATTTAATAAAAAAATGGCTTCTTAAATTTATTTCATTTAATACCATGTTATTTGTAAATCAAATGTATAGACTGACTAATAATACAAATTTAAATACATTTACATCGCTAGCAACGTGACGAATTTTAGTAATTAAATTTCCGGTTCAATCGTTTCAGTTTTACAAAGCAAGTGTTTCAGTGGAAATATTAATTCGCGTGATTTTCTCTTATATTTAAAATTTAAATGAAAATATTATTTTTTTGTTTTTCTAACAAATTGTGGGGGTAGATAGTGAAATTTTAATCACATATCTCTGTTTCTTGTAAATTAGTGCGGCGTGGGGTTTTGTCCTTTTTAAGCAAGAGATACTGAATGACAATGAGTCCTTAGCCTGTCTCTGCCTATACCATAAAATGTGGTATATGCTTACAGAAAAAAAAACATATACCAGTGACATAGCTAACCTTATCATCGGGTATACAGGGAACATGTTATAGAAATCACAGAGAACCTTCTACTTACTCTGTACTCCATTTTCCGCCCTTATGCTCCTCGAACACTGTATTTGGAGCGGCGGAACTCAACGCCGTGCTTTCCAATTGGTTACTTCACCCTCTATATATATATATATATATATATATATATATATATATATATATATGGTGAAGTGACACTACAGCGATAAGTATGTAAGTATGTTCATAATGATTAATGCTTTGAAGTAAATATGAAACAGTCTACTAATGAGTAATAAGTTATTTCGTCTGAAAAAAATATGAATGGCTGACGTCATCGGAAACGATGGTATCTGTCTTAGTGTACGTTACATCATATTTATTATTAGTATAGTACTCCATTAATGTACATTGCTGTAGTGATTATGGAAGTACTCGGATAGGTTTCTATATTTTTGAAAATTTTTGAAGCAAAAAGTTATTGACACTTCGAAATATATTTTTTTAAAAAAACGGTATAAAAACTTGATTCGCAGCGGGATTCGATTAGAATCTTTGGGTAGAAGAAATTTCAAGAAGATCAGGTTGTAAGCTTGACGCTTGGTTCCCGTACAAAAACCTAATATCAAAACAGTCGATCCTGTAAATAGCCACTCAACATGCAATGTCTCGATTTCTTACGTAAAGTAGAGAACGGAGTCACTTGATACTAAGTTCTCCCTGACTACCTAAAGCACACGGGGAAAAGCGTGAAGCTTAAATACTATCCAAAATAAATCAATGAACTAACTTTACTTATTGGGAGATTATAACAATTTACTGATAAAAAACAAGTTACTCATTTGAAAAATTACTCGTGTTTTGTAACTACCCAATGACCACGTCGTTAAAAGTTTTAATTGTACGCTTTTACAAATTAGTAATCCATATGTCCATGAAATTAAAGGTAAAACAACCTTTAGTTTAAGCTTTAAAAGTTTTAGTTTAATGTGTTAATATATATAATAATTTAAAAAAAAACTAACCAGTTGTAAATAGGCTGATAAGTTGAATTACACATATAGGGTGGGCCAAAAGAAATCACCCTATTGGAAGAATTATGCAAATGGCGACCAATGTCAAATCTGTTTTGACATTTGTGAACTAGACAGATGTAGAATACAAGTGAACAAGCCATAGAACGCGTAATAATCGTGTCTATTTTTTTGCGTAACGCCGCAGCGCGAATTCCGTCGTCGATTCCCGGGTCGTCCGGCACCGACTGTGCAAACACTGCGCCGTTTGGCCACCAACCTTGAAGAGTTTGGGACCACAGGAGACGCTACCAAGAGTGGCTGGCCCCGTTCTGGCGAGTATATCGCCGCTGATGCCGAGGATATCGAGCCGTCGCCAGAAATATCGACCAGACACCTGCCTCACAATTAACCATTAGCCGGTCGTTCCCAAGGCGAATTTTGTTCAAAGAACTGGGCATGTTTCCGTACAAAGTCCAGCCCGTGTAAAGTCCAGTCAGCTGCTGCCTGTCGACCGCCAAACGCATGTAACCTACGCCCAAGCCATTTTGGCTCACCTTGTATAAGCAGTTTCACGTTTTTTTTCCACATAGCAGGATAGTCAGAGAGGATTAGCGTCAAAACACTCCGTTACATAATTATTTTTTTCAATATTAATAGCCGTTAGGATTTGTTTTATTTCTAGGGTGAATAATCGACATAATCAAAAAAAAAAGCAAATTAACAATTTTACGAAAGATAAAGTGTTTAAATATCGTAAAACCCAATTTGCGAATAAAAATTTGACATAAAAATACCTGTGGAGAGCATTTATTTTTGATTTATCAACTTATTAACGCCTGGTACGGATATATTAAAGAAAACACATATGAACTATGGAAATATTAAAACAAAGTGTTTATATATATATTACAAGATTCCCGTATATAGCTTGTTTTTGGGCTTTGTATTGCAAGAAAGAATGCATCACATCAAATTTCGTCAAGGTGGCCTTTACTTATTTTTTATAGTTTAGCAGACTTTCTTGATTCTACAGCTTTATGGAAGTGTGGTGTTCTTTACAATTCGGAATCACTTACACCCTAAGTCATGCTTAGTTTTATTTTAGCTTATAGTTAAAAACTATACAAGAAAAAAATATCCGTCCAGTAACTATGATGATATGCGCATACAAATAGGCAAACAGACTAAATTAAAAAAAATTAAAGAAGCATATTCTGTTCCTTGTATTTCATCACTACATAGATATATTCAACGTACAGACATGACTTTTTTTACTCTTTATTTATCTGCAAGTTGGTTAATGCATTTTAGAAATTAAATTTCAAAATAAGTATACTTATCATCAGATTTTTGCATTGTATACATATCCATATAAAATAGCAACTACTGTTTACATATTTTAGTTCACTCATACCGCATCTAGTTTTAACTTGCGTACATTGTTTATTTTCGTTCAGTTCAATGCCTTGAGTACATTAGCCGATGTAAAGTGTTTTATTGCGGGCTATTTTAGAGTGCGTCTTAATCCAAGATGGGGCGGTAATGCTTTTTAGTAATATCGCTTATTTTAAGAGGTAGGTACTACTGTGAATTATAGTTTTATGAACTAATTGTATTTGAATTTTTCTTTATCTTTTTTGGGTAAGATAGTATTATACCGTTCTCCGTTTTCTACGTTAATAAAAACAATGTTAGGCTATGCGCATTTTAAATATAAAAACTGTACCATTATTGACTGTCAGTCAAGGCATAGATAGGAACCACTGTTTGTAAAACTTTAAAACGTCAAAAAAATTGACATATGTTTTCGTTGTATATGAGCACTTTACGTATATAAATATATTTTAAAATGTTATTCAAAAACACTGCTTCTCCTAACTCCATCCGCCTGCGCCTAGTCTCTTCTGGCCAGATTAATATTTAGATAAAATGCTGAGTTAAATTACACTGTCGATAAATTACACTGTCGCTATTACTCAATGCGAAAATACCTTGGATCAAATTTGAATTTTTTTTAAAATAGATGACGGGCGCATTATGTACATTCAAATTTTCATATTTCCTAGTAATTTAGTATGTTTGTGTAAACTCTGGCATTACTGGGCAATGCTTGTTAAACGGTATGCGGAAGCGTTAATTTACAAATAGGCCGACATTGCCACTAATTACGGCGCGGCGTCTATTGATGGAACATTTTCTGTTTCCTCTATGTATGTACGAACTGACATATTCGTTTCGATTAATTTCTTAAACGATTTGTTAGAGATATTAGTTCAATGTGGAATTTTGATATCAATATGATGAGTTTTTGCTCTCCGTTATTGGTGTACAAGTTTTTTATGATCAGCACTTTGCACCTGTATTTTGCGTGCAAACCTAGATTTCAGATTATTTTTTATGTTAATTAGATTTATGTTGGCGTGGCCAAACAGCTAGACTAGAGTCTTTTTGTGCAATCGATGGGGAAAAGAGAAAGAAATAAAATTTAAACACTAGTACGAAGATTTTCTTAAATGAGACTAGGACTTATAACCATGATGACCTTGAGGTAATATTTGCACCTTTCTTACCAGTGCAATCTAAGCAAACCATTAGTAAGCTATGCCTTTATGTATATCTTTTTTAATATTAAATCAACAGTGATTTAATATAAATTATACAGATAGTGGAAGATTTCTTCTAGAATGCCTATTTATACATAAGATTGTAAATGAAAGTATTGACTGTCCACAGTTCTTAAGTTTGTTGCGAATGTCAGCCCCGAGCAAACTACCCAGGCTTAGTAAATTAGATATTTTCGCTTCAACTACGGCGTTAACTAATCTTGGCAAATTTTCTCTATTAAACTGTATTATGTCAAACTAATTCTGTATCCAGGAAGGTAGATCTTGACATTTACTTCATAACAAATACCTATAATTGCTGCGGCACTCTCATTATTATTTTGTATACTTTTTTCTCTCTAAAATAATTATCAGTGTTTGCTGTGTTGGTGATCTAAATAAAGAAATGTAGGCTGTTGTGTTCAACGCCGCGTATTCTCTTATGAAATATCCTTTTTTGCAACTGCATATACATTTTACCCCAAATGGAGTTCAAATTCAAAACCGTGATATTTACTCTCGACTCCTGTTACTCCAGCTCTCGACTACAGTGACCACATGAGAAATGATACGTAAATAATGTCTTCCGAAAAATAAATCTGTGTAGCTTAAATTTTCGGTACATTCGATCAGTTTTACTTTCATTACTACAAGAAAATTATATATTTTCAGTAAAGCTCAAATACCTTGAAACTTCATAGTTCTAGTCTAATACACGAGGACGAAACACGTTATGTCAACAGCGCTCTAATTACTGGTCGGCTCTCCATCAAACGTCACTATAGCACTTGTTTGCTTTACGAATGTTTACCTTATCCTACTGGTTTCATTGTCGATTTTGTTCAAGATATATATATGTAGTGGTATTATTGTATTCATCGGGTCCAGATTTATGATTTCTTGAAGCATTTCTAGGATATATCTAGGATATGACTATAGGACTTTTTTAGTATTTAGTAGAATTTGTGGTACAGAGTGAATGTTCTCAGCTTTATCATATTAGGCAGATACAGATACCTAATGCCACTCAACTGTGGAATGGCCTACCAGCGGCAGTGTTTCCAGGACGATTCGACATGGGTACCTTCAAAAAGCGCGTCTATTTCCACCTTAAACGCCGGCAACATCCCTATAGCTCTTCTGGTGTTACACGTGATCGTGGTCGGCGGCGATCACTACCGTCAGGTGACCTCTCGTTTTGTTTATATAGTAAAAAAATAAGAAAAAAGCTTAAGGAAAACCAATTTCATGGTCAGCCACCACTGAAAAACAATATAAAATATCTCTTTCTATACAGTTCATGTGGCAAATGTGCCAATTTATATATATCGAAAAACATTTCTTAATCAATCATACAAAAACTGCGGATCGAATTTGAATAAAATCTGGCACACAGCGAATTATTCGCAGCCTGAATAATATATTCATATAAAGTAAACACTTTTTGTCTTTGTAAAATGGAGTAATCTGGGTTATCAATTTAAGCTATAATAAGCGTCTTTTTCTTTTTTGATCTACTACTGAATTAAAAACCGATGTAGTTATATAATAAGCAAATATAAATATAAATAAAAAGCAAAATGAAAATTAAGATTCCTTAATGAGAATAAAAATTCGCCAGTATCTTTTCTACGGCCAATATTAAAATTCATACAGATTCCCGTTCAGATACACGTTCCCGTTCCACGTTAGGAAATGAAGATGATGATAAATAATATGCTTTAAATTCAAAACAAATTGATAATGGCTCGTCAGCACTATTATATAGTACTTAAATCCCTCCTATATTATTACCTAACATTCAAACGTTCCAAATAATTTAATGCCAGGTCAAATGAGTTGGGAATACATCAATAAATCAAATACGGACTTCTCTTAATCGAATATGGCAATGCAAAATGATTGTCGCCTTATTAATGCCTCTCAAACATTAATTGTAGGAATTGGTTTGATTAGATACTTTATTGTATTTGGACGGGTTACAAACATACATAATTCTGTTGCCCTTGGTTTTTTTGTTTGCATTTTTCAGGGCGGAACTCTACGCCGCACTTCCGGCGCGCATGTCTATGATTAAGGAAACGGTTGAGTTTTAAATATATATAGCCGAGTAGCAGTTGAACTAATTTCTGTGGCAAACTTTTTTTTTCCGCATTGTGCGTAGACTTTCAAGCCCTTGTCGTTATATTTTTGAGATCTGTAATGTCAGCTGTAAAATGTTTAATCTGGTTTTTACCGTTATCGTTGAAATTTCGGTAAATTCTTTCTTATTCCACTTGAATACACTTCAAGAAACTTAAATTCCAAAGTTCATCCTTCTAGGTCCATTAGTGTCTGTGCGTTATCTGGCAGTCACTTAGTGAGTATAATTATAAAAAAACTAATTTACTTTAACGATTTGGTCATTGAGGAGTTAGTTACGCATAAATAAACACTTCATTTTAATCCAAAAGGCAGGCAACTTGTAAATTTTACATAAACCACTATAGCAAATGTTATCTATAGCTTTCAGTGGAGCTATAGCTGGAAATCGTGTAGGATGTCCTTCCTAATAATAAGGGGCTTATTTATCATAATATATGCTTACCAGATCAATTAGTTTTCCTCAGTATCTACAATGAGTAGATTGAATTGATACAGGAATAATAAATTGCCATTATTATTTTATGTATCGACGCAATTTGCGTTGGCGATGTTGTGTGAAAAATCGCCAATGTGTGCATTTAAAAGTGCAATAAGTTTCATATATGGAATAGAATAGAATAAAGTTGATTGCTCAATTGCTCAAAATAAAAATTAATAATACAATCACACTTCAATTTTCAAGTGTGATTTATATACTAGATTAAGAAATATATACTAGTTGCAAAACATAAGCAACGGTTCAAATCCTAGTATCTACTTAAATATTTGTATCTACTTAAATACTACTACTTACTTTGCTGCATAGCAGGAGTTACGGGTCAGGGAAAGCGTGAAGCTGAAAAACACGTTTATTTATTTATTTATTATATGAATATTGTAAAGAACTTAAGCATTATTAACGTTCCTTATTTGTTTCAGGTATGAAATAATTTTATATATTGCACTTGAAAGCTACAGAACAAAAGGTAAGAAGTATTTGTACATTGAGTACTTTTAAATGTTCTTCGTCTAATAGATTCGTATTAAATCTTGTTTTCCTGGTAATATTACTTAACATGAAAGTGTTTGTTTTATCAATACACAATTATACCTGTACCTACTAAATTGAACTTACAACTATTACGTGTCGCAAACTTATCAACTGCGCCACAATGGCGTTTTCTATACCTAACTGTTAATATTTATTACAATTTCGTGCAAATAACTCTTTAAATAGTAATATTTAATGGATATTTTAAAAGCTTTTAAACACGTGAGCACTTTCTTTTATATTAATCTTTTGAATGAGTAGAAAAATACGAAAGTTTTTTGTTTTTACTAAGTCATAAATTTGGTTACGCTGCGTTTATTTAATAGTTCTGAAATTTAATCTGTAGCTAGTTTTCGATTCGTTAGTATAATGTAGATTAAAATATTCAGTCCGTTTTGTATGTTTTTTTTTCTATGTTAGAGGAATTGCGTTAATGGCATAACTAAATGCCATATATAATATTCATTATATTAAGAAGAGAAAGAAAATTATTTTACCTCTAAAGAAAAAGATTTGGTTAAAGATTGGACAAGGATTGCATAAAACTATATATATTTTTTAAATAATACATTCGAAATATATTTAATTAATAAAATAAACAACACATACTATTGTGTGTTTGCTATACACTTTTATATATACCTATTGTTAAGGAGGCTTTTTTACACGTCAATTTATATAACAATAAATGCCTAAGTTATTTCATTGTCCTATTATTACTACATGAACAACAATATATGAATATAAGAAAACGACTTTTAAACGAAGCTCCCACAGCATAAGCTCAGGCATAACCGTCAATATTAGATATCGAACACGACTGTCCCACCAAAATCCTAAATGGATACTAAAACAAATAAAAACATAGCAAATTACAGCTACAACTTTCGTTTGTCGGAACATGCCCTACGGCGGCTAAAAATATAGCAAACAAACAAATGTACTATATATAAGGATGGAGAAGTAAAGTAAACATTTTCAACGTAAATATTAAATACGCCCGCGATGCGTGTGTATGAGTTGTGTGTATGTACAAAATGGAGTACATTTTAACTTCATTTAAAGGTAATCTATACAGCTCCGTCTGTGAGCTGAGAGAGTTATTAAAAAAAAATAGATCAGCAGTTAACAACAAAAAAAAATTCAATAGTAATAAATTCATTTACTCATAAATGATATGGGCCATTGTGGGCATCGTGGCGCAGTGGGATAGCGTCTGACGGTCATCCCGTTTGGATGTGGCTTCAATAATTTGTTCGTGTTTATTAATTGCTCACTCTGGTAAAAAAACAAAGCGGTGCGTGAGGTCTGTCACTCAACACGTAATGCCTCGAATTCAAGCGGAACGTGGAGAACGCAGTGTCTTGACACTAAGTTCTCTCTGACTACCCTGCTATGCGGAAAAAAGCCTGAAGCTAAATAAAAAAAATATACATATATAAGTATATTTTTCCATTTTTGAAACACAGTAATAAACTTAATTATAAGATTATGACCGGATGTGTGAGTGCGTCGGTAGTCAGCTCGCATCCGGTCAACTGGTGTCAGTGTAATAAAATTAACTCACATTTTTATAATGTGTACAAGATGTTTGAGTGTTTGTTTGTTTACTTGTACTAATGTAGTTAATTACCGTTTGATATTTGAATTAAGTTGTCGATATGTTAAGCTTAATCGAACATTTGTTATTTAATTTATTACTTTTTATGAAATGGCTTTGATTCATAATAGTGTTATGTAGTTTTAGGCATGCGGCATGTCTCACTTATAACATAACTTATAACATGGCATATGTGACCTAGAATAAAGACACTCCGTTCTCCACATTTCCCACAAAGTTTTTTTTAATATATATGATAGGCTGACGTTTGGCCATACCAAGCCAAGGCTGATGTTAGGCGTTGGTGAGGTCTACGGTGACACACGCTTGCTTAGAAGGCACCTGTTCAATCTCAGTTTGAAAGACCCTGGAAATTGAAGCCAACTTAGAATGTTATATTAAGCATTATTAAGCAACGATAATTTATTAAGTTTCTTTTTATGTCTTCTGATCAGTTTCAATTCCCAAGTAGAATATACCACACTCTTCGTATATACAACATGTTTTTATAGCTTCACGCTTTTTCCGCATAGCAGAAAGTGAAGCCTCCGTAGAGAACAAAGCTCTCGCCAATTATCTCGTACCCACAAAGCAGTGGACATTGTAAAAGCCTTAAAGCTGCATTTTGTCTTGCCAGAGTTAAAGAGTTTAAAGTACTTAATATAACGGCCTCAAAGTGGAGATTGAACCCACAACCATCGGTTAGCAGTCAGACACTGTTTCCTTCACTTCACGTCACGATGGCGTCTAATTTTTAATTTATTATGTACGTACATACTTTGCCTAATTTTAGAAAATTAGGTATATTTATTATTTAATATACTTTTAATATATACTATAATAATTATTGGCTTTTGCATTTCTTCTATATGTAAATTTTGACTGTACTTAATTTCATACTCCTACATATTTATAATTTGCATTAATTTTAATTTCCCAAACAATTTTATGATTTCGCCTATTATTATAATTTACTATAGAGAATTCAAATGCGCGTATTTTTAAGTGCAATCACCTTTTTACTTTGACACTGATTGATCGATCTTGATAAAATAATAAATTCTTCTGTTAATAAATTTGAAATTTATCTATTTTGATTAAGTATTAGATATAAGTCAACGGCCTTTTAATATAAACAATTATGTGTCTCATTGGATAGAGCGTGAAGATGGTTCAATGGCTCTAGTGAGCCAACTAGAACTAGTTCGATACCTTACACAGTATGTTTTGTACCTATGTTTTGTATTCAAAGATAAAAAAAAATTAAAGATGGAGTATTAATGACAGTTATTTTCAATGTATCACGATATATGAATTGAATACTAATACATAATTATCGTCTTTACTTAGAAAATAGCTGCTTTTTTTCAAATTTTATTCAGTTTACCAGAAATACAAAACTTTTATTATTATATGATGAACGAATATATTTCATATATTCTAATTTCCCTGCCTGCCTGTGGTAAGGTAACGCTCGGCGTTGAGTTCCGCTACTCAAAACACATTGGTTCGGGCGGAAAACGGAGAACGGAGTTTCTTAACACTACCCTCGGTCTTTAAGTAAAAGTAAAAAAAATATATTCTACAATACACTCCCAAGTTCTACATAATCACAAAGTTAAGACTTATCTTCTTAAGTAAAGTACATAAACAAATCTTTGTTGAAACACAAAGGACAACTTATTTGCTCACAATTAGATACACAAAGCTTTATCACAGTCATATTGTTGTTTACGAACTCTTAATTAGTATCATTGTCACATTTTGCTCGGTCTTGTCTTTTTAAATATAATTTTGAATGATATACTAGCTGTGCCCGCGACTTTATCAACGTGTAATTTTTAAATAGAATAGCCTAAGTTACTCCTTATTACATCAGCTATCTGCCAGTAGAATTCCCGTCGAAATCGGTCCAGCCATTCCAGAGATTAACTGGAACAAACAGATAGACAAAAATGGTAAAAATATTATTTTGGTATAAGCACCGCGTATACTTACATATGCATTTGGTAAAAAGCGGCTAAATTAATGTCACAAACAGGCACTCCAATTTTATTTATTTGTATAGATGAAATTTGACTTGTGTAGGCTAGGGTTAGTCAATTTTTGTATATTTATGTATATTTATGATCTATAGCGTTGAAGTAACAGTTCAATGTAATTGGCTATCGTGGCGCAGTGTGACGGCGTCGGACGTAAGCGTCGTGTGTAAGCGATGAATGATTATATTTAAAATATTTTCATTTCTCCTCTATGGTGATAAGACAAAGCACGGCGTTGAGTTCCGCCACTCAACACGCAAACCTTGATATACGGGAAAAAGCGTGAAGCTAAATTAATTCAAATATAATAAAATTGTTACCAATACATCATAATTAAAGTTAAGAATATTATAAAAGCTTTCATCCTCTTGATTTTTTTTATTATTAATTTACTTATCTAGGGAAGTGCAACGAGAAAACAATGTTTAACTTAATCATTCGGAAAGTTAACGTGTAAATTCTTATTTATATATCCAATTATACGAGGCAATTTACTTTACAGGCATGTTTCCAACGTGATTTAAAATATTTTATCCAATTAACCAGTCTTTTTCCTTAAAAAAATATTCTCTTTCGTGATAATGTGAATAAAAAGTTAAAAAGAACATTTTGTGAAGTAACAAATACAAAAATTAATTGACGAAAATAAATAATATTCACATAATTCCCACTGCCTATAAACACTGAGGGGAAGGATGTATACATTAAAACTTTTTTTAATCCAATATTATTTTTATTCCCATATTATAGGTAAACGTAGCTTTTGGCACACCCGCAATACAACTTCTTGAATTCCAGGTTTTTATAATAGGTTCTCTGTTTAACGCGGGAATAACGTTTAGATAAAAAGAAAATTAAATATATCGTTTTTAATATATCTTTTTTTTAAAAAAGCGTAAATTGGAGGACAAATTTTCACTACGCGCATGTCGCGCATTTAACGCTGCATGTGGTTTATATTCAAGTATGGAATAAAATTCCGAGTCAAATTCGAACCCACAAGCAACGTTCGCAGGTAGGTAGGTTTATTTATATTACGCATAAGTTCTATGATAATTGTGACAAAGTCAGTTTAAATATGAAATGCAATCAGTCAAGTAATGTTGGCAAACTCCGGTAATGTCAGAATGTACCGATAAAGAAACAAAGACGACCGACGCGACTATCTTTTATTTATAACGGCACATAAATTCCTCTATCTTAAAGTCAATAAACATAATCTATGAAGTACTTGTCTTAGAAAGTGTTTTAACTTATATAAAGAACATTAATGTTAGTGATGTGGCCGTCGGGGCGTACGTCGGGACAACGTCTGACTGTAAACACGATTGGTCGCAGGTTCGATTCTCACACGGGGGAATGATTATATTTAAAATATTTTCAATGCTCCGCTCTGGTGCCTAAGATGAAGCGCGACGTTGAGTTCCGCCAATGAACACGCAATGTTCCGATTTCGGTAGTAAAGTCGAATAGCCTGACTATGAACTGCTATGGTGGTACAATCCTGAAGCTGTTTTAATTTATCATCAGAAGAAATGAACCTACTATCATCGTAAATAATATGTGTGTATATACTAACAGAATGTTAGTGATAATCACTTTTAGACTATTTAGAAACGCCTATAGCAAATATTCTTGTCAGCTACACAATAGCGGCGTCGACAGCCCCTCAAATTGCGTTTTACTATTGTATTTTCATATAATCGCCAGAATTTACGATACTAGATATGCATTATTTTATCGAAAATATGAACCTGCTCCGTTCACAATGCGATGTAAATAAGGAAGTAAATAACCTAAATAGTTTCAGATACTATAAACAAAATAAGAAATGGTCTGTATATCGCTGGTATTATATGCAAACGCGATACTAGGCTTTGTAAAATCCTGTGTGGATCAAAGAGAATATTCCGTATACTTTTTTAGGGATTTACTAAGCTTTTTTTGTCATACAATACTTTGTTATTTACTTGGTACAAGTTATTTTGATATTTATAAAAACAATCTAAAGTATGAGTGAAGAGTTAAAAAATCACCTACATCTTAAGAATTTTGCACAAACAAATTACCTGGACTTACAAAAAATTATATGATTTTTTTCCGAATCCATAATTAGAATCAAACCCACAACCCTAGTGTATAGTCAGTCAGTAACATCCAAACTGTCAATAATAAATGACTAAGTCAATCCACGCAATTTCATGCGAATATAAAAATCGTAACAGTGTACTCTTAATACAACCTTGTATTCCTCCAGCACTAGAAATCAATCTTGAAAATGTGCTCCCATTGAAGAGAACGTCTTCATCGAAGAGAGAACAGATTTATGAGCTATATAAATAAAACATATGTAATATCGCCAGTGAACGACGATCATTACAGACAGCGTGTTATTTTGTTATGACTTATCAGACGTGTATTACGATATATTTATTACTAGATTAGATGGAAAAAGCTTGAACGCATAGCAGGGTACAAGAGAATCTAGTGCCCAGACTCTCCTCTGTCCACTTTCGAAAATTCGTGATATTTCGTGTTTAAAGAGAAATTTGAACTTAGCCAATCCCTCTAGTGGAAATCGAACCTGTAACCATTAGTTCACAGTTAGAACCCGTCCCGCTACGCCTCAATGAAATATTTTAAAATAAGCAAGCTTATCTTTATAATGTAAGAGTTCTACATTCTTGAACATGCTCAATAAGTAAACTAAGTGTCAAATAGTTTACACTATAAACCTGAAGTTGATTAAAGGCAAATGGTGTGTGATAACATCGCACGAGCACGACGCGTGATGACGTGATGTTATTATAGATTATAATATAATAAAAGTGCTATTTTGTAACTTACTTTGTGAATATGAGATTTTTTAGCCGTGCCCGCCTTCGCGACTACGTCCGCGTGGAATTCCATAATAAAAGCCTAAGTTACTTTTTATTACGTCAGCTATCTGCCAGTGAAAGTCCCGTCAAAATCGGTCCAGCCATTCCGGAGATTAGCCGGAACAAACAGAACAGACTATAATTGTAAAAATGTTATTTAGTAATATATATATCGTGTATGCATTCAGTATAACGCAGTCATTTTACTATTACAAATAGATACTCCAATTATCAATCTATCAGATGTAAGGAATTTTAACCCTGCGGGTGTTTTTTGATAAAAATAGCAATAACTTTCATATCGTTTTCAATATACACATTCTTTAAGATTGAAACTCGAGTCCTTCCACATTACGTACCTAAGCCATATTGTTTTGAAAATAAAATGTTATGTTAAAAGATTTCAATGTTCGCGTTTACACTGTGCCACAATGGCCTCATTGGATTAGTTGTGGGTTCGATTCCCACTAGGTGGAATGATCATATTTTAATTTCTTCGCTCTAGTAAACAAGACAAAGCTCGGCGCTGAGGTTTATCCGTTTCGGTCTCGAATTCAGGTGAAGAGTAGAGTGTCTTGACTTTACACTAGGTTAAGCGGAAAAAACGTGAAGCTGCAATAAATGTAAACGTTTAGTCAAATCGTAACTTCCATGCCTCCCTTAATTGGCTTACATGATAAAATCCAAATATTTTCATCGAAACAACAATAAAGACTCTTATCTATAATAAAGTTGGCTTCATTATTGACAGGTGGAATCAACGTTTGATTTGATTGCCAATTAGAGCTGTCGTTTGTAGCTGATATTCATTTGAAATCGTTTTGTGAGTGAAAGTTGAAAGGATTTATTAATAAATTGTCCTGGAAAACCTAGAAAATCGCTGAAGAAGAAACATCAAAAATTGTAATAACATTATAATAATTACTATAAATGTCGACATTTTAATACAATTCGGCAATATTTTTTTAAGCGTATTCGGCAATAGTCAGTCATGGGTTTGACTCTGCTCGGGGTAATACTTTTCAGTTCAGTGGAACAATGTATGACTGTAAAACAATGGTTGTCGGTTCGATTGCTACACAAAGAAAATATTGCTTTTTTTAAATTATATTTTATTAAAACACTACGGTCATATTATGGTCCATACTTTTGTTTTAAATATTATTCCTTTTTTATATGTAATTTTTTTAACATTATCAGTGCTTACAGCTAGGTTTACACGAATCAAAGAGAGTTTATTAGCTCACCTCATTACATACCTAAAAGACTCCAGCTTTTGTAAATTATTTATAGAATACAGTTTCTGTAGAAAAAATGATCGTATTTAAATTATTTCCAGTTCCACGGTCTGATAAGGCTCCACGGTCTGGTAGTAACAGCGTGGCGTTAGATTCAGATATACATTTTTTAATTATAGGTTACATAGCGGTCATTATTGAGGTATTTAGTATTTTTTTTTTGTTATTTTATTTCTTTCATTGCATTTTGAGCATGATGTCATGTTGATAATGTGTATTTTCGCTTAATTCAGACACGCGACACAGCCTTGCCGCTCCTATTTAAATTGAAATAATAACCTTTAGGAAAACCCATAGAGACCCACAATGTTGTGCGCTTGAAATAGATTATACTTTGTTTTATATTTGGCTTGACATTAGATCACATGCCTTATTTTTATGTCAAGGGAAAAATTAGGGCCATCATTAAAATGGACTGACAGATTATTCAGCTAAACGCATTTGTTGCAATGTCATATCATATTCCAATATATATATATTCATATTCTATTAGAAAAGTAAAATAGGACCTCTATTATCGTGGTCGTCACAGCGTCTGGCAGTAATCGCGAGAGTTGTGGGTTCGATTCTCTCTCGGTAATGATAATACTTAAATTAAATTCATTTCTTCGCTCCGATGATAAGATAAAGCGAGATGTTGATTTCAGTTACTTAACACGCAACGTTTTGAATTCGGGCGGAAAGTAGGGAACGGAGTGTCGTGACACTACGTTCTCTCTGACAACATTGCTATACGGGAAAGGTATTATGGTGAAAAAAAAATCATAAACAAAGCTAAATATACAATAAGTATGTATATATATGTTAGCTGAGTTAGAATCGATTCTGGAGACTGATGTCTCTATTAGAATCTCTTTCCTTCTATTTATCCAATTGAAAGCATCAATTTAAAAGGGTTAAGGATAACGATGTATCGATGTTTATCGTGAATTTTCTTTTCTATAACGAGGCTTTGGCTGGATTTTTGTATCAAAATGTAGATATGTAGGAAAAATATTTGGATTCTATTCACGTTTGATTTAAGATTTGGTGTATTTGGTGGATTTCTGAAAGGAATTTGGGTAGAGTATTTACTTATTTTGAAAGCTTAAAGTGGAATAAGGAAAATAATAATAATATTGTAAAAATAAACAATTTTAGTATAAACATTCGTAGGGTTTCTAATTTTATAAACTATGTCATTAGATATTTGTTTGAAAGCTGAATATGTAAAAAATACTAATATATTATTATTATATATTTATAATATTACTTGCCTCTGCCTGTGCGTCGATTATAACGTGAAAGAATAAATCAGTGTGCAACTAACTATCGCTAAGTTAGCTTGTTTCCTATTTCCCTATACCCAATATATACAGCAGTGGCGACGAGCGGAAACATGCTTCAATTTTAATCATAAATCCCGAAATATCTAGGATTTTTAACTTCATTTCGTCATAAGTAACCAGACTGGAGCAGTTAATAATCACGACTAAGTTTATCACCAACGATATTACTGACGACAATGACAAAGCCAAGGTTTAGTGAATGGCGATTCTTTAAAGCGCACTTAGCAAATCGACGCACAAACTAGCGAGTGACTTGGAACTGCCTAAGAAAGTAAAAGATTTAGAGTATGAAGAAATTGTAGAATTACTTGACGTCATTTTCTCCTGATCCTCAGAAAAACCTGTACCCAAGATATGCAACAATTATGAAATGCAGAGGACTCGGTTAATCTTTGATAATACAGTATCGTTACTGGAGGAAGGTCACATAAATAGGAACAGGACCCTTCGGAGTATGTAGAGTTTGAAAGAAGAATTCATTGACCGTAGTGTTTGGCGCTCTTCTCTGTAAATACCAAGCTCTGGATATAACGTGAAGCTATAAAACATGCATGACGTAGGCTTATCCATGTGGCCATCGTGATGCAGTGGGACTGCGTTGAACTGTGAACGCGATGGGTCTGAATTCGATCCCCACTCGAAATGTTTAAGAAACATATATTTAGAAAACGTAAAAAAATTTGAAAGCAAATTTCAAATTTTTATACGTTTTTCAATTTCCTGAGTGTGTGAATAACTCTTTAAAAAAAAATATGTTAAAAATATTTATGAATGATTATATTTAAAATATTTCCTTGTTCTGGTAGGACAAAGCGCAGGATTGAGTTCCGCCACGCAACACACAATTTTATAAATTCGAGTGGAAAGCGGCTAACGGATTGTTATGACACTTAAGTTCTCATCTCAAAAAAAGTAGGATTATATTTTACGTGAAAAGAAAATTAAAATGACTAAGGCTAATTTTTCTTTAGCTAAAATGTTATCCGTATACGAACAGAAATCGGAGAGAATTGTCATTTATCTAATATAATGCAGTTCCCACAAAATCAAAAGCCGCCAACCACTAGCAAATGATTGCTATTGCCATTAACGACGATATAAGATGCAATAAACGTCATTATCAGATACTAATGCTGTCATACACACTGACCGTGACATAATGGTAATGACCGTTCGGTGCATCTAATTGACTTGTCTAAAGTAGCGGATTCGATTTTTATGTGGAGCAACTTATTATTGGGTTTAGTTTAAAAGAAATAAAAAAAAATAAAGGAGTTTGTGAAGTTTATGACTTCAAACTGAAAAGTGATGTGAACATAGGACTATTATAATTAAACATTTGTTATATTTAAGGCCATTTAGCCTCAGTTGTAGATTTAATAACCACTAGGAATGATTTTTATATTTAAATTATTTTCATTTCTCCGCTCTGGCTCTAGTCCGCATTGTCTCAATGCGCGGCGTTGAGTTCTGCCACTCAACACTCAACGCATTGTCTTCTTATTGGGGCAGAAAGTAGAGAACAGGGCGTCTTGAAGCCGAGACATTGCCTGAGTGGCGGAGTCACCACATTGAAGAAATGAAAATAACTTTAATATAATCATTCCCCCAAGTGTAAATTGAACCCCCAACTATCGCATCTACCATTAGACGTAATCACACTGTGTCACGATGACTCATTCTCTGGTTTTAAGTGATACTTTAAAATGCTTTAAAGCCTATATATAATGTTCAAATACCACTCGGAGTCCAGGCATATTTATATATAATATTAATGTTTTCTAAGTGTTTTTGGAAAAGTTTTGCGTTCTTGTTCATAATGTCCGAATTTAAATGGACGGGAGGTATAGAAGAGTTTTTATCATTAGATACTACTATAATACAACATAGCAGTTTACAAGACATACCCTTTTGCATATAACAACGTGTATGATACCTTAATAAATTGATATAGTTCACATTGGACATTTCCATATATATAATTTATTAATGCGTAAAGTGTACTCCTAATATTGTAGTATAACCTCTGACCCTGGAAACACTGAACCTGCTCGTATCATAAATTTTTCATCTCGTGGAGCTTTCAAACATTTACTTATGCTGTTTGATGTAGCTAAATAACTACAAATACTTTGAATACGGGAATGTTGACACGTTACTTATTATTCTAACTATTATATTATGAATAACTTTTTGCCGCATAGTAGGCTAGTGTCAAAAAGTAAATAAGTCTTTTATGGGTCTGAGTATACGCATATATAATAAGATTCCACAGCCTATGTTAGATTTGCAACTCCAGAAATTTAAAGCCGCTATAAAGACAATACTAATAAATAAAGCTTATTACTCTGTAGAAGAATATTTAAAAGATAAAAATGTGTGGAAGTAATATGATTTGAGTTTGGTGCAGGTTAGCTACCACTGTATTAAATGATTTAATTGTAACTTTTGTATTTGAAAAGAGCAACTGTTGAGATATTTGCCGGCTCTTAGCAGAACTGCCTTTCGAGCCGGTGGTAGCTTTATGTTCCTTCGACTTGAATAAAGAGTATTTTGAACTTGAATTTGAAAACTCTCTGCCTTCTATTTCCCACCCTAATTCTCGAATTATCAATGTCTCGCATTGTGTGCTTTGTCAATGAGATTACTCAACGATACATTTTATCTTAGCAGAGCAGAGAAATTAAAATATAATCATTTAGCCGATTGTGAACCGAACCCACAACCAATCACGTTTACATTCAGACGCTGTCCCACTGCGTCATGACATCGATGAATTATATTATTCAACTTCATTTTATTTATTACTAGCTGTGCCCACAACTTTGTCCTCGTGGAATTCTATAGTAAAAGTAGCCTCTCGATACTCATTATTACGTCAGCTTTCTGCCAGTGAAAGACCCGTCAAAAATCGGCCTAGCCGTTTCAGAGATTAGCTGGAACAAACACACAGTCATACAGACAAAAATTGTAAGAAATTTACCATTTATATGCATACATATGTATTATTTACATACATATGTATTATTTACATACATATTTATAATTACATTACATACTATAATTTACATTACATATTTACATACATATGTATTAAGTAAAGAACGTTTATAGAAAACGTCTAAAAATAAATCGCAGCAACATTCGAACCCGCGCCTCTTGGAAGCCATCCCAGCGCTTTGACAGCTTGAACGCATGGCTGCGTTCAATTTTTAAATTTTCTAAAAATTTTGAAATGAATCTATTTTAACCGGGTTAATCGCGTATAATTTTAGTATTCGAAAATACATTTTTAGAACCCGGTTGGAAACTTTCTACCACCTGGGACCCAATACTGAAAACTTTGAAGTCTCAATTCCATCACACCAGAGATCAAGATACAGTCAGCTCATTTTGCAAGAATCCAACTAAGAAATCGTTGGCGGTAGTTTGAGATAATAATTGTATCAAATGACAGACAAGCGCCACCTCAGTCTACCTGTGACCACTGACTACTGTAAAGTGTTCGAAACGTCGGGTTCTAAAAATGTATTTTCGAATACCAAAATTATACGCGATTAATCCGGTTAAAATAGTTTCATTTCAAAATGTGTAATAATCGCGAAAATCAAAGAACTTATTTTCTAAAAATGTTTTTATATTTCATAAGTTTCTTAAGTGTGTGAATAACACTTTCAAAATGTTGAAAATAAGCATTTATTCGGTTATTTTAATATTACAAACATATACTCCAATTTTATTCATTTGTATAAGCTTATAAACTATTACTAAAAACTATTGCATTTGTATAAGCTTAAAGACTACAGTCTGGATTTCTAAAAAGAAACAAAAGGCGTTAGATGTTTACAGTACAAATTTACAACCCACACAGGTAAAATCGCGATCAAAAGCTAGTTAGCAATAAATGCTCTTCTAAATGAACGGAATTGATCCCTCATGCCGCTTAATTTAAGCTGGATGAGATGAATAATTCATTTATTTTAAGCCCTGTTTATCCTTTTAGCTTTGCATCTTCATCTGTCAAGTATTTGTTATAGCACCGTATTTATACCTAACATCCTGCCTACCTATTTTAATATTTTTAAAGTGTTATTCACACACACACATGGCGCTACAATAACCTCACTGAATATAAACACTTATTTTGTACTGAAGTTAAAGCAGAGTAAACAGTTTTAGAACATGTATAAAAGTTTGAACGTAGTGTGATTCGTACCCTAACAACAAAAAATAATTGTAATAAGCGTATAAGAATTACGACGTAGCCGGATGTAGAACGCATGGATTAGCGGCTAGAGCACTTGGACAGTATCCAGAGGCGCGGGTTTGCCGCTGTCCCGCTGTGTTCAAATTTTTATACGTTTTCTAAAACTGTTTACCCTGCTTTAACTTCAGTACAAAATAAGCGTTTATATTCATTGAGGCTATTTTGTAGCGCAATGGGCCAGCGTTTGACTGTAAGCACGACTGGATGTGGGTTCGAATCTCACTCGAACTATTTCGATAATTTTTATATCTCTACGCGGCGTTGAGTTTTGCCGTTCCAATGCGATGGTTACATATATTTTTAGATATTCAATACAACAACCCTTATTTCTTAAATAACATTTTGAATTATGACTCATATAAATGCTTAAGCATCATCAAATCATAAGTTTGAACATTTATAATAAAAATAGTGCTCTGATTTAGAATATCCTATAGTTCGTTTTATCCGCATAGTAGGGGGGTAGTCAGAAAGAACCTAGTGTCAAGACACTCTGATCTCCACTTAGGCTTGTTCACCAGAGCGTGGCAATAAAATAAATAAATTATGATAATTTCTCCGAGTGGGAATGGAATCCTCAACCAAAACGTCAGACGTTCCACAGTGGCCCGAACACCTATTAGGAGTATGTATTATAATGAAATACCTAAATTATAGATATTTTACTAGTATTAAGCTGAATAACTTTTTTTTCCGTCAAAAAGAACCCACATACAGTAGTATCTACAGCATCTTTCCTACAAAGTCGTAGCACTAAAACAATTAGATTACGGTCATGTCAATCATTAATAATCCAGTTTTCATACCTTTCCCAATTAAGCTCGGCATGCCCAATATTGTTTTCTGGAGGATTTTTTGCGAATTCATTATTCAGCATCCAAGACAGGATAGATGGAAATATTCACGTTTACTCGACTTTTGTAGAGTGAGATATTGTGGTTGTGAGATATTAAGGTATATGAAAATGTGCTGAGGAAAAAGTGTGTTATCTTAGTAATTTTGGGTTAGGTATTTATGTACATTTCTTCAGAATTATTACGGTTAAATTACGCGGCGCATAATTCAGTTAACGATTGATGGGATGTACTTTTTTGATGCTTTCGATATCACGTTAATAGTTCATTTGGGCGGAAAGTTGAGAACGAAGTGTTTTTACACCAGGTTCTCTTTGCCTCTGTGGAAAAAGCGTGTAGCTGTAAAAAGTACCTGCTTTTTGTTTTTCTATTTTGATAGGCATTGCAAATCTTTCATTATATAAAGAATCAGTTTATTTATTAGCTATTTATGTTAGTTTAATCTGAACGAGATTACCAACTTTGCCTAGCATGGCAACTGATTTCTCTATAGAAAACTATAATCGTGGCTGTATTTTTATATGAGCGAGATATTAGATGGTTTCCAAAATGTGCGGTTTCGAGTCCGCTAAGTTAAAATTTTTATACGCTTTCTAAATCTTTCTTATCCTTGGTGTATGAATACACTTTAAAAAACTATTAACATTAGTATATATCTTACAATTTCGTTTCACATTTATTGCGATGTTGAGACCTTTTTAAGGTTTAAAATATTGAAGTCACTTTAGAAAGTTTAGTACTTCTGAAATCTTAGGCACTTTAATAATATATCACAGAGCCTTATTAAACATTACCATTGTTATTAGCTTTTGGTTTTAATAAATCGGTCTGATAGAAAATATCTTCGAAGAAAACAAGGCGATTTGTACACGTTGGAATAACACGCCTCGCTCTTCTCAGGCTTCATCTAAAATTTTATAGACCCAGTTTTTCATAGTATTGATTGTGTGGTGAGATATTTTATTTTCATATTATTTTATACTATATCTCTGCCTTATGTTTCTTTTACCGTAAATTGAGTTGTTAATGCAAAAGTTTTGACATTCCACGTTATAAATAAAATAAAACTTGCCATTACATAATATCGGGCAGACAGAGAAACCTAATGTCAAGGTACGCTGTTGTCCAATTTCCGCCCGAAATTGAAACACTGCGTAGTGTATTGAGTAGTATTGAGTAGTGGAACTTTGCGCTGCGCTTTGTCTTAGTAGTACTTAAATTTCAGAAAGAGAAATGTAAATAATTTAAATATAATCATTTCCCTAAGTGGGAATCGAACTCACAACCAATTACGTCAGACAGCTGCCCCACTGTGCTATGAATGGTCTTAATCAAACGTCGCTAACTTCATTTTGCATTTTAATTAAACAACTATTCTCTATATACAATACAGATAAAGCAATACTTTTTGATATTAAACTATTTTTAACCGGATTAATCGCGTATAGTTTTGGTATTCGAAAATACATTTTAGAAACTCGTCGTTTCGAACATTTTACAGTAGTCCGTGGTCACAGGTAGACTGAGGCAGTTGTCTGCCAGTTGATACAATTATTATATCAAACTACCGCCGTTAAAAATAGTTTCATTTCAGAATGTGTAAAAATCGCGAAAATCATAGATTTCATTTATTAATGCAATACTTTATATTATACAATATGGAAGACTTAAATGTTCTGAAAGACTTTACAACTAAACAAAAGACTAATATATACGACGTTCATATTATACGACTACATTATATATAGAAGAAACAGTTAATTTCCAATACAATACTGCCATAAAAGCTGGAATTCACCGCGTACCAGGAACTAGCCGTTTCCTTAAATAAATGATATGTTATTGATAGTTTTACCTTTTGATTGATGGTTGGTGTACATTAGCCGCGTCGAGACGTTGCCGGTTTATTTCAAACTGAAAATACTAAAATAAACTTCTACGTACATATACAATTTGGTTTACATCCATATGAATTTAATACTTGTTTAAATTTTTTTGTTAACTTACTGTTTTATATTTCTGATTGTAAACGCAATGTTAGGGGGTCTATTCCGATTCGGGGGAATAATTTTATTTAAATTATTTTTATTTCTTCACTGCAGGTTCTGTCCGTATTCTGGTGTGCGGGATATACCGTGAAGCTGCAAAGTCTTAGTCTTATATTTCATGTAGACAGAGTAAACTTAATGGTAAATCACGGTACACTCCACATTTCTGTTGTAAATAATTTAGAAATAATATAGAATGGTAAAAATTTAAATGGGTAAATATTAGTTAAAATATATTTCTCCCTGGATGGCTGCTAACTGTAACTGCAACTGTGGCGTGATATTTCAGTTCAGTATAGTTCAGTGAAATTTCTTTGTCGGTATGTCGCACTCGAAGAATAAAAGTGACATAATTAAAAAAAATGTTTGGTAATGGTTATGGCAATAACTACAAATATAGTAGAACTTACAAAAAAGTTTAGTTAGTTCACTTTTATTCTTAAGTGGTGGAATGGAGCAAACTGTTATGGGAAATTACTGAAAAAATATAATAAATATAAGAATAATAAATATCAGTATAATAAATATAAAATAAAAAGTTAAAAATATAATTATAATCATTCCACGGAGTCGGATCGAACCCACTACTAATCGCGTTTAAAGTGAGAGGCTGTCCCACTGCGCCACTATGGCGTCACTAAAGCTTTTAGGTAATAACGAGACTGCAAAATAATATAAGACGTTATAGAAAATTCAACTTTAGTCACTTTCATTGTAATCGATTCTATGATATGTAGAAACCTCTAGTAAATTGTATGATATACAAATAACACAGTAAGAACTCTGCAACTCTCTGATAGGCGTCACATTATTTATTACGGTCACACAGTAGCATGTTACATACACATGTACACAAAAATATACATTAAGTTAAGCTTGCTCTTGTTATGTAAAGTGAGTTGGGAAATGTATCTTAGGACATACATTTCATTATTAAAACTAATATAATACAAATGTATAAAAATATATAATTAAAATATACGTAAAATTTCGCGAAATTACCCAAAAGTTTTTGTTTATCTTCATACTTTTTCCGTATAGCGGGGTAGTTCGAAAGAACCTAGTGTTAAGACACTACGTTCTCCACTTTTCACCCGAAATCGAGGCATTGCGAGTTAAGTGGCGGAACTTAACGTCGCGCTTAATTCCGTTATAGCGGAAAAAATAATATAATTTAAATATAATCCTTCCCCTGAGTGGGAATTGCCACACACCTCGTTCCAAACTCGTTACAAATCATACACAGTCAGACGATGTCACATATCATATTCTAATTTTAAATTAATCCTATCTAATGTTTTCATAAGGATCCCTGTAATCTGCATATCATAACTTTTATACATAAATACATACATAAAGCTCCTATATACGTAACTAAATATACTACAATAAGGTTTAATCAGATCATATAATCAATACATAAGCAATAGCTACTAATATATAGTAATTTTAAAGCATTACGTGTGCAAGCATCTTTACTGAGCTTTTAGAAGAGCTTTGATGTCTATAATTAGAGGCTCTTAAATAGACAGATACTACAACAAATGTTTGTTATTAGGTCAAAATAACAATTCGACATTCATATTAGACGTTACGATTTTCATTCATTTCATATTGAAATATATATATATATATATATATACATATATGTTTAGGTTTATTGCAGCTTTACGCTTTTTTCCGGATAGCACGTTAGTCACAGAGAACCAACCTAGTGTCGAAATAGTTTATCCTCTACTTCCCACCCTACATCGAAACATTGTGTGTTCAGTGGCAGAACTCAACGTTCTGCTTTGTGTTACCAGAGTGGAGAAATTAGAGTATAATTAGAGTGGGAATCCAATCCACGACCAATCGCAATTATTGTTAAGCGCTTTCCTACTGGGGCACGATGGCCTCAGGATTTGAAGTTAAAAGAAATGATTAATTTGATGTAAAAAAAAATATACTCAAAGTTCAAAAAACTTTATGAATGTGAATTTCACTAACTATATCTTATTTTAATTTTAATATTTCCTTACTTCTGTATATTTATATAAATTTTTTCATAATTTAATTATTATTTATATACAGAGTGTCTTTTCACTTGAACAATATCTTTATATATCATGATTTCAATGGCGATTTTACATTTTAAAAATAACATTATTTAACTTTATAGTTAAATACTGTAAAATGTTCGGTCCTTGATTTAGTTTCTTTTGTTTATTTTGATTGAAATGTAAATAAACTTGGTTTATTTAAAAGTAAGCAAAGTCAGGGCGTGTGTAATACATACATTGATATGAACTACTTGCAAATTAAGTAAAATAAGTAACGAACGGGATCTCTGAGACTTATTTAACCGTCTACACTTGAATTACCAGCTATGTTAGTCACCAAAATGAGTAAAACGTCTCGTGCAAAAATAGCCGAGTAGTCTGAGAGTACGACCGTATTAATACGATGTTAAATACGATCGTATGAAATTGTGTTATTTTATTCTTATACATATTATATGTGTTGCTTTTAAAGAAAACGTTTATCGTCAAAATATTAATAATATTTACGATTTTTTCTCTGATATGATAATAATTAAAAAAAATTAAATAAAGAACTTTTAAGATTAAATTATGAATAATTTTATTTTCTTGGTTAATTTTGTGAAATGTACGTTCTCTTTACTTTAAGTAGATTATTTTTATAGCTTTCTATAATACTCTAGAATCTAGAATTAGTATATACATATAGTAGGTACTATTTAGTTTACATTAATACTTATTTATTTATTTGGTTCACCAGACAGAAAATTGCACAATATTTTTATATCTAAATTTTAAGGTACATACCGCATGCAATGATGGAGATTGATGCAAATACTTACTTTTATATATAGACAATACACTAGAAATAATTATAAAACAAGTCTCAGTGGTAAGATAGTTAGCAAGTTAATGATAGATCTACAACGCTTTGTTCTACTATAATTCTAGCAAAAACGAGACACCGGGGGGTAATTACCTAATATACCTGCGAAAATGCGCTTCCACAAGGTTAGGCTTACGTGAATTCCTAGGCACTTAAAAGAAATTTTGTACAAATAACGGATTATTATACATAAATACATTGTTTTTTTTTCTAAATAATTTTACTTGAAACTATTTCCTTTTAATTATTTATGTACACTTAAAAATAAAAGAAAAAAATGTGTACAAAGGATGACTTATCTCTAAAAAAGATCGCTACCGAAATAAAACCCTCGAATGTGAGAAAGTTTGAGGTGAAAAGATGCTATTCGGGTACAGGACTTATATTATGTATTTATTACAAATATCTCTACGTATTATAAAAATGTAACTGGTAGCTGTCTGTACATGGAATATATATGAAAAAAAATATTATAAGAGGCATTTATCAATATAATAGAACCTAAACAATGATTTCAATTATCTTTTCTGCTTGTCCGTTTGTGCACGCTAAACTTAGATATGGTTTAACCGATTTACATGCAATTTGTCTATTATATTGTGGTAAACTTTCTCGACATTTAGTGTTTATTTAACTCCAAACATTTCATAAACAAAAATGTTACAGCCATTTAAATTATAAATATAAGCAATGTTTGTGATTTAAGTGAGAACGCAGTTCGCTAGTTATACAATATAACCATACATATATAAAATATACCAAAATAAAAAAAGAATAGGTTGAAATATAGATAAAAGTAAAAAAGAAAAAAGGAAAGTATTAATAGGCTATAAGCAATAAGTTTGGACAGTCGCCTCTTGGCCTCAGTCTTACTAAGTTTAAACCGCAGCGGATGTATGGGTAATTCGTAAAACACTTGTTTTCTTACATTCAAGTTTCGTCTGTGGACTTTGTTGTTGTAATGAATAAGCCTTTACTTTAAGACTAAGACTTTTGTTTGTGAATTGAATTTAAAGTATAAATATTATAGCGTGTTATTTGGTTGTAATGGATTCGAATTTAAATAACGCTAATTAAATGTATTTCTTTATTTTTACTCATGATCGGTCATATGCACTTTATATTTAAGAAAAAAAATTCAAGAGATGATTGTATATAACACATAATTGTATAATACGACCACGTACTTTTAATGAATTTCTATAAATCATATCATACAAAAATCGACCTAGTTTTTGTTTCAGAACAAGTGATTTAGACCACTTTAAAAATTTAATTTAACGTCTTTCCGTCTCGTCACAGAAGTAATAGCTTTACGAAATGGGTTTACGAATAACTTTCTCTTGACAACGCATTTACGAGTATGTACCTCCTAGCCAAAAAGAGTTGAACGTTTTGAAATAACATTATCTAAAATTGCAATTTATTATTATTAAAAAGATAAAAGTGGATACGGAGAGTTATGATACTGGCTTCTCTCTGCTCTACACTCACTCGGCATACGAAACTATATTCGGAGAGATGGGTAGAGTCTGACTGTAAACGGTTGTCTCACCTCCAGTAAGTACAGCGAGGCGTTCAGTTTCGCCACTCAACGACTCATGGCTATCATGACTATGGGGAATGTAAAAAAAACATATAAATAAACAAAATATTGAATATTTGAAGTAGCAGATGTTTTGAATCAACGAAGTCTAGACGAAGCAAATAAGGTAACATCGATGGTTAAGCAATCAAATAGTCTACGCCAGTATAAAGGGGTTAGCCTATAAATCGTCAACAGTATTAAACTTGTATAAAACGGACCTTAAAGCTTAAAGGAGAACGGAAAGTTTTCTCTACGAGATTATCTTTCTACATGTATAAAATAACTGAATCTTTGATTATATAAAATAGCGACTGACTGAATACGCAACTGATTGTTAGCTTGATTCTCGCTCGGAGAAACGATTATTTTTAAATTACTTTCATTTTACCGGTCTTCAGGTATTAAATTATACACGTCGGTCGGTCATTCGGGGTATTAAATATAATACCTACATAAAAAATGAGAAGCGATGATTGAGATTTTATCCTTAAGCATCACTAGCATTAGTTGAGTTACATCTTTTGCCATATTTTATTTATGATTAACTGTCTTATGTTTTTGTTAAAATCTAATAATAATAAGTAAATCCGATAGTCTCATACAATAGCTCAGTCTATCGACATTGGATAGTCCCAGTTTCTCATACGTCATAGTTCCTACGAATTAGGCGGTGGCCATCTCTGGGCAATTACCTGTGGTTACTTAGTGATTGATCCCGGCTAAAGCGTCACAGTAAAATCAATTATTATATCGAAAAGGCCTCTATGTGTTGGACCTGTACCCCCCCACGCAAGCCTTTCAAAGAACCGGGTTCTTTTGAACCCGAGATTCCTTAAAGAAATACATAATAATAACGTAAGTGCTAATAATTTGTTAATGTTTATGTTAGTACATCTTGAAAGATAAAGTTTTGTTGTTTAATGTAATTATCACTGATGGATCTAAATAAATAAATAATATAATATATTATAGTTTTTTAGTAAATGTGTTTTTATTTATTAATTTATTTTAAATCAAGTCTGGACATGGCAAATAAGGCAATAATGGTGGTTAAACGAACAAATAGTCTACACCAACGTAAAGGGGTTAGTCTATAATTGATACTCCCTACGGTTTGCGCCTCGTATTGAAAGTAAATTGCCTTTTAGCTTAGAACTTCAGAATTAGTTTACAAGGTTTACTCATATGATAAAATAACAAAACAACTAAGTATGCTTTAATAGAATAAAGTACCAGTATGTTATATATACGAGTCTATTATATATAGACTACTCGCTGTTCCCGCTTCTTCTTCTTCGGCGTGAAATTCTAAAATAAAAGTAGCCTAAGTTACTTTTATATTACATCAGCTATTTGCCAGTGAAAGTCCCGTTAATCAGCCCAGCCGTTCCAGAGATTATATTGTAAAAAAAAATTTGTTATGGTAAATGTTAGTTTGTTATATATTTGGTATTTGAAATTTATATTTATGAGCAGAATTTGTATGAGAATTGAATAAAAAAAAAGGAAGGATTTATCTAAATTATTTTTGCCAACTAAGTGCGAGGGAAGAAATTAAAAAAAGGGATCGTTAGACCTGTTAGATTGCATTAATAGAAAGTGACTAATTTAACTTTAACTACCGTATTAAATGAAAAAGCACAAGTACATTCATTCACATATGAATTGACTATAAAATGAATGTAAACGCTCTACAACGTAGAGGTTTTATGTAAGTGCTGATTAGAGAGCAAATATCGTAGATCTAAAGCTCTTCTGTAAAGGTCGAATTGCTAAAATAAAATGCTTCAAAATCATGCAATGGATTGGATATTTTTATGCCCTTAATGCATTAGTAGGTTTGGATATTGTTTTATATTATCGATGATGAGAAAATCTAAATCTAGTGAAAATACATGGTTAGGTATAGTAGAAAAAACGGAAAAGTTCTTTTAGTAAATATTTTTCGTTTGAATTTACAATCTATAATAAATCGCCCAAATATATAATAACTGAAAAAGGTTTTTAATAAAACGTATAAATGTTTGAAATTGAACATGAAATTCGAACCGACGCCTTCTGGAAACCGTCGAAATTATTATACGATTATTATAAGTTTTTTTTTGTTGTTAGCATCTCTGTTGAGAGATTTTTAAGTTTTTATACGTAACGTTTTCAAATATACGTGTTCTGAAATGTTTTTCTATTTTCTAAGTGTGTGAATAACACATTTGTTAATATATACAAATTTGTTAATTTTACAAGTTACTGCTTTCATTTGACGCCTGTAACTTTTACACTTGAAGGCATGTAAGTAAGGCTATTTAAAAAAAATAAAAAAAAAATGTTTTGTAAATTGTAATACAGTTATTATTTAATTTTATAATTATTTTGTAATTATTATTTAATTTGTATCAAACAAACTTAGATATGATTTTGGTAAATATCTTCGCCAATATATTAGAAAATAAAAAGGCTTTGATGGACCTTTTTACCACCATAGAGCATGCTTAAAGTTTATATGAGGAAGAAGTGCATTAGAAACACACAGAAGTAGTAAATATCACTAACACACACTACCATAAATTGGACATGTACTTTTATTATAAAGTGACATACACGTTGCTAAGAAAACGCGTATTTTACGCATTAACTATTCTAGTATCTACACATTTTCGACGATAAAATATAAACCTATAACTTGAAACTAATAAAGGCCTCGCCAACTAAGTCATAAGTCTTTAATACAATATTGACACAGTACAAGCGTTTTAAGTTCTGTTAACAGATCTCTTTGCATTTACAAAGCTAGTTAAAGCTTTCTCAAAGCTCCATTATAAGAAATGAACATTTGTCAAGAAAAAAAACCAAATGGTTTTAATTAAGTTAAGTTCAACATTTATAGTAGTAGTATAGTAGTAACAAGTATAGTTTTTCTTTATTATAATTATATCATTTTACATTTCGTGTTCATTTACTTCATGGTAAGTGAATCAATTTCACCAATTAACTGAAGCCATATATGGCTAACATATATTCTTCTATAAACATACAATTTTTTTTTGCAACTCCTAATTCCAAATATTACCTATTCGGTGCTGGAACTCATCACCGCGCTTTCACTTAGTACAGCTGGGAAATGAAACTAATATTATCATTTCCAAGTGGGAATTGAACCCACAACCATCGCCATTATATTTATATTGATTTATACAGTTGTATACCTATTCTTCATAGTTAAGTCTTGACCCTCCATTACCGGAACGGTATCGCGTGTAATGGCCAATTTTTTCACCAAATCTACTTTATTAGGTAATAAGTAATATTTTTTTCACCAGATCTGCTTTATTAGGTAATAATCACTTCTCCAATATCCGTTATGAGGGTTTGTTCATTTAGCTTAAAGGTTCGACCCAAAGTAATAGAAAAAGCTTAAATTAGTATTATTTCAATATTCTTAACTAGTTAATGACTCTTGAGCTGTTTTATTTTAAAAAAAGCTACTTCACGCTTACTTGCCTCGTCATAGAGAACCTAGTGTCAAGACACTCCGTTCAACACTTAGTTTACGGCTATAGGGTGACAAAAAATGGAGAAAATAAGTGATAAGTCATTACTACACCAAGTTTTCCTATTATGAAGCTCAGTTTTCGCTTGTACTATGAGTAAAAAATAGAACATAAAGCTTTTCAAGAGTCATTAAATATCAATCACAATGTACAATACACGCTATTGTTCAACATCAAAACCAGTAAAAGGAAACTGGCTAATAAAAAATCGGAAACCGTCTCCTGTATAGAAAATGAAGATATTTCTTGTAATAAACACTTTGAAGATATTGAAGCGAAGTCGTTATAGGAAGTCGACCAATATTCGTTTCGTTTTTTGCCTATTTTTTTTATCGTGAAATACAACTATAAACATTTTTAGAAAACGTAGTGAGATTCGAACTCGAACATGACTGCTTGCGCTAGCTTGCTTAGCGGTCAAAGCGCTTGGACTGTTTAAAGGTAGCGTGGGTTCGAATCCCACTATATTCAAAATATTTTTATATGTTTTCTAAAAATATTTTTTATATATAACACAACAAATAAAATACAACTATAAAAATCAATATTAACATACAAATTGTATAATCTTATAAAAAATGTGTTACATTTTTATTTACAGTTATTTATTATAAAGCAGTTAAGGAACCACTGAGCTACAATGAGCTCAGTGGTTTGGCGCCTGGTTCTGAAAACGATAGTTCTCGTATATATATATTTAATATTATTGTTATAGAGATACTTAAATTATTTTTATTTTCCCGCTCACTTAAGAAAAAGTGTGGCGTTGCAATCCAGCACACAATAGGCAATGTCTCGTATTAGGGCGGAATGTAAAGTAATGGATTATTTATAGTAATGGATTATAATACGTTATATAATGGGTCTTCCATTTGGATCACATTTGTGATAAAAACTTTGCATTATTGAAATAGTATCTAAAAATGGTATTTGATATCATTAAATATGTATATTATATCTTTAAAGTGTCTTAATCAAACAATATCGTAGGATTAAAAATAAGCTTTATTTCTTTCAGTAATAACAATAAAGCCGTGTACATACCTCTTTCTTGAGAAACTTCCTCCGGGACTATACAAAATTCAAGCATAGCTTCCCGAAAACCAAATATCCGCTCAATATTTAAATTCCTGACGCTGCCTTGGCGTTGAGATATATCTCACTAATACACTATAGCACGCTTTTTCTCGTATAGCAGCGTTGGCAGAGAGAATCTGGTGTGAAACACTCCGTTCTCTCCATTCTGCCTAAATCCGAAACATTGGGTGTTGTGGCGAAACTTAACGCCGCGCTTTGTCTTGTCACCAGTAGGGATAAATGAAAATAATTAAAATCGTATTCAGTCAGACGCTGTCACTCTGCTCAACGGCCGATATAGTTGTGTCCATAAGAGAGTAGTGTATTTTTTAAATAGAAGCATTATATTGAAATCTTGTCCGCTTAATTTTATTTAAAGTTTTTTGTAGGACAACCAAAGTAATATTTGCGTTAAGATACTCCGTTCTCTTTTACATCTTGTATGGCGGTACCCAATACGTTTTCTATAATTAGATGAAGTTTGCAAAAGTATTTTTTAAATGAACACGGCATGGGAATCGAAGCTATAATCGTCGCGTTCAGAGTATACACTAAAAGTGAATTGGAGTGTCAATTGGCTTATTCTAATTAAGCTCCAAATTATAATGTATAAGTACGATTTATTAGAAACAACATTCCTCGAATAACTACTTAAATAATATGATCCTTATACCTAAATATGTTTCTATTCGAACAATATGTGCATTAGTTAGTCTACTCCTAAAGAAGATATATGGAAGCTCTACTGAAGCTTTATTTTTAAAGTTTCATTTTATTATTTATTCCTAGTAACACAACAGGATCTGTGACACTAAGCTTTTAGAAGTAACTTTTGTTTAAAAACTAAAGCTTCTAAATATTAAATAAAATTATAAAAGGAGAAATAAAATTATATTGTGGTGCAGTGGGACAGCGACTGACTGCAAACGCGACTGGTTGTGGGTTAGATCGCCACTCAGAGGAATGGTGATATTTACATTAAAAAAATTTAAGATACGTATAAAAATATAGAATATTTTTTTTTTTTCTTCGCTCTGGTACAAGACAAAGCGCAGTGTTGATTTCCGCCACTGAATCTTGTGTAATGTCTCGATTCAGTCGAAAAGTAGGAAACGGAATGTCTTGAGACTCTGTTTTCTCTGACTGCTATGCGTGAAGCTTATAAAAGGATATTATATTTTTTCGATTTAAAAAACAGCTTCGGTTTTTCCTATGCAGCAACACTCTCCGTTCTTTACTATTCTACAGAAATTGACACATAGCGTGTTTTTTTGCGAAACTCAACTTTTTTTTCAAAAAAACTCAAATCTTTTATTTGTATTATTAATATTTCCCTAAGTACGAATTGAACCCACAACCATTGCGTAAAATTTAAAATAATTTCGACTTACATTCGTAAAATACGTATGTAGTTTTTTGTCAATATGTGATTGACAAAAAACTACATGTTGAAATTACATGCACATGTTGACAAAAAGACATCCTAACACAAATATAGCTTTGTCCCAACTTTTAACACACCACGGACGATTTGAAGAGTGTTTTAGTAGAAAAATACGCTTTCGCGGCAATATATGACGCATGAAAGCTTTATTCTAGTTCGGAATATCCCATTGTGCTGTACGTTCTCGTATTTGATGGAACTTCGTTAGGTTATGTATAGTGCATGTTGACAGTTTTTGGGTGTATACAGCTTTTTTACCACAAACCCCACTTATTTGGCATAAACTTTGGTTTTTGGGATTTTTTTCGATTTATTAATTCATTATAATACAAGATTACATACATTTGGTCCCTTTATTTCCTTATTATTATTTATTTTTATCTTAATCGTAAACTTATATTAACATAAATGCTTAAAATATCTAAAATTTGAATTTGAACCGTTACTAATTATGTAGTGTAATTTTATTTGCATAGTGCATATAGAAATAAATAGGTAAATAAATACTTAAAAGATGATATTGATTTTTATGGCTTTATTAACAATTTTTCTGTTAAATAAATTCTAACGTAATAGGCGTTTGTAAAAAAGCAAATCACTGGATTACAGCTTCACTCACGCTTATCCCCGCATAGCAGGGTAGCCAGAGAGAACCTACACACATAATAGTTTCGATCGTTAGTAACGTTTTTTACTAAAAACGCTGAAAATTAAAGAAATTACTATAATATGCAAAATACGTAAAGTTCAAAATATTTGTGTCTTTACTGGATGTCTATAACTAATTATTGGAGAGTGGCTATAAATAACTTCAGTAATACAGTTAAGGCAGTTGGTCTTCAGACAAAGCTCGATCATGAATCGCTCATTAGTCCATTACCTTGATTAATTATGTACCGAACAAAAGGTATTATAAACAATAAAATATTGTTCTTTTATAAGAGATATGTATTTAGTTTTTTTTACTATAGGCTTTACTGATATAACTTTTGCTTTAATACTGACTTTGAGTAGATTGTTTGTTTTTTATTGTTTCTATATTTTATATGGGATTAGTAAGTTATTATACAAGGATGACAGGCTTACGATAAATGCCATCGTAGCGCATTGGGACAGTTTTGATTGTGAACGTTTTTTGTTAGAGGGTCGATTGCCATTTCAAGGAATTATATATCAATTATTTCGTGTCTTTGGTATGTAATAATATCACATGATTGATTTCATAAATTATAGAAAAAATATTAAGATTGTTCTATTAGTACCAATAGCCCCGCCCCAATTGACTCATAAACACGCGATGCCTTACAAATATTTCACATATACAGACGTTTATGTCAAACATATAAATAACAGCATGTGTTACATTTATTTCGTTAATTTTATGTATTTTTTATGGAATATTTTATATTATGGAGTATTAATATATAGATTTTGTTAATTAATTTTCAATATTAGGACAGCGCAGGAAACTTCTTTTCTTAATTCGGTGACATAGCATGGTATTATGTTTTACTACCGCAGAAAGAAATGTCTACTTGCAAAAAAATGGGCGGAAAATGGAGAACGGAGTGTCTCAACTTTAAATTCTTTTGGCCTACCCGGCAAGAAAAGCATTGCAAACATTCTTAATTTTGTAACATTCCTTATTTAATAATAAATAATAAAATTAAAATTAATATGCAAGAATTACAAAAAGTGATATTATTATTTAATAACAAAATTGACCCCGACGTGATTTGAACACGCAACCTTCTGATCTGGAGTCAGACGCGCTACCGTTGCGCCACGGAGTCTGTTTTGGTCATGGTGAATTAAAAATGTAATAAAATCTTTGGGTTTCGCGATTTTTACACAATTTGAATAAAACTAAATTACTTAACTGGATTAAGGTATAGTTTGGTATTCAAAAATATTTTTTGATATTATAAATGAATAAAAACAATATTTTATATGCAGTTTTTGAACTGTATTATTATTATTATTTTGCTATAGTTTGTTAAACAGTTGATTTCATTTTGATAAAGATTTAATCCCACGAATGCCACAACTACAAGCTAATAATGTAAAATAAAAAGAATCCCTTTAGAATAAGGCTTATAATATTATTTTTTAATCATAATTATTTTGTTTCAGGTACAATCTGTCTGCCCTTCAGCCTTCTACGCAGCTTCAGGGCAATTTGAAGCTCTGTAGGTAAATTATAGTAATAACGGCCATCTAGGCTATTGGTGTAAATGTTCAAGATGTAGTTACATTTAGGTATAGTATAAACTAGGATATAATATATACATACTAGTATATCAAAATAAAATAAAAAAAAATCTCAATTGCACGTTTTTTCCCGCATAGCATAGGATGGAGGATCTCTCTTACTAATCAGAGAGATCCTCCATCCTTTCTCCACTTTCCGTCCGTAATCAAGATATTGCGTGTTGAGTCTTATTAGAACGCAAAATAAAAATAATTTAAATATAATCATTCTCGAGCGGGGATCGAACCCACAACCATCTCGCCTACAGTATTACATTGTCCCATTAAATTTGGAGTGCATCCAATTTTGTACTGTATTTTTTTGGACGATATACAAATGTTGGGAAAAATACGCAAATAAATATTCTAATGAAGATTTAGGCTTTTGTAATGATAGGATCCTCTGTATATAAATTCTTAATGCAGCGAACCCTTTAATTATGAACTGTCAAACTGTGCACAATGGTTCCCTAATTGTGCACAAATGAATCTCACTTTTGTCAAATTTTGCATTGTTCATGTTAACATACTTGCAATATTTCTTAAATATGTAGAGAAATGTGACCTTAAAGTTCGGCTTCGGACACGTGTGCAAATTTATACACAAATCAGATTACGATATCCGTTAGATTTTATTTGCATTGATAGATAGATAGATGAGGTGAAGTTAATGAAAACCAAATTTATTTTCAGTGTTTTAAATATTTAAACACAGTTATACAGGGAGTCGTACCAGAATAAATATTCATAGTAAATTCTGACTGCTGAGGCCGTATATTTAGCATTAAAGGAGTGAATAGTAGGTTTAATTTTTGAAAGTGCCGTATTTGCATATGCAAGTCTTTGCATTTTGAATGCATTCGTTGTAGTTTGAAACGTATTATAGTACTGCATTACGTACAGTACAGCTTCAATTTCACCAAAACAAACTGGAGGCTATAAGAAATAGAAAAGTTATCATTGAGAAATAGCTATCAAAAGGTACGGAACCACATGGCAAAATCTTAGTTTCCACTGTCAGTGTAAGTACTATGTGGGAGAAAAGAGAGTATATTTAAAAAATAACAGCATATAAAGTTAATTGAGGAAATTGTGGCGCAGTGGGAGAATGTCTAGCTGTAACTACGGTTGGTTGTGGGTCTGATTCCCACGATGAGTTATTATTATAACTATTTTCGCTATCGCTCTGGTCATCAAGACAAAGCGAGGCGTTTAGGTCAGTCATTCAACATGCAATGTTTTGAATTCGAGTGGAAAGTGAATAACGGAGTATTTTGACCTTAGGTTCTCCCCAACTACTCTCCTATGTGGGGAAGAAGCGTGAAGCTGAAAAACTAATATTTAGGACAAACATATCCATTTCATAATTAACCAGATACCACTTCAATTGGGTTTAGCAGTGAATTATTTATTACTAATCAGTATTCAAATCAGATAAATTAGTTAATATTTAGTGAGTATGAGCACAATGGTCATGTGCTTAAATTGAAGGGGTAAATGTTGATTCGAATCCCAGTGGGGCAAAAGAGATACTTGAAAAAAAAAAAAAAAAAAAAAAAAAAAAAAAAAAAAAAAAAAAAAAAAAAAAAAAAAAAAAAAAAAAAAAAAAAAAAAAGAAAACACTATTATACATTATATTTTTATATATATTTTTAAGAAACTATCATAACTTTCTTAAAAATATTTTTAGTTGATGTTTAACCTCTAACCTTTACACCTCTATTTCACAGCAGTTTCGTGAACTTCAATTACGAAATTAATATCTTTAAATTTGTTACTGCTAAGACACTTAATTCCACTTTCCGGTGTATTAGTAATTTCCGAACGCATCCTGTTTGACAGGTACGAACAGCATTTCTTCTTTCAATCATTCATTGTATTATTTTCTGTGCAATTTCTTTACGTTTTCTACAAATATTTTGAAATCACATTTTGGCAAGTCGGCCCAGCCGTCCTCGGGTTTTGGCGTGACTAACAAATTTTATTAACACAAATGTTATTTAATTTTTCCATGTCATGTATATATCATTACCATCATGTATAAAAAAAAAAAAAAAAAAAAAATTCTGTGCAATTTCTTTACGTTTTCTACAAATATTTTGAAATCACATTTTGGCAAGTCGGCCCAGCCGTCCTCGGGTTTTGGCGTGACTAACAAACGGTTATTTAATTTTTCCATGTCATGTATATATCATTACCATCATGTATATATATATAAATATATAAACTATATTTACTATCTATAGTTTATATATTTATAGTTATATTATATAGTTATAGTTTATATATATATAAACTATATTTTTATATGTCGCTAAACTTCTTAAACTTTTTTTATCTAATATATTTTCTTTTTAATTTGTAAGTTATCTTGCATGAGTTTAGTTATTCTGTATTAACACTAGTAATTATATGCATATATAATTTATAATGTAAAAAGGCTCTCGCTGATGAAATGTTCTTTTACTTTCTTTATATGTTCGACTACAAATTTCCGCATCTCCATGTAACGTTTCTTACATTATTACGTTTAGACTTGCGACGATTTTGTCTTAATATTAATTATGATAATATAATAGAAGGAATATTATTTTTATTATCCAAAACATCCTTCCGTAGGGGTTTTGGGAAACCTTTTCTTAGAAGCTTCTCTTTATTTTGAGCTTTTTATTAACAAGCACTGCTCTGAGCTCCTCTCGCTGTAACGCGATGTGAATATGAATGTATGGAAAGCAAAAGAGTTAGTTACCTGTTGATTGATGATTTTATTTAAATAAATAAATGGCTCATGTATTTTAATCACTGTTTTTGAATATTTTGACCCAATATTAAATAAATATTAAAAAGGGTGCAGATTGTCTTAATAGTAACTTAAATCTAAATACTTCGCAAAAATAGAATATTCGTTGAATTAAAAAAGAAATTTATAATAAATTTATAATAAAGCCGGTCTACAGTATCCTGCTGTAGACTTGGATATCGCCATTTCTATGTATATGGGTGCTGTGAAATTTTACGTTTGTGATTACGGTTCCACGAGAGATTTTTTTTCCATACTGATCTGTTATCACAGAATCTGCTTAACTGTTTTAATAATTGAAGCTATATATAATTTATAAGGTATTAATTATTTTTTTTTGTTTTCATATTTCATAATAGATGTGAGCTAGGTAGAGGTCGCTCTAGTCTTAGCTCTTTACTCCGTATTTTGCTGATCTCATAGAATCCATAAACACAGTTAAAGTTTTCTTAAATTGTACTTCACGTTAAAATATATAAAATCTAGAAATTCAAAGATATTAAAATAATTTATTTAAGCCTGAAGTGCCTATTACGTAGGTACTTGTATATATTTTTTGCAGCTTCACACTTTTTGCTGCATAATAGGGTAGTCAAAAATAGCTTAATGCCAAGACATAGACTAACAATTTACCATTTTCCGCCCGCAATCGAGACATTGCGTGTTCAGTGGCGCAAATCAACGCCACTCTTTCTATTAATATAGCAGTTACATATATATTAATATGTTCATATTACAATAATTGTCATAAGCTGTAAGAACAAGTATTTTCCATATCTAGGCCACAAACCCAACCGGGGTGAGCAACTAGTGTTCCATAAATCGGTCGTAATGCGCTATTAGTGCATTCATGCGAAAGCTTACAATGTATCTGCTCCATCGCTCCAATGATCCTGAAGTTAACGTATGTCAATAATTCTGCTTATGTGCCGCACAAAGTTGTTTGTATTCCATAGAAATGTATACGTGCTTGCGTTTGATTTCATTTGATACCTTTGATTTTCGTATTTTTACATCTTAGGTACTTCAAATTCGATGGGAATTAAAGGTAGTGACTGAACACTGTGCTTATGTTTCTGTTCTCACCAGTCTCCCGTGACAATAGTTTCCTATAGAACTGACAATACTAAATTATATGATATAAAATCTCATTTAAATTTAGTTTTTATGTAAAGTAATGCCAAGATAATTATAGTATACTCTAAAACAACTTATCACATCTTAAAGGGAGACATGTACCGAACTCTGCATGCTATCTAGTAATTATATAGCCTAGCTTGTCTATTATTTTTTGGAGTTAAGTTCTTTTAACCTTAGGAAAAAATGCTCTAGTTATATTTTATATCAAAACAGAATCCCAAAAATGAATAAGCATATTATATGAAATGATGACATCAGGGCGCGACCGCGCGTCGGATTTTTCAACCCCTCAGATGAACCGATTAAACGTTACTGTGATTGATCGTACTAAATTATTTAACACGTCATAACATTTTTTCTGTTTTTTTTGGCAGCCTCACGCTTTTTTCCGCATAACGGGTTAGGAGAAAATCCAGACAACACAGTGTTATGAAATTCTTCTCCGCTCTCCGTCTGAATTCTATACATTGAGCGTTGAGTGGCGAGTTTAAACGCCACGCTTTATGTAACCAGAGTGAGCAAATGATAATGGTTTTATTATAATCCTTCCAACACCAAGTCTTGTCCCACTGAATCACTCTCCTGTTTTTTTTCTGTCTACAAAAAAAGAGAATAAAATACTACATATATCAAAATATCTTGGACCTCAAATCTCAAAGTTCAAATACTCTTAACAGATTAAGAGGATCTAAAATAGAATTTTAAAATATGCTTCATATGTTCAGGTTTTACGTAACAGCTTAATAAGATACAGAAAATTATAAATTGGCATACTCAATTTTTTTACTTTTGTATTAAGAGTGTTTGCGTATAAAATATTTCTTTTATTTATTAATACGATTTGAGACAATCTTGGCGCAGTGGGACGGCGTCCGACTGTAATCAAGATTTGGTTATGGGTTGGATTCCCGCTTGGAGAAATGATCATAATTATTTCTCCGCTTGGGTAAACATGACAAAGCGCAGCGTTGGGGTCTGCCACTCAACAGGGAATGTGACGAATTTGGTGGAAAGTGGAGAACTAAGACTCTTGACACTAGGTTCTCTGACTACCTCTTTGAAGGAAGATAAATGCGTGAATCTGAAAAATAATAATATGAGGATATCCTTCAGATGTGAGGAAGTCCTTTAAAAGGAAACCGTTGTGTTTACTCAGCTTTATTCAAACTACACCATAGTGAAACAATTCTGAATACGTAAGCGGAAATAATGCAAACACTTTAAATAATTCCAACAAGAATTTAATCATACTGTAAAAATAATATGAGAGCAATCAAAATGGATGGCGAACGCAATAGACTGCATTAAAATTGAAAATATGGAATCTTATTGAAAAATTAATACATTTATCACGCCAAGAACAGGGTCACAACCTCGCATCATTTGTCTTTACTTTATTAGGCTTCAAGTAAATTTATATTGGGTACACGATGTTTATGGGTTCGATTCCTGTGAGAAAAATATAATGATATTTTTGTTTTCTCTGTCTTAAATGGTAATTAGACAAAGCGTTGTTCATGTAACCTTTGACAAATGATATAAAAAAGCAGCTTTATGCTTTTTCCCGTTATCACACAGCAGGCAAAGAGAACTTAGAGTCAAGACACCACGTTTTTCGCTTTCCGCCTGAATTCTAGACAATACTCAACGCCGCTTTGTCACTAGAGCAGAGAATTTAAATTTATTAAAATATAATAATTCCCTCGAGTGAGGACTTACAACACACTGCCCCACGATGGGCTCAAATGGTTTGCTTAACTTTATTTTGTATACAGCAATGCCGAATAATGAATTTTACAAGGTTCGTATTTTACTAATTCAATTCATAAAGTCGTTGTTTATTTTAAAATAAACGATTCCTTACGTTTATTGAATTGAATATATACCTAATGATACAATACTGTTTTCTCAAAAAGTAAGTAAGAATCGTATATTAAGTAATATGTTTGAACTGCTTTTAACATTTTTATAGTGTTATTCTCACACTTAAGAATTTTTTTTTTTTAATATATATGTCTTGAATAGCAGCAGTCAATATATTCATTTCTATAAATATTTTCCTTAAGGATTCTTTAGGACCTAAGTCCTAAATTGTACGTATAGCTCCTTTCAGCAGGTCAATTGCGTAATAGCAACGACAGGTTCCTAATAACTAATTAATTAATATATTTTATATTAAAATTCAAGCAAAAAGCTCGGGAAAAGAGCTTTGGGTCCGTCAACGGCCAAATAATTTGAAAAGTTTCATAAGAACTAATAACTATAACAAGGAAATTAGTTTGAAAGGTTATTAAGGAAACAAAGATAAAAGCCGAAACAACTTAGCGTAGTTCTAAATTGTTTAATACTATAAGAAACTCGAAATATTTGTAGTGCTTTATGTTATTATACTTTTGTTTTTTTTGTTTTACAAAAACTTGTCTTGCCCAAATGGGTTAACGTAAGTCAGGGCGGAAAAATTCTTGAGCAGCGACCACGTTACCACCACGCCCACGAAACCTAAAGTATTATATCTTCGCAAGAAATAAATAACTTAAAGGCTTCTGAAAATATACTTTGACAGTCACTGTTTAAACAGACTAAAGTATATTTCCTCTTGTAATTCATAGAGAACTTGAAGTTGAAGTAACTTTTCTAGTAATAAGTACGTTTTACTTCGAACTGGTTTTTTATAACGTCATATTTATGTCCAGCCAAGAATTTTACCTAGTCAAGAATTTTAGTTTCAACTGGTAAATAATATTTTGTTGTTTTTTCTTTATTCATCTGTTATATTTGTATGTAGCAGAGAGATTAAAACAAACGTTTTTGGAAAAAGTATTTGAACGCAGCGGCATTCGAACCCGTGCCTCTAGGAAACCGTCCACAGCTTGGATTATTTTCATATCCTAAGTGTGTGATTAACACTTTAAAAATTCTTTACAAGTAAAACAATGAAATTCCTTAAAAAAAAAAAAAAAAAAGGTGGCCTACCTTCATCCCAAGCATCAAGCACATCTATGTAAAATATGCGGTTTGGCCGTGTTGATGTCACAGACAGACAGAGTTACTTTCGTATTTATATTATTAGTATGGATTCTATCTACATGCAATTGAACCTACATTTATCGCGTTTCCAGTCAGACCCTACTCCACGATATAACAATGGCCTCGTGTAAAAAACTCAGGATGAACTATTTAATGCATCACGTCTATTAACCTACTAAATGGTAAACTAACAACGCTTCAATTATACTAATTAGGGTTTATATTAAACAAAAACAGGTAGAAACTTTGAAACAAAATGATTAGATATATTTTATTAACGAAATTAGTGTAGTTTAACTTTTTAGTTAACTTTAACTGGACGGCGTTAATAAGGTTAAACCCTGCATTATAGAGTAGGTTGTGGGCATTAAGGTTGTTATTATGAATTGGTTAGGTATGTTCCATATTTAGAAATACAGAATAAGTAAATGTGCAAATAATATTTAAAAATATTACAAAATAGGTATTTAAAATTCAAGTAAAGACTTACTAACGTCTTTACTAGAATTACAACTATGTAAAGCATCTAACTGGATACGCGATAGTTGGGTATTCGTTTGTGGGAATCGAATCCACTCTAGGGAGTGATTATATTTAAAATATTTTAATTTCTCCGCTTTGGTGACATGATAAAATAAAATGTAGTTGTTGTTGAATGGCCATTCAGCACGCGGTCTCGGTCATGTCTCGGATTCAGGCCAAAAGCGAAGAATGGAGTGTCGTGATACGTTATATCTACCTACCCAGCTATGCGAGAAAAAGCGTGAAGCTAAAAGGGTTTTTTTGTAACTTCTTCCATTTCAGGTAAAGGTAACTTAGTGACACAAATCCCCGTTCTCCTCACTCGTATCTTACATAATTTACCTAAACAAATATGATTCAAGCCTATTTACCAAAATATTTCATTATTTCCAACCACAGTACGTTAATAGCGTTAATTACACGTGCTATTTGATTTCGCAATAGCGCGATAATAGGCTCTGTTTCTATTTAAATAGTTGTGTTAAATGATCTTGTGAAACTAGAACAATTTTTTGTATCTTGGGAATGTTTGGGATGGACTCGATGTAACAGTGATTGTTGGTTCGATCTCCACTTGACGGAATGTTTTTTTCCCCGGCCTGGTGAGCAAGGCAAAACGACGACGACGTGATGTCAACATACAATGTCTCGAACTGGTGCGGAATATAGGGAATTTAGAGCTCTCCGTCTATTATGTTTCCCGCATAGTCAGGGACAAGTTAGTGTCAAGACACTGCGTTTTCACTTACCGCCCGAAATCGCGTGTCGGTAGCCGTAAAATAGTGAAGCTGTAAAATATTTTTGCTCTTGTAATATGGGAATTAGGTTTGCCCAGTATGAAAACTTGATGAGATCTTTCAAGAGAATATCTGTATTTACATATATATTTTCGCTCTGACCGCTAAACCATGGATTCAAATCCTACTAACTACGTTCAATTTTTATACTTTTTTTAATATCTAAAAGATGTGAATATCATTTCAAAAATGTTAATAACCATATGTAAGTTTAAAAAAGGCCCGTACTTTATTTCTAAAGAGCATTGTTGCTATCAATTGCTGTAGCTACAAGTGACTTGATGCATTTAACCTTCTTAATAAGAACTTAAATAACTAATATAGGTAAGGTAAACATGGGTAAGTGTTTTTTTATTTCATTGAATTTGAGGCCATCGTGGCGCAGTGGGACTGCTTCTGACTGATAATGCGATTGGTTGTGAGTTCGATCCCCACTCAAAATAAAAATGTTTAACTTTTTTATAATATTTTGTATTATATGGGATATATTTTAGTTTAAATTCCGTGTAATAATGATTCGGGCTTCACAGCGTATTACGTATAGATTTAAGAGATTCTTCTACATATATAGGACAGTCCTAGAGACCATCGTGGCGCAGTGGGACTGCTTCTGACTGATAATGCGATTGATTGTGAGTTCGATCCCCACTCGGGGGAAGCAGCGTATTTAAATTATTTTCATTTCTACGCTTTTTAATGCACATATATTCCGCATTAATTCTTCAACTTCAGAGCAAAAACTTTATTTTTAGAAGTATAATTTGGGTTAAGTATTAAATATATGAATTTACATTTATATTAATTTAATTATTTATTTTATATATTATTAGTAATTTTGTTAATTATTCTTATATTTTCTTAAGTTCGTTAGTCGGCTTGTACGTGTTGCTTTTTACATTATCTTCCCACAGTAAAATCCTTTATTTTTTGGCCAAAATTTAAACCTATAATGATGTACCTATAATTGAACATAGCGTAGATTCGAAGAACATGTGGTGTTTGGAAACTGTCTTAGCGATCTAGCCAAAGCCAGTTTATAGTTTCTCTGTAAGGAGATTTGTAAACTACCACATTAAAATTAAGCTACATTAAAATGCACCTATTAAAGCTTTTTTCGCATACTTTTCCACTTTCCGCGAAATCGGCACATTGCATGTGGAATGGAATTTTCTTATATACCACACCGGAAATGTTAAAATAATTTAAATGTAATCATTGTCCGAAGTGGCAATCGAACTCACACCCACACTGCGCCACGATGGACTCATGTATCCGAGATATACCTGTTATGTCCATATAAAACTTTTATAAAACGTTAACTGAGGTTAATTCAATACGACCTTTTTAAAATGAAAACACGAGAGGCAATTAGTTCCTTTATTATAATATAACGATGGATGACATTATGTAGATATTCTACTTACACACCAGTAAACGCATTTTAAACAATTTATAGTTTTTAGTTAACAGAACTGTATTTACATTTTTTTTTCTGCTTGTCTGTGCGTTCGTGCTCGCTAATGTAACAACTAAATGCTTAGAAATGCCTAAACTGATTTAAATGCAGTTTTGACTATTGCATTTTGGTAAACTTATGTTAACATTTAGTGTTTATTATTTCAATTTGTAAAGTTTGTGATTAAGTGCGCGCTAGTAAATAATAAAATCTACTATCCAAAAGTAGCGTATTTAAAGTTTTAAAAATGCTGTTACGGTTAATTGTTCATTCAAATTTTATTACAGAATACAAAAATCTGTTAGGTTACGGGAAAAGACACAGGTTTTCTCACACTGTACGTTGTCAGGCGTTAATATGAGTTTAGTCTGGAGATTCTACCCTAAATATACGAGTTTCAAATTTTTCTAAAACGGCTGAACCGATTGTGATAAAGTTTTATATAGAGATACTTGAGGGGCTTGGGATGAATTTATGTTACCTTTTTTTTTTTTTTTAAGAATTTCTATCTTTGTAGTCGCTATTTCTTCGTAAATCTAAATATTATTATAAGTACAGTAGAGTATAATAAGTACATAAGATTCCGTATTGAAATAACATTTTTATTTCGGCTTCACGCTTTTTCCCACATAACAAGGTAAAAGAACCTAGTGTCGAGACACTCCGTTCTCCACTTTCCACCCGAACACGAGACATTGCGTGTTGAGTAGCAAAACTCAACGCCGAGTGGGAATCTAGCCCATAACCAATCGCGTTTACAGTCAGGTGCTGTCCCACTGCACCACGACGGCCTTTGATAATTTACTTAATAAATAAAATGAACCCTTTTGAAATGAAAGAGTAAAGCGTGTTTTTTTTTCAAATAAAATTAAAATTGAAGCTTCCTCATTATTAAAATGCGAAAGACCTATCAATAGGCGTAATTTACAACACAACCAAAACAAATTCTACGAGTAAATTGAATTTCTTTTATATGTACATCTTTTTTTCGAGGCATGCTTTTAATTTAATTTAATATATATATATATATATATATATATATATATATATATATATATATGCTTTATATATGCTTTAATGCTTTACATATGTAAAGCAACAAGTTTTCAATAAGTGGACTGTATACAGTACAATTTACTCGATTCGTAAAAATTTGATTTCCGGATTAGAAAGCCAATGAAATCGCGCTATGTGTAATTATGTTGATCTTTTCAATACTGATTGTATTGTATACTGCTTGCTGTCCAATATGTTTAAAGTGTAAATAGCTGCAAGTGTGCAAAAAAAATGATAGTTTAATATGTAGAGATTTAGAGGATTAGATAGACAATATTATTATTGTTCTATTTGCACACCACATTAAATAGACAAAAACAATAGGTACGAAAGACATTAAAAAAAGGAATGTCCAAAAGGCGGTCTTATCGTTAAGTAGTCTTCTAGACTATCTTTAGGCCGAAAAGAAGCTGTTTTAATAATGATAAACGGTTAGGTAGTGGAACAATTACACAAAAATACATAATTAATATGAAGATTTACAAATACAAGTATGAAACTATAGATATATATATATATAAATACATACATGCATACATACATATAGATTGATATGATGTTATCTTTTTAATTAGGTGATGTTTAACGGCTTTTTATATGACGGTAATAATTTCGCCAAACGTATATTTAAAGGTAAATTGTTCCACAAATTTATCGACAAGATGCTGATATTAAGTATAAATACCTAATTAGATTAGAACAGATATATAACATATCTGTTCAATTTTGACTTCCAGATTTGGAAGCTGGTGAAAACGCGATCTGCATAAAAATGTTTAACTTTTTTATAATATTTTGTATTATATGGGATATATTTTAGTTTAAATTCCGTGTAATAATGATTCGGGCTTCACAGCGTATTACGTATAGATTTAAGAGATTCTTCTACATATATAGGACAGTCCTAGAGACCATTGTGGCGCAGTATGACAGCGTCTGACTGTATACACGATGTTTATGGGTTCGATTGCCAATTAGGGGAATGATTATATTAAAATTATTTTTATTTCTCTTCTCAAGTTACAAAGCGCGACGTTGAGTTCCACCACTCAACACTAGGTTCTCTTACCTTGTTATGTGGGAAAAAATGTGGAACTGAAAAAAATATAGGACCGTGTACGTAGATAAGCCTTAGGTTAAATATCCGAAAGTTTCAGATGTTTTAGTCGATTACCTTGATGTTTTTTATAAGAAATAATTTCATTATCCACGCACGTGTCTACTTATAAAACCAATATACTGTTATATAATGTATGTATATATATGCATACAAATATAATACATCGCCTGTCCTAATAACGCGTCTTGGAATTACGACATTACGTTACATACGTAGAAAGAGAGCGTTACGCGCACTACGTATATTAGAAGTGTGCATGTCGTAAGCGTTAGCGCAAGCGATTTAAACAAGTATATGTATCTGATACAATTGTGGAACTGTGGACCAGCATCTGTTAGCACACGTTATTGTTGCTAGTTCGGTCCCCATTCGTGGGAATCATATTATTTAAATTATTTTCATTTGCCCACACTGGTAAAACAAAAAGTGACGTTGAGTTTCGTCACAAGACGCATTGTCTCGAATTCGAACGGACAGCTGCAGTGTTTTGACACTTGGTCCTTTCTAGCTACCCTGATATGCGGGATAAAGGGAGAACCTGAGATAAAAAGGAAATAAATAAATAATAATAAGCTCTTAACTTATACCAAGCTCCACACAATCACATGTAAGATCACACAGTGGAACGCACTTAGGTCAAATTGCTCTGTTCACGCGTCGCCGTCGCGTTTAAGATAATTATCGTAAACTACCCCTAACGAGCTTTTTACTCAAGCTGTCAAATCAAACGCGTATTACGTGAACGTTGTTTCTACTCTTACACAAAGACTATACGAAGAGCGTTGTGAAAGCTACAGCTCTTGTTAAAACTTTTGATAAGTTAATTAGTATTATTTTGAAGCTTACGCGTTGCCTTAGCAACGTGTGACACACACGTACTTTATATAAAAGTAAATTACAAATATAAGGTAGTTTGTGCAATATTTATTTTAACATTTTCAATTCCATATAAAATATATTGTATTTTAAAAAAAAAATGTTATTTACACACTTAAACGTATAAAGAAATTAAATATATTTCTTCTTCTCAAATTGAATCCCCACTCTTTTCCTACAATAAAATAACAAATAGCGCCCTTGTTATGTTTAATTTTGTACACCAGAAGGAAAATCATCGCTGTCGTGTATAAAAATTATACAGAGCGTCAGAATATATATTTCCCTTGAAAATTGACGAATTTAATTAAAAACGGACATGTAATGAGTATCGTGCAATATGTTTCAGGATGAAAAGGTCAAGTCGTGGTTGGGGACTTCCGTATATAGTATACAAACTCGCTGTAGCCCGCGGCTTCATCCGCCTTCTAATGCAGATCTGCTAAATTTCAAGTTTATAGCAAGAAAAATAAAAGCGTTTCATACAAACTTACGAGGACTTAGACCTCCTAAATTCGGCCCTGTCGCAAAACTTAAAACTGCCATCCCGTCGACGGAAAACGGACGACGATGCGTCTTAAAACAAGACTGTTAAATATATGAGTCTTTAAATGTGTGTAGAGTAGAGACTATCTTTATTTTCTTTTAGTTTACTTCCCAAGAGGGAAGGACAGTAGCATAGTAATATAGAAGGTTTTCAATTTAATCACAATTTTCGCATATTAACTAAAGTTACCATTCATCAATTCAATCGAGAAGAAAAACAGATGTTTTAAACCAAATAATAAAGACACGTTCACACTGATTGAAATACCGGCTCGTATAAACAGTAACTGTGATTTATAACAAACATGTTACCATAGTAAGAAAAAATCTTTCGACTCGTCTTCCATCTCCTTATAGTTTATGATCGTATGTTTATCTGAATGCGGCTTTACATCTGGTATTACACTCGAGGTAAATTGGCCTTTCTACGTTTTTGAATATAAAAATTATATGTTAGCCGCGTTGAGCATTTTTTGGGTGAATAAAAATTATGGAACACCTGTCATCTTCACTGAACGCCGAATGTCGCATATAAGTTTATGTCAATAGTCGAATGTATAACTATCGAATGTATAGCGTATAACTTTATGTCATTAGATGTAAAACCCAGATGTATATAGTTTTATAACGTTTTGCAGGGCACATAGTAAAAAGGTCAAAAATAACAATTTATGCAACTCGGTGCTTTCGGACTTCTTTAAGAATTTTAGGAAAAATATTTTTTTGTCTGAGTTTTGTGTAGAAACTGGAGTCATTCTTAACTTTTTGAGGATTGTGAGTGTTAATTTTATGATACTGAAGAAATCGATTGAATATACGAAAGATTGTAGTTGTGATAATTAAGAATATAATATTTCAATTTCATAATTCAATATTCAAAAGATTTCACAGTTTTGTGTGTTTGCATAAAGTAAAAAAAATCGTTTTTCCCTAGTTATACCACTCGTTCTTAACCTCATTTCCAAAGTAAGCTATTCCCTAAGCTATTACCCAATATGTAAACATCTATTACCCAATATGTAAACATCTATTACACAATATGTAAACATCTATTACACAATATGTAAACATCTATTTAAGTATTATTGCAATTAACGCTTTCAGAACAACAGTATGTGAAGTTGTAACGTTTTTTATTGCCTCTTAGTAAAGCTTGGTATGTGACAACCCCTTTTGGGTATAAGCTTTTAAGACTTTAATACGAAATTTAAAATGGGTTAGGTACTTTATTTAATATAGGGTTTTAGTGTGATATAAGAAAGTGGTCTTATTCAATATATATATATAATAAGTGTGTAACTGATCGCATTATGTACATGGAAGATATTATATGAGAAAAAATATGATTAGGGGTATTTGTCACTGCAATATAATCGAAAACAATGTTTTTTAATTATTCTGTTTGTGCGTTTATATGTGCGCTTGTGCGCGCTAATACCAGAAAAGGCTTAACCTTTTTATTTAGTTTTGTCTGTTGTATGTTGGTAAGCTCGTAAACTTTTTTTTATTTTATTTCAATCAGTTCATTAATAAAAAAAATTATATTTCATTGGCGTTTTATAAAATTCTTTTTTAATATACCATAATAATTAAATTGAAATAGTTCAACCAATAATTCGTATTTTACACAATAAAAATAGTAGCACACTATTTTCTTGTAGGTATTTATTTTAATTCTTGATATTTAATTATACACGTACAGCCATTTTTATATCAAACAATTAAACTCTTCATTTGTACCTCAAATTAAACATAAACGTTTATAAAGTGATAATATGAAGTTATTGTGTATATTCTTCATACGTTATTTTTTAAATGGAAACTTATTTTTGAATACTTTTACTTCAAATTGTAATTTATAAGAGAGACCAGGCACAATGTTCTACGTATGGTTTTCAATATAACTGTAGTTATTTAACAAAATCAAAATATGTCTTTTCTTCTATTTAAATAGCAAAAACTAACATGCATTTTATTTTTTGTTACAGGATTCCAAAAGACATAATATGGAAATTCGGACGCTGCATTGCGTGCTGGTCTTAAGCCTGGGGCTATCGTTCGTCACAGCAGATTTCACAGCTAACTGCCCTCAAGAATGTAAATGCGTCTGGGCCAGCGGAAACAAACAAGCCGACTGCTCTCACTCAAACTTCCACGACATACCTAAAACTCTTAGCACTGAAATACAAATACTGGACTTAACAAATAACGAACTCTACGAAATCACGAGGCACGCTTTCGAAGATGTCCGATTGATTAATTTAAAAAAGCTAATATTAAGAGAATGTAAGCTTATAACTATTCACAAAAATGGACTAAGCGGCCTCGCGATTATGATCGAATTAGATTTATCGAAAAACGACCTCAAAACGTTACATGCGGACACGTTTAGAGAGACAGCGAAAATAAGATGGATTTTACTTAATGACAATCATATTGAAAAATTAGAGGATGGGTTATTTAATAATTTACCTTTTTTGCAAAAGGTGGATTTAAGTAATAATCACATAGTTCAATTAGGTATAAAAACATTTATGAATGTGCCAAAACTTAATATTTTACGACTGGATGGTAATAAATTAGAACATCTAAAAGTAGATTCACTAAGCGCTCTAACTTCTTTGTCTAATTTAGACGTTCACGACAACCCTTGGAGGTGTGATTGTTATCTGCAACCTTTAAGGAACTGGGTAATTAGTAAAAATCTATACACATCACCTATAGCGTGTGCGGAACCAGCCAAAGTTCATAATAAATTATGGAAAGAGTTAGATTCTAGTGATTTTGCTTGCAGGCCAAGCATTGTCTACCCCTCCACTAAGACCACTTTAAGGTCATCAGACTCAAATATTACTCTCTCGTGTCAAGTTAACGGAAATCCTATACCCGAAGTAAATTGGGTTTTGAATGCTCAAATAATTGATGGCACATACCGATACCAGGGCGAAATTAAATATTACGTGACTCAAAGCAACGTTGAAAATAGCAAATGGCTAAACTTGACAATTGTTGATGCTGGGAGCGATGATAATGGTGAATACTTATGTGTAGCCAAAAACGCAGGTGGAGTGGAAGAGAGAAGTTTAACTTTAGCGATTACTCACACGCCTCCTGGCATAGTTGTACCACCTGGAATGAATAACAATATGTTACCAGTTTTAATTGGAGTTTCCTGTGCTGCTACTATCCTTCTTATAATATTAGTTATCCTTTGTTACTGTTGCTGTAGAAGACGTGATTCAGAAAAGACGAAAGAGAATTCTAACGGAGAGGCTCTAATAGAGGGGTCGGTGATACCGGAAATGGAAAAAAGTCTGATAACAGCAGTGAATCCAGTAACAAAACCTCCGAGAAGATATGATGCACCTCTCTCTATCAGTAGCGCAACCGAGATGTCAGAACTAAACAAAACATTACTCGACAACGACTCTGTTTTTGGTAAGTTGTATATTGCATTTAAATGTTTTTTAACAAAGATAAATATTCCTTGATATAAAATTTTCTTATTTTGTTACTTATTTATTTAGTTCAACAATCTGTATTATAATTCGGATATGCTATGTTCTGTATTATACTTGTAATATTGTAATTTTTTTATTTAATTTATAATTTGAACCTAGCGGGATTCAAACCCGTGCCTCGTGGAAACCATCCAAAGCTTGGATTATTATCATATCCTAAGTGAGAGCACTTTAAAAATATTATAATATGTTTTTTTTGTTTCAGCTCACAATGATGATGAAAAGAGATCATTGGAATTTGACCAACATGGTAAGCGGTCGCAAGATGCACTCAATGTTGAATATGGGCGCACCGATGGGCGCGCATACCCACCAGATCTCCTGTCATTCCCACCGAGAGCTCCACAAATATCTCCTGCAGCGAGTAATGCGTCAACTGTCCCTGACACAAGCAGACTGCATATTAACCCCGTAAGCCCAATTCACTCACCGATCTACGGTATGACCACCAATCAGAATCTCTTCCGTACTTTACCGTATTCTCGATCACAGTCTCCTTTCACTGCCCCAATAACCCCCCCAGTGGTAACTCCAAGACAAGGTTATGTCACCATTCCCAGAAGACCAAGAATACCATCTTGGTCCAGCACAGCATCGACTGCAATACTTCCTAGTGCAGAAGCACAAGAGCCTTTGTATGATAATTTGGGTTTACGCACAACAGCTGATGGTAGTTCAGTTTTATCACTAAATAAGGCGGGGCTGGAGCAGCAACAGTTCTCCCCAATGAGGAACAGACCACTACCAGCTACACCAACTGTATACCCAAATCCTCATCCAATTTACTACGCGCCTATTGAAGAACAGGAACCGGCACCGTCTCCTGTTCCACCACCATTCACACCTACCAGAAACAGCATCAGCTCTCAGTTATCTAATCAAATGTCGTCTCCTGGACCACAAGAGCCATTAAGCCCAAGAATGAGTTGGACAGCTAAAAACACATCGACTCCGCAACCAGAACCCCGAAAACAAATGGTAAGTATGATGGATAATAGAAATGCAGATTCTCAGTCACAAACTTCTGACAACAGCACTTTAAGTCGGAAGGGGAAACCAGAGACTGGCTCACTTCGAAGATATCCTAGAGCAGATAGCAATGAAATCAGTTCGCCTTCTAAAGATGATCCAAGAAAGAATGAAAGCAATGTATCGCTGAATCAATCAGGAACAATGGGAAGAAGTGGCAAAATACCTCCAAGACCACCTCCTAAGCCTAAAAAAAAGCCAAGTACAGAAGTGAGTCCTAACGAACCACTGTTTGAAGACGAAGGCGAGGACGGCACGGAAGTGTAGGAGCTCCGCAAACGGACAAACAAAAGTGCCAACGAGCTTTTAGTGATACAGTGAAGTGATAATCGGAATTCGGACGATGCATGCAGTGTATTATTTTGCGGTGCTCGTGTAAATAACTTGTGCTAGATTTTTTACTATTGCGTAAAAATGGACCATTCGTTAAGTAAAAGGCAAGCCGTTATAATTTAAACGTTTACCAATACTTTAATATTTTAAGTATTTATTGTTTTCTCTAAATAGGACTGTGAATTAGTTTTCGATTTACTGCCAACTGCGGCATCTTCATCGATTTCAAGACTGATTATTCTAAATTTGTTCGACATTCCTATATCAATTCCATGTTCTAACATTTCTGAATTCCAATATACGGTTTTATTAAGTAACGTTTCATAATGAGACTGAATGGTTTAGACGCTTTTCAACTATTGATCGAGTCAATAGTTTCTATAAAGCGATTGAATACCGCTCTTTCATTCCAATATTCACATGTTGCAACTAAATTATCGCGTTTTGAAATTAACCTTTGTATTTAGGAAATTTTAACTCTCAATGAACTCTAAAATCATAATTGCATACATATACTAAAATATATAACTTCTTTTCTAAGTTAGTATCATTTTAGTTATTTCGCTTTACTATTATTTTGTGTTTTATGTTTTGTAACTTACAAATAGACTTTGGACGTATGGACGTATAGGAAAATATTTAAAAAGCTTCAAATAAATTAAATTTTGGAATCACTCTCTCAAATAAGATAAATACTTATAGTGTACCATGTACCAACTAATTGGAGTTACCAACTAAAATATATTGAAATTATTTCACACTGGTAGATTAGTAATGTCAATTATTGCAAAACGATTTAGACGTCCATACGTCTGTTAGACATTTTATGTGAAGACAAATGTCGTGACCAATGGTCGCAGGTTCGCATCCCGGTTGAAGTTAAGTGTATTTATGTTTGAATTTTGGACTAGAATTTAGGCGTAAAGCGGAGAACTCTCTATTTTCTCCGTTAAGGGATGAAGCTATATCCCAAATATACGAATATAGTTTTTTTAACATCATTTTGTAAGAAAAATGTATCGATATGGTTCCTAGTGATTTATTGTACAATTGTCGATTTGCACCATATTTCAAAACTGACCCGAACTAATGTAAATATATAAATATAAACTAGGCGAATATTTTATGGAAAATTCAAATTATTATACATTTTTTTAAATATCGTAATAGCGTATGCCATATATGCATAGTTAATTTGTAATATTTTTTTATTAATTTTGTATAGTAAAGTTAAGTTTGTAATTTACTTTGCTACCACATATTGGAGGTTATCTAATGTCGTTTAGTTCATGAATGTATATATATATATATATAGATATACACATAAACGATGAAGCATAGTTATTTTAAAGTTTCTATCTTTTCATTGGCTTTTTTACATTTTTTCTCAAAAATAAAACTAAATCAGATACTCTTATATAATAGAAAATAGAAGCAAAACTATTTTTTGCTTTCTTTCACAAAGAACATAATTTCTTTTTCGGACATTCCTTCATACCTTTTTAATATGTGGTAAGCAAAATATTTAGTTCGGTGCATGTCGACTTTTTAATTTCAGGTGCTTATTTAACCATGTTTTACTAATTTTATTTATATAAACATGTATTGTACCTTTTTTATGATCGTTTTTACTTTAAGATGAGTTTTGTTCGACGTTATACGTTATTCTATGGAATTTTAAAGTAAACGTTTAAATAATGTTTACCGTATGGAAATTTATAGTACAAATAATTTGGTAGCGGAAGCGATTAGGTCAGTGGTTTTGATAGTAGATGCCATGGCCGTGGGTCCGTTCCTATTTGGATAAATTCTCTTCATTTTTAGTATACTGATATACTTAGTTACAAAGATTGTTGGTTTTTAAACAATATCCCTGTGTTGGAAACGTTATAAGAACTTCATAAGGCCTTTTTAAACCAATATCTTTAAAATTGTATAATTGTCTATAAATTAAAAAAATATATAGCAAAGTTCTTTACTTAATGTAAGAGATGGATGAAGGACACCCTTGGCTACTAACAATCTACTACAAGTTGACGCAAACTGTAGAAAAACCTTAAGGTTATACTAATCACAACTTCTTATGAAAAATGCAATTTACTGTCTATACTTTGTTTTAAAGACTTGTTGTACCCATGAAGTGGAAATAGAAATCCCGCTTTAGAAAATTATTGTACGTTATAAATTTCTATACTTTGCAGAACGTTTTATTAAATTATCAATTTTACACAATTTTTATCCGATGAGTTTGCTTTACAGTTTCTTCAACTAGAATCATGGTGTAACTTATAATATTTTATTCATTATTTTGAATTTAAATTCAAAGTTAATTTTGCAAATAATCAATTATTTATGATTCATTTGAAGGCAGTACGTGAGTACGGTTTTTACAATATTTTCTGTAGACATTCGTTCGTATTTAGTTAAGTGCTGTGTAAATATGGACATTATTATTAAAAGTGATTAAAAGCTATATTTCAGTACATTTTGTTTTTTTTTGCTCACATAATTATATTTATACGCGAAGGAAATCTTTTGAGCTCTTTTTTACGAGGTTTGTTCTGATGAAGAACTATGGTATTACGCATAGTCAAATTTTGTATAGAGAAAGAGTGCAGAAAGTCAATATTTTTCTTAATAAATATATATTTTTCAGCTTCACGCGTTTTCCCACTTAGCACGGTACGCAGAGTGAACCTATTGTCAAGAAACTCGGTTCTCCGCTTTCCGCCCACATTCGAGACGTTACGTGTTGAGTGGCGGAACTCAACGCCGCACTTTGACTCGTCTCATCTTGGGAATCGAACCTACAATATAGCAGGCAGACGATCTCACAGTGCGCCACAATGGACTGCGCCTCATAATAGCACATACGAAATACCTTAAATTACTATAATAAGTTATTACACAACTTCCATGTATGTGACAAATACTTTTGTATTAGGTGACACACGTTGCCAAGGCATCGCGTATCTGAGGCAGCGGGGGTGGTTCAAGTATTTAAGTAATAATATTGACACCATCGTGAACCAATTGCTATTTTGAATGGAATGCCATAAAAGTCAGTTCAAATGCTGTAAATGTAGTTTATAAGAAAGCAGCGTCCGCTGTAATTTCGGCGTTTCGGCTAAAAAAAGTTTGTAAATTCGGCGAAAAGTTAAGTTTAGAGTGACTTGTCACTATATCCTCACTATATACTAAAAACAATTTAAAGTTAACTTTGACTCTAATAGATTTTATAGTATATATAGTAACTAATCAACCATTTTATTAGAAGCCTATTTATATTGTCTATTCCAAACAAAACGACAACGTATAAATTTAATTACTTACAATAAAATATAGGTACTGGTTGTAGAAAAACATTAACTTGGAGCCGATTGGAATATATTTTAAAAGTATCTCAAATATTTCTTTACGAGGCCACTGTAAATTGTAGGTTCGTGACCCACTCAGGAAAAGGAGTGGGGGTGGTTAAACTAAGCGCGGCGGGCCTAAACCCCGCCGTTAAACATGCCATATTTTGATTTCGAACGGAGTGCATTGACACTAGGTTATTTCTGTATTTAAGGCAGGGTTCCTTTTGGGAGAAAGCGTGAAACTGCCTTTTTGATATATTTTTTACTTAGCTTTTTTGGCACACAATGATTGTGGGTTCAAATCCCACATTTTTGTAGTCTTGCGCCTTTAAGATGACACGTCTAAGTGTTTTTATTTAGCTATCTATTTTTTTTACTTTGTGCCACCGTGAAATTGACTTGAATCTATATGATTGACTGAATTTGTAATTTTTGAAGGGTCTTGTGTCGAATGTAATTTTGAGACATGTATATATATACCCATCATTCTATCATCCACAGGGCTCATTCCGAAATCTTTACATACATTCCTAAAAGAATTACGTATACACAAAAGCACTTTCTTCCCTTTACAAAAGTCAGTAATTATAGACACTTGCTCTATAGTTCGGCGATTCCTGACATCTACAACTCAAACACCCACAGCCATACACAATGAACTGACCCACTTGGCTTAGCCCGTGACAGGTTCACACCACCAGCTTCTTGCTGAGATCCGTAAGGAAAATAAATCACAATAATAATAATAAATAAATAATAATAATAAAAAATAATAAATAAAACCGTTTAAAAATAATTTTTACTAAGTGCATATGCATATGGGTTTCTTTCGTTTTTTTCTGCTTGTCTGTTTGTCTGCATGATTGTTTGTTCCGGCTAATCTCTGGAACGGTTGGACAAATTGTGATGGGACTTTCACTGGTAGATAGCTGACGATGAAGTCGTGGGCACAGTCGATGAAGTCGTGGGCAAGTGTATTATACCAAAAATAAAGAAAAATCCAGAAAGGTACGGAAGCGAACGTGACAGAAGTGTGGGACGCATAGCAATGCTTGCTTTTTTTATAAATAAAAAAAAGCAAGAACAATTATTGTTGCTGACTGTAAACACGATTGGCTTTGGGTTCGGTTCCCACTCGGAAGAATGATTATTATTTTCATTTCTCCACTCTGGTACATAAGACAAACTCTCGACGGCGGCCGGAAAGTGGAGAACGGATTGCCTTAACACTAGCTTCTCTGACCACCCTGCTATGTGGAAAACATGAAGCTGATAAAACACAAATATTTTAAATATAGGTAATCATTGCTCCAAAAGAATTTATACCTTGATGTTACATTCAATCTTATCCAAATTGTGAAAAGCTTAACATATACATGTGGGTCATTTGAAAAGAAATTGATTTGCATTTCACAGATTATTCGTACGGGTGGCCATTGCGGTGCACTTAGATGCGCTCCGAGCAGTGCATGGGACATGTGATACAAGTGTAGCCCTTTTAAAATGCGCATTAAGGCGCTTCTAATTTTTTTTAATCTCCAGCCAAGGCAAACATGCGTTCAAGGTAACCTGATGGTAGTGACCACTGCCGCCCACGACCCCGTGTAACAGAGGAACTATAGGTGCCTTGCCGACTTTGAAGGTTAATTCACCTTTTGGTACCCATGTCGTATCGACCTAGAAATACTGCCGCTGGTAGGCTATTTCACAGTTTCTGTGGCACGAGGAAGGCAGTTCCTACAAAACTGGACGCAGACAGGTGGCGGAGGGTGGTATTTGAATAAGATCTCCTTTCTCTACCTAACTAAATTAATTTGAAAAGATACTCGACATATATTTAAAGATGAAATATATTTTTGTATAAAAAAAAAATAAAGATTTTTTTATAGAAAAAAATTCAAGAATTAAATTAAGAATTAATCCAAATAATTCAAAAAGTATTAAATGAAGTCTTAAATCTCCATTATTTTAAAAACACCCTACGAATAAAACGTAAAGCGTAAATGATGACCTAAATACAAGTCATAAACGCACCAGCATCGTGATTTTTACTGCCCAATACATTGGTCGTAAAGTCGAGACAGCTACAGGGGTTTGATTGGCTTCCATATACTCTGGGATATAGGCTTGGACCCAGGCTTTGCTTGGTGAATTATTATTTTTGTGAGAGACAGGTAGAGAGTGAGAGGGAGTTAAAAAGGGACAGTAGATGTAATACAATTAATATCTTTATTTTTAATGTCTTATTATATTGAAATAATAATAAAACTAGCTTCACGCTTTTTCGCGCATAGCAGGCTAGTTACAGCGAACCTAGTGTCAAGACAATCCGTTTTCTAATTGTCACCCGAACTCAAGGCATGGGGTGTTAATTGGCGGAACTAAACACCGCACGTTGTCTTGCTAGAGACGTTAAAATAATTATATTTTGTAATAGTCCTTGGCGTGCATATTGCATTGTGCAGGTTCAAGTTCCCTGATGTTTATATGAACTTGCAATATGAGTGAGTATATACGAGTGATTTACTAACATTTTCCAAATTTACAACTGATTTTAGTAAATCTATTAAAATATGTTATAAAATTTACAATCATTATTACAAATTTCAATAAGAATAGGTTAATAAGTAAAAAGATAAAATAAAGCTACGATTTAATAAGTCCGTAACCAAAAAACTTGAGCCTGAAATGCAATCCTTTTCCTTGAAGTCGTTACTAAAGCGATTCGACTCGCTTCGTCTGTCATATTTATAAATCAGCTTTATGTGTGTGAACTTTAAGTAATGGTTTTAGTCTGTATTATGTTACAAAAATATGCTTTATTGTTCTTTTAATAATAAAAATATAGAGACCATCGTGATGCAGTGGGACAACGTCTGCAAACGGATTGGTTGTGGGTTCGATTCCCGCTCGGAGGAATGATTATTTTATATTATAAAATTATTTTAAGTTCTCTGTTCCCGTAACTTTGACAAAGCGAGGCGTCGAGTTCCGCCACTCTATACGAAATGTCTTGATTTCGGGTGACAAGTGGAGAATGCAGTGTCTTGACAAAAGGTTATCTCTGACTACCCTACTTATGATATATAATCTTAAAGCTTTTCAATGTTCAATTGTGCAAGTTCTAGATGTCCAGTTAAAAAAATACTGAATTGGAATATTATTAACCTTAAAGCTTAATAAACCTTTAAAATTATATCGAGGTTGTAACGTTTTGATAAAATACTATGGCGTGTAATAGGGAGGGAGCACCCGTCATTCGCTAAGGATACCTGTCGTAAGTGACAGCACGACGACGCGTTTGTGCCTTGCTACTTGTTTTTTGCTATATCATGATTACCCTTAATATTACGTTGAGTATAAAGACGAGACGGTATAGAGATAAAAAAAATTACTATTACTATCACTTTTAAATGAATATACTTTTTTAACCGAATTAAGTGAGTATATTTTGGTTTTCTAAAATAAACTTAATAAACCCGACATTTCGAACACTTTACAGAAGGCCGTGGTCACAGGTAGCTTAGTCTATCTGTATCTGTACCAGAATATACGCAATTAAACCAGTTAAAATAGTTTCATTTTAATATGTATAAAAATTGCTAAAAGCAAAGGACTAATACTGACTAAAGACTAGTGGTAATAATCACTATTCACGAGATTTTGGTCAAGTTTTGCTAGCGACTATCGAACACATAACTAAAGGTGGAGACATGAAGTCCGTTCCATTAATCTAAATTCCCTCGACACGTGTTTGTTAGGGTAAAATTAACTTTATGTCTATGCTAATATAAGATCATTCCCTAATAAACTCCACTGGCCATTGAACGTAGTTTGTTTGGGATAATAGTGTTATTTAATTCTACATCCGACCTTTATATATTATTTTCTATTAATAAATTCTGGTAATCCAATGATTTCACTGATGGCTTGTTTGATGCTATTTGTCGAAAATTCGAAATGTGAGAAATGTCGAGAATATTCTGCACTCATAATATTCTCGAATTTAGGTGGGAGGCGGAAAACGAAATGTCTTGATACTAATTTCCAGTGGGCAGAGAGGACCTAGAGTCATGAGACTCCGTTCTGCACTTTCCATCTGTTAAGTGGTCATCACCATGGGTGATGTAGTGTGACTACGTCTGATTGTACTTATATAGAACATGATGAATGCAGAGAATGAACATAATGGTTTAAAGGCCGGCAACTTCCCTGTAGCTCTTCTCGTGTAACACGGGGTCGTGGATGGCGGTGATCATTTACCATCAGGTGACCCGAACGCTCGTTTGCTTTGTGTATAGAGTGTAAAAAAAGATACTTAAATAATTTTAAATTCCCCAATCTTATAGACAAAGCCTGGAGTTGAGTGCCGTCACTCAACCCGGAGTACCTAAAAAGTGAAGGACGGAGGGTCTTTTGCGACCGGAGCGACCTTTGATTTGATTTGACTGGTTCCATTTTTTAAGATTTAGTTTGAGATAAAGTCCTAGTTGCAATGATTCTGAGGAACTTACACTGTAACATTTCTCCGCTTATCTGTTGCATATACCAGGGCAGGGACTAGATAAACGTTAAATTAATAAGATACCTTCTCTTGTAAAGTGTATTGGGAGTTTAAAAAAATCTATTAGTTTAATCATAAAATTTAAAAAATATAGCCATGGCGGCGCAGTTGTGGGTTCGATTCCCACTCGATGAAAGATTATAATTTATTACTATTTCTTCCCTCTAGTGAACAAGACAAATCGCAATGTCTCGAAATTGGGGCGGAAAGTAAGAACGGAGTGTCTTGAGACTAATCTCTCGGGCTACTGGCATGGGAAAAAGCGTCGAGCTAAAATATTTTTAAATATAAACATACCACTTCTCAACGAATTTGCAAAGTCGATAATTTTGAACTCACAACTTCTTAAGCTGCATATTACTCAATACTTAGAATACTCTATAGATCATTGTATATATTTATCGTACTAAAAAGTTATTTCAAGCATCGTAACGCTATTCGATATTTTTTTGCCGTTTTCTTGTCTCTTCGCGCTAGGACCATCTGAGCATTCTCTTTTTTTACATATATACGTACATACGTTTATTTGTATTCAATCCTTTCTAATTTAAAAATAATAATTTGGAAATCAAAAAGGTGGATTTCATAGGTGGTGCAGTTTAAATCCAAAGTTCTTTGGAAACAGTGTTGATGTTACTGGAGAAAGGTCATGTGACGAAAGACCGCCCTCGAAGAGCATATATAAAGAAAACGACATATTTAGAAAACGTATAAAAATTTGAACGCAGCGGGATTTGAACCCGTGCCTCTTGAAAACCGTTCAAACTCTAGAAAATTCTTATACGCTTATTGCAACTTATATTTGTGGTTCGCATCTCTGTAGAGAGATTTTTACAAATTTCTGCTACCCAAAGATTATTCTACGAACAATCGTCTGGCAAGAGAGAATTCTATTTATTAAATATATATTTTGTTAACACTAAGGAAATTGAAAAAGACATATTTAGAATTACTACTTAACTTAATACTTAACTTAAAACTTAATACTTAGTGTGGGAATAATACTTTAAAAATGTTAACAAAATATATGCATTATGAAGAAGTTTATAACAGTAGGATATGGATAAGGTGTGAAGCTATAAAAAACATGTGAGGTATAATAAGGTAAGGTCATTTTGACGCATTACTTGCTGTCCGTTTCTCAAAAATTTGCAGACGTGTCTGGTTCCGATGAAACTACAATATTTATATTTAAACATGTTTAAAGTGTTATTCATGCACTTATATTCTTAACGCTCGAACGTATGGCTTAGCGAGAGCTTTTGAACGGTTACCTACAGGCGCAGGTTGGAATCCCGCTTTCCGCATGTTTTCAAAAACGATTTTTATTACAACATTTGTTTAAGGATAACCTTCTCTTTCAAAAGTATAATGATGTAAAAACCTTTACACTTTTATCACCTCACTTTACTTTTAACACTTGCACTTAGAGCTTCTGCTTAGTACTTATTCACTTTATTTATTTAATACTTAGAAACTGTTGTTCCATCAGCGTAGTAAAACTATGTATTCAACAGTGGCTTTGGTTGCTTAAATAGGACTGAACCCCGCCAAATGTGCATTCTCTCCCAAAACTTATTCATCGAACGTAATTCATTTTATCATACTATCAACTTTGATTTTTAATTTACAACCCATATACCCATATGTACCATGTACATGTAGTATCAATGTATCTTGTATGACTTATATACAATTAACTGGCAACATTTAATATACCAAAACATAACAAGCTTTTTGTTTTAAGCGATTTGTTGTACTTAATATGATTAACTTAATTTAATCATAATATAAAAGCAATTATTTTTATATTCGTATCATTAATGATACTATCGCTTACATTTGCATATAACAAGCATGATATCGTTGCCAGTAAGAACATAATTGAGTTTCGTAGCATCTCTCTCGTCTACCTGCAAATGTTAAAAATAAGTGAAGTTTAAACGGTCGCAAACGTAATTACGAAAAACCTTTTAGAAAACGTATAAAAATGCGGACGAGATTGACCATAGCGGGACTCGAACCCACGACTCTTGGAAACTATCCAAGGTACGTTTTCTAAAAATGTTTTTATGTTCTAGGTGTAAATAAATTACTATGTTTACTCGCTCTCTTAATAAATTAAATTTTATTGTTACATACTCAGTTATTTGTGTTTTATACAAAAGAGAAACGGTACGAAAGTTTATTTTGAATTTTAAATTGAATTTAAATTTATATTCTATTTGTAGTTAATATTTGTAATGAAAATTTTCAATAGTTCTACATACTAGTTGTGACCGCGACTTCATCTGTGTGGAATTCTAAAATGTTTTTTGTTTTATTTTTAAATCTGGGTGAGCTTTCGCTTAGTCGAATGCATTCCTAGAGTAATTGAGATAGTAATAATGTATCACTTGATTCTCTTTAATAAAAATAGGTATGCTTTCTAAAATATGGCGACATTTTAAAATATTCATCGCTATCATTATATTAATACTAGCTGTGCATGCGATTTCGTCCGTGTGAAATCTAAAATAAAAGTTACTCCTTATAACATTAGCTGTGCCAGTGAAAGTCTTGTCAAAATCGGTCAAGTCATTTCAGAGATTAACAGTAATTTTATTATAACAAACAGATTTTCGAATTTTATTAATGTAATGTATTGGTCAAAATTTTCAATATATCTACATATATATTATGTAATAAAAGCCGTTCTGATAAATTGGAAACTCCAACGTATTGACACAATTGTGCAATAATAATACGGTCAAAGCAAAACACGTTTTTGGCGAAAACAATGAAATGTGGTATATTACCTCGTCATACATATACGATATGTGAGTTCTTTAGAAATCAACATGCCATTAAACAACTGGTATTTCATTTTTCCTTTTCAGAAATATCTTATATTATATAATATCAGAAATATGATATCTTGCTTTTTGTATGCAAGTAAAATAAATAAATAATGTCCCCGTAAGGCTGCCTTGCGCACAAGCGGTCTGCGTAAAAGGTCCGCTCTCCGTCCGCTCTGGTAAGACTGAGCTCTGTGTTAAGTTCCGTCAATCAACACGCAATGTCTCAAGGTGAAGGAAAAAGAGTGTATCTGTAAAAAACAATGAGAAAGCCTTAATACTTTTGTACGTAGCGGTACTCGATCCCGCGCCTCTTGAAACTATCGAAGCGCTTTGACTGCTAAGCCTTCAAAATATCCTGGATATATGTCGATTTTTTAAATGCTTGTTACAACTTATTTTAGTTGCTAGCATCTCTGTAATGAGATTTTTACAAATTACTGCTACAAAAAGATTATTTATAAAAAAAAGAATTGATTGACAACATAATGCTATAATGCTATTTATTAAATACTGCATCCCCCTCGAGTCTTATTCTGCGTAAACTACACGACTAAACTATCTAATTTTTCACCCGCCCGCATTCTCATTTACATCACAAACTTTGCTTAAAGCTATAATTTAAATGGTTTTAACATTTTTGTTTATAAACCGATTGAAATGAATTTACTATAATACAATAGTCAAAAATGGATTTAAATTGACTAAGCCGTTTCTGAGATTGGCGTGCACTAAACAGATAAGTAGACAATAAAATTAAATTCATTGTTTTGGATTCCATTATATTGATAAATGCCCTAAATATTAATATTAGTTTTTCATATATCTTCCATGTACAGACATGTACAGATTTTTATTCGATATGATTTGTGATTTTTGATTAGATTCATGTGTGATTTTTGATTAGCAGGAGGCGTGGGTTCAAATTATTATTTTTTTAATAATATCATTGTGTGCCTTTATAAATATAAAAAAAACTTAATACTTGTTGGGATTTTTTTTAAAGTTATTCCTACACTCAAGAAATTGAAAAACACAAAAATTTCGGCTTAGCGGTCAGAGCGCTTGGACGGTTTCCAAGAGGCATAGGTTTGAAACTCGCTTAGTTCAAAAATATTTTACGTAATATCTAAGTTAGCAGAAAATGAATACCGTTTTCTTACAGAAAAAATATTAAATTATCGTGACAATATTCAAAAAACCGATATTCTAAATAAGATATGCCTATATTAAGTAATATCAAACCACTTTTACCTGCCGTTTGATTAATCGTCCGCCTCCAACGCCTGTTAATGTTATTGAATCCACAAAACTCTTGAAAACTCGAATGATTACTTCGAAAGAATTCTCGTGAGAACAAGTGTTTTTTTGTGAAATGGGCTGAAATATAAATAGATTAAGTAAATGCACAAGTAGGCATTGTCATTCTTTTCGTTTTAAAGTTGCTATTAATGGAATTTAATTTATCTGCTTTAAAGCTTTCGGATTCAAAACTGTGATTTATTTCTAATATATATATTTTTAAAGAATTTAGCTTCTATGTTATACACATGTTTTTCAGCTTTACGTGATTTCCCGTAGAGCAGGATCATCAAAGAGAGCCTAGTATTTAGACACTCCGATCTCCACTTTCCATCTGAAATTGAGACATTGCGTGTTAAGAGTTGTACAAATTTTTTGCTACCCAAAGATTTATCATTTTCAAAATTACCATTTGATAAGAGAAATTATTCTTATATCCTTGATATATTTTTTTAAATGTTTTTCACACACTTAAAAAATATATAATAGAAGCTTTACCCGTTTATGTAATATAAAAAATATATATTTAAATTAACTTTCACTATATATATATATATATATATATATATATCGAAAATTTCTTATAAACTGAATAGTTTCAGCATTTGTCAGTGAACGAGGACTGCAGTCGATATCAGATGCAAGATTTACCGAAGGATTGGCGAAAGGCGGACTAATGGATACAGTTTTATCCGTGAAATGGTGATTTCACACTGATTTGCTACGTTTCGTTTTTATTCTTACACTTCTAGACTATTTCGTGAAAAAGGCAGAGATTAATCTTTATTTCTTTAGAAACCGTATAAAAAATGAATCGCTGGGGAATTTGAACCTGCGCCTCTTGAAAACCGTTCAAGTTCAAGAGGCGTGGTTTGAAATACCGCTGCGTTCAAATTTTTATAAATTTTTATACGTTTTCTAAGTATATTTTTCTCAAGATCCAGTGTGAATAATACTTTAAAAAATTGTTAAAAATATATGAAACTGTTCCGTTACTGACTGACGGACGGACAACTGACCGTAGAAAGCTGAAATTTAGCATGAAGTCCCCTTAGGTGGTAGGGGAAAAGATGATTTCTTAAAATATCTTCAGAGACGAGAAATGTGACATTTCACGGTTTATAGTTTACGCAATCGCAGTTGCAGGTTACACTACTTGTTTAGTTATATATATTACTGTATATATATGAATTCTTCTGTTTATGGAACTAGTAGTTTTTCAACTAGAATAGAAAAACATACATAGCATTCCAAGGATTCGCCGTGCTTGTGTCCATCCTGTTGCCCAGAGTGGAGCCCGTAGCAATGTTTGGACCGTACGACCCAAGTGTAGGGTAATGGGGCCGCAATAATGCCGCCTCCTAAAAGTGAAGTAATAAAATATATACACATTATTGTTCATATCTTAAGAAAATGTGTGTGTATGTAATATATTTAATATCCTGTACATTACAAATATAAACACATTCTTCAGAACGAAACTCGCACCCAAAATGTTGACATTAGGTAGTTACAAATGAATTGAACTACGAGAACTTCTATCATATTGAAATCTAGTTTTAACTATTATATGACCCCGTCGTGGCGCATTGAATTATACATTACTGTAAACAAGACGCCTGTGAGCTTGATTCCCACTCGAGCGATAGTTAATTGCCTTCCAACTCCGCCTTCCAACACGCAATGTATTGAATTCGGGCAGAAAGCGGAGGACAAAGTATTATGACATTAGGTTCTCTTTATGCCTGCTATGCGGGATAGAGTGTGAAGCTTATAAAGCTTAAAATGTATAGAAAAAAATACACTGAATCTCACTCCAGTCAATATGAAGTGCTCACTCGCAATCGCAATCCTTGTAGTGAACGAGTCTATTAGTTTATCTTTTTTCAAAGGTAGCATCAAAACTAAATATCAAATGAATATTGAAAAGCTTTTAAAATCTTTTACTCATTTGAATATGTTTATTTATTTTTTACATATATAAGATAAAACTGTTTGTACTGTAAAGAATTGTATTGATTTTTCTTAATACAATTTTCCATACGGTTCTTGTGTTAAAACTGAAACAGGCGATTTCTAATCAGTGTAAGTACCGATTCCAAGAACGTTACAGTAATGTCGCCTATTTTATTAATCTTTACTGTGTTTAAGGTATATTATGCTATGAAGGTATTGTAGTGTAAGGAGTTATATCTTCGTCATTCATACATTCGTTCATACATATATTCACTCGTTCATATACTCATTCACTGACAGACGAACACAACCTAACTTGCGCGTCTTTATTACGAGAGCCACTGGCGAGAGTAAATGAGTTAGTAGTCTGTCCATCGAGTGCCACATTCGCCTGTGATTTATTTGTATGTATGTATGTTTGTGCATATTTATTCTGTACACTTCTCATTTCATTTATTATCTAATCTACCCAAAGGCTACCTGAAAGAGATCGCTCACCTAGCGATAAGGCCGCCTTTTGTAAGGTTTTACATATTAATCAAAATGTTAAATGTTATCTTACAATCTTTTTGCTACATAATAAAGAGTATTTCCTTAATTCACACATCGTCAGCATATTTCGAAGGTAAGTTAATGGTAAAACTGCAGAAACATTTTTTGAGAACGTATAAACGTTATACGTAAATAATACGTTATACGATTTTTACTAATTTCTGCCACTCAAAGATTATTCTACGAACAACCGTTTGGCAAGAGAGAATACCAAGAGGCGCAGGTTCGAATCCCATTGTCTTCAAATTTTTATAGGCTTTCTAAAAATGTTATTCAATTTCCTAAGTTTGTGAATAACACTTTAAAATGTTAAAAATAGTAGGGCTCGCTGTCTCTTTCTGCAAGATTTCCAGACATTGTTGGTTGAAAAATGGAACCCAACGCCGCGCTTTGTCTAACCAAAGCGGCAAAGTGAACATAATTTAATCTTATAATAATAATATTTTATATTTTGCGATTTTTACACATTTAAAATGAACCTATTGTAACCAGATAACCAGTAGACTCAGTAGACCACCTGTGACCACGGACTATTGTTAAGTGTTCGATTAATCTGAATAAAATAATTTCTTCTAAATATAATCATTCCCTCGAGTGGGAATTGAACCCATATGTATCAAATACAAGTGTACATACCGTATCCTACGCCACGTGATCTTATATTATTTATATGTAACAAAAAACACGTATTTTTTATGTAGAACTGAGCTGAATTTAAAATCATATTTCCGACAAAGCTTTTGTCTTTTAAAAATAGTTGTTCGATCTACGACGAAGTTATTTCAGTATGAAATTTTTATCAGAACTAAAACTAATTTATTCCGTTGTCGTTGAAACTTTTACTTAATTGTAAACTTTGAAATGGAGAAAAAAATGCAAAAACTCCTCTATTGTGTCGGAATATATAGTCTAGGAGCTTACGGTCTAAATAGGCCGCTTGTTCAACGAACAGATCATAAAAGATAAGGATTTTAAAATTCTTAATTTTATGAGATATGCTTTATAGAATACTTATATATTCTATAGGTTCTTAAATCTGTTGAGGTTGATATCGATTTCCAACAGGAAATGTGTTTTTATATAGAAAGAACGAAGTTTGGGATGTCTTATATTTGGGATAGTTTACTCTATCTATATCAAGACACGCTTTGACTGACTAGTCTAGACTAAAATGTAATAAAAAAAATAGAATGCTTGACTTAGCGGTTAGAGCGCTTGGACGGTTTCCAAGAGGCGCGGCCTCGAATCCCGCAGCGTTCAAATTTTTAAACGTGTTCCAAAAATGTTTCTTTAATAAATAACACTTTAAAAAATGTTGAACAGGCAAGACTAGATTGGAAAGAGAAAAATATGTAATCTATACATATAATAAAAATGTAAATGATCACTGTCTGTACATGGAAGATATATGAAAAAAAAATTGTAGGGTGTATTTATCAATGTAGTGGTAGAGAACCCAAAAAAAATATTTTTAATTTTCTTTTCTGAATGTCTGTTTGCCTGTTTGTTTGTACACGGTAATCTCAATAACAACTTAACCGATTTAAATGCAGCTTTGACTATTGTACTTAAGTAACTTCCTTTAACATTTAGTCTTTATTTTATTTAAATCGACAAAATTGGTATAAAATGACTGTTATAACAAATTGGCTAGAACTGCATTAGAAACAGCCGTGTAGTTTATGTAGGCGAAGCCGCGAGCGGATCGCTAGTAATCAATATTTTAAAACACTTTCAAATTTCTATACCATCTCTTGTTCTACAAAAAATTATTTAACAACTTTTCGTTTGATTACACAGTCAGTCAAAAACTTTGCGGTTACATCTTGGACGCGGTCCGTCAAAGGGGAATCTTGTAATATTCTTTTTGCTTTGATGTAATGTAATATAGTCGATATCTAGTTTTATTTTCAAGTATTGATTATCTGTAAATATATTGAGGCCATCGTGGCTCAGTGGGACAGCGTTTGGCAATTGGTTATGGGTTCGACTCTCACTCGGGGGAATGATTATATTTATATCATTTTCATTTCAATTTTAGTACTATATATATACTACTAGTGTTTGTCTGCCTACCCTGATATGCGGGAAGAGCCAAAGAATAAAAAAGAATAAAAATACTGAAAGTACTAGGATTTGAACCTCTTAGAAATCGTCGAAACGCTCTAGCCAATTACGCTTTAAGGTCTAGTGAGTAGATGTAGAAGGTACATATAGATAAATGTACACATAAAATAAAAATATAACTTATCGCTGTCTGCAAATGAAAAAAAAGGTGGTGGTATCTATAAAATAGAACCCCAAAACAATGATTTTTAATTTTCTTTTTTGTTTGTCTGTGCGTTTGTACACGCTAATCTCAGAAACGGCTAAAAGGTTCTCAATGCATTTTTTGACTATTGTATTTTGGGATATTTCATATTATAGTTATTAAGTTACTTTACACAGGTTCCTATTGACAAATCACTCCGTTCTGCGTTTATCATCTGTTCCATCGACAATTTGTATTATGTGGCGTAACTTAACGCCGCAATCTGTTTAACGAACGCAAGAAAATAAAATATTTCTATATGTTAAAATTTTCGTTGTCTCGTTTTGCCGTCGTTGTGGCACAGTAGCACAGCGTCCGAGTCTAACACGTTTGGTTGTGGGTTCGATTGCCACTCTGAGAAGTGAAAAACGGAGTGTCTTGATACAAGAGTAAGCACACTGCTACGCAGGAGAAAACGTAAAGCGCAAGAAAAAAAGAAACAACATTTTTGAATGAGAATCGAACTCGTACCCATTGCGTACATTCACAGTTTAACTAACTACGGAACGATAGTAATATTTCTAGGACACTTTAAGGATATTTTAAAGTTATAAAAAAAGCATATTTTTATAGGCGTCATTATTTATTTTAACCTAATGTAATAAAACAGTGTTAAACAAAACGATTTACAAGGAAACTGATGTAGAAATGAAATACACATATATACTTTGTTTATAAAGACCTAGGTTTCAAACGCCTAAAAAGCTGTATTTATGGGAGCTAGGATGGCAATATAGGTCATGTAGAGTTCAACTATTTTGGACTTTACTTTTGACTTATTACAGTTCAATTTAGGTATGCTTTTAGTATGGTGACGGACGGTATTAGTTAGTATTGCCAAGTTTTCTGTAGATATCATATGTTAGTGACTCCTTCTCTGTACATGTAGACTGAGCTTTTGTAAGCTTTTTCTTCTAATATTTTGATGCGTTTAAAACTTTTTAACTATTCACTGTCTTACCAGAACGGGATAGTAAAAATGAATTAAATAAATACAATCATTTCCACTATTGGTAATCGAACCTACAACCATAATCTATATAATGCACGAAGTTGATACAAAATGGCAGTAATACGAAGAACTCTTACGACTCTCATTAACTCGTGTAAAATGAAACACAAGGCTAATGTTACATTGCAACTTTATACCATTTATGTAGCAATCAAAGCGCAGATGCAAAATATGACTAATGTTAGCACCTTAGACTAGATAGTATGGAAGAGGTATACGTGTGTTACTTGAAACTATAATATGACAAAAATATTAAAAAAAAACGTATACAAATTTGAACGAAATATGGAAACCCGCGAACCCGCGTTTCGGCTTCAATTTGAATACGTTTTAAAAATATTAAAAATACAATAAATTTAACACCAGTCCTATACTTTATTGAGTATGCAGAGATAATTTAGAACGCACTTCCCTTAATCGATACATACCAATGATTTTTTTCAGCTTTACGCGTTTTCCCGCATAGTAATCAGAGATAATCTAATGTTAAGATATTCCATTTTCCACTTTCCCCACAAAACTTGTTGAACTCAACGACGCTCTTTGTATAAAATGTAGTTATGATAAATTCAACCAACCATAAATGTTATTAATTTGTTATTATATACATACGATTTATAACATTTCTATAATATTTTAAGTTAGAAGCGAAACACGGAAAATAAACTGTACACTACTAGCTTGAAGCCACACGCTTAATAACTTATTACACTGTATAAATACCAACCTCACTGGGAATAACTCTTCAATGAACAAACAGACGATTGTTTATATAGCATTACTTGCTATTTTATATTCAAATCCTACTTAGGGGATTTTTAGATTTATATATAGATGCTGGCTTTTTTAAATATTTACTTTTATTTTTATTAAAAAACAAACGAGAGTTCGAGTAATTTATCTTCATTAACAAAACGCGATTCTCTGTAATAAAAATATAAGTATGCATTCTAAAATACATGGCAACGTTTTAAAATATTCATCACTACTCATATATAAATACGAGCCGTGCCTGCGACTTCTTCCTAAGTTACATCCGCTATCTGCCAGTGCTAACGGTGCGGGCTTCTAGTATACATTTTGAATTAAGTAAAAATATGTACTTTCTTAAGACCGCTATTTATTATTATTAACATCACAATTATGTACATTAATTTTAAACAATCTGTTTTTTTTTTTTTTTTTTGCGTAATGGGAATCTAACCCGCGTCTTGGGAACCGTCAAAGCGCTGTCACCAATTAAGCTATACGTTCTTGCGAACTATGTGTAAATTCTTATACGCTTCTTCCTCTTCTTATACGTAAGTTGTACTTACTTTTTTGAATGATAGAGTCGCAAAATTCTCTATTTTTTCTCTGCAAAATATATCAAATTTAAATATAAATTGGTTACATGAGATGAATTTTTAAAAAAGCACTTTTACAGATAGACAAAAGGGGATTGCATTCCATTTCACGCTACATCGCACAATACCTTCTTAGAAGTTAGAAATTGCTTAGGTTTTTCTAAAAGTGGCTTATTTTCTAGTCTCTCTGGTTTCTGTATGTACGTAAGTATAAGGTACATAAAAGTAAGTGCATTTTTCAATTGTGACAGAACATGACGGTTGAGAGTTCACGCTTGAAATAATCTTTACCTACACATTTTTTCCTGCTGAATGTGTGTGTAGGTCTGACTATACCGTCAGAGAGAACATAGTGTCAAGGCACTCCGTTCTCCATTTTCCAACAAGCACCAAGAGATTACGTGTTGAGTGACATAATAAGAAAAATATAATCATTCCCCCGAGTGGGTATCGAATCCACTACCAGTCAGACGACGTCGCACTGCGAAGAAGCTGTGTAATAAATTATTAATATAAATATTTTCGTTGCGCATAAAGCGAGAGAAAGGTGAGGTTTTTATCCGAGATATTGCATTTTTTTAAAGAATATAGCATAAAATATGTTAAAAAAACATTTTTTGAAAACGTATATAATTTTGAACGCTACCGCAAATAGAGCTGGTATTTGAACCCGCGCCTCTTGGAAACCGTCCACGCGTTCTGACCGCTACACCATACGTTCTACACCCGGCCACGTCTAAATTCTTATGCGGGTTTGAATCTTGCGTTCAAATTATTATATTTTCTAAAAAGTGTGAGAATAACACTTTAAAAACTGTTAAACGTTTTAAGTATAACTTTTTTTTACCTGCCTAAAATAACATATGGGTATATGTTATTTTATTTATTTTCACAGATTAAACTACTACAAGAAGCTAGTATAGTATAGAATAGAATATGTGTGCATACCGTGAACTAGCTCAAAAACTTCTTTAGTTCCACAGAGAATAAAGGAAGCGAATTCGAATCTAAATTCGCTGGCGCGTCCCTCGAGGCGCGTTGCATCAGAATTGAACACGATCGGAAAGAAATTATTTAAGTGAAGTGCTTTGTATATTATCGATAATATTTATGTCATTATTTGGATTATAAAATGGAAAAGAAGGATGGAAAATTAGAGAAGGAGGAACCGAGAGGTCCCCCCCAATTTTTCATTATTTTATTGAAAATTAAATCGTAAGTGATATTTTAAGATACGTTGTGACTTTGGCAATGATGCACAGACACTTTTCAGTTTAGCTGCTATAGTGTCTGCTATAGTACATCTAGGAAAAGTAGAAGTTAATTATATACTTATTTATTTATGTTTTATTTTAATAAAAATAAATTTGAAAAAGATGTATTTGAAGTTAAATTCAGGAATCAGAAACTCAAAAAGTGTAGCAAATTTACTGAAAATTCAAATATTTTTAATGTAATGTAATCCTACAAGTTCAATGTGAAGACCTGGAAGTGGGTAGGGAGGGCTTAGTGACTAATAGAAGTAGACTAACTATGCTTGTGGCACTCATGTTTGTTTTTAAAATCGATCTCAACATCGATATCGATATTCCAGCTGTAAACAGAAATGCATCACATCACTATAACGCAACCGCACTGCGCCCAAAGCTAATGTTAAGTAAACGTGGAAGTTAATGATATGTTTTTTCGTGCTTTACTTATTCAAAAGAAAAAGCCAATATAAGTTTTTATTTAATTTGTTTTCTACTTCACTACAAGTTGTCTTGTTATAAGTTGTATTTTCATGTAGTGTGTAGAAATGTTTTTAGTTGAATATAGTTAAAATATAAATGTATTTCTTATTTTCTGTTGGTGATGTTATTAAAGAAAGACAGAAAAATAAGTGTGTCCTTTTTGCCTTATACTTCAAAAGTGTGTAATGAATTAAAATGCATATGAGTATCTTGAGCTCTACGTTTATTATTTTACTAATTAAATTTAGTTATGTAATCTACAGAATAATCCTTTATATTTTCTATAATATTTTCATTTCTCCGATCTTGTGAACTTGTTTAGTTGAGGACCGTCTCGCAATATCTCAATTTCGGGCAAAAAGTGGAGAACGGCGTGTCTGCACACTAGGTTCTCTCTGACTACCCTGCTATACGGGTAACGGTATAAAGCTAAAAAAAGAAATTCTAAAAGTATTAGATAAAGTCGCAGGTTATACACAGTTATAATATAAATCAATTCTTCAAAATCGAACAGCCCAATATTTCACAAGTTATAAGATGGATGTAGTAAAGTTTTGCGAATAGATTCAAGGAAATCTTCTATAACTTATTTGTTAGCTTTACGCATTTATTGGATTAAGTGAATTTGGGCAGAGAGAATCCACAGTTCTCCACTTTCAGGGAGTTTGTGAGAGGGATCCGACGCCAAACGTGGTTCAACCAAGGAAGGGATAAAAAAGAAATATTTATAGTGTATTTAAAAAATCTTTAAAGAGATTGATCTCAACAGGTTTCAAACCTGGGACTTTACAAGCCGTCTAAGCGCTCTACCCATGCCAACCCCACTAAATACGATAAACGCGTGGAGTCTCAAACGATACATAGAAATACATATATTGCCAAGCACAACTTACCCTTTTATTAGCGGTTTGTATGAGAATATTCTCTTTGCCATAACATTTCCTTTGATGAAATATTAAACAAATCGCCATTCTCGATACTACATACATACACACACTATGATAAATTTGTAGACTTTGTAAATAATTACTGCCCTAGGGCTAAGCCCTATACTTTTTAGTAGATTAGTCATGTAGGTTCTAGGTTAAATTTCTGACATGAGTCGAGATTTTTGGTCACACAGACATGAAAGAAATATTTTTTTACAGCTTCACGCTTTTTCCGCATAGTAAGGTAGTTGGAGGGAATCTAGTGTCAAGACACTTTGCTCTCCACTTTTCGCTTTAATTCGAGACATTGGCGTCTTGAGTGGCGCAAGTCAACGGGAGTGGTGTTGAGTTAATTTGTCTTATCAGAGCGGAAAAATTAATGATTTAAATATAATCTAATCTAATCTTTTCACACAGCATCCGTGTTTCCAATCTGACCCTGCCCCCTGGGCCACGAAGAAAACCTTATAACCGATTAATTCATAAGAACATATTCTGAGAAGCTTCTTAACTTTTATGATGAACGAGTGGTTTGTCTTTATGGCGTTTACGCGATAGTTTTGATTTTAAAGCGAAACATTTTATTTTTTCCCCGTCCTATGGGAATTTTGGAAAATCCTGGAGAAAGAAAACCTAAATTTCAGTTTTATACGCGTAGTAGTTTCGACTGTGAGCGGCTGTCTGTCTGACGTAGACCAAAGAACGTAGTGACGTGTCACTACTTAGAAAAGTTATAAACTAATAGGTAATATAATAACTTAAATAATGCCTTTTTCTTCAGAGTCCATCATAAATTATTTAATTAAGAATCATGTGATTTATGTTAGAAGATCACCGAACGTTTGTTAACATTTAATTTAATAGTCGTAAATCTATTACCAAAGACGCAAACGACTTTTTATGATATATTACCCATAAAATAGTGTATAATTGGTGACTTTAATATTAATTTTCAACGTTAACGTTGTGTGGTGCAGTGGTGCATCGTGTCTGTACACGATGGTTGTGGGTTCGAATGTCAATGGGGGGAGTGATTATATTTTTCCGCGGAGAAGGAATTGTCTTGACACTCGCTATGCTGTGCGAGATTAAACGTTAAGGTGAAATGAAAACGCTTTGGTAACAAAGCGCGGCGTTTAGTTGCGCTATTTCACTAACAATGTATCTAAAGGTGGAGAGCGGAGTGTTCGAGTTTCTCTTTGATGTTCTATGTGTGAGTTGCTTAAAGTTAAAATAACAACTGTGAGTTCAAATCGAACTCAAAAAACGTTTAATTTTTTTATTATTATTTATGTTACTTTACTACTTACGTTAAGTTATATCACGATAATTACATTTATTAGTTAGTTAGAGATATGGGCTCGGATAGTGGAGGCTAACATTATTGCATTTTGAAGGTCCCCTTAAGCCTACACTTATATCGCAAGTCCCAGGCACTCTTTCTAGCACTCTTTTGATGGCTATTTGGATGCTTTTCAAGGGTTTGAATCCCGCTGTGTTTAAATTTTTATTAAGTATAAAAGCATAGTAATGTGTCACTAACTAAATTCTCGTCTATTTTAAAATAATATATATTAGCCCAATTAATAATAATTAAAAACTAAACTTTCTAACTCAATACGTGGACCAAATATGGTCTTAATTATAAATAAAAACAATTAAAATTCGATCCCCATTTCCCATGTCACCCCGTACCCATATATCAAAATAAACAGTCTTGTGTATGCCACGTGAATAAAAACGATTTAAAATTTAATTATAAGCCGATGTGATTTAAAGCGACACCTTTTAATTACTTGCGTCTGCTTACACTCTGTTTTTCGTCTTAATATACAAAAGTTTAAAGCTATTGTGGCACAGTGGGAACACGATTGGATGTGGGTTCGGTTTCCACTCGGAGAATTATCATATTTTAATTATTTTCTACACTTTTGATAACTATGAACTTATTATAAAACTAACTATATTTGAAAGTAGCAACTGTTGAGTTTCTCGCTGGTTCTTTTTAGCAGAACTGCCTTCCGAGCCGGTGGTAGCTGCCGCTAGGACTGACAATACTGACATTCTATGTTAATTGACGATTCGAAAGTACTTGTAATATCTTATTTGAATAAAGAATATTTTGATTTCGATTTTATATTAAAATCGTTACACTTATGGAAAACAAATCTACTGTTGAGTGGATAGCCGGTTCTTCTCTGCAGAACTGTATTCGGAGCCAGTGTGGCAGTAACTTCAAGTCCGTTCGACGATTCAAAAGTACTTGCCAAATTCTGTTTGAAAAAAAGATTATTTTGAATTCCACTCGGGAGAATGCCTATACATATAATACAAATTTGAGGTGGCTGTCTGTACCTGGAAGGTATATGAAAAAATATATTATTTCGGGCAGTTGTCAATATAATAGAACCTAAAAGAATAATTTTGAAATTTCTTAACTGTTTGTGCACACTAATCTCAAAAGCGGTACAATCGTTTATATGCAGTGTTGACTATTGTATTTTGGTAAGCTTCTCTTAACATTTTGTTTTTATTTAATTTAAACGGTTCATAAATAACAAAAGTGAAGCAAAGTTTGTGATTCGAATGAGAACGCGGGCGGAAACCAAATATTTTCAAGAATATTTTCATTTCTATCTTTCCAATCTTTAATTTTCGCCCGAATCCAAGATATTACGTGCTAAGCGGACCATGCTTTGTCTTGTCACCAGAGCGGGGACATGAAGATATTTAAAACTAGCGACCCACTCGCGGTTTCGCCTGCGTGAACTACACGACTAAACTATTTAGTTTTTTTTTCAATATAATAATATTGATAAATGCTCCCAATAATATATATTATAAGTATAGATACAGATATTATCATTGCCCCGAATGGGTATCGCACTCACTATCCCCGAATGGGTATGTAAACCAATCCTGTCTACAGTCAAACACTGTCACATTGCATTTCAGTCTATATAAATAAATAAAAATAGAGTGTCTGTTTGTAATATTACAATAACCGCTTTATACTAAATACATGTTACATACATGGTACATATACCAAAATAAAAATTTTTACAATTTTTGTATATCTATGTCTGTTTGTTGCGGCTAATCTGTGAAACGGTTGGACCGATTTTGAAGTGACTTTTACTGTCAGATAGTTGATGTTATATGAAGCAATTAACTTATACTAATTGTTATTGTAGAATACTGTCTATTACTTTACAACTCCACGCAGACGAAGACGAATTTTAATGTATTTTAAGTTTTATTCACACTCTTAGGATAAGCTTTATAAGTTTAGCTGAACTGGCTATAGATAGAGATAACATAGTGTTTGAACACTGCGTTCTCCACTTTCTGCCTGAATTCAATATATTGCATGATGAGTAGCGGAACCCAACACTACACTTTGTCTTGCCAGCAGAGCGGAGAAATAAAAATAATTCCAATATAATCATTCACTCCAGTACTGGTAATCGAACCAACAACCAAATGCGTTCACAGCCAGACGCTGTCACGCGCTACGATATTCTCGATATTAGTAAAGTAAATAAGATAATTCTTTAATACATGAATTTTATTAATCAGAGCAGGTCAACTCAGTCAACACGTACTATCCACATATTAGATTATTAGTTTAGTTGTAGAGCTACATGGCATAAAGATAATCTTATAATATTTTTTCTTTATCTGCTGTAAATATAAAATAATTCGAGGTGCTATTGAAAGCAAAAGCAACTTCACGTTTTTTCTCGTATATCAGGTTAGTGTCAAGACACTCTGTTCTCTACTTTTCGACCAAATTACCAAAGACATTGCCAGTGAAGTGGCAAAACTCTACGTTGCGCTTTTTCTTTATTTTATCAGAACTGAAGAATGAAAACAACTTGACTGTAAGACGCTGTCCCATTGCGCCACGAAGGCCCAAAAATAATATTTTTTATAATATTAATACTAATAAATAATAATACTTCTTCGGGATGAAATGCTTGCTCCAGCCTATTTCAAAGGTATCATTGTCACTATTAGATATGTAAATAATTGATTAAAAAAAAGTAGTCCCGCTGAGTTTCTAACGCCGGTTCTTCCCAGGTCTGAGGCATTGACTTTAATGAACCAGAGGTAAATTAAAATATTTGACGTTTAAAAAATGAAGCATATATCTTCTTATTTTGAATAAAATTATTTGACTTTGACTATAAGTCTTGTTATATTGACTGATCTACAAAATACGGACTAACAACCATTAGTTGTTGTAGGTTTTTGTTCCGAGGCGGAGTCATGTAAACCAAGCGCCATCAAGCTATCAAGAGTGCTCAAACTTTACAAACGGATTCGTCGATAACTTATCATAACCCGAATTATTAGTTTTCGGTCAATACTAGAAGTTCTAAGTAAATGATACTGGAGTTTCTGTTTGTAATATTTAAATAACGGTTTTTTACCAAATGCATATGTATGTATATACAATTTTTGTCTGTCTTTGTGTTACTTCCGGATAATCTCCAAAACGGCTGTACGGTGACGAGACTTTCACTAGCTGATAGCTGATGTTATAAAGAGTAATTGAGATACTTATATTTTAGACTTCTAAGCTGACGAAGTCGCAGGCACAGCTATTTGTACATATAATACATACCATATTGCTTTTTTTTCTTCATTTATATTATGCTCGCAAAGACAATGTAGTCTTTAGTCACCAAGTCTTTCACTTCTTCTCTTTATATATATGAAATGATTCTGTCAAGAAGAAACAATCACACAACGACTCGTGTTAATTTTGGCTTGTATCAACTGCACTCTGACTGCGTTAATAAGCATATGTATGTATATTTGTAATTGTTCAAACTTAATGTTTCACATTCTGTCTTTAGGAGAAGAGCGGAGCATGGAGTGTTTTGACACTATATTTTTTCTACCTATCCTGGTATGTGGGAAAATGCATCATTTTTAGTATTTTGGGAAAACGCAAATAACCTATTCCCGCATTCCCCTAAGTGGGTGTCAAAGACGCAACCAGCGCGACGCATCATCGAGTTTTATGAACCGACTGCACCGTGCGTTCATACAGAATAAAAGCTAAAATCTAAATTAAAATCTTACATATATTGTAACTAGATTTACGTAAATCTATTCTTACACGAAAATCCACGAATCACCTTTGACGTTCATTTTCATTAGCGAAACAATTTCGCCTCTTTTGACAGATGTCACTTAGTCAATTTACCTTAAGAAAGTACACGTAAAGTATTTTAGAGAAACTGTATTGTCTTGGAAGCCTTTAATGCTTAGTTGCGTGCATTATTCGCGTAAATTTATAGAATAGGATAGATTGATTTAAGTTTTTCTACATCGTCACGCTTTTTCCAGCAAAAGAGGGTAGTCAGGGATAACATAGTGTCAAGACACTCCGTTCTCCACTTTCCGCCCGAAATTGAAACATTGCATCGCTGAGTTTCTTGTGCCGGTTCTTCTCGGGTCTGTGGCAAATTCCAAACTTCCCAACTATACCGGCATTAAGCGCCGCAATGTTTCATAGTTAATTTACACGGTTCAATTGTTGCATACGAAATAGGAACCCGTGTACTTTTTACAATTACCATGAATTTGTAAACCGCTTAAGAAATCGAGGATAATTTGTGTACTTCTTAAAGCCTGTTAAATAGCCGTTAACCTAATTTCGTAATATCTTACATGAGTCACGTTGAGTGTAGTTACGGTTTCTATTATATATTCATGCTACCTTAATAGTATGCTACGGTTAGAATTAATAATATATTAATAATAGCTGAATTAATGAAATTAATAATTGATACCATAATGGCACAGTTAGTCAATATTTTCTAGACGCGATGGTTGTGAGTTTGATTTTCCTACTCAGGGGAATGCGGGAAGAACAGTATGTATAAGTATAAAAAAAAAGTCTGGCTGAGTTTCTTGCGCCGGTTCTATTCAAGTCTGAGAAAAACTAAAATTATTATCGAGTAAAGGTAAAAAAATATTAATGATTTTGTCTAAGAAAATATCAAAAGATATATTTTTTTAATTCAATGACACCCACGGTTTTGGGTTTTTTTAATTTTAGATGGCGTTTATTTATCAATATCACATATTTTTTCTTTAGACTATATTATTAAGAACTAAGGTGACTAAAGACTGAGGTAATCTATAAATTAGTAATCAGATTTGGAAACAGAAATACTTAGGCAAATTTAAACCTAAAAGTCTAGACCGTTATAGTAACAATAGGGACATATTTTTTCTAGAGTTTAGTCTAGAGTAGGTTTTTTTTATTTCATTTGAGATGAATAACAAGTTCTTATAAGTATCCTATGTGATGTTTATGGATTTAAGCCGTAGTGATAAGTGGCAAGCAGGTATAAAGTGATTCACACTATCTTAACAAATCAATAAAATTGGAGTGTCTGGTTTGTAATAACCGTTTTTTACTAAATGTTGCATAACATTTGTTACAATTTTTGTCTGCGTGTCTGTCTGTTTGTTCCAGCTAGTCTCTGGAACGGCTCGACCCATTTTGACGGGACTTTCACTGTCAGAATAACTTAGGCTACTTTCATTTTAGAATTCCAAGCGGACGAAGTCGCGTTCACAGGTAGTTTATAACTATCATACTATACGCCAAAAGTGGGAATCGTGTGTAAATGTGTGATTATACTTGAATGTTGTATATCAAGTCGTTGCGCAGTATGACTGTCTGAACGTACACAAGGGTTGTGGGTTTGATACCATTTTAAGTATGTTCGTTTGTCGTCAATGGACAAAGGGTAGTATTGCCATTAAATTGAGCAATATCTTCCCTTAAGAAATTGAGAGGCAAGTGTAGAGAAGAGAGAAGAATGGTAAATTTAACTCTAAATTGTATTAAAACCACAAAAACTAAAATACTTACTACTAAATACTTAAAACTAAAATACTTACTACTAAATACTTAAAACTAAAATACTTACTACAGTACTAAATTAGTACATGGTCTATGCAATATTGATACAGAAGCGTTGAACAGTAACAATTTGAGTACAAGAACGCATTGTCTATTGTGAATTTAATATGGCAGCATACGTGCAGGCCTCTTGGGCCCTTGCATCGTTTCGTTAGATCGTTTGACACATTTGCACCAATATATACTAGTATGTAGGTAAAGTATATATCGACTTGGTCTGGTCATAAATACTGTTATAATTAAAAATAAACAAAATATTACTATTGAACTTGGAATCTGTCATTTTTATATGATGTGTAATTGTGCTTTTTTGTTTCCGCGCCAATATATTGTAAAATATTTTGTGATATTAAAATGGAGTGGGGTGATAAAGAGAACCGAATAGCTGTGATTGCATCACATAAAGTTGGTATGGAGCGAAATAAAATTTTAAAATCCTCAAGAAAGTCATTTAACATAGTGTTCCTATGTAAAAGGCGATCAAAGCAGTAAGGGAAAGAATTCAAAGTAATTCTGTCCGAAAGCAAAAGATTTTATCTCTGGAGAAGAAGATAGCACCAACCATGTCGCGTATTTTATATATTTTTAATAGTTTTATATTAATGTATTAAACTAACACACTGTAATAGTAGTAAATGATACGTACAATAAAAAAATGGTTTTGTATGAAACAATATTTATAACAAGACTAAGTATATCTATACAAATAATAAAAATTGATCTGATTATTGTCTGTACATTGATGGATATATAAAAAAAAAGTTATTGAGGGCATTCATCAATGTAATAGAACTCCCAATAATGTTATTTGTTTGTTTTGCGCTTGTGCACGCTAATCTCAGAAACGGTTTAACCGATTTAGATGTAGTTTCGACTAATGTATTCCGGTAAGCTTCCCTTAACATTTAGTGCTTACTTTCTTTCAATTGATTCATAAATGAAAAAGGTACAATAATTTATATTATAAATTTAAGCAATATTTGTGATTTAAGGTGGGCACCGGGCGGGCGATAAACCGAAATAGTTCAATCGTGTAGTTTACGCAGGCGAAGCCGCGAGCGGGTCACTAGTATGTTATAAAATATACGGCAGACATCGTTACCATCTCCCAGCGTAGTGTGATGTAATTTTGGACGTATTCAGTTTACTAGCCTCCTGGGATTTAAATACGTTTCACATATGGTCCATTAAAACAGCGAGTTGCGGAATTATGCGGCGGCAGAATAGTCAAAGAACCACGTGCCAAGACACTCCGTTCTCTACTTGACGCCTTAATGTGAAATATTGCGTGTTGAGTGGCGGAACTTAACGCCGCTCTTTTGTACCAAAGCGAAGAAATTGAATATTATTTAAATATAATCATTGCCCCGATTGGGAATTGACAACAAACAATCGCGTTTACAGTCAGACGTTGTCCCACTGCGCCACGATGGCCACGAACTAAGAAAAATACTATTCTGCTAATTTTTCATACATATTATTATAAAAATATTTAATATAAATATTGTCTGTTTCTATGTTAGAAGTAGGAGAGAAAAACTCGGACAGTGGAGGTGAACGTTAATGCACATATTAAAAGGGGCATCCCTTAAGCCTACATTTGGGTAACAAGTCCCAGGTACTGCTGCGAGCTCCTCGTCCTGCAACGTCATGGGCCTGGTAACCCCACCACCACCACAATGTAACGCTAAGGAGTTTCTTCTCCATCGAGTAAGATTAGTTATTTAAGAAAGTAAAAAGAATAGTTGATAATGAAATTTGGCATAAGCTTATATGAGAGAGTAACCAGTGACTAGTCACTACTTAATCATTTAAAATTTGAAATTATAAAGATCTAGAGGTATATTAACACATTTCGTGGCTCAATAGTGCCGTTCTGTTAATTACTATAAGCTAATGACATCGCCTACTCGAAACCGGAAGACATGTTGAACGGTGTCAAAGTTCACATTTACTTAGTTTTTGTCATCAAATTCTATCTGGCGTCACATGTGCCACATCGAGGCGTAGTTGACAAATCTGTTTATATACACAATGGTTATAGGTTCGATGCTCAATTCAAGTAAAATGACTATTTTCTGCTTTTACTTAATAATGGTCATATACCCGTAACATCCCTAACGTTACGGATATATAATTTCGGATCTGGATCCGATAATATGGATATAGATAAGAGAGATTTTGGGATGTTACTTTGCTTAAAATAAAATTTAACATATTTTTTAAATAAACAACCATTTAGGTTTGCTATTTTATTAATCATTAAAAAAATTCCGGTTCTAGGTCTCTAGGTGCCCTAATTCCAGCATTCATTGACACGGTTCCCAGTAAAGGTGAGAGAAACGTTGTTTTTTACAATTTTAGACATTTTTAGTGTTTTTAGCTTTAATTTGGAGCTTTCAGATTCTGAAAACTTTCGTTTTACTTGTACAGAACATTATGTCGGTATGTACTTTTGAATTAAAAATATACGCAGGTATAAAATAATTTGGGTGAACATTTTTTGGGTTTTAAGATTTATATTTATTTAACATGTTTTAAAGTGTTATTCCCTTACACTAAGGAATTTGAAAAAGACATATTTAGAAAATGTATAAAAATTTGAACGCAGCGGGATTTGAACCCGCGCCTCTTGAAAACCGTTCAAGCGCTCTGACCGCTAAGCCATGCGTTCAAATTTTTATACGTTTTCTAAATATGTCTTTTTTAAGATTTATGATTTTAACGCCTGTAATTTTTTATACTAAAGTATCTTTCCTTGATTTTTAGATGCACAGTTCCTGCATACTTCTTTCGTGTCGTTCACTGTCATAACCTGGCCATACACACCCTCCGGGGTGTTCATGCTTTTTCCGCGACTTTCCTTTAGTATCGTCGATACGGTGTTCTCGGAGGTAAACCGAATGCTCCCCCTAGCTATTTTTCCATTTACTTCTTTCCTGACGTTTTTTCTGTTTAAAACACTTACAATTATGTCTTTTAAAAAACATAAATTTGCGTGCTCCTAGCCCGAGTACTTAGACGGCCATTTGGTAGGTCAATGTACCAGCCAACTGCAATTACGAATCTAAAATCATTTTCTGCCATATTGTGTAAGACATTTTTTCCAATAGCATTCCAAAGTTAAAAAAAAATGTTTTGAGTGTGTTAAAAAAACCCCCAGAGCAATAAATTTATAAATAAAATATTTTTTACTTATGTGACATATTTTTTATTAAAAAATACGTATCAATATTCAAAAATGTAATTTTTTTTAATTTCAGGTTAATGTTAATTTAAAATCTTGTTCTTTGTGGAATAATGCTAATTTAAAATCAAGTTTTTATAACAATGTTAATTTTGTTGAAGTTAAGTTTGTTTGTGCTTATGTTTAGCTCAACGTGTTACCGGTTGTTATCCAAATGTGCTAATTATACAATACCTTAAGATGTTGTGTATTTAACTGTTTAAGCCGTATATCTGTATTTAAGTGTAAGATTTAATGTAACAGCTGGTAGCTAGTAGCTAGTGTGTCCAATAAATACAAATTAAAAAAAAGTAAAAAACATATTCTTCAGGCTTTGTCTCACACAGCAGGGTAGACAAAGAGGACATTTGGTTTTCCGTTTTCCGCTCGAATTCGACATTATACATGTTGAGTGGCGGAACTCGACGCCACGCTTGCTTACCAGAACAGGGCTATTAAAATCATTTAAATGTAATCAACCCTCCAAAGGGACCGATGCCACAACCACCGATTACTTTCAGACACCGTAACACTGTGCCTGTTCGTCTTTACAAAAATCATTAATATTGGTAAAAATCTGTCTTAATAATAGTCCTAATAACACTGCATTAAAATCACATATAAAGCTGCATTTAAATTGACTACATTCGATAAAAGTAGGTCAAATAAGACAAGGGTAGTGTTTTGTGATAATTAAGACACGCTTGACTGCTTGCGAGACCATGGATCGGCATGCGTAGCGTAGGGCGCCCTCCAGCTGTATATGCCGACAGCCTGAAGAAGGTTACCGGGTTTGGCTGAATTCGGAAGACAGAGGATCGGGATCTCTGGCGCACCCTTGAGGTCTACGTCAGACAGTGGATAGGAAAAGGCTGAATAGATAGACTGCTATTCTATAGGTCAAAGAGCAGCTTCACGCTTTTTCCCGCATAGCAAGGAAGTCACAGAGAACACAGTTTAAACACACTCCGTTCTCCACTTTCTCTTTGACTATCCCGCTGTACGGGAAAAAGCGTGAAGTATAATATGTAGAGGTAAACAAGTTATAAAGTGTAATATTAGTAGTAAAGCTATATAAAGCTCTTCTAATCTGAGTTACTGGGAAGCCTTAAATATATCTTTTCAATATTTACAATAAAAAAGGGCAAAATTTATGTTAGTAGCGCGCTATAACCGTTATCTAGGACGTTTAAGAGACGCGTGACAATACATGTATGTTAAATAATAGCCTATAAATTGACCCTATCATTTTATAGTTTGATATTTTTGTGCTTAGTTATTAGAACATTACTGGTTGGTTATGGGTTTTAATACTTTAAAAGTCAATATAATATAATAAATGTCATTCTCGGTCAGTCAATGTCGGTCGGCTTCACAATTGACAAGGGAAAAAAAATATCGGAGTATCGCAATGGTTGTGGGTTCGATTCTCATTCGGGGGTTGATGATTATTTGTACACTGATACACCTCAACTATAACAGAATGCTGTTATTTTTTTCAAGTTTAGATTTATGAAAGGTGTTGGTTTGATTCTGACTTGGGACAAACTAAACTATTTTTGTTTTTACACTCTGATTGGGTTCAACCACCCAACTTACATCTTTTAATGGGCGGAAAGTGGACAGCCAAGTGTTTTGTCACTAGCCTCTCTGTACCCAACTAACATGGTACAAAAAAGTTTTAAAATAAAAAAAACGGTTATTTTTAACGTTATTCCGATATTTTTTTAAAGCGTTTACCAAAAAACCACACGTGAGTCTGTTTCGGGGTAATCACACAACTTGTTACTGAAGCGCTTGTAAATGATCCTTTGATGCGGTCATCTACAACTGGGGTAGAGTTGGTTTCGTATAGAAAAATATATTTAAACATTTTTAGCTATTCGTATATATATTTTTAGGTTACTTCATTCGTAGCTAATATATTAATTTCTCTTTTTATAAAAGAGAAATTAATATATTTGTCAAAATCACACTTTGGTTATCGGAGAGAGAGTGTTAAGATACTTCGTTCTCCACTTTCCGCATGAAATTAGACATTGAGTGGCGGAACTCAACGCCGCGCTTTGTCATAGGGAGCAGAGAAATGACATTATTTTGTATATAACCGCTCTCCCGATTCGTATTCGATCCCACAAACGTTTACAACGAACCGTAACGACTGTTAATATAATAAAAAAGACGCTGTTCCACTGCACCACGATGGCCTATGGCTTTTAGTTAAAAAAATATAAATAGCATATTTATTTAAGCATATATCAGGAAAAGCAGAGAGAGAGAGAGGATCCTTTTTAATCTGTGCATGTTAAGTGGGGGATTCAACACTGTACTCTGTCTAAGCAAATCGTAGTACAAATATAAACAAAATAGATAATAAAAATATTTAAGAGAAAAAGGGTCTAAAGTTTGTAGTTATTATATTTATTAAAAAAAGGATATTTTATATGAAAATCATCGTGTTCAGTCAGGCACTTACCTTATATATATATATATATATATATATATGTGACACCATAAGTAATTGTTAAACTATTATTTAAAAGTGGAGAAAATAATCATAATATATTTTAGATAATTTACTTTTAACACTATCGATAAATGTATTTAATCTGTTGCTAATTGCCGTTGTTGTCGTCGCAGAGGAGTTAGTATGGTTTTTTCCCCTATTTGCCCCTTTTAACCACTGTAGTCCAAGAACTTTCTCAGTCTCCTGCCTTCTGGGACGTTAGCCTAATGTAATGTGAAGGCCCTAACTTCAGTATCTGTGAAAGAATAAGACTGTATCGTAACTCAACATATGACAATATAATATATGTATCTGCTTATTTTTTATGAATTATTTATTTGACATTAACAGTTAGTGGCTTATGCCAAGGTAAGTGCCATATATATATATATATATATGGTGGTTGATACATATATAATCAAAATGAGGCGAAATACCCAAGAAGTAGTAATGCATTATATATTTTTGTTAAACATTTATTTTAGTTTTCAAATGACTGACTGAAATAAATATCAATATAATAAAAGGCGCAAAACTTTATTATTTTCTTAAATAAAATTATGAAAGTTTCTCTACTAAGCGGTAAATTTTAAAAATATTACACTTCTTATAGATTAATTTCATACAAAATCGTAATCGCTATAGAAATGATAATTTCGTCCATTATAAAGTTCATCGAGCAAAATGCTTAAAGCTCCGCACACATATATCACACTGTATTGCTAGAGGCGCCATGTGTAGACTAGTACTTTATGGTCCGTTTCACTGTACAAAGGAAACCGAATTTTACGTATTTCATGCAAAATGTGGCCACTGTGCTTTTCATCCGATGTAACGAATTCAATTCTCATTTAGAGCCATTTCTGAAACCTCTCTTTAAATGTACATAAAACTAGAGATATATGTAAATCACTTAGATATTTACTTGCGAATTTAAAAAGCGCGTTTTAATATCGATATAGAGCATCATTCGAATACATAATTTGATGAAACGAAGATGTAAAACACACTCCGCATATACACTCGTTCCAATTGCGTAACATTATAAGTGAACATTCTGTATAAGCCGGAATTGCGAAACCATTTATTAAACTAAATACAACTTAACAAACAAAATTACAAATGACAAGTAGATTTTAGATAGCTAAAGTCCCGTTGGATTGTTTCTTTCGTACAAGACGGGGTTTCAAATGCACAAAACCAAGATAAGGTCGGTCTAGTTGCGGCGAGTTTTATTCTATAGCGAGCTCTTACGGGTCACTTGACTTCTATGCGATGCGACAAATGTGCAGTAGTTGTAAGAAATCATTGCTTGTGTCTAAAATATAGATAAATAAAAAATATATTTACAAAATTGTTTTTAGAAATATAAGAAAGTAAAAAGTCATTGCGTCGGAGTGGAGCAGCCACAAAATAAGGGGAATGATTATATTTAAATTACTTGACACTAGGTTTTCTCTGTCAATCCTGTTACGAGAAGAAGCGTGATACTAAAAAAAAAAAATAATAAAATATTTTTGTCAATTAAAATATTTTACATGGAACGTTTGACTGACTACAAATCTTCTTTTTTTACACCTATTTAAAAATAAACTTCTTATCATCTATTATGTTTGCGTTACCTAATAAAAGCTATTTTTGACCCAAGCGAGTTTTATTTGATTAGATAGAAAATTTATTAATTTCATATCTTAGTAACGGAGTTAACTTGACACTAGGTTATAATTATATGTTAAATATCTTACGTATGTAAGTGATATCTAGTTCAGTAAGCACAGAAATAGAAAATATTTATTTTCTTAAATATTTTGTAATTTTTTTTATTTGCACTAACCCGTATCTGTTAAGCCCAAGCTCCTCTCACCAAAGGTTGTATGGCAGAGATTGCTGCCAGTAATAAGACCGCTTTTACACACTCTGTACTACTTATAACATCTTGTTTTCTATTACTTGTATTGGCTTTGTGTGCAACAAAGTATTTCTACCTATCTATATAGGTTCTCTCTGACTACCCTGCTATGCGGGAAAAAGCTAAAGTCTGGTATATTGCTAAAGTCTGGTTTATCTAAAAGAGGTAATTTAAATAGGTTACTATTGTAATTTATTGTTAAAATATTACAAGATAAGTCAATATTACAGTAATGTTTTGAGGGAAAGTCTAATTCTATGATTCCACTAACTGTTAACTGAATTTTTTTAAATACATGCAATTTATGAAACAATGTGTCGTTATTTATTTTGAGTTTAAGCGACACTTGACCGACAAGAACTAATCTGTCCTCCTATGCCATCAATTACGGTATCAGCATTAAATACAGAAATATATTTTGGTACCTCATCTCTTTTAATAACAGATATCGAACCTCCAGTGTCTATTAAAAATAAACATTTCATTGTTAATGTAAAACGATACAAATTTGAATTTGCTATTGAAAGTCAAAACAAGCTGTTTAAGATCGAAAAAACTGCTTATTTACATGTAGTGGGTTTTCAACATCGGACTCTAGTGACGTGTTACCATTTTTATGTTCTTGAGCAGTATAAACATTTCTGCTACATCCTCATTTAGACCACTGTTGAACCTACCTCGGTTATTATTTTGAAATGGTCTTATGTAGCCACGACGATGGTAATTGTGACTGTTACTGTAAAAAGCTCCACGATGACTTGTCCTTGCTATCGAGAAAGGTTTGTACTTACCTCGAGGTCTTCGTGTAAATAGCATGACATCTGCTGACCTATAAAATTTTAGCTTCTTTTAATTTATTCGAAGTAATAGTACCAACATATCTGCCTTGACTTTTCCTTACCATATACTTTTTTATTACCAATAAATCATCATATATATGGGTAAAATTTTTAGCCATAAGTATATGTAATTACAATGCATAATAATGTATCACAAAACATATAATAAAAGTATTCATAACATTGTCCAACTTCGACCTGATTGCTACTATTGGGTGTCAAATTCAGAACAAGTATTCCGAACATGACCAAATTCGTCGAGAGCTATCATGTTCGGTGAGTCGTAGTGAGTGATTTATGCAAGTGTTATTTTTAAATGAAATGAGTAAAACTTATTGACATTCTACACAGTATGATTGGAATGCGATTCTTAGATTTAAAATTTTAATACTTAAGATTTTTATATAAATCAAAATATATTAAGGTAACTATTAAAAATTAGTTTCTTAAGATAGTAATAATAACTTACACGTATTAAAGTCTCTAAATTGTCTCGTCACTAAAAAACAAATAAAATTGTTAATTTAAACGACTATTTTTTGTTAATGACACTCGCACATACGTTGCACACGCACATTTTTAGGTACGACTTACGACGCACACGCACATTTTAGTTAGAGATGATGTATTACGCGCACTTTTTATGTTTTATTTACGCACTTCTCACTCTGCAATTTAGTCATATACATGTATATATTTTTCACCTTACTTTACACTTGTTCTTCCCTGGGCTTGGAGAAATAGGCTGATGCCTCCCTGTGTCGCAGAGAACGCTGGTTCATTTGTCTCTCCATCCAGCTGTTGTGCTTTTTTTTGTAATATCGACAAAATGCATAGCCTGTTGCTGCTAATTCGATAACGACGTTGTTTGTTAATAGAATATTTGTAGTGCTAACAGTGGCGTAGCTAGTTTCTACAGACGCATTATTTTCCCGTCTCCAGCGGCTGTCTGGGCAATGATAGTCTCCTCCTACGAGTACGTCTTCCCCATATTGCATCGTCTTGTAGACACATAAACCGCGTTTTCCTTATTTTTTGGATTAATTTTTAAATATGCACGGTAAAACAAGCGCTTGCCGGGCACTTGCACTGGCAGGGTCGCCATGTACTTTTTTAACATATTTTTAAAGTGTTAATCACACACTCAGGAAATTGAGGTAAAGTAAAAAAATTTAAACTGCGGAATTTGAACCCGCGCCTCTTGGAAACCGTTCAAGCGCTCAGACCGCTAAGCCATACTAACAACAAATATAAGTTGTAATAAACGTATAAGAATTTTGACGTAGCTGGATGTAGAACGCATGGCTTAAACTTTTATACGTTTTCTAAATGTGTCTTTCGCCATGTAGTGTTAAAGGTATATAGGACAAGTGAAACGAGTGACGTTCGAAATTAGACTGCCTTTATTGTATAAGAATATTGTCTTATACCTATTACACCATTACAATACGTTAGAAATGAAGCTTTAATAATGACGTCTTTAGACAAGAATCATATCTATAGCAACTTATATTAAAAGTAAAACCTTGACCACAACCTGCACACATGTAGTACAATTAAGCATTGCCACCTTGACATTAATTGAAAAGAACTTTCGAAAGCTTTTATATCGCAATAGTTCCACAACTCTTTACTTACGTTACGTTTCAATTCTAAAATTCAGTCCCAGAATTCCCTGTCATTTCTGTGAAGTAAGGACAAAGAGCGCGGAGTTGTGACGTTGTAACTGTCTCGTTAAGTTGCTCAAAAGATTCAAAAGCTTAGAGAGCTTTTGCTAACTGTAGATTGCGTGTTAGTGAAACGTCGATTTTTGATGTGCCTGTCAGGTTAAATTGTTGTAGCTGTCTAATTTAGTCGGGGCGGTCGTGGCGCATTGCGACACCGTTTGGCTGTAAACTCGATGTCTGTGCGTTTGTTTTCCACTTGGGGAAATGATTACATATTATTTTAATTTTTCTGCTCTGATACTTAGACAAAGGCTGGCGATAAGTTACGCCACTCAGCGCGCAATGTCTTGATTTCGGGAGTAAAGTGAAAACGAAGTATCTTAATAGTAGGTTATCTCTGACTACAATGCTATGCGGGAATGCGTTAATACTAAGTGGAAAAAAATACTTTTTCACATGCTTCCTTGTTGTTCCATGCATGTAAATTTCTTCGTGCCTTTTAAGGTTAAGTTAGGTTAGCCTTAAAGTATTTATGATTAAGAATCAATATATTGATATTGCATCTTATAAATGGTTCTTGAATCATTTTATTTGTCTCTTAGAATTTTACTTTGATGCATGTGATTGTTTCGCATAGCGGTTGTCAGAGAGGACCTGTCAAGACATCCCGTTCTCCACTTTCCTCCAGAATTCTGAGCCCAGAGTCTTTTTTATCATTTCTCCGAGTGGTATTCGCACTCACAACCAATCGCGATTACAGGCCCACAGAGCGACAATGGGAAAACGTAGTTGTTGTTGATATCTCCCAGAAAAGTCTACAACAGTCTACAGCCTACAGTCTTAGTGCTTACTAATTTCAGTCAATAAGTATTTACTGAAATCGAATAGTTATAATTGTTCCTTTTAAAATATTTGTTACATCTAATCGATGTCCTAGCACTATGAAATTTTCATTGTATTTTTAAACTTAACGAGGGTGACATTGCTGGTCATCTCATTGCGGGCAGCCAATCCCTGTTCCTATGTTATTATTGGTAAAATATTTTAACTACAATGTCTTTGTCTACATAAATTGAACATAGAAAAAAAAGTAGATGCCATTATGGCGCAGTCGGACAGCGTTTATCAGTTAATAATTTGGTTATGAGTTCGATGTGAACTAGAGGAATGATTATATTCAAATTATTTTAATTACTGCGCTCTGGTCAAAAAGACAAAGCGCAGTATGGTTCGCCCCTCTACAAGCAATGTCGCAAATTCGGGTGGAAAGCGAACAACGGAGTGTGACTATATTCTGATTCTTTTTAACACTTAAGAAATTGAAAAATATTTTCAGTAAACGTATAAAAACGCAGCAGGATTCGAGCCCAGGCCTCTTGGAAACCGTCTGCGTTGAAATTCTTATACGCCTATTACAATTTATTGTTGTTAGCATCTCCGTAGAGAGGTTTTTACAAATTCAAGAGAGAATGCATAAGAAAAATAATACACGTTAAAAAAAATCTTTCGAACCTAGAACCGTTGCGAAAAGCCATAGGTACGCCATGAAGGTTTTACTAAGAGATTTCAATTTGCATTATGAGTTTTAGCCTAGACGTCGTCTGTCGTCACATCATGCACAGCTGATCCCGGCTATTATGTCCTTATTTCTGAACTAATTAGACTAGGATATATAACAGTTGGCTGGCGTTAGGCCAAGGAATGCACGATAATAGAAAATACCTGTATAAATTCGTGAAGAAAACCTTCCAAATATCCATCTTTTTTTAATAAAAATTGTGAGCATGGTTGTGTATAAAATTTGATATATGTGAAACATTTGTAGAAAACGTACTAAAATTGGAACGTAGCGCGTCTCAAACCCGCGCCTCTTGGAAACCGTTGAAGCGATCTGACCGCTAAGCCATACATTGTACATCCGGCTACGTCGAAATTCTTATACGCTTATTGCAACTTATTTTTGTTGTTAGCATCACTGTAGAGAGATTTTTACATATTTATTCTATCCTACCCTATAGATTACATATATGTGTGAAAAACACTGTAAATATGTAAAAATATTTATTAATAAGCATTCTGTCTTGCTAAGCGATTATTCGTAGAAACAATCTTCCGTAATTGAAAAACAGTTTTAGTAAACCTATAAAATTTTAAACGTACCGGGTTTAGAACCGGTGCCTCTTGGGACCGTCCAAGCGCTCTGACCGCGAAGCCATGCATTAAAGTGCGCGTGTTCGAATACCACTGCGTTTAAAATATCATAATCTAATATATTGTTTATCAATAAAAAAATTTAAATAACCTTCCGTGTTTTGGACGATAACTAAAGGTCAAAGAACAATATGACTTTAAAAAAAAATTTTCCATTATTATGTTGATCTTAAAATATACATAAATATTTTTATATCAGTAACTTTAACTATCATTATTTGATTTAATTTTTTTGTGTAAATTACATTAGACTTTTATAAAACTTATGTGCCACTTGTTTCTTTACATCGCCCGTAAAAAGCACTTCATGTATCGTGACAGTACACTACACAGTTCTTTGCATATTCACACCGAGGAAGAACTTTCATATATTATTAAAAGATTTTACCCTCGAGTGAACTTTGTACCTGCTACCAGTCAGGTCTTACACGACCGTCTCTTCGTAACGATATTTTAATATCTTTTAAATTGTTGTTTACAGACTTAGGATAAGCAGAATATATTTTCAGAAAACGTTTAAAAGCTGTCTTGGTGCAGTATGACAGCTTCTGACTTTAAACGCGACGGTTGTGGGTTCGATGCCTACTTGGGTGAATGATTATATTAAAATTGTTTTCATCTCTCCGCTCTAGTGACAAGACAAAGCGCGGCGTTGAGTTCCACCACTCAACATGCAACGTAGCTGTGTAGGGAAGCTGAAAAAAAAGTACCATGACACGTATCTACAGAGATGCTAACAACAAAACTAAATTGTAATAAACGTATAAGAATTTCAATCGATAAGAACGTATGGGTTAAATGGCTAGAGCGCTTGGACGGTTTATAACAGATGCGGATTAGAGTCCCGCTTCTTTATTTATTTATTCGGATCTCCGAAGGTTATACATATTTCTTTACATTTAATCATTTTCTTACTGTAGTTAGTAAGTTTGTACGACTAACTATAGGAGATCACACCATTCACAAATTATAACAGTGTATAAATATATATATATATTACACTGTCTATGCTAATTAATCTACATGACAAATTATATAACAATGAGTTTACATTCTTACAAGTTTGTATACATTTTCTAAAAATATATTTTATCGTAACTAGCTTATTTATCCATAGCGGGGTAAGCACCACTTTCCGCCGGAATTCGAAATATTGTGTGTTGAGTGACGGAACTTAACGCCGTTTTTTGACTTACCGGAACTGGAATTCTTTCGACTGGGGATTTTTTTACAAGCATGTTTACTGTAAACAACAGTCATACGGTGTCCCACTGCGGCAATATTGCATAATTTATCGTTACTGTACTTTGAATCTATATATACTGTAATTTAACAGTAAAATAGTTCTGTTTTGTACATTGAATATATTTATGAAGAAATAATTTAAGAATTAGAAACACAGTAATAGAATATAAATATATGATATTACATATACGGGCGAAGCTGCGAGCGGGAAGCTAGTAAGAAATAAGTAAATGCCCTATTAGTAAAAGCTGTTAAGTATGGTGGGCAGTTTTCATTGACAAATAATAACTATTAAACATTGAGTCCATTCACAGTACATTATGGCGCTGTGGACAGCGTCTGAACGTAAGAGCGTGGTTGTGACTGACGATAGAAAATAGTTAAGCTGAAAAAAAATACAATCATCTGGAACGTCTGATTTTTCTATGACAAGAAAATTAACACTTTAAAAAAAGGTATTATAGTATAATTTTGGGTTCAAGATTCAATGTTACCATAATCATCATCAGCCTTTCTCCGTCCACGGCTGGAGATAGTCCTCTCCCATGGCACGCCACTGAACTCCTATAGTAAGTTAACACAAACGGAATTGCGGGCATCGACTAGTTTTAAGTAAAGCAGATTGACTTTACTTGTAACTATTGTGTTAGTCTCAAATTGTATTTAAAAAGAATAAAAATAATATTAGCATACATATGGGTTATTTCGTGTGGAAGATTGCACTGAGCGAGCATTTTTAAACGTAGTTTTATGAAGCCACACGATGGCGTTAGCTTTTGTATGAAAATTTGTATTTATTTTACATATTGTATGTTTAATATTAAAGAAATAGCACTTAAAGTAAATCAGCATCACACTTTTTACACGTAGAAGGGTAGCTAGAGAGAACCTCGTGGCAATACACTCCGTTCTCCAGTTTTTGCCCGATGAAGACATTGCGTGTTGAATGGCAGATATCAACGCCGCGCTTTAAAGTACATAATTTCCCTCCCCCTTTTCCCTCCCTCTACATCATATATACTACCAGGATTCTACTTAATTCACAATGACAGAACAAGTAAAAGTGTGTTTATTTACTTGCGTAGCCACATCCCATTCAACATTCTGAGTAAGTCACCGTCTGAATATTCGGAGATTGCGGAGTATATTCCCATCGTTGTTTGGTTCGTTAAAATTGATATTAGGAGTGCTCTATAGTCCCTCTTTGCGCATACTATTCTAATAATTATGAGATATTGTTGGAAAATTATGTCCCACCCGCTGATCATACAATAATCATGGGAGATTTTGACACCTGCTTAATTAATGATTGCTTAATTAATGAATGAATGATGATTCTCGATCAAAACATATTTTGAGATCATTAACAGCACCAACCTTAATATACTCAAAATAACCCTGGTTGTTTACCATCATTGCCAGATCTCGCAATTGTCTCTTCACCTGATGACGTTAGTGCGTACGGGCAACTCTCGGCTCAAGAATTTTCATATCATGATATATTGTACTTGTCAAATTGTTAAATTTACATTTTAGTTCAGTTACTTTAATGAACCATGCTACCAAATCTGACACTATTAATTCCCTTACCCTTAATTCGAATTCTGATACAGAAAATATCTATTTTATACCTGTTTCGTGTTAGGAGGAGTACATGTCCTTAGCAATATATTTAATTATTCTGTTTCCTCTCGCTCTTTTCCTACCTGCTGGCATACTGCTTTTGTTATTTCCATTCCTAAAATTTCATATCCTACTTCCTTTCCTCATTATCGACCTATCTCAATTTTTCCTTTTCTTTCTAAAGAAACTAGAGCGCATAATTTATTGTCAACTCTCATCACATCTTTCCAAATTTCAAATCTTCTGTTCTTTTCAATCAGGGTTCCGCCCGGGCCATAGTACGACTACTACGCTAATTAAAATTTGTGATGATATAAGGTACGGAATCGACAATTAGCAAGTTACTACCATTGCTTTATTAGATTTCTCTAATGCTTATAACAGACTGTAGACTACGATATACTTCTTGCTATCATGAAATGTATTAACGTTTCTCCCACTGCCATTTACTGGTTCCGCTCCTACCTATTTGGCCGCGTGCAGTACATTCGAGTCAATAATAAATATTCTTCCCCTTCTAAACTTAATGCTGGTGTACCCCAAGGCGGTATTCTGTCTCCGCTCCTCTTCTCCATCTTCATTAACTCTATTACGAACTCTCTCACTTTACTCTTTCATCTTTATGCCGACGATCTTCAAATCTACGCAACCGCATCGATTGATGACCTCCATAATTCTATTAACTCCAATCTTCATGCTGTTAGCACGTGGAGCAAATCGTTTGGTCTATCAATAAATGTCACTCTCTTTGGAAGTCGCCAACTACTATCAAAAATAACATCGTCATCCTTATCCCCCATACTGTTTTGTGGTCCCAAACTAGAGCTCAGTAACACTGCAAAAAATTAAGGTCTTACTATGGATAACGTGTTTCTGGTCTCCACACATATCTGAGGTTAGCAAATAGGTTAGCAAATAGCAAGATGGAAAAAATTCCTTCCTTTAAAAACTAAAATAGCTCTTTCCCAAACACTTCTCCTTCTCTTTCTTAATTAAGCTGATGCGTGCTATTGTGGCCTACCACAAAATCTCGTTAATAAGTCCGTTTGCAAAATAATGCCATTCTGTTCATAATCTCGTTAAAAATTTCAACCACATTACCGAACATAGGATGCAACTTAAATAGCTCACAATGAGACATCGTCGTAATCTCCATATCCTTACACTCCTTTATACAATCCTCTTCCATTCTAATACCCCAGAGTATAGCTCAAGTCATAGTTTTGTTTCCTTGGTACCAATCATTCCCCTAACCTTAGGTTACAGAGTGATAACAAATTGGAATTAACGCTGAGTCATATGGGAGATATATGGTGACTCTTTCACTATCAAAGCTGCGATCCACTTGAACACTCTTCCTCGGGTAGTACGCGAGTCTGACTCTGTTTAAATATTCAAGCGTCGTCTTAAAGACTATTTTCTCTCTCTTCAAAATTAAAATGTATGTACTATGTAATCATCGTTTATGTAAGTTTATTTTATATTTATATATTATAATGTGTATGTGAATACTTTTATATGAATATTTGTATTTAATATATAATATGTAAATTGTAAGTCAGTTTATCTTGTTTATTTTTGTATATCATTTGTACACCTGCCTTCTGGTCTTTTCTCGGAAGGGTTGCCTAGAAGAGATCACCTGTGGTGATAAGGCCGCCTTTACACCAAAACTGTTAAATGGTGTTCAATATCAATATTGTTACTAATATCTTGTTGTAATAAATAGTGAAATAAATAAATACTTTGGAAAATAAAATTTCTAATTCGACACTTGTACTGTTGGAATATGGAAGTGGAATATTTGGTTTTCTATTTCATACTGTTCCCGAAAATTAGCTATTGTATACAATTTTCCATTTGATGAAAATCCTTGAGAATGGTATTTTTTTGAGTTTTCTTATTACATCAGCTATTTGCAAGAGAAAGTCCCGTCAAAATCGTTCCAGCCGTTCCAGAGATTAGCCGGAATAAACAGACAGATAGACAGAAATTGTAAAAGATATTATACAATTATTTTAAAATTACAAACCGACACTCCAATTTTGTTTATTTGTATAGATGGCTGTACTGTAGTCATATCTTAACTGCGCCACGACTGCATTAAAACTTCTACAAATCTATTATAATTGAATAATATTCGTATTTCTATATCAATAAATTTTTATTCATTAGTATTGATATGTAGAGTAAAAAATTCTCCAATACGCTTTCGTTCCAGTGGGCAGAGCTGACGTGTAGTGGCGTCTCGAGAGCGACTTAAGCGGTACGGTTTTTCTCAAATATAATGGTTTTAACGAACAAAATGGCATAAGTAGCATTTAGAAATTTTATATTACTTTAAAAATTTAAATTTATTTATTATGTATTATATATATTATGTATTATATTTATTATGTATTATACTAGTTATTTCCGAGGTCGTTAGAGAGAACTTATTGTTAAGATATTTCATTCTGTACTTCTGTTTCGTGATAGAACTCAATGCCGTTCAAACAAAACTAAGTATTTAAGTGGTTCCGTTTTTTATATCTATATAGATAATCACTGCCCATGCCGCAATAATACAAGAGATATGATTACGGGTTACTTTTCCCATGGAGGCGAATGTTAATATCAACATTATTCTCATTTTCTTGGCTTGATAATACAAACGTGGCGTAGAGTTCCGCTACCCAACACGCATTGTTATTGAATTGAATGAAAAGTGGAGAACAGGGAGTTTTAACACTAGGTTGTCTCTGCTATATGAATAAGATGTTTAAAGCACAACAAGATATATTCTGTAAGTTAGATCTTTTTGCATTCATAGTACATATATTATAATCCCTGTCAGCTCGAGCAGTCACTACGAATTTGCCTACTGTCCAAGCTTAGCTGGAAGTGTCGACTATTTATATCTTTTTAACATTTCAAAGTGTTATTCACACACTTAGGGAAATGAGAAACATTTTTATAAAACATATTGTTTAAGAGTATTGTTACGTTTGGACGGTTTCCAAGAAGCGCGGTTTCGAATCCCGTTGCGGTTAATTTTTTATACGTTTTATAAAAATGTTATTATATTTTATCCTAGCTGTGCCTGCGACTTCATTCGTGTGGAATTCTAAAATAAATAAAAGGAGGCTTAGTTACTTCTCATTACATTAGATATCTGCCATTGAAAGTCCTGTCAAAATCGGTCCAACTGCTTCAGAAGTTAGCTGGAACAAAGAGACAGACAGACAAAAATAAAAAAAAATGTATTGTTATATATTGTATTCATACATAAGCACAAGATCGGTTATTTCAATATTACAAACAGGCACTACAATTTTATTTATTTGTATAGATATTCATATTTTTTTTTCAACTTTTAATCATTGAAACTTATTTAAATTACTTTCTCATATTTTCAGCAGTATATGAAGTAATATAGATTTTAGAAAATATTGCAGATATTGTTATTATACTTGAATTACATTCATACGTATTCATATAAATTGTATTACGAGACCATCGTGACGCAGTGTGACAGCGTCCGACTTGTATACACGATGGTTGTGGGTTCAATTCTAACTTGTGGGAATGATTATTTTTAAAATCTCTGGTGACAAGACAAAGCGCAGCGTTGAGGTCCGCCACTTGAAAAATCATAAAACTGAAAAAAAAATTACATTCATATTCACATTTTTATGTATTTCAAATTCATTCTTTAAATATGATAGTTATTTCAAAGGTATTAGGTAAGGTAAAATATACAGGTATAGGTTTAGCCAGTGTTTGAAATTTTACCTCAGTCTGCTTTTGATGTTTTGATGTTAGATTGCCAACTGAGATCGAGGTCACCAGTATACACAGTAATTATTAATTGAACTAAATTTGGCTTAACCATTACTTTTCTTTCTACAAAGTAATTATTTTCTTCCCTTTTTCGCTCTTCTTACTACTCATAATGTAAATGTTACAGGGCTTAACGCTGCACGAAATGATACTCATAAGATGGCTCGTGATAGAACTCAACGCCGCCGCACCCAAATACGGTCTCCTCGGTCCTGTTAAACAAATCAATATATAGACTGACGTAAAGAATAGGTTGTTTATATAAATATTTGTCCAAACAAAATCCAAAACACATGAGCATAATGTACAGCCAAAGGCGATTAATTATCAAAATTGATCTATAATTAAATTTTATTGATTTAAAATAAGTAACCCCACACCATTGGGACTGGTGTCTTAAACAAACCATAAATTCCTCACTCTCAGTGACGTCATAGTCGTATATCATTACTCACAGCGCTATATCAAAAAAAAGCCGTCGACTTATTTAAGTTTACGAAATTCTAAGGATCTATGAAATTTATGACTTATGGTGAAATAATTTTAATTTACGAGGATATCAAAAAACCTTTGTATGTACACAGTTACATGTTCCAATTTTTTGTTTTATTTTTCGGTAAGCATGTATTGCAAAGAAATAAATTAGTTTTAAGAACAAACTAAAGAACACGCTGGAATTGTCGTACAATGCTGATCATCCTGGCAAGGCATTAAAGCTATGACAATACTGTATTTAGGAATTGCAATCCCGCAGCTCGTTCAATCATTTTTTTGGCTTCTATTACATTAATATATGCCCGTAGTAATATTTTTTTAATATATATTTCATGTACAGACAGCCATACAATCAGTTTCAGCATTTTTATTATATGTATAGATGTGTTGTCATCAGAGCCACATTTGCAGTTATTTAAGCAAATCGTAAGTCGATTGGCTCAAAAGCATAAGCGTTGTTAAATTATCTTATATTTTTCTTCATACTTCTGTATCACTGCGTTTCTCGTAGCAAAGAAGACAGAGGTAAATTAGTGTCAAATGCCCATTTTACACTTTCTCGACACATTGTATTCTAAATGGCGGAACTCAACGCTGCGAACCAGGGCGCAGAAATAAAAAAAAATTCTTCAAGTGGAAATCGCATCGACAATCAATTGAGTTTAAAGTCAAAGGCACTATATTTACAATGTAATACAATATCTATAAAAAAAATCTGTTTCCCAAAACCCGTATCAGTGTTTGGACGTAAGTTAAAACTACCGTTAAATCTATCGTGGTAATAAATCTGAGCAGCTCTATACAAGGATCAAGATAGATTAGTGTAGTACAGACTACAGTGTTCACCGAAACAAATGCGTGTTTATACTATCAAGATTGATCATTTTACATTTGTCAAAATATGCAGTAAATTGCAGACAAAATTGAGTATAATATACTGAAAGAAAGCCTAAAAAACATTTTAAATGAAAAAGTTTTTATCACAAACTACTCGTACTGCTTTTACTTATAATATAGTGTTCCCCGGTATGCAAGCCCAAATCAAATCTATGTTAGGGAAAATGTGCCAACATTTATGTCCTTTTTAACTTCCCACTGCTGTACATATATTATAATATAATTTTTACATTTTATTTTCGTACTTTTTGTGTTTTTTATAGTTTGTGTTTGTTTTCCTCGTTTTATCTATATTTACATCTTTTATTTATCTGTTTCATACAGTGTGTTGTTGATATAAAGCTTTTACTTACTTAGCTACCTACGCATCTACCTACCTACCTACGTAGTTACTATTAGCCACCAACCACCAATCAACCTCTATCAAGAAATATAAAAGAAGTGCATTTATTTTCCATCTGGAAAATATATAATATTCTATTGACATTCGCTAAGACGTTACTGTCATTGTGGATATTAGAAATTCTCAGACACCGAAAAATGTAATTTTCCGGTCAATTTCGCGCATAGTACACGGATTTTACGCCACCTAGGTGTGCATAGTCGTGGGTGGAATGTATGAAGAATTTCATAACACTAATAGCATATGGACTTGTATTATTTGACTGAAATAAAATTTTTATATATATATATATATATATTATATATGTATGGTTTATTATGTTAAAATATATTATTTTATTGTTTCATTTATAATATAAAGAAACTTACAAAGTTAACGAAACACTTCTGCGGCGTTGAGTTCCGCCATTCAACTGGCAATGTCTCGATGTCGAGGTGAAAGTGGAGAACGGAACACCAAGTAATTTCTGACTAACCTAGTATGAGAGAACATGTATAAAAATCTTACAATTTATTCAATTCTATTTTTGCGTTTCCCTAATTGCTGAATATATATACAATACATATTGTATGAAATCCTTTTATCCATAAAATAATATTTGCCTTACTTTGAACAAAGTTTATTATTTAACCATTCTATTTAAACAGCTGTATATTTTTGTATGGTAATATCTCCGTTACTATGAATACTAAATTTGTTATTGACAGTTGAAGGCTGATACCTATTAACGAGTAAACACTTTGTTAATTCCGACTAGATCGGTTCAGAAACAAAAAATATATTGGAAAGTACCGAGTTTATAGAAGTTCTTTTAAAAAATACTTTGAATATTTATAACATTCTTTAAGCTGTTGTTCGCACATTTAGTAAATTAATATATTTAATAAATAGCAAGCTCTTTTGCCAAACGGTTGTTCGTAGAATAATCTTTGGGTAGCAGAAACTTGTAAAAATCTCTCTACAGAGATGCTAAAATCAAATATAAGTTGTAATAAGCCGGATATAGAACGCATGGCTTAGCGTTCAGAACGTTTGGACGGTCTTCAAGAGACGCGGGTTCAAATCCCGCTTCGTTCAAATTTTTACACGTTTTCAAAATATATGTTTTTCAAATACTTTGAAATAAAAATTATACTATAGCTTTGAAATAACAAAACCTTAAAATAGAAAATATAAAAATGTGCTTCATTTCTAAAAATATTGTCTATCACTTCGTTCACTATTTAGGCAAAGGGTAGTTATGAAAACTAACACCTTACTTTGACCGAGAAGGTTAAAGCTCAAATTTTAGGCATTATGTCGAGTTAGGATCGTCGGACCTACAACTATACTATTTATTTTGTTAACATTTTTTAAAGTGTTATTCCCACACTAAGGAAATTGAAAAAGACATATTTAGAAAACGTATAAAAAACGTATAAATTCTGCGCTGCGTTCAAATTTTTATACGTTTTCTAAATATGTCTTTAACTATACTATTATCATTAGCGAATCAATTTCGGCTCTTTTGACAGATGTCACTCTGTCAAAAATACCTTGAGAAACATTACATGTAAAGTATTTTAGAGGTACTGTATTGTCTTGGAAGCCTTTTATACTTAGTTACATAATTTTTTTTGCAATAATTATCAAAATTGTTATTAAAAATATTTAAAAACTAAAGTGATCTATCTTACTTACAACATTATATTTATACATATGTCTCGTCAATTAAAAAGTTAATCTTTGTTCTTTCTTGCTCTATATTGCTCTTCAATTTTACGTTATTCTAACTTTACTGGAGAAAAAAATCACTTTACAAAGAGGTCGAGGAGTGATACTACAATCACGGCGATCCCTACGCAGATACCTATCAACTGCGCCATATCATCGTAAATATATATAAATATAATATATTTATATATAAATATAATATATTTATATATAAATATAATATATTTATATATAAATATAATATAATTGCTATAATTTTATTTATATATGTATAAATAAAATTATAGCAATTATGTTGCAAAGTACTAATAACAATATAAGTTTTATCAAAAAGCGTCAAGTAATTTTTGGGTGAAAGGCGAACTACAGTATATATTGTATACTCATTTATTATATCTGTGTATTTTATAAACATTTCAACAAAAACACAGTAATTATTTCTAATATCATATTTTCGGCTTCTGTTACATTTACACGAAGTACACAGCCAGTCCAACTATCATCTTTCCTATCCAAAACCAACATCTTATATCCCTTCCAGTGTGGTTTCCGCTCTGGGCACAGTACCGTTACGGCGTTAAATAAAGTGAATGATGACATCACATCTGGGACCGACAATCAACACATTAATATCCTTGCAATTCTAGACTTCCCTAATGTTTTCAATGCTATTGATTTCGATATTCTTTTAGCAGTACTTGAGTCTATTATCGTCTCCTTTAAGGCTATTGGACGGTTAACTCATATTGACACGACCGCGAGCCACACAATAAGTTTATCCGTGTACCATCAGAGTACTGGTGTTCTATTAACGAGAGTGTTCTGAGTTGGTGTTCCCCAGGGCAGTGTACTTTGTCCTTTACTTTTTTCCATACTCATCTATTCTGTAACTAATCTTTTATTCTTACACTTCCACTTATATGCTGATGATTTGCAGATCGACATGACCACGCACGTAAATAACATTGCAAGGGCCACTAGTCTAGTTAACTCCAATCTACACATAATAAGTACCTGGGGCAAGTCTCCCAAAAAGTCTCGAGTATGTATACTTGTCAGTCCTGGGCAATTGTCTAAACTTAATTTTCCTTCTGTTCCCCCTATAACCTTTGACAACTGCAAAGTGGTGTATTGTGATACTGTTAGAAATCTAGGTATCAAGATGGACAGCACTCTCTCCTGTATTCCTCATATTTGTAAGTTGAGCCGCAAAATATACTGTGCTATAGGAAGGTTAAAGAGGTAGAAGAACTGGTTACCAGTCAAAACTAGAATATGTTTGGCCCACTCGCTTATACTTCCTATACTAGATTATGCAGACACTTGCTACGTAGATTTATCGCAACTTCTGCTCCACAAGCTTGGACACATCCAAAACCTGGTCATTAGGGTAATTTTCGGTTTTCGGTAATTGAAGAAGTTCGTTGGTCGAGGCTTTAGTTGCTTTCTATAAAAGATCACGCTCTTTACTCTGCTTTACTCTCTTCTACATTAACATAAGAATCGCTTCAACTTCCTCGGCTCCAATTCCTGTCTTTTGCTAAATCTCCACACGTAAAATTATTCTTATTCTGGAAATACCCCTGTGCCACACCCGCGAAGCGAAGTTGCGATGCTATGGAATGCATTACCACCATTTCTAAGGCAGTCTAAATCTTAGTGTGCTTATAAATTAAGTTAAAATTATTATCTGACAATGTAGTGTATTTTATATATTTCTATGTATTAATCTATGTATGTATAATGTATATATTGTATACTAATTTATTATACCTGTGTATTGTATGTACTTATTGACTTATGTGTATATATGTAGGTTAATATGATTACAGAATTGTTTCTAGATCGCACTATGCCCGCTCTTGTCTGTCTGATCCTAACAATCTGTATGTCTGGGATAAATGTGCAATTAGTTATAAAGCCGCCTTTTTTCATCCTATGTTTTTTTGTAAGATCTCCACAAAACGTGTTAAGTATCTTATAGTGTGAAATAAAAATTTTTATGTTATGTTAAGACCCCTACAGGTTTATTTTTTTAGTTTGTATTCAATGTACATAATTGACTCATTTTTATTATATTAATAGACCATAACTCAGTAGAAGTGTTTTAGAGCATCTCATGTTTGAAGGAAATTACAAAGTAATTATTCAACATAATATAATATTTCAGGCAAACAAAACTAGTTGTAACCTAACTCTCATACACCAGAGCAATTGACCACTTTACTTAACCACGTGACCGGAAGCAAGTTTACGTTTACGACGTCACAAATTGTGCATCTCAGGTTAGGAAAAGCTTCTCTAGTATTTCCCTCGCGCCTTAAATGCAATATACAAGGTAGGTTATTGGAACAATTTGTGGAAAGTGTTTCTGTGCAAGAGTTTTTGAATTTTGTACTAACTTAGCGTTGTTCAGACTTGAATGAATGAACTTGATGGTCGTTGGTTCAAAACGACATTCGAAACGACAAGCTACACTTTTCAGCTTTACGATTTTGTAGGGTAGTCAGAGAGAACCTGGCGTCAAGACACTCAATGGAGACACTTTCTGCCCGAAATTGAGACATTGCGTTTTCACCAGATTAGAGAAATGAAATTAATTTCAATATAATAATCTATTCCACTTGGCATTGATTGGTTTGATTGGATTGGATGTGACAGTTGTGGATTCGAAAACGACTTAGAGTATGGTAGTATTTATTTATGAAATACGACTTTATTCTTACGAATTTATTCTTAATTTGTCCGGGGTTCGACTAAACAAAGTAAAATTAATATTTTTTTCAAACTTCCCTAGAAATTTTGGGAAATCTTTTCTTGGTGCTCCCCTAAACTCTCCTAGAAACACAACCCACGGTCTGTCTGTATACTGTCTAGCAGTCACTCAGTCACACAGTAAGTTATCACAAAGTTCTATACATATCGATGATGATTTCAATGCCCATTATTAAGTCTACAAAGACAAATTCGCGATCAATAACTAGTATTTTTCAAAATTTATTACAGCTTTATGTTTTTTTTCGCATAGCAGGGTAGTCAGAAAACGTAATGTCGAAAAGTGGAGAACCTCCGCTCCACTTTCCGGCAGAGTTGTCTGATATTGAAAATTTAAAGGCGGAGGCGCTGAGCGCCGCGTTTCGTCTTATCACCACATCACAGAAACGGCTTGACGACTGAATCTTTCACTAATTAAACACTGCGTAAATTACACGGATATAACTAATTATAGCCGTGTAGTTTACTTAGGTGAAGCAACGAGCAGGTCGCTAGTTTATTATAATATTATAATTTAATCTTTATATATTATTACACTTAATATTTTTCACAAACATCTATATGTCAATTGAATTTAAAAATAAAATTGGATATCCTGTGTTATGATAGGATATTTCTTTGTATTGGTACAGAACGCTTCACCCGCCTTTGAGAAGATTTCGTTACAAAACGATTGTGTGTAAACTCCGTTTGTCTTTCTCCTGAAACTGGATGGTTCCTATAAAGCTTGACGTCCGATATACTTCTAGAGCATCTTCTATTTATTTAAATAAAATGTAAAAAAGCCACTTCGGAAACCGATCACTTGAAAGAAACATTAATAAATAATAATAAAAATAATTTATACTTTAAATATAGGTTTTAGATATTCTATAGGCCTTGTTTTTTTAACAACAAAAATATACGAATATAAAAATTGAAAACTGCTGTTTCCATATAAAAAGTCCAACCCAGCTTTAAAAACAATGCATAAAGCACATTACGTACAAACTAAGCTCCTATATACTTTTCTTTGTATTTTCGTTTCTTTTTTTGTTGAACAATATGGAAGTGAGTAAAAAAACTAACACTGGTCCGAATAATAGATTTTTAAGTCATGTTTTATTTATAAATTTTATTGTAGGCAAGTAAATACAAAAAAAAAATGTTTTATATTTCAAGTCGTATTATAAGGTTTTACTATGGAACTGCTTTCTAACTTCGCATTTCACATTTCATTTCACAGCTAAAAGATCATCGTGGCGCAGTGAGACGGCGATTATGATGATAGCAAAGAAAGCGAGTTGTGCTTTGGACTTGAATTCAGAGGAATGCTTATATTCAAATTGTTTTCATTTACTCGCTTTGGTACAAGACTAAGCGCAGCTTTGAGTTCCATCACTGAACGCAATGTCTCGAATTTGGGCGGAAAGAGAACGGAATGTTTTGACACTAGAATATCTGAGATTGTAATTGCTATTCCACTGCTTTCTTCTTCTCTGTATTAAGCTTTTTGACAAACTTCGATTAGCCTCAGATTTTTATATTAAAATTTTTTTTTTTTACTATGATAAGATAAAAAGCGCCGTTTGGTCTGTCATACAATATATTTTACCTATTTTAGAAACATTCCATTGGAGATAAAGTCACTGTTTAAAATTTACCTGCCAGCTGTCGAAACGAGCTAGTAAATCAACTATGCTATCAACAAAAACCTAATTTATCTTTTTTGTCAGCTTCAGAAAATTTCTCGCATAGCAGGATAGTCAGAGAGAACCTATTGTCAAGATGTCATGGTGTCTTACAACAACGGGTAAATGAAAATAATTTAAATATGATGATTGCACCGAGTGGGAATCGAACCCACAATCTATCTGGTTTACAGTGAAACTTAATCACTACGAAAAGTTCGAACATTAAAATTGTAGTTGCTACTAACAAGTACGTACGTACCTAATTTATTTAGAATAAAGTTCCTAAATCCATTCGATTGGAAGCTTTGGATAAATATAATATGTGCTGGTCAAACATAAGTTAATGTACATACAATTTACACTGTATTTAATTTAATTCATTTACATTAAAATTAAAACAAACACTTTACAAAGTTATACTAGGTATATTTTATTTAATAACACTAAACACATGGGAAGTTTTTAATTACTTTCTAGAAATCTAGAATAGAAAATATATGTAGGATATTCTGTTGGAATATAGTGACAAGACACTCTGTTAACCATTTTTAAAGGATTTTAAAGATATAAAGTATGTGCTGGATGACGCATCTCAGATTAAACAAACTTATGTTCTATATAATGAAAACTAGAACATGAATGTTAAATTTCAATACATCGTTCACTTCGTTCCAGCCAACTTTGAGACATTGGGTGTTTAATTGCGGAACCCAACGCTACGATATGGGCCGAGTTAGTCCCACTGGGGCACCATGAAGTTTTATATAACATAGACAATTCGAAGGTAGAGAAAATAATGTTTAAAAATTTATATTAAACGCAAATAATTTTGAATATTGCGATTTTTCAGTTAAATTATCGTAATATATCTATTTTGTATTGATTTAAGAAGATGCAACAGTTTCATTAAAATAAATTCAAATATTTATCAAAGTGGTTTTGCTCCGACCACTAAAATTTGTTTAGCGTTACGATGTCGTATTATACTCGAATGAAGGGTAGATGAAAGAGAAAGTCTTTCGACAGTCTATTCAGATTTTTTGCTTATCTACTAATTTATTGAATTTCGATAAGTATTGAAGCCATTATTATGTTAAAATGTATACATCATTTAAATAACATTAATCGACGAGCTTTCCGATTTTCAGACCATCGAATCTCACTTGCATCGTGGTTTCAATCCGCCTTATAATAAAATATAAATTTTATTATATCGTGATTCAATTTAATCAATAGTGATTTACATGATGTAGTAAAAGTTAAATCGATAATTGTAAAAAGTGGCGCCCAACGTGGGGCAGAGATTAGACGCATCTGTGACGCAGATTTTTCTCTTGACGCGTGATGGATCACTTCTATGACGAGGCAACATTTTAAGTTCACTTTTTTTAGCTATGTGATTTATGAATTTCAACGTCGTGCATTTTTAGAAGTAAATAAAAATGTATGTAACAGGAAATATGAAAAAGTTGCTGATATTTTTTTTATAATTTTAAAAATATATAAATAACATTGGCGAAGTGTCCATATAACACGTTTAATCATCCTAAATAATTAATAATTATTTGGTTATCTAATAGAAATTTATTTCAATTTATACAAGACAATTTCAACGTAAAATGTATTTCTGTACTGAGTGTTTTTTACATACAAGACAGATTCATAGATTTTTTTTATATTTTTTATTAACGCCGGATCGCCCTTGCAAAAATTTCCCACTTCTTCCACTGGTAAGTACTATTATATATTGCATATTACACTGCGTCACCGTAGGTGGGGCGTCCACGGAGGCGTTGTAGTAGTATGCGCGAGCGATCCTGCGACGTCTCATTGGGGTGGAGAGGGTTTCTGCTGGGTTTCAGTGGGTAGTATCGGGTTTTGTTCCCGATGAGTCCCACAGTACCGCACGTCCCCGCAAGGGCGGTCTGCCTTGCGCATGGGCGGTCTGCGTAAAAGGCATTTCCCAGTGTCACAAAAAAAAGGACTGGTCGTGGACACTATCTTGTTACAATTGTGACCTGAGCGACAATAAGACAGCTACCAAAAAATATATATCTATTTAATAAATGTTTTTGTTTCCCTTATAGCCAACTCAAATACGAGCAAAGTCACATTTTTTAAACGGCGAATATTAAAAAGGCAGTTTAGCCAAAATTATTTAATTCTTCACAAAAAAAGCGTCAACTTAAACCATTTAACTAAGGATACAAGTGAGAATAAGTTTAAAAATTAATTGCTCTTTTATTAAAGCTATCACATCGACACATTCAATTGACAATCTGTTTCCATATTGTATCAATTGACTGTATATTATTACATATCTATTTAATAAATTTTAAAAATTATTACATCGACTTAAGACTATGAGGCTCGCTCGGCTTGGCTTAGCACCGCATATGGCAGGTTTACATGGCGAACCTGGCATTACATATATAGTTTCTCTGAAGTCCTTCCCAATAATGTGGGACGAACGTAATGAAACAAATTAATAGAAAAGTTCTAATTAACTCAGTATTTATCTAGAGACATATAATAAAAATGTAACTGATCGCAGGCTGTACATGAAAGATATGTAAGGAAAATATGATTGGGGATAGTTTTCAATGTAATGGAACCCAAAACAATGATTTAGGTTTTCATTTTGCCGGTGCGTTTGTGCAAGCTGAGATTACTCAGAAACTGTAAATATAATTCAAAATAATAACATTAGTGCAACAGATGACTATTTTTTTTTATTTTAGGTTTTTCTCTAATAATAATAATATAAAGAGAGCCTAGTATCGATATAGTCCGATCTGTGCTTTTCGCCAGTTCGGGACGTTGTGTGTTGATGGTTGGAACTAATTACGGTGTTTTATATATATTTTTTAGTTGTTATTAAATTATTGACAACAATAATTCTATATTCCGATTCAATTCGTCAAATACCTTAAGCCATATATTAAATATTCAATTTAACAATTTATTTGCATTTAAAAAAAAACTAAAGTGGATAACTAGTCCCACTTTATAGTGGGACTAGTTATTGACCAATTTTCAGTGTCTCAGCGAACATATAGCATGTATTTATTAGGGTTAATCCACTTCAATTTATTACATACAAAGAACAGCCTCATTTGTCAGCCACATTAAGTGCTATTGTTGTCTCGTGTAATATGCTTAGCCTGACGTACGACCGAGGAATAGCGCAAAACATACAAATAATGTAAGTGGGACTAACTTACTGTATTGGTAAATGTACAATATGTATATATATATACATATATTTTTTGGTACTATTTTTCTAGGAAAATATTAAAATAATTAAGTATTGAAAGTTCACAAAGGTACTACACATATACAAGATATTACACTACTGTAAAGTGTTCGAAACGGGTCGAGTATTCTAAAATGTGCTTACGAATGTACAATAGGGCTGTGTTGGCACTGTGTCGGATATCGCCATAAGTACACCTCATAGGTAACGGTCAGAGTGAAAGTTACCACTACCATTCACGCGAGTTTTTCCATTACTTTAAATTGGGCTCTGCTCTCTTGTAATCCTTCTACGTTTTGCATTTCAAATTAGATGCGTAAGTGGTTCGATAAACAATAGCACTGTGGCGATGGACAGAGCTAGAAAGGTCTGGTCGTGCTGACGACGAGGCTTTGTCCCATGAGGCCTTATGGAAGATGGTAAACTAAACTAAAAAAAAACTCATCCCACCATGTTAAGAAATAGTACTACCCCATCTAGCACTGCGTCATTCAAACCGTGGTTGAAAACAACGTAATAGGTCCAAAAAATCCTGAAATACCTATTTTCGCAGCGTGGATTGTGTGCACCCTCTTTGAGAATAAAGCTTATCTCATCCTCGCAAAACAGCCTTCGTCGCCTGTGCAGTTGGACATTACAATGTTAATATGGCTGCTTTCTGTGAACCACTTCCGCCGACGATGCCACGTAGCCGATGAAGGGAAAAAGTAATGCTTCGAGCGGCTTAGAAAACTCAAAGATCTGGCGTCGATTGTCGTATTGGCTTTGCTTTCAAAAATAATACATGTCTAAATTGGACTAGCGTCAGATTCACACCTCAGTCGTGTCATTACGTTGCGCTTACACATTGTTTTAAAACAATCTTGAAGAATTACATCAACTAATTTAGAGCTAACCGTAGAACTAGTGTACCATGCGCTATAAATCTTTAGAACGGTTATTATTTGTACGGTTATCACTACGTTTAAGATGCTTCTGACTCAAATTTATATTTATTTTGTTAACCCACGTTCTATAAGATGAAGAGTAACCTCAAATCCACACTTCCACTATTTATAATGAATTATATGCAATTTTGAGGTTAATAAGAGTTTTTAGTAAACCAATAAATTGGTCTCAAAAATAATCTTAATATTCCAATTTCAATGTCAAATATTTCTTTAATTTACTATTCACATTTTTCGTTTAGTTGTCAGTTGTCCCTCGGAAACGTTTGTCAATTTGAATAATCTTGATACTAGGTTCTCTCTGACCACTCCTGCTATGCGGGAAAAGCGTGAAGCTATATGATAAATCAATTGCCCGCTCTAATTACTCTGACATCCATTTAAATAATGTATTGTTAAAATCTAATATGAAGAAATTTGATAAGCCTCCGACTACTCCGCTATACGAGAAAAGTGTTAAAAGTGTTATACGGGAAAAAGTTATTATGGTCAAAATGGGAATGTTATTATGGTCAAAATAAATAAATAGGTCATCGTGGCGCAGTGGGACAGCGACTGCAATCGCGATTGATTGTGAGTTCGATTTACACTCGGCTTAGTTATCATAATTTTCTCCGTTCTAGTGAACAAGACAAATTGCGGCGTTGAACTCCGCCACTCAACACGCAATGTCTCGAAGTGGGGAATGGAGTGTGTTGACACTAGGTTCTTTCTAACAACCCTGATATGCAGGAAAAAGCATAAAGTTGCAAAAAAAATCGTGTATACATATCAAAATCATTCAAAATTTTAAAGCTGTTTTTTTTAGTCTACCACGTAATGGGCTTCCCTCGCTAAGCTAAATTGAAAGTCCGCGAAAGCTGAGAAATAAACCAACCTGTTGACTTCACGTTATTATATAGAGCTTATTAGGTTGGTTGGTTTCTATATACTGATAAAGATACGATTAAAATATATTATTTCCGTTACATAATTTACGAAAAAAATATATATTTCATTGAAACGGCATGGACCGTTTAATTATGCACCGAAGTGTTTTTTTAAAGCTTCACGTATTTTTTGGTGCATATAAAATTCAAATCAGTCTTATAATAATATATTTAATTTACTTTTAAATGTATTTAATGCAACATTTAAACTAAAAACTTACAAATACACTACACAAAAAATTAAAAATAAGCTTGAGCGACTTAGCAACTATGGTATGAATCAGTGGATAAAAACTATGTTTCAAAGGAGCAGCTGTTGAGCTTCTCGTCGGCTCTTCTCAGCAGAACTGCCTTGGGCTGGTGGTAGCTACCGCTAGGATTGGCAACACTGACATTTTATGTTAATTATGATTCGAAAGTACTTATTAGAATTTAAAATATTTTAATTTAGATTTAGAAGTCTATGGCCATGAAAAGAAAAGGTGACAATTCAATTTACTTATTGAATATGTTTAATGAGTTTTGATTTAAAAGCAAACATTGTATGTCTATTATGTCATCTAATTTATATAACGGTATGTCATCTTATTTATATGACGGAATATACCTTCAAAGAAATTAATTACAATTGTACTATCGTACTAATAGAGATAGCTCCTTAAGTACACAAATTATTGTAATATATTGATTACATACTAGACGTATTTCATTACGTAGGAATGTGAAGGATACATTTGAGGGAGGACACAGAGCTTAATAATTAATTATTATTATAATAGAAATCATATCAAATTAAGAAATATTTATTTTAAATTAGTCGCATATTCCGGATTTAAAGACTTTCAGCCTTACTAGACCAAAGCAGCTCTTACATTACAAATATTTATATTAAAAAATATAGGACCGAAGGCATAAATGTAACTTGAAACAAAAATTATACTCAAATATTTGAAACAAAGTTTTAAAATCCCTAATTGCGTCACACTTTCAGAGAGAACCTAGTGTCAAGTCACTCCGTGCTCCTCTTTCTCACCAGGTCCTAGACATTGTGTGCTCAGTGGCGCATCTTGCCTTCTAACCAGAGGCTTGTTAAAGTTACTTAAAAATATAATTTACATTTTGTATTTTTGTATAATATTATTAAAAAGTTTCTCCTTCAAACTTTTTCTTTTCACGATCATAAATAAATACGCCATCTAACGGCTTTTTTATACACTGTCTACAACCTACAGTCTTTTAGAGTATAGCCTTTGTAATACATTCATAGATGACGCGGATTGTCATAAGATTTATTCATTCTATTTGTAATTAAAGTGTTAGCTAAAATTAATTTCAAATTAGGATACTGTATATAATGTTCAATTTATTATAAATTAAGCTATTTTAAAACAAAGCATAAAACTATAAGATGTTTGGCAACATTTCCATAAAAAAAGTTATACACAAACAACATGGTGGATCAGCTGTTTTCATTTTTGCCGAGTTTTAAATTCTTTGAATAAAACAAGACAGTGTTATGGTCACATAGCCATGTGTAAATTAAAATGGGCTCAATCGCATCGGTGCTGCAATGGCATTGTCAGGCGTGCGGTCAAATCAATCCTACGGAGAGTGTAAAGTGTTTAAAATGTGGTACAAAGAGAGTATCTGGTCATGACAGTGATATACAAAAACGATATTATTCTGCCGATTCGTCCTCTGAATACGCCTCGCGGACGGAGAAAAGCGGCGGCACCACCCCCGGCTCAGAACCCATCGTCATACCGGCCACTAATCATTTTAATAGGTAAAATTTAATTCAAACTATTGACATTTTGTTTCATTGTTGAATGTGTCAAACGTTATTGATTTTTCTTATTCCATATTTAGGTTATATTACCATTGTATTTGAAGTTTGCGTGTGTGTATTCGTTGTTCATTATCGGTATTGGCGAGGGTTTTCTTTTTGTGGCGGGGCTTTGTCATCATTTTAATAGAAACTATGGATTTTGCTTCACAATGATCGTTGGTAGGTATTGTCGTTCTGCTAGCGTATATGTTAGTTTGTGGGAATGATTTAGCTGAAATTATTGGTTTTGAATATTTATATGTGTATATTTATATTATATTACACAAGTACTATGTGATTTGTTATATATGTAAGTTTTTGGCATATTAATTATTACCTTTATGACTATATTATATTTTTTGTAATTATGTTCTGTAGCTAGTTTATCTTGTGTTTGAAATTTTTGTGTTATGTTTGTGTATATTATTATTAATCCAAAAAAGTAGATGCCTTTTCCTTTTCACATTCTTACCTAGACTAAATGAAAATTTAATCAAATGCATTCTTTTAAAATTCTTGTTTTACCAATGCTTTCATTCCAAATGCCTTAATATTGAATGCTAAAAAAAAATGTTAATCACAGCTTTAAATCACAGTACACCTATGTTTAGTTTTCTTAAATATTTATGTTAATATCATTTGATCTATACATCACTAAATTTAAGTTTATAAATTTACAATATATTATGAGTTATTCATTAGTTACAAAGTTATTCATTATGAAAGTAAGTACTACTATTGTTATTATGAAAGTAAGTACTTATTTAAAATATTTTTTATATAGTATATATACAATATAAGGCATAAAAAAATAGTTGCATTATATTATTTGTTTAATTTTTAATATATTTAAAAAAATATATGAATGTAAATTAGATATTAATACTTATTAGTGTAAAATTATGTTGCCTATAATATTATTTGTGTGGACTTTCCTGGCCATTATATTATTAATGCTATCTTCTATAGGTTTAACTATTGGTAAGATCCAGATGTCCGTCTTATTCTGTGCCCATAGGAAATTTCAGGAAATCTCTTGAGTGCTCCTCTACACTCCTCAAGAACATACATATGAAAGTTAAGCTTTCTGCGCCAGTACTTTTGATTGCATTGTCTATCAGGTCATTCTGTAACAGAAAAAAAATCTATACAGTGATAAAGTAATGGCAACAACACTATATAAAATTTAATGTAAAGTAGATCTTCTCATTATATTTATTAAACCATTTAGTTCTTCATTTTTATATTTCAGACCATAAATGTGCAATTTTTATTTTACTCTGTTGTCAATAAGAATTTCTTGGTTAATTAAAAACAAAGTGGCTTTACGCATTTTTCTGTTTAGTGTTGGTCAGACAGTACCTCATGTCAAAACACTCTGTGGTAGGCAGAGAGAGAGGACTTCTTAAAGTCAATTTAGTGTCAGTCAATCCAAGGGTCAGTTTTAACACTTGGAACTCTCTGACTACTCTGGATGGAGTGTTTACTCTAGGGCACTCAAAGAGTACTTACTTTTAATCTACTTTCAGTATTAAAATATACAATTTCCTGAAAATAACACTTATTTCCATGAAGAAATTATGTTTCAACACATTTGTATACATAAATTTAGTATTGCAATACATATTCATGTGGAAACGCAATGTCTATTCCACTATGCATATTCATTGATTTTAGTTATCTGATGTATTTTTTATGGCTCTGCACTGTGACTATCTAGCTACATAGGTAAGCAGTGCAGGTTTCATTCCTGCTTTAGTAAAGTTTGGTCATCGGTCATATTGAAAGATGTAATCGATGCAAAACAATTATAAGATCATTATTGCTGTATTTATGTGAAAGGTATAGTACAATTAATTTTAAAAATCAAAGAAGTCATCGGGGCGCAGCGTGACAGAGTGTCACTGTAAACGCAATGGTTGTAGGTTCTGGTGACAAGACAAATCAAGCAACTTTGATTGCAATTGAGCCACTCAACATACAATGTCTCGGATTCGGGCGGAGAGTGTATTTCCACTAGGTTCCCTATGCCTACACATAGCAGTATGTGGAAATTCCGTAAAAGTGACAAAATAAAAATAAAATACATCTTTTCAGTATAATAATAGTTATTTTGCGACACATTTCTTGACTTCTTTTTGCGAACCGAAATTTAAAAAAAAAAAGTTTTCACTGTCATCATACCTACCGCCTATTTTAGAGAACTCTGTTCCAGTATGTCTGTTTGATTCTGAAATATTTAAAAATAAATGTTCTCGTAACCCGAAATGCTGTCCATATTGCACCACAATGAACATAGTTTTATGTTATTTTATTTTATATTTTTAGAAAACGTATAGCAATTTCAACGTAGCGGAGCTTGAACCCGCGCCTCTTGAAAATCGTCCAAGCGCTTTCCCCACTTAGACATACGTTCTATCCAGCTTATACGCTTAACTTGTCATCAAAGTCAAAGTGTGTGAATAACACTTTATGATATTGCAAATAATTGCGTCATGTTTTTTTTCCAGCGGATGGTCGTGTGTGGGTTCCGCGCCGCTGGCGAGCCGCGCTTGGCGCTGCGGCTGCGGTCTCCGCAACGTGTCCGCCTCGTGGCGGTGCGCCGCGTGCGACAAGATCGCTCCACATGCACCTGTTTACAGGTGAGCTTTACGATTTTCATGAAATTTCTATTTAGATTTAAAGATTATATGTCCTAGAAGCTTATAATGTACACATTCCATTCTAACTCATGGTTTTTTTGTAGATTGTCTGATGACGAGGAGCAATCTTCAGGCATGACTGACAAGGATAAGTCTGACCAAGGCATGTATTTGAAAAGATTATATATTTTTTTAAATAGTACTTATTATTTAGTAAACATTATAATTTTTTTCATTACAGACCACAGTATGATAAGATCTAACACTCTAGCTGTACCTTCATACAAGCCTTCGTCAAGTTATTCCGGCGGTCGACCTTTGAATCTCGATGTGCAGTCTCTCCGTCTCTCCCCGACTCAGATCACTGATCACGCGCACGGAGTGACCCGATCTCTTTCACACGGTTCAGTGATCAATTCCCAACAAAAATGGTGGAATGTTGAGGAAACTAGGGGAACTATTAATAGACCGACCAGCTTATTGGTCTCCGAACGTTATGGTACATCTTCGTGTCACCCAAGAGAGTCCTTCCTAAGAAGCCTTCATACGGTGACGCGAAGACCAAAAAAGTGCAATGAAAGTAAATCCAATTGGGAATTGAATTATGTGAAAGAGTATCAGAGAGAGCAGAGCAGAGGTCTGCACATGAAAAAGTGGGCCTGCAGCAAGTGTACTCTAGAAAATTCGGGTATCAGAACTCATTGTGAAGCTTGTCTTTCACCTAGGATATCGCCTTTATCCAGGATTTCCAATACACGCGGCCTTAGTGTAACCACATTAGGAAGACACGAGACCTTTAGTGGTAGGGATGGCGCCACGTCGTTACCCTCCTCTGGTGGTATCATGATAACGGTACCTGATTGGCCACAAACTGCCACTAATTTGGGAGACTCCTTCCAAAGGTCAATCAGTGCCCAGAACTCTCCAGAAAGTCGACCGACGTACCGTAGATCGTTTTCGGAACAGACAAGTGAAAATCGACCGGTTGGTAAGGTTATATCAAGTAGACGAAGCTTGAATGACTACCAGAAATCCTTGGCTGGTTATTGTGAGACCCTTACCAAGCCGGAAGAAAGAGACAGAGGTGGAGACAAAAAAGAAGAGAACGTTGAACTAAATGACAAGGAATGCAGTTGGGATACAAATGCCGAAGGTGTAATATACGCGTTACCTAACAAAGGCAAATATAAGGACCTAAATCTCCAGCTCCAAGTTAATAATAATGGAACTAGATATTCTTACGTTTCGGTCCAAGATACTAAGACCGTGATGAGTAATTCACAGAACGAGGTGGTCTATTCCAATGATATGGGGGACGGGGATTATGCAAGGATAGATGAACTTTTGGGTGCGGAAAATTGTATCTCTCCAGTCAGTGAGAGTAATATACGGACGTCTCATATTGGGAAAGAGTCTGGCAAAGTGTTTAATGTGTTGCCATCAGTTGGCAAAGTGTCACACAATCCGCGGGAGCCGTCTAAAGTGCCTTCTATTCAACTGTCGTAAGTGTTCATTTTGTTTGTTTTAAGTCTTTTTATTTATTATACTATAAGTGGCAAAATGTTTTAAGTACCCTATAAGTATGTAGTGTTGATTATAAATAATAGTTCTCTACAAGTATATACATTTTTTATAATAGTATGTTTCTATTAGAATTGTGATTACAAGCGCATTTTCATTTTTTAATGTATCTGAAATTTGAAAATCTTTAAACAGTTTCAATAAAGTTGAAGTTGCCTAACTTCAGTATGGATCAAGAAGCATAGGTCATGAAAAACATTTTTTAGAAAACGTATACAAATTTGAACGCAGTGACATTCGAACTCGCGCCATTTGAACCTTCTATGCGCTCTGACTACTAAGACATGAGATCTACATCCGGCTACATTAAAATTCTTATACACTTATTACCACATTCATAATCAAACTATTTTCATCCCTATACGTATGTATATATATATATAAATAAATTTGTTTATATGCGTGTGTGTATGTAAGAATATATATATTATATGTATTTTTAATTATAAAAATTGTACCTTTGGCCTTTGCGCACCTACACTTTTATATCTCACATGACAAGGTTGGTTGGTAGAGAATGCTTATTAGCGTTAAGCCCGCCTTTTGCGCATTGTTTATTTTATTGTAAATTGTGTACAATAAAGAGTATATAAATAAATAAATAACTTAAGTGTGGGCCAGAATATCATAACACTTTAAAAAAAATTAAATAGTAAAGTAGTCACCCATCATAACTGTAAACTTGTCTCGTACACACAGTGGGTAAGGGGGTTAAGTACAATACGGGATGACAAAAATCTAGTGTATCTTTATTACCTATTACTTTAAGGCTTGTAGTGAGTTGAAATCCTACATCAAAATGACTTACTTGACAGACGTGAAGGATCAGCGCGCATGTGGCAATGCAGTGAGTGCTGGTTTGCATACAACGCGTGGGGTGCGCGGTGCGACGTGTGCCGCAGCGCGCGACCTCCTCACGCCGTCACCCTCGCACCACCCCCTGACAGGGAGGCGAGGAGCAGGTCAGTGGAGACAGAGACAACTGCTTGGAAACGAAGGGGTTATGTCCTCTTCCATACTTACTAACCTTTAAATCTTCAATAATGCTATAAATAAAATATTAGACCCTTGGAGGAACTTAACTATTTATAAAACACTACCTGTGTACTGTATAGTCATATAGGTCAAGTTCAAATGCAATGTAATCCGTAGTGAATTAAATGTTCTCGTATTTATTAATAAATCTACATTTCATTTACGTAATTTGATGAAAAGGCCATATGAAATTTTGCTGCCCATTGAAAAGCCCATTTTTTTTTGTAGAAACAATTCGTCATCAGAAGCAAGTGGCCCCAAGCCGGAATCGAACCGCATCGAACCTTCGAAGAAGTTAACGGTGCCCATTGCGTCCCTGGACCATGACTTGAACAGTGATGAACTTTTGTTTGCAGTTGGTAAGTTAATTTATGAGAAAAAGAAATTAGCTTTTTAGTCTTAGCAAAATATTCACTTGAGTGACATTTGAAGCCATAACCATCGCGGCCGCAAATATATTCCAATTACAATTCAATAGCTTATTTCTTAAAGCTTTAAAATAAATTTGTAAGAAATTTTGAAAGCCTAGCGGCTTGGTTGTGACTAATATCTTGTGTTCCACCCAGTTTCACGCTTTTTCCGTGTAACAAGGGTAGGGTAGTCAAAGAGGACTTTGTGTCAAGACACTACTTTGCGTGCGTGCGTTCCAGAGTCGTCCCCGCAGCCCGACCGGCAGGCGGAGGGCTCGTGGACGTGCGCGCGCTGCACGCTGCTCAACGACGCGGGCGCGTGCGCGTGCGCGGCGTGCGCGGGCTCGCGGCCGCCCCCGCACTGTTACTGGTCAGTGCGCTTCGACGACTTCGACGACTCCGTTTACTTCGTATTACAACCTGTTTCTCTCTCCCTTAAGGTCATGCAGTTCCTGTACGTTACGGAACCCACTGTCAGCTAGCTTGTGCCTCGCGTGTAAAACCCCGCCCGTGCCGAAGCACGGCGTGTTTGGGGCATCTGATGCTCACGCTGGGGCAGGTGAGTTCGGATCTTTGGATTTTCATATCAGTCAGCTTTTTTAATCTTTGTTTTGGAATTTGGAAGTGGTGTATGATAGGCTTATATGGAACGCTTAGATACAATAAAAAGAATATATAAAATAATTAGTTAATTATTTGTAATTTTGTGTACAATAATATGTTAGTAAAATGTATGTGCATAATATTAATTTCTTTTATCTGTTGCATTTAAACTGAAAGTTAGTGATAAATGAGTTTTCAAGATAAATTATTCTAAAAAGTCACCTAAAACTAAGTAACTCATTTGATAAGAAAATTGTATTATAATATAAGAGTTAAAGAATAAATAAAACGTAAAACATACTAAGAACATTTGTGATTTTTAAATATTTTAAACGAATCCTTTTTGACCGGATTCATAGCGTACTATTCATACGTTTACTAAAATAAACGTGATTAATCCTGTTACTGTTTTTTTTTCAGCTTGACGCCTTTTTCCCGCATATAAATAATAAATAAATAAAAATTCTTAATTGGAAATTAAGAAAATATAATAAAATAACTATATATAATACGAGGGTAGTCAGAGAATAGCTAGGGTTACGACGCTCCGTTGTCTACTGTCCTTCCAGGACTAAGAGGTGGCGTCACTTTGTCTTGCCAGAGCGGGGACATGAATATTTAATCTACAAATATAACTATTCAGCTGTTTACAGACAGACGCTGTGCCTTCGCGCTACAACGGCATATAGTTGGTATTTTATATGAGTATACGTTTTGTGCGTGCAGCCGGCCGTAGTCCCGCGCGCCACACGCCGGCGCTGCGGCGGGCGGCGCGCCACAGGACTCCGCCCCCGGACCACAAGTAAGTTGACCAGTTTAACATGACCAGGAATCGAAGGTGCGCCTGTTGTGTGTTATATTTACGCCCTACAATCCTTAATCTACGGGAGTAGGGAGCGTTTTTTATAACTTTATATATATATTGATTTTTCTTAAAAGAATTGACATAAGTATCCTTTTGTTTGAATGTTATATTGAGTTATTATACTTTGCCCTAACAACAGAGTTGTTAATGTTTCGAAATCTAAAAGTTCGAATCTAAACAATTCATCATACATTTGCTTGTAAAATCTTGATAAATTTCGTTTAGATTTTATTGGAATCAATTAACTTAGAATTATAGTCTATTTCGTTAAGAATGATTAGCTGGGAGTAGCGTACACAAACGCGCAGACAAACAGAAAAGATCAATAAAAAATATTGTTTCGAATTTTATTACATAGATTATGCCCCAAAAATATTTTTTTCATATAACTTCCATGTACAGACCAGTTACATTTATTTTATTATATTAATAGATAATATATTAACATTATAATACGACCCCAACAGACCGGAAGTAGCAGAGTGGCCGTGCTCGGAGTGCACGTACGTGAACGCGGGTTCGGTTCTCGCGTGCGACATGTGCGCGTCGCCTCGCGCTCGCCTGCTGCCCGCCGCGCCCGCGCCGCCGCGTCTGGACGACGACGAGTCACGTCAGTATGCGCTTACAGTGAAGCCACTATACGGGCTTAAAGCCGACGTTGAACTTAAAGGCCCCATGCCAAACGTTTGTGTTTTGGTTTGGAAACTTGTTTTCATTGTTCAATTGATTATTGGGAGAAAATAGCTGTAAACACTTGTTTAGCCAGTTTTCTGCACTTTCTCTAAGACGCTAGGGAAATACAAGAGAATTGCACTCACGACTCTCGAGTATGTACATTTAGTTACTTTCAAATTGTTTATTGATGGAGTTACCAATTATAATATTATAAATTTCAATAAACCCGATCTAAACTAAAGTTACAATAAGAATATTTATTAGTCTATATAAAATGAAATATAATATTTAATATGTGTGAATTGAATATGTAGCGGACGAGTCCGACGGAGAGAGACAAGAGAGTACGCCAATGGAGATACTGAGGCTGAGAGAGGAGAGTCACGCGTGGACGCAGTGGCAGGAGGTGCTCGCGCAGTGCGCGGCGGTGAGTGAGGGTTCTTCCGGGGCTGAGGCGGTCACTTCAGTGAACCCGTACTAAATTGTTTGACGTTCAAAACATCAAGCATGTAACTTCTTGTTTTGAATAAAACTATTTGTCTTTCACTTCAATTTGAAGTTAGTTTTGGTATATATATATATATCATATCATTATCTATACGTCTATATATATATACACAGATTTGTCATGTATGTATTAAAGTTTATATAAATAGTCTATTGCGAGCATTTTTGAATCGGCGTAGGGCCCTTTTGCTGAGAAGAGCCGGCAACAAACTAAACAGTTTAAAACAGTAACAGTTTTCTTATGTAAAAGTACAATTTTACATACTGATGGCTACGGGGAACCCACAACTATTAAAACTAACTATATATACAGCCAAATGCTAGTCCACTGCGACACGATGGTTTCATTTTCAAGCAACCATTAAAATATTTGTACAAATCTTGTCATTAGTAACATAATGTTACGAAAATTGTCGTGGTAACATGTACATTTTCTATGGAATAGACTGGCGACATGTACATAGACGAGTCGTTCCCCGCGTCGCCGCGCTCGCTGTACTACAGCGCGGGCGCGGGGGGCGTGGGGGGCGCGGGGGCGGCGGGCGGGGCGGGCGAGGCGGGGGCGGGGGCGGCGGCGCGCTGGCTGCGTCCGCATCACATTCACGTGGACGCCGACCCCCGACTGCCGTGGGTCGTGTTCCGAGATCCACGGCCTTCGGATATATCTCAAGGTATTTAGGGTGGGGGCAGTAAGGATCGGGACATGTTTTGGTGTTAAGGATGTTAAGCTTAGTTGCATATTTTTAAACAACTTTTTTCACAAAAGATTTTGAACAATTGTATAAGGACTTTTCGTTTGTTTACAAGTAGTAAGTCAGTTCAAACTAAAATAAATAACCGTATTAGAACTACAAACTACACAGCTCAATGAAAAGTTAATAATTAAATATCTGAAGCTTATGAATGAAATTTAAGATATTTTCTAGGTAAAATGTCACATTTTCCCACATTCCCAGGTGTCCTAGGCAACTGCTGGTTGCTCTCGGCGCTGGCGGTGCTGGCCGAGCGCTCCGCCCTCGTGCGCAGCGTGGTGGTGAGGGCGGAGCCCGCGCGCGGTGCCTACCAGCTGCGGCTGTGCAAGGACGGCCGCTGGCTCACCGTCACGCTGGACGACCTGCTGCCCTGCAACAGGAAGGGGCACTTGGTCTACTCTCAGGTTTGCAAAATATGCTTTCACGAAATATGTATTCCTTTGAAGAACGTATGTCAAATTTAAATTGATGAATTTGATGTGGACATAGATGGATGAGGCGATCGTGGCCTATTGTTATAGCATCTGACTGTAAACTATTATTTGTGGGTTAGATTCTCACTCGTGCAATTAATTATATTTAAATTATTTTCATTTATTCGCTTTGGTACCAAATACAAATCGTGGCGTTGAGTTCCACTTAACACGCAATGTCTCGAATTCGAGTGGAAAGAGAACGGAGTTTTAATTTGACACTTGGTACTCTCTAACTATATGGTGCTATTCGGAAAAAAACGTGAAGCTGATGTGGAAAAAATAACTGAATTTGAACTTCAAAATCTATATAAGTTGTTTTCTTAGTGGTGCCAAGCGAATGAAAGTTATCGTTCTTGGTTGTGAGTTCGATGTCCACTCAATAATGTATGACAGCAACTTACTGCCGTGTAAGGAGGCTAGTTTTTGAGTGACTTATGACGTCATATGTTCTTGGAAGTGGTACAGAAATAATATAAGAGCTAGACTAAAAATTGATTTTTATTGTTTCAGGCGAAAAGAAAACAATTATGGGTGCCTTTAATAGAGAAGGCAGTCGCCAAGCTTCACGGGTGTTATGAGGCTCTAGTGTCTGGAAGGGCGATTGAAGGTAACTGTATTTAAATTATAAGTTTAATATGCAACTGTCTAAATGATAGATTAATTTAATAGTGAGTCAAAAAAAATATATGTAAATATATGTATATTATATATATTTTTAACTAGCAAACCCAGCGGCATCGCCTACGTAATCTTTACACAGCTATAACTGTTTCGTCTTTTTACGCGCGTTTTCACAAAGTTTACTTTTTAAATTGTTGTATCTTTTGTATATATAAACCGATTGAAATAAAATAAACACTTAATGTTAACGGAAGTTTAACAAAAAACACAATAGTCGTAACTACATTTAAATCGGTTTAGAAATTGATGACATTAGCGTGCACTGACAACATTTTGATTTTGACATACGCTATATTTGTAAACTGAAGAATGCTACTGACTACCTGCACGTTGCGTAACTAAAAAAACTCTTTTCCCAGGTCTCTGCACATTGACAGGCGCCCCCTGTGAATCCGTGTCCCTCCAAGCAGGGGGAGCAGGCGGCGGTGGAGGCGGAGCACCCCTCGAGCAGCTGGACAGGGACCTGGTGTGGGCTCAGCTGCTGTCCTCGAGACAGGCGTGCTTCCTGATGGGCGCTAGCTGCGGTGGTGGTAATATGAAGGTCTGTAAATTTGTGTAATTAAATATCTATCTATGTACAGAATGTTTGGCAACAGATCTAGGTCTAGATTTAAGGTTTTTCTAATAAACTGTCAAATAAACACGATTGTAGCTGTCGTATCTTTGAAAATAAGCTATCTCAATTAATCAGAGGGATTTTTACTTGTTACATATTCAAACAATAAAATTGAGGTAAATTATTTATGCTTATTATTTCATTACAAAAACAATTATCACTTATTTTCAAAATCTGACGTGAACATGTGATAAAAGGATAAGGTGATGAAGAAATTACTACTACTTTAATGTTATTTTAAAAATGTTTAGTGAGGGATTGCCAACCAGTATAGAGTTGAGAAGTGAATTCAAAACTATTCTAAATTAAAGATAAAAAGATAAATTAAAGGTAAAAGATTATTCACAGAATAAGGTGTTAAATAAAGGGAAGTCAAGCGTGACACAAGTGCATATAGGCCCGTCACTTGGAGTAGTCAAGTGAAAACGCTCTCTTAACGAAAGAGGTGACGATTTTAAAATATTGAACAGGGTTATGAGGGGCGTGCATTAGCAAGCGAACCAGAAGCCCACTTTGGTGTCGCCGAAAGTCGGGAGACATGTTCGAACTTGCGTAAGCCGAAAAAAACCAGATACACAGGTTCTCTGATTTTCTTATTAGCATCAGGATAGCAAACGTCCGCGTAATCCAATATAGGTAGTAGAGAATAGAGAATGAGTAGTTTTAGTACGAACGGGAAGAAAGTTTGGAGTCGTTTTAATAAGTGCAGAAAAAATGCAAGCGTTTCCTAATTTCATTAATGTGCTATCAATAAACTAGGATAATTTGCTATCAAAAATAAGACCTAAATTTCTTGCTGAGTCGGATAACGAAATCGTTTACCCATTAAGTTTAATGAAAGGCAAACTATCAAAATGTACTCTACCGCGCAGCTGTCTACGTCCGATTATCCAAAGTTTTATATTTAGAGGGATTAATTAGGAGACCGAATAAAGTCTCTCAACAGAAGAAAAGAGCCCACTCTTTGATAAGTGCGACATCAGAGTTAATTATCTCTACCGCTGTCCATAAATCGTCAAGAGTGGCATGTCTATAGAGCTGCAGATAGTAATCTCATTCATAAAAATCGAAATAAGTAGAGAAGAGAGTACGCCGCATTGGTCTCACCGCACTCTGACGCTCGTAGTTCGTTCCTCTGCAAATGCTCCTAGAATGTCATCCTAGACATCAGGAAAGTTACGTCCTGTACTCCGTCCAACTTGACCCCGTAAATTTTGAATGACAGAGGGAAATTAACAACTTAATGAACGTCTAGCCGCAACTGAAGTTGTAACTAGGCTAAAGGTTTTGTTGCTAATTAGACTTAAGGAAATGTAGATTAATTTAACGTAGTAGGACTCAAACCCGCGCTTTATGGAAACTATCCAAGCGCTCTTACCAGTAAGCACCAAAAATAAGTTGTAACAAGCGTATAAGAATATCGACGTATGGCTTAGCGGTCAGAACGTTTTGATGGTTTTCCAATTAAGAGTCACAGGTTCGAGTACCCGCTACGTTCCAATTGTTATACGTTTTCTAAAAATGTTTTATATATCCTCTAAGTGTGTAAAGAACATTTAAAAAAAGTCATAAAAATTTAAATTATGTTATTTCATTATGAGTAAGTACTCCACTTGTTTTTCAATCTTTTGTTACTGCTAAAGAGGGCGAAGAGTGAAAATTTATTTGCTAGATTTTTCGTATAAAAAAATAACAATAACTTGTATATAAATCAGGAATCTAAGGGACGCCATTTACTAATGTATTATGAAATTACAAAACAAATAATCGACATATTAAATCAGGTTGACGAGGAAGAATACCAGCGCCTAGGGCTTCGCCCCCGCCACGCGTACTCAGTCCTGGACGTAGTGGAAGTGTCAGGATGTGGAGCTCCCTTGAGGCTCCTTCGCCTCCGGAACCCCTGGGGCCACTACACTTGGAGAGGGGCCTTCGCCGCCGGCTGTCCTCGCTGGACCGAAGCCCTCCGCCGAGCGCTACCAGCAGCTTCCGCTGGAGACCGCGACCAGGGCGTTTTCTGGATCAGCTTTGATGATGTGCTCAAGTTAGTTCGTTTTTGGATGGGTTGTTATTTGTCGCGTACAATACGCATTATTTTAGCAATGTGTACGTCACTTTTTATAAAACTGTATGTCGAACACATGGTAGTGTGTGTAATATTTATTTTGTTAATTTAATGTTTTTCTAATGCATTACATGGATTCTGTGTTTTTTGTATGTATACGTTATTTATTTAAAATTTCATACTCTGTCCACATAGTTCATCTAATAAAAATGTTAAATATTGCCTTTACGTACTCGTATTAATATATATATTTGTAGTATTTTTTTAGACTAGAATTTAAAATCAAAACAAATCTTAGTGGTCCATTGCCTAAATTAACTTGTGACTAACTAAACACTAAAAGTGCTTTACCAAATGTTTTCTAGATATTTCGATTGCATCGACATTTGCAAAGTGCGCGTGGGATGGCATGAAGTGCGCTTAGCGGGGACTCTGCCCCCGCTGTCGTCCACTCGCCATTTAACTTGCCTGCTGCTGACAGCCACTCAGCCTACTGAAGTCGACTTTACACTGTTTCAAGAGGGTCAAAGGTAATTTAGATCGTGAATTGTATTATTTAACTAGATGTGCCCGCGACTTCGTCCGCGTGGAATTCTAGAATTAATGGAGCCTAAGTTAACTCCTTATTGTATTAGCTATCTACCAGTGAAAATCCCGTTAACATTGGTCCAGCCGTTCAAACGATTTGCCGGAACAAACAAACTAAGAAACCGTGAAAAAAATCCTTAACACTATATTAATGGTAGCTATTTTGATTTTTTTTTAGAAATTCAGCCAAAAGTCAAAGATCGCAGCTGGATTTATGCGTAGTTGTATTCAGGACTAAGTCAGGACCGAGTGCTCAAGTTGGGAAACTAGTAGCGCATAGTAAACGACAAGTGAGTTGTCCTTTAATTTTTTTTATATATTATATATAAACCAAAAATAAAAAAGTGTTGGTAATTATTAAAAATAATTTAATTTTAATAATATATTGAAGAGCTGAGTTTTTTATGTTATTGAAAAAGTTTATACTGATGGACGGTTGACAAAATAGCTTAGTATACTAGACAGTATTCCTATAATTTTTTTTACGTAACGGAATTTGAACTCGTGCCCGTTTGGAATCCCTCCACACGCTCTAACCAAGCTAAATCATTTTTCAATATATGTATAATTTACATAATATTTTATAGGTGCGAGGCTTTGTAGGCTGCCACAAAATGCTAGAGAAAGGGTTCTATCTAGTGGTCTGCCTGGCTTTTAACCACTGGCACACTGGTCTGGAACTGGCAGACAGTTCCGCCTGGCCTCGCCACGTGCTGGCAGCGCACTCCTCCAAACCCTTGGCGGTGGAGAGACCCTCTCTCCACCCCCACATCCTGGCTGATGCGATTATTGGACTTACATTGGCGAGGGGACAGCGCCATGAAGGAAGACAGGGGATGACAGCTTATTATTTGACTAAGGTATGGTTTGGGTTTTTTAGTATAAAAGTTATCGAGAGGTTTAGAAACAGAGTAGATAAGTTGAATATTGTTATGAAATTTGTTTAGTTACGTTTTATACTTTTTTCTTTTGTTTAGAAAATATTAAATTTAAATAAGATGATTAATACACGCTTCAACATGGAATCTAATTCATATACATATACCAATACAATCAAATATATTGAAAATCTGCACGAAATGGCTTTCATAGTGAAATAAAAAAAAAAGAACACGTTGTTACAAAGACGTTGATTAGTTAAATATATATTTAAAAAGTAGTAGACGATTATTTAGTCAAAGAGTAATTTAACTAATTTCATTTAGTTTATATTATCTATGATAGATGTCATTAAAGTGTTACAAATTTTAAATTTAATGTTATTTCATTTGGATTAATACCTTTATACTTTTATTATAACATTTATTCCAGGGCTGGGCGGGTTTAGTTGTGATGGTTGAAAATAGACACACTGACAAATGGATTCACGTGAAATGCGACTGTCAGGAGAGTTACAACGTGGTGTCGACGAGAGGAGAGCTGAAGACCATTGACTCCGTTCCACCTTTGCACAGGTTGCTTGTTTGCTTGCACTAGTGATATAGAAATTATATTTTTGGCTTAATTTATATTCTACTTAGGATATTAGTTAAGATACCGTCGTGGCGGCTGTCGTGCAACAGTGCGACGTCTGTATGTAAATGTATTGTTTATAGGATCGATTCCCACTTGGGGGAAAGTTATGTATTTTATTTTATTTTTTTCATTTTGCGCGGTATCAAGTTCTTCCACTCAATATGTAAAGTCTCGAATTCGGATGGAAAGTGGAGAATGGATTGTTTTGACACTAGTGTCTGTCTCTGACATTGTTTGGTTGTTTATTGCAACAATATTTTATAATTAATATTAAATTTATTCTTTAAACAATTATACTTTTTATCATAAGCTATTGTGATCTTGTTCTCAATATATTGGTTACATTGAGCAGCAAGCAACCTTGAAAGCGATTGTTCAAAGAATTGATATGCCTGTCATGTGAGAGTTTTACTTTTCGCATATATGTAAATCAGAAAATCAGTAACCAATATATAACAATTTTACTAAGTTACTAGTGCAGTAGTAAGTAAATACTCCATTTATGCCCTGCATATGCAACTTCGACCGCGTGTAATTCTAAAATAAAAGTAGGCTAGGCTACTCGTTATGAGAGTTCGTATGAATGAATTCCCAGGCAAGTGATAATCGTCCTGACGCAACTGGAGGGCAGCGGCGGCTTCTCCATCGCGCACCGCCTCACGCACCGGCTGGCGGCGGGCGCGCGACTGCAGGACTGGGCGCCGCGCGCGGACGACGCGCCCCGCCACCGGCCGCCCCTCGCGCGGCGCCTCAGCGGCCTGCACGCGCCGCGGCTCATCACCTGACTCACCCACCATCCTACTATATTACTATACGTTCTTTACCATTTACATTTACATGTTACGTTTGTGCAATCTTTTTGATTTTTACTAAATACAAATAGTCCTGCGCGGGAATCGAATATATAACTAGGGCTTGGGGGTAGTTGAAACGTCATTGACCTCAAAGATTGTTATGACGAAGTATTTTCACTGTATTATATTATTATATTAAATAAAACTACGTGTATTCGAATAATATAGCAATTTAATATTTCATTGTAAGTCGAAGAATATTATTATTTATTAATTTGTTTTACACAATTATTCAACGTTTCATAAAATTCCTCGCGACAGTTGTGGGTTCAATCCTATTTGAGGTAATTTCTATATGTAAAGCATATAGAAATTAATATATTTAAAGTTTAAATTTATAATATTTTTAAAATAAAATTGACATTGATTTTGTTTTTTTTTGCACCTCGCAACTCGGACAGTCCTTCAGTCGATTAATTGTCAACAAAAATGTCGGTGGAATTATGTAAGAACACATAAACAAAGTTCTCGTTAGTCACATAGTCTATATATATATATGTGTATAATAAAAATGTCACTGATCGCTGTCTGTACATGGAAAGATATATAAGAAAAAAATATTATTGAAGGCATTAATCAATCTAATATAACCCAAAATAAGGTTTTTTTGTATATATATATTTTTTTACTGTTTGTATGTGCGTTGTCGCACGCTCATTTCGGAAACGGCGAAACCGATTTTGCATTTTTGACTATTGTATTTTCGTAAACTTCCGTTACCATTTAGTGTTTGTTTTATTTCAATCGGTTTATAAATGAAATAGTAGCAACAATTTTAATTATAAATTCAAGTAAAGCCTTGTGACTTAAATGGGAACGCGGGCGGGTGAAAATTTCATCGGAGAGTAGAAAACGGAGTGTAGTGACACTGGGTTCTCTGGCTACCCCGCTACAGGAGAAAAAGCGTGAAGTTGTAAAATAATATTTTTTTACTTGTTGACCTTAATCATTGTAGAATGTGCAAATTTGTTTAATCTTAATGTGCATTAAGAATAAAATTAATGCAAGAGTTAAGTACTTGCTTTTTAAAAACCTTTCATTTTATGTATGTATGTATGTATGTATTATGTATGAAAATACTGTTTTAATTAATTGTTAAGGAATATGTAAAAAAAGGAAGTTAATAATAAAAGATGATTTTAAGTAATTTTATAAAATTATAAGGCTTTTTAAGCTTCACGTATAAATATCGTGTATATTGTGTAGTGTGAGTTCGACTCCAACTGGGACGAATGATTTTTTTTCCCCGCTAAGCTAATGGTAAAACAGCTTTACAAATAATAATATATATAGGTTTAGTTCTTTGAAAATCTTTATTATTGTATTTCGTTTTAAATCATTTAAATTAAATTACAAAAGATTACGATAATTTCGTACAACTGGGCTCAAACTGTATATCTAAGCTGACTATAGTATGTATAAATAGAATCAACTAATGTATAGATAATTATCGATTTGATATCTTAATATATAAATAAATAATGAACGCATAGAGTTTAAAAAAAAAAATATGAAAAAAAAATTCCACCGCCGGTAATTTTGTAACGTTTTAAAGTGTCGTTCGTACACTTTGGTTTTTAAATGTATTGGAATTTTGTATTAAATTATTTTGTATGAAGCAGGATTTGAAAGCCTTTTTGTATACTAAGTTTATAGTATCAAGCAGTAGGTGCAGATCCTGCGTTTGTTCAAAATTCTTTTTGTATAAAAAATATCAATATAAAAAAGTTATTTTTCGACAATATAGTTATAGCACTGTAAGCACGTAACGAAATAGTAATGTGTTGTGGCTATAGTGTAGATGGATTTTGAACCGAGTCCATTCGGTTCGCTGTCTCTTTCTTATTTTGATATGTGTGAGACGAAATGGGTGTAACATTTCTGTATCCTTTATCTCAGTTCTTGTTCTGATGTGTGAGCGAGAACGGAACGTTCGTACGCCCTATTTCGCTCTCTTTCGTATTTAGTACTATTGTGAGTGGGATAGGTGTAGCATTTGTGTACCCTATATCCTTGCCCCTTTCGTATCTTAGAATGTGTGAGCGAGACGGGTATATAAATACATTTGTAAGCCCTGATTTTTTTAATGTTTATGAACGATGTATGGAAATAATTTAGAATGTATGTTTGTTGATTTTTAAATAAAAGTAGAACTTTTTGATGATTTTAATTATAAATAGGTTTTAATTTGTTTTCAATTTGAGCTTTAATTTTTTTATCTTGTAATCGCATGACTAAGTTGAAGATTAAGTAGTTTTCTTAATGAGTCGTAAAATGGTCCTAAAACGTAAACGTTGATATAGATATGGAGGCTTTGAAACTTAAACTTAAATTAAATACATCCATTGCATTACTACATGCGTTATTGCAATTTATATGGAACGTTTATTCAATGACGTGCAGATCAAATGTGGATCATTAAACATCTTTCTGTAAAACTTATCTCAATGAAAGAAAAATAATAAATAAAGAAGAAAAATAATTAAAATAAGTAACACACAATTTAGTTACTTATTGTAATTTCATTAATAATTATATTACATATAATTTTTTTTATGCAAAATATGTTAAAAATCTATTGATTAATAATAAGATATAGATAGATTCAAAGTTAGGATTTAAAAAGACAGTTGTCAAAATTGTAACTATGAAACAAAAAGTAATTTTGTACCTTATTTTATCATTTTTCAAATATTAGGATATGATGAACATTTTTAGAAAACGTATGAAAAGTGATCGTCACGGAATAGGAACCCGCGCCTCTTGGAAACCGTCAAGAGGGACAGCTTTAACGTATTAAGCTTTATATATACTTATTAGTTATACCACTTTTGAACTGACAATTTCATTTTTTTTTATTTAATTTCTTTAATCAAAATTTTGATTTATCTTACAATACTCGTGTAGTTAATATTATTATTTAATTTATATAATATAAGTTATTTATAATAATTAATTACATAAGTATATTATTATAAAAGACAATTCATATCGTGCATTGTGATGAGGCTTGAGATTCATTCCAACGCTCAATGAGCAAATGTATCGAATATGTTAATTATTTACTGTTTACGTATTAAATAAGCATTACTTGCCATTATGTTTAGAAAATTAATCTGGCCTAGATATAAAAATACGTGCAATATAAAAAAAACATAAATGGTCTTTTTTTTATTTCTAAAACAGCACAAAATGTTACACAAAGAAGATAAAAAAAAAAATAGGTTTTAGCTCGTTAGCATAGAATCGTACGACTCGAGAAACGTTTTTTTTTGTATTTTAATTATATATTTACGCTTATTATCATCACTTAGTATGCTTTAGAATATTTTAATGTCGGTACGTACTACGTAGGTGTACAGTAAATGGACACGTGTAAATCTTAGTGAGCGTAGCGGCTTCGAATCCGTACTCGGTGTTGGAATAAACGATTTGTACACAATAAGCTTTTTTGTAAACAAGTGTTAATGTTTCTTGTGTGAAATTTTCATTTTTTCACAGTTGAAATTTATGAATATTGTATCTATGTATGTACATTAAACATACATGTTTTTACTTTTCGTGCCATATTTAATTGGGGCTAGACGATTTTTGTTACTGGAATCGATTATAGTCGAAAGTTTTTTGAGAGATGTTTAATCGATATTATCAATCGATTTGTGAAAAATTTGTTTTTTTCATCTGTAATGAATTTCGACTATAATAATTTTAACTTTTTTGGTAAACTAATATTGATTTAATTGCCTAATGAATTTGATGTTTCTTGCTTTATGTTTTTTAAAGAATCATATTATTTTAAGATTTAAAGTTTTAACATTTATTTTATAAAAACTGGCTATTTATTTTATTAAAACTGGCTACTACTACTAATGTACTACTATATATTTTGTATAATATTAGAATTCGATACCAAATTTGAGTTTTGCAAGCAATTCAATTATAATTTTACATCTAAAGCAAGAAACATGTTCCAAGGTGTTTTGATATCACTGTTTATTTATCTGCTACCTACGACTAGTAGCGGCTTGTTTTGTAGCGAACACGCTTATTTTACTGTTAGCGATACGAATGCATGTTAATATATTACTTAAAAATAAGTGAATAAAATTATTTAAATTTGATTAGTTTAGTTTCTTTTCAAAAATTCCTCTTTTATCCCACTTCCAAAGGAACTACAGGCCTAATTTCAGATGTCTACTACTCACAGTAATTTTGGTAGTACATTATCTGTCAGTCAGTCGGTGATGTAATAGATTTAAATATGTATGTATTTGTTTCTGTAAAAAGATTTCGTTCGTACTAGCATAATATGTAAAACAATTCGTATGCCCATTTAGTCGGGCTTACAGTGTACAATATATCAGAGTCGACCAGGTGAGACTTAACGCCGCACTTTAATGCAGCGTTGAGTTGCACTATGTGTAATTTTTTTTTAATATATCCAGAATATATAATTCAGTCTTGTGTAATTTGGTTTGATATTTAAAGCAAAGATATTTATAGGTATATATTATGTAAAATTCACGTACTGTGATGCTTATGATAGATAAATTAAGAACTTCTAAGCTGATTATGATGAGGCTTCGTACACTGTGTAGCTTACGTAGTATATAGGATAGTTTTTATTTAAAAAAAACAGCCTAAATTATATCTTGTTGCAAATTTAATTATAACAATTATTGTTTCTATTGTAAAGTTGTCAGCTATGTTTAGCTTCACACTTCACACAGGAGACGTAAAAATGATTTAAATGAATTCAACCCGGAATCAAAATCAAAATCGCGAATACAGTGAAATGCTGTTACACTGTGCCACAATTACCTCTGGCAGTTATATAAAATATCCATTAGTTTTTAACCTATCTCTATGTTGGGTTAACATGGCATTAGAATACGTATAATCACCTTGATCACTTCATAAAATAGAAAAAGTTATATGCAAGTATAACTTTCGACCCGTTTTTACAATAATTTTACGGATGGGACGGGCATAGCTGAAGTATATAATTGTATATGGAGAGGTTGTGAATAAAGCTATAATTTTTCACAATAATACATTAAATTAATAAAATAAATATTACACACACTACCATGTGTGTGACATACACTTATATATAAAGTGACATGCACGTTGCTAAGGCAACGCGTATTTTGAGCGTGAGTAAAGGATCTGTAAAGACAGATCCTTGACTCACGCATTTACAATAAGTAAAGACTTATTATAAAAAATTGTAAGAAAAATCCCAGCTATATATTTAAAAGTAACAATGCGTATTGACTCTCGCAAGTCGTCTGTCTGTTCATCCCATCTTGTTCGCCGGAAGCGACATTGCGCACCCATCAACCAGTCATTTCCGTCCCGTGCCCTTCACTTTTGTCGTCGACTTGTTATATATCATGGAAGAGCCATTAGTTTTTTATGATGATTAGATATTTTAATTACCTACAATATATTTTTGAAGGTAGTTACTATATGGCGACGGAAAACGCAAAATAATTAAAATATATTTATTTATTTTGCATTTCGCTTCTCTTGTACCTAAGACAAAGCGCGGTGTTAAGTTCCGCCATTCAGCACGCAATGTCTCGATTTCGGGTGGAAAGTGGAGAACGGAGTGTCTTGACACTAGGTTCTCCTGACTCCTGTTTTCGTCGCAATTCGACACATTGACATCTTGACTGGCAGAACTCAGTGCTTCGATGAGGAACTCAAAATAAATTCAATACTATACTACCTTCCCAGACCGGGAAGAGCCCACATTTTATATATAGACGTTACTCAAAGGCATTTGAACCTAAAACCAACACGCCCCAACTGTGCCTACACAAAGTATAACAAAACATACTTGAAAATTATTTTCAATATATTCTCACACCCCTTCTAGCAAATCTACCAACATTTAACAATGGTAGTTAAAGTGTCTCATTATGAGAATTTCATTCCAGCGGGGGAAATTGTATCGCAAAAGCGTTGACCTTATAAATTATATCGTAAATGAGACCTTGAAGTCTGAATACAAGAGCTGACATAATGACTAAAAGGCACATTGGTATAGCTACTCGTAGTTCTTTATCGTAATAAGATTGTTGCCTACTATTCTTAGAAAACGTATAAAAATTTGAACGCAGCGGGATTTGAACCCACGCCTCTTGTATACCGTATAAGAAGGGTTTTAATCTCGCTGCATTAAAATGTTACACATTATCTAAAAATGTTTTTCAGTTTTCTAAGCGTGTAAATAGCACTTTGAAAAATGTTAAAAACGCGATATACAGTTGACCATAGGAGAACCACGGTCTTTCTAAGTTTATCACCGCTACTGGAAATTGCAGCCTTTCGAATTGCAATATAAAGACAGTGGGATAGGGATTCTTGTAAACATTATATTTCCACGTTCCCCTGCCGTTCCCGTGCCTGATAAGATGGCGGCACTAATTATTTACCGTACAAGTTGCGCGACACGAAGTCTTGAGCCGTTACAAATTCGAGGGGCATCTAAATTTACAATTTGTCTTAAGCATGACTGGAGAGCCTAATTTTAATTGAAGCTTATGTGAGGGTACACCTGGCAATTTAATAGAATTAAGAAAGTCAACGGGATATAAAGTACTTTGTTATGTGTCTATAACTTCATCTACTGACAAATACTCTGTTATATCTCCTACTAATTTATTTAAAACTTTGCTTTGTGAATTTGGGTAATAATTTGCGATCACTTCTGACTTATTTAAAAAAATCCTTAAGCATCACACAGCCCTCGGCATTAGTTTCCAATTGCCTATCTCCAATTTTATACTATTTTAGCAAAGCTTCCAGTGTTCACGTTATTGCAGAGATGCACCCTCGTATTCGTTGTGAGACTGAATTCTTTTTTAGAGGAGACGATTTGAGACATTTCTTAAATTTCACCTGCATGTGTACCGTTTTGAACCACCGATTTGGCCAAAGTAACCGGCCAGTAAAACAACCGTCACTATTGTGTGTGCTTTTACTGATATTACAGATAGGCGATTCTTTCTGGGCGAGATTTATGGGAATTTTAAAACACATCTCAGTAACGTAGTGGCTATACCATTGAAATAGAAGAAGTTGGTATATAAATGGCATATCAATTCCTTCTATTTTACTCTCTCCTTCTACTTCTTCTTCAATTTATAAAAATCTATCTACAGAGATGCTAACAACAAATATAAGTTGTAATAAGCGTATAAGAATTTCGACGTAGCTGGATGTAGAACGCATGGCTTAGCGGCAAAGCGCTTGAACGGTTTTCAAGAGGCGCGGGTTGAAATCCCGCTGCGTTCAAATTTTTATACGTTTTCTAAATATGTCCTTTTCAATATTAAAAAAAAAATAAGTAGTCTTAAACTAATGACGATTTTGGTGCTGTGTACCAAGAGAGTCATAAACTATAACTAAAGTTTGAATTTAGGTCCTTAATATACTAATAATGGATGTTAGTGTTATGTACTGCTGAGGTTGCACTTCGTGCCGAGCGCAAAGTATTTCCACAGAACACCGGATGTGTAATAAAGACAAACAAACAAACACACTACTACTTCCCTATTTATAATTTTAAATATGGAAGAAAGGGCGTAACATAACTTAATCAGAATCTGTTCTGATTCTACGTTACAACTTAAAACTTAATTCAGACGCTATTAAAATGCATCACATGATGTTGCCTTTATAAATTGAGAATAAGAACCTAGTTTTAAGAAATTTATCGTTCTCTCTCCTTTTTCCGAAAAAATCCATCCATTTCAAGGCATAACTCAACTCCCAGCGTTGTCTTGTCACCAGAGCGGAGATATGAAAATTATTAAAATAATCATTCTCCTGAGTGGAAATCGAACCCACAATCATGTCGAATACAATCAGGCGCTGTTACACTGTGGCACCGTGTGAATGAGAATATGAAATATTAAAAAATATAAATAAAAATACCCCTTGAGTGGGACTTAAATCCTCAATACAATACAATTCTTTAAATACAAGGAAAGGCTACAAAAAGCTTTTATGCATAAAAAAGGATAGTCAAAAATTCAATTACAGCCATTTTAAGCAATTAAATGAGTTCTGCTAAATATTTGGCTTCCGGGGTCTGTATAATAAGATGTTTTAAGACATTTTGGAAGAAAAGGTTCAATCTTTCATCTACTATCAACATTTTAATATTTATTAAAGCGTTATTCATACACTTAAGATATAACAGAGTTGTTAACAATAAATATAAGTTGTAACAAGTGTATAAGAACTTCTACGTAGTTTAATAATAATGTATAGCTTAATTGGCTAGAATCCTTAGACGCTTGGTTTCAAGGGTTCGAATCCAGCTACATTATTTTTTTTATAGAGTTTTCGAAGCAATATAATAAGATGTTTTTTAAATTATAAAACTCACTTCGATGAATCTTCTAGCTATACTGGACGTATTGGCTAATGGCAATTATATCAGATTTGAATTGAATTGTCATCGGATCCGGACTCGTGTGCAACTTTTTTTAACGAGTAATAAATAGGATTACAAGATTTTATTAATTCATCAATATATACACGAAAATATAATAAATGTAGAAATAGATATTAAACTATTTATTGTACGTATAACATTAAATAACTGTAAATGGGATTGGTTATGGGTTCGATTCTCACTCTGGCTAATGTGTATATTTCAATTATTTCTCTACTATGCTAAGACATCGCATTTAGTCCCGCGACTACATTTAGCAACATTTAGTCCTGCGACTCCGCACACTATGATTTAAATACAGGAAAATTAATATTTTCTTTAAGCTAAAATAATAAATAAAAACATATTTTTATGTCTATATGTATACAAATGCCTAATGCTGTATTATTATCCGCAACTTTCCAGATTGCCAGCACTTACTTAAAAAAGACATGTAAAAGTTAATAAATTCCATAGCAATCTGGTTCTTTAGATAATATTTATGTGTAGGTCGAAATCTAATTACGAGAAGAGCGGGATATTGCAGTACGTTGTGGAATATAAGCTTCGGTTTCGAAATAAAACTCTTGTTTCATGGTGTGCCATTATTTCTTATGCGTTGTCGTTGTGGACGGCTTTCAACATGGTATAGCTATTTTCTTATCTTCGCTACGTTAGATAGTATAAAAGGGTCCCTTGCGATCGTTGACCCCTCTCATAAGCAGCCATACAGTGCTTGCATTTTTTCCCAGGGATCGAGCACCCTCATCCCTCACCCGCACGGTATCGCTGTCAAGACCATTAAGGTCAACAGCATATAGTCAATTTGGAAAAAAAAATAGTATAAAAGGGAGAGAGATAGAGAGTGAAAGAGAGAGTAAATATAATGCACTTGTAAAATAGACACAGAAGCTAGAAGCAAGTAGAAAGCCATCGTGGCGCAGTGGCGCTGCTACTACAGGCCTGACGTTAATGTTAGTTAGGTGCAAATATCAGACGTCGATTACGGGTACGCCAACCGTCAACCGACAACGTGCGGTCAAGGCGATGTTATTTTCTAGCTACATCAAGAAAATATTTATTCTATATTTTGAAAATTTCTAGAATTCAACTTTTACAGTAGCTGTCTACAGTAGACAGAGTTAGTTTCAAATAAAATACAGCATTCATGATTTTTACCGCTTAAACAAATATGTAAAACTGCTTTCAACAAATTACGTCAGACTAATTAAGTAATATAGATATAAAATTCGGGCGGAAATTGGAGAACGGTGTTTCTTGACTGGTTTTTTTTGCCTGCTATGTAGGAAAAGTGTCAACTTGTATATTATTACATATAATATATAAATTGGCAAAACACGATAAAAGCTTATCTTTCTTACATTTTCAACATATTCTCACATACGTATTACTCTTAAGAAATATTTTCAAACCCATCTATTAAGCTCTATTTTCATACAAACACATCAATTTGTGTTCAGCGCTGTGTCATATATGCTACTTTGACGTGAAACAGACTGAGTATTCAAATTATGCATGCCTTTAAGGGGTTGATATTGCAAACGCATTTACCGTAGAATATAAGCTGAACTTGTCGATATATTGCAAGTAGTTTCAGAATCAGAGTCAAATTTTATAAGTGGAGATTGTATACCTTATTTAAAATTTAAATTTTTTATGTAAATGTTGTCTACAAAGTAATAAACGGACTACCAGTTAGTACTTAAATTTTTTGGCTAAAGTACTAGAATAGTGTGGTACAAATTTTGATGGATAGCCACCTGTTACACAAATGTGAAAGCCCCGTGAGAAAGTGTGTTGAAATTTTAAATAGTGCTGGCAGCCCCTACAGATCGTCGTTTCTTTACATAAACTTTTTTAGTCTGGAATTTTTGAATCATACTTTAACCGTCGTGGATTCATTCAATTTTTTAAATTTTGAAGCAAGAGTCATCGGCTGAATTTTACCGATTGCATGAGGGACCGATTCCCACTCGGAACATCTGATATGACAAACTATATTTAAATTATTTTTATTTCTCCGCCCTGGTTAGCGAATAACCACGCAATAGTCAACGTCTCGATTTCCGTCGGTAAGTGGAAAACGGAGTGTCTTGACACTAGGGTCTCTCTGAGTACCCGCGGAAAAAAGCATAAAGTTACAAAAAAATAGTATTTAAGTGATTCGTAATAAGTTTTAATTTTGTAATTGTTGTATTAAATATATAAATTCAAATTATATAGTCGTTCAGTCGTCACCACGCCAGCCAGCACGCACACACACACACTTACACTTACACGCAAGTCCCAGACACTCCTCTGAGCTCCTCTCTCTGTAACGCGGACTCCATTGTGTTATGCGTTGCATTGCGTTGTTTAAAGAATTTCTTCTCTTTATATATATTTTTTCATTATTTTTAAAGTATTTATTATAATGTAAATTATAATGGTTCCATATAGCTTAAAGCCATCCTGTAAAATGTTGTCTCATTTATCGGCCCAACATCGGACACTCTTATATTCTAGTAATACAATCTAGACTGGGTAAATTTGTTGAGTAACCTTATAATACTTTCTGTTTTTTAAATGCTTAAAAACAATAACTGAGGACACAAACACTTAGTCATAAATAAATGTCTATAGTAGCCCATTAGTCAAGGATTTTATTAGGGCAGTGTATATAGGTGGTAACTTGTTCAATATATAGTACAAAAAACAGCTTCACGGTATATAGTCCTATATATAGTCCTATAGAGGGAACCTAGTCTGAAGACACTCCGTTCTCCATTTTCTGCCTTAATGTTTCGTGTTGAGTGGTGGTACTCAACGCCGCACTTAGTTTTGTCGCCGCGCTTAAAAGGAGAAATGAAAAAAAAACCGGACTAGTTTCTGCAGGTAGGAGATAGATTCAAAACTTGTTTCTACAATTGTATCTGCTTTATTACGCATTTCATGAATTTGACTGTAAAAAAAACCAATCATGTACCTATTTGAAAAACATATATTTATCTTGAACAGTTTTCAAGAGGCGCGGGTTCAAATCGCGCTGTGATCAACTTTTGTACGTTTTCTAAATATATGTTTTTCAATTTCCTAAGTGTGTGTGAATAACACTTTAAAAAAATGTTAAAATCAAACATATATTTGCTAAAGACATATTTAGAAGAAAATATTTTTTTTACGTTTTCTAAATATATCTTTTTCAATTTCCTAAGTGTGCAATTAACACTTTAAAAAATGTAATAAATATTTAGTAAATAGCATTCTCTCTTGTCAAACGATTTTTCGTAGAATAATCTTTGGGTAGCAGAAATTTGTAAAAATCTCTTACACAGATGCTAATAACAAATATAATAGTTGTAATAAGCGTAAAAGAATTTCGACATAGCTATATGTAGAACGCATGGCTTAGCGGTCAGAGCCCTCAAATGATTTTTAAGAGTTCCGGGTTCAAATCCCGCTACGTTTAAATTTCTAATTATATCTTTTCTAATTATATCTTTTTCAAGTTCCTAAGTGTGCAATTAACACTTTTAAAAATGTTAAAAACATATATTTGTTATTTTTATATCATAGTGAACTTCGAAATAAGACTTTCGTTTCGGCTGGTGTAACTACAAGCTGTAGTTCTTTATCCAGACAAGTCGTATTGGAATTTTAGCCCATTGTCCCATATATAATATATTCCATAGCAAAATTCTGTCCTTACATATAGTTTAAAATTAAAAAGTCCAGAGAAATTCCAGACAGTGAAATGTAGGTTGAAAGTGCAAACAAAACATAATATTTCAATAGATATTCATATCATTTATTCCCATATAACTTACACACAAATTGAGCACTATATTTCTATATTAGCTATATAATATTTACAATAACAATAATTATCATTTTAAAGTAACATTTGGTTTTTATAAGCTTAAAACAAAGCATTTGAATTATAACTGAGTTTCTTAATTAAAATAATTACGAGGTAATTATTTGTGTTAAAATGCGAATGTCATCTAAATCACACATTCTTGTAGGCCTTTTTTTGTATTTTTCTCAATTTTTCATATTTAAAAGTTCTATATTTACGTTTAATGCTTAAAGATATTTAGTATAGTAAAACAAATTCACAGAATAACTTATATTGTAACACTTAAAGCTAAAGAAGAAATAAACAATCTTTCTATCAGTAAATAAGAATTTAAACTCGTATTACAAACTAGTGAAAGCCGTTACTTGACTTTTATTTATTTAGATATTCAACGATAAGCATGTTTATATAATTTGCTGTAAATGGGAAATAAATCTACGACTTATGGCTGAGCAGTATCAATGACCACTCCACCAAAAGGCCAGTCACAAAACAACTTTACCTTAAAACGAAACGAAATAAAAATGTTTGAAAAAGAAAATCCACGACGGATGCGAACGTCGTACTCGTATTTTTTGAAAAATCCCCAACTGAAATGTGCGGACATTCGTCGGAGGCTACATTCGGAATTGATATTTTCTGCGAGTAATTGAAATTACCTTGGACACAGTCGTCTTTAAGTGTTGGCATTTTCTAAAGAGTTAAATTTTCAGTGAAGTTAATGTCAAAATTATTTACGAATCCCCTGATGGATACCCAGACACTATCCATCTTTTTAGCTCTGTGATATTTTTTTTAAAATATTCCTGTTCGTTCTTCTTGTGATAACAATGTCCAAATAACACGAAAAACACTCAACCGCTATCAAATGCCCTGTCAATCAGCGTCCTCTCGTCTTAGAAACATAGTATGATCAATGATCGCTTTAAGATGTGTTATTACGAACATGGTCCAGTTGGTTTAACAGTACGCTGTGGTTGTGGGTTCAAATACCATTTTGGAAAAGTCTATATTCAAATTTGTTTTCATTGAAGTTTCATCGGTCTTGTTATAATTTATCCAATAAATATGCAATAAGTATTTATTTGATACTTAAGTATCAAGTAATTTTTTGTAACATTACTCTTTTATTCTTTTTTTATAGTATAGGCAAGGTAAACCAGCGTTCGCGTGACCTCATGGTAGGTGACAACGGAACCCACGACCCCGTGTAACAAGAATCTACAGGTGTAGTGCAGGCCTTAAGGGTGGAGATGGACACCCTTTTGAAGAAACCCATGTCGTATCGACCTGGAAACGTGGCAAGTGGAAAGTTGATATAAAATCCTACATATTATAGAATAAAAGTCCTACCCCGAGTAAGAATTTTTTACTTCTTAATTTTTTTTAATTTCGTTTTTAATTTTTATTTAATTCACTTGTGTTCATGTTTACATATTTACAAAGTTGACAGAGAGAACGTAGAGCAAAATCATTCTTCTCTTCATATAATGTACATTTTTTGAACATTACGAGTCGTTAATCGGACCCGACTAGGAAAACAAACAATATATTTTTAATATAAACATTTCGCTTTGTTGAATTTGAACCCATAACCATTACTATCAGTCACAACTCACAATCAAAATGTGCCAGGATGGCATTTTTTTTTTAAAAATCATTATGAATAATCAACTAATAAATAATTAAAATTACCAAAAGTTTTCAATACGATCTCTAACAAAAATATGAATCGACTTACTCATTAGATAAAAATGTCAATATTTATATATTTCTATGCGAAATGTTAAATATATGGTAAAACTATAGAAAATATATCGTAAAATAGGGTTATCCATAGTAAAAGGGTCCATGCTGGTAAGCATCAGCTCGTCTGTCGATGATGACGAGGTTTGCGTTCTTAGCTGGTCGTCCGTGGTGGTACACCCACCTCTTCCCACTCCCATGACCTTCGGACTTATGGTGTCCACCACCATGCTTGCCGTGGGAGTCGGTGCCTTCGGAACCGTGATGACCCTGGAAATTAGTTATAGCTCTTTGTTATTAAACTTTATTCAGAAAACTAATGTATATTCATATTCAGAGAATTTCAAAGCCACTGAGTATGTCAAAGATCGTGCAAAGTGGAGAAGTTTAAGTTAGTAGGCAGACCCTGTTTTAATGCCAGGAAGAAAGAGTACTTCATATTTAGTCATTGAGGTTTGACTCATTCAAACATTAATTAATATTAATTCATACTTTCAAAAGCTTTTTTTGGTGGAGGTAGAAGTAACTTAATACATAGAAAAGTAACATCTAATACATTTTATTTCAATAGACAAAAGAAAATCTTTGAATATGAACTCACAAACATCGCCTTTACATACAAATTCAAATATTCTACGTATTTTGGAATACCAATATATACGCAATAACTGATACTATTCATGCAATAGTATTAAAAATATGTATAATTTATCAAATACATCAATTTGAGACAAACAAAATTATTCTAGTAGGTCAAGAACCATTCAAGGTATTAAGATAGTACGTGTATTTTGTATACATTTTCTTGTTGTAGAAGTCTTGAAATTATTTAATATTAAATGTTGTGTTAATTTAACTTCATACAAAAGTATCATTAGTTTACCTACAATTTAATCTACTAGTATTAAATATACCAATAACATCCTCATTATTATATTAATACAAAGTAGAAAACTTAGAATACCTTTTTATGAAAATTATTCAGAGAAAAGTTTATATACAGAAGGAGTGCATGAATTATATATTATAAAAAATATTTTTTGTTTACACCTGCTTGATATACCCTATTGTACAAAATGCTATTACACGTTGCTAAGGTAACTCATATTTAACGCATCACCGAGTCTAATTTTTTTTTCATCTGCACGGTTATGGGCGCCCTCATAGTAATATTCAGAGAGAATAAATCTATTAAAATAACATTAATTTATAAAATCGCCGCTATTGTCTTTATTGTATACTTATTGTATAGAAGTTTACCTTATGATGTTGGCCGTGCCCTCCCTTAGCGAAGTGTCCTTTCTCACCATGAGAATGTCCCGCGTGTCCGGAATGCAAATCACCCTTCTTGAAGTGGCCGCCCTAGAATTATTTCAATTGTATTATATTGTGATTGAAAATTATTATACGCATATAATGCGCATATTTTGAATTAAATGCATATTACTTTGCAAAATCTAAATATAAATTGCTGTGACAGGCTTTTCTCGCGAAAAAAGAAATTTAAACAATGCAAATTTTACAAAGAAAAGTGTTAGTTTAATACAAGCTTTGCAATTTTAAAATTAATAGTCTAAAAGAATTTCCATGTGAATAAATTTATTTTAATATTTTAGAAAAGTTATTATATTAATATTGAAATATTATAGAAAGTTTTCAGAAAGTTTTAGTATAGAAAAAAACTGACAGATTTCATTAAGTAGCGCTATATTAGAATTCAATTATTTAAAATAATTTTAAGGTTCTATTTATTATTAATTTTCACATAACAAGGTTGGCAGAGAGCCTGCTGTGTCATGCCACTCCGTTCTCCACTCACCGTCCGAATCCGAGACATTGCATGTTGAGTACCGGAACTCAACAACGCACTTCATCTTGTCACCAGAGCAGAGAAATGAAAATATAATAATTTCCCCGAGTGGGAATTAAACCCACAACCATAGCGTATATATTTTGAATTTAAAAAACAAAAGAAACGAATTTGAAATATTGAAAAAAAAATACATTAATGTTATATGAAAAACAATGCACCTAAGCTTCATAGCTTATAAATGAGTGCTCTATAAGATCGTCGTTTTATATACACAAGTCTATACAATAAATGAATATTCATAAAAAATATATCTTATATTCTGCATTATATGAAATATTCAATGATCGTTATGAAAAGCAACAGCTGCGAGTAATTTAATTTCAGTTTAATAAACAAATTTGTGTTTAGAATACACCACTATAAACTGATACAAAATTTTCAAAGAAAATCTATTAGAAATATATAAATTAAATTTTACTGCAAAACGTATTTATTTGTTATATCCCTTCCGTTATTACCGCATAGCAGGCAGAGACACGCATCTGAGACATTTCGTGTGGAGTGGCGGAACTTAACGCCGCGCTTTGTCTTGTCGACCAGAGCGGAGAAATAAAAATATAATTTAAATACAATAATTTCTCCGAGTGGGAATCGAGTCCACGACCATCGCGTCTATAGTTCGACGCTACCATTCTACTGAAGGTGTTTTAATACTTGTAATTTATTGAGAATTAGAAAAAGCGTTCGTGAAGTGATAGCTGATGAAGATTATAAATATATTTTATTTTCCCGCCCGTAACTGTCTTTGCATTAAATATAAAAGAACAAAAGCTTCTCTAGTTGGAGAGTTAATTAATACAAAACCTTTTTATTTTTTACTTTTAAATACAAGAAATGGAAAATGAGGTATAAAAGGAGATATATTTAGAAAATGTATATTCGAAGAGCTTAACGAAAATACTAATTAGTAATTAGACAGATAGTTTTTTTAACAAGTCATATTTTACTGCAAGTTTGTGTACATAAACATTTAATTTAATCTTTTTACTTTAAAAGCATACAATCTGAAAAAAGTTTGAATCAGAATAAATATGAACTTTAATATTACAATACATGAATTAAATAAACAATTTTAGAAATTTTTACTATTTTTGTATATATAGTTTTTTTAGAGCTTCACGCTTCTTCCCTTTGAGATACTCCGTTCTCCGCTTTCTGCACGATATCGAGACATTGCGAGTTTCTTACCAGAGTGGAGAAACGAAAATATTTTAAAATATAATCTTTATCTCAGTTCTGATCGAACAATGAACCAATCGCGTTTACAGTTAGATGCTGCCCGACTGCGCCACCATGACCTTGCTGGCCACGATGGGCAGTAGATATTGAAATTCAAATTCGGTTTATGCATTAAATTCATGTTGCAAGAAATTCACATTTCAGTTTCAAAGTTATGAAATTGAAGTTAAAGAACATGAAATTGATACGTGCCTTGAATAATTCTAGAAATAATTCAGTTCAAAATCTTTATTTCGAAACTAATAACCAATTAACTATAACTTCGCAAGTCATTTTTATTTTACTTCCAGTTCCTTAGTCTCTGATAGGTCGGACGTGACTGACATTTTTGTTTTTTGTCAGTATATTGACATAGAACGTGCTTAATTGTGGTCTATTAGAGCATCACTATTACGAAATCGACACTATTTAGTAATTTAAAATAAAGAAACCTTGTTTTAAGGAAGTTCGTGTTTTGTGATATTAATTTTATTACAGAGATACAGAGACTGGTTGGGTTAAGCAACGCTCCCTACAATTTCAATTTGATGGGTGTGCGAACCCTGAGCATTCTCTTAACTTATAGAAAGCGAATAATGATTTAAGATCGTAATGATTTCGTTTAAAAAATCTTAAAATGTCAATTATTCAATTAATTTTAACTGGTTGCACTTCCGGCATCTGACTGGTAGCCTAGATAAATATCGTATATATATCTATATATATATATATCGTATAAATATCTATCAGCGACACCGAAAGCGTTTCATATACAAGAAAAGTTAATATTACTTTAAATATAATGATTAAAAACTTACCGAGGAGTGGTCTTTCTCACTGTGGTAGCCTCCGTCGTGCTCTTCCTCATCAGAATCTCCTTCTTCCTCAAAGAACTCCACTTTCTTTTCATATTCTTCTTTCTTGTGTATATCGTGGCTGCCTTTCGTGCTGTGCCCTTTAGAGTGTTTGCCAGATTCTTCGTACTTGTTAAAAAAACATTTTTTTAATTTACTTTAAAATTTACTTACTTGGTACTTAAGCTTAAAGTAATTTGCTAAAAATATTTTATAGTAGTTTTACAATATTAACATACATTCGTAGATTATATTATAATGTTTCCTACATCATGAAATTAAAAACATATTAACCTTTAAAATTCAGTACTAATGAGTTTGCAAGATTTCATAATAAAAAAGTATCAATAATAAATAAAGTATATTCAATAAATTATAAGTTAATATTATATAGAATAATAATTGGCTACGAGTACATTTTCTTACACACTTTTTTTGGTGTCTTTTTTTAAATTCTCACCTTAGCTTGTTTCTTGCCATGTTCCTCGTGGTGGTGGGAGCCGTAGTGGTCATCTTGCTCGTGGTGGTGCTTGTCAATGCCGCCGTTGTCGTCGTACTTGTCTAAATGGTCCTCTTTGTCGTGGTGACCTATGTTCTTCTTTATGTCTTTGTGAACGCCCTGTTTGTGTGAATAAATGTATTTTTAACATATTGTGTGAATAATTTGTAAAACAAAAACATTGATATTTACGTCATTAATAGGATTTGAAAAATATTGCCTTTGTTGCAAATCATAAAAACTTTTTTTTCAACGGTTGCAATTAATATGGGCATATTGATCTTATGAATAGTAGCTTTGACTTTAGAGTTACTATAGCCCGTAAATTTTTATAATTGACTATTATTTTCCCAATTTTGTATTTATTTTGAAATGTTGTTAATATCCAAAGACGTATCTGTTTTAATAGATGGTCTAGATCATAAATTTTATTAAATATGTATATAAAATATTTCTCCAAGAGTAAAATAAATATAAATCTTGTTCTTAAAATGCATATTTTAACCAGACTATAAAGGCATGAACGAGAAGACGGTGAAAATAACCGTGGCCTGTTCGAGTTTGGTGCGCGTTGTACCACGCTAATTAAATCTGTGGAGAGTATAATTGACTTGTTAATTCTGTGTGGATATTACTATATGCTATTTACTATTTTTTTTATTAAACATATGTGCTTAAAATTCGAAATCTTGTATTACAGTAAATATTTTTACAAGCACTTTTGAAACGTCAAATGCTACCCTGTCATAGCTACTACGGCTCAGAAGGTAGTTTCACTGAAAAGAGCTGGCGCACCAGTTCTCAAAACAGCTCATTTCAAAAGTGAATGCTAGTAAAAGTAAAAAGTAAGTGTGTTACACACACGAAAGCTTACACACACAAATGTGCCATTAATTTCGTATTGTCAGTCTTAAAGGAAGCTACTATTGCTTGGAAAAGCAGTTCTGTTAAAAATAATTAACGAGAAAATCCTCTTTATTCATTTTTTTTATGTTAGTTATTTGAAATTAAGAGGTAGGTGCAATGGATAAGTGTTAAATTATTATTTTATTATATATTATTTAAATTATTGTGGATTTTCTGTTTCAACAAGATAAAGCGGCGTTAATATCCTGGAAAAAATGTAAAGCTGTTTTTTTTAATAATTTTTTTCACAAAAGCTAACTTAGTAATTTAAATACGTTATACTAATAGTATACATTTAAATAGTTTTTAAAAATTCACTTAAAATATCAATTTTATTTAACAGTGAATCATGAACGAGTATCAGTGGTTATCGAACAATCTTCGCAGCTAACTTATAAAACTAATTTAAACAAATTAAAGCGAGTCTGGGCTCAAAGTGGAGGATCGATGATACAGTTATGCATAACCCGATTATCTATAAAGAGGCATATTTTTGAATATTATATAACATTAAAATATGAACGCCTTTATGACATAGTCGGCATGTACTTGACGGACGATGGCTGTAGATTCAAATCCTAAAGGCTGTTTACTTTATGAAGGCAGTTGCTTGAGTAAATGGAGTGTCTTGACACTAAGTTCTCTCTAGCTACCCGGCAGCTCGTTCATTTACGAAAACTTAAATAAAAGAGATATACTTTTTCTTTCTTCTGGAATCTAACTCCCCACTTGAATCTACACCATCCAAAGAAAAACATGTTTAGAAAACGTATAAAAATTTAAACGCAGCGGGATTCAAACCTGCGACTCTTGCCACCCAGGCGCTCTGACCGCCAAGCTAAGCTACGTCGAAATTCTTATACGCTTATTACAACTTATTTTTGTACGTTTTCTAATAATGTTTTTAATTTCATTAGGTGTGTGAGTAACACTTTAAAAATGTTAAAAATACCCTCCAAAAATGTCAAATATTAACTTTCTACTTCTGTCAGTCACTTACTAAGAAAAAAATTATAACCGAAGTTTTTCTTTAACAGAGTAAACTGCAAGTGTAAGTTTGTAATATGAACGTTATCAATATATTAATTATAATATATATATTACACCTTCTCCTTAATTTGGGCGACCGGCGTTTTTGAAACAAAGCGCGGAGTTGAGGTTCGCCACTCAACGCAAATCATCGCAATTCAACGCAATGTGAGCTCCTCTATATAGAGATAGTGTGAAGATGTTAAAATAAATATAATAGCTGAGGCTATTATTATAACCATTCATACAACTGAAAAGAATCGTCTTTAAAGAGACTATTGTTTGTAAACAACACAATTTAGTGTTTAATAAAATGTTATATGTAAATATTTTTATTATTATAACAAAAGAATGAACAATGAACAATTGTATGTTTTTAAATATTTCAATTAGGTTTCATACAAAAGACTTAGTGAGGTGACAAATAGTGTTTATATTAGTTACGCAGCTTCACGCTGTTTTCGCATAGCACGGTAGTCGCAAAGGTTATATGCCTTGTGGGTTAAGGTTTAATGATAGCTGGTTCAAATTCCAGCTTAGATAAAATTTAAAATATATAACATAAGATATATCTTGTACGAGTAAAATTACTAAGATTAAGTGGATTTTTTACATGAACCTGATGCTATTTTATATATTTTTAAGCGGCACTATAAGCCATCGTTCATACATTAGTTGTGGTTTCAAATCCCACTCGGTGAAATGATTATAATTTAGTTATTTTCATTCTTTCGTGAACAAGACAAAGCTTGGCGTTGAGTTCCGCCACTCGTCTTAAATTGGAGTGGCAAGTGGAGAATGGAGTGTTTTGACATTAGATTCTCTCTGACTCTCTTGCTATGCGGGAAAAAATGTCACACTCTAGCTTACAGCGTACGCAAAGCTGTAAAAAATATTCAGCACATTGCCAGATATGTACCAATAGATGTTCTGGTATTAAGCTCTGGTATTATAGCGGTAATTACTTATAGTTTGTAGTTGTGACCCATGTAGAGTTAGTTAATTTGTAACATTTAAATTAAGTATTTATTAATACGTATTTAACCCTTTGGAGCAGTTTGTAATTTGATATAATTGAAGTTTCTATAGACGATAATTGCTAAAATCTATTATATAAACATATATAAAAAATATTATATATATATAGGTTGAATAGGTAAATTTCGTATAATCTGACTATCAGGTATAATAAGTCCTCTGTCTCTATATAGTAGCCATACTTATACTTTAGTACTTAATACTTTAATAACCAATTAGATTTAAAATATATTCTTAGTAATCATTTAATGGAAATTTGTTTATTAAGACAGATAAAGCTTATATTTAATTTTAATTTTCCGTGGCATTGAGTTTCGCCACTCAACACGAATTCGGGTGAAAAATGGATAATGTAAATGTTGAAAAAACATCAAACTTTTAACGAAAATTTACTTCTAAATTGTATTTGTATGTACGAGTATATAACATAATCTCTTATAATATATAATTTGTTATACCAAATGCAATAAAGAAATAGATTTCACTAGAAAACTAGTATTGATAAACCACACTGCCTTCATATCCGGTATAATCACAACCAATTGAGCGTATTTGTTTTACGTCAATACAGCGATATTAGATGTCAATTCATGCTTTTATGAACAAGAGATACACATATTTGTGTTTGAGTTTGTGATTTTTTTGTTTTCGATTTGTAATATTACTAGCAAATTACTTACTAGCCGCGTGAACCATAGATGTTTCGTATTTTCAGCCACTTTCTCGTAAAACAATGAAATTCCTAAACAAACTAAGAAAAATTAAAAAAAAGTATAAGCCTATGTCCATCCTTAGACCCTTAGACCCAAGACCCTTTCATCACAATCGGTTCAGCGGTTCGACCGTGATGGCGCCACAGACAGTTACTTTCACATTTATAATATTAAGTATGGATACACTAGTTATTGCCTGCAGCCTTGAAAACGTTAAATCTGCATAAATTTCGGGAAATCAGGATTGATAGTTATTTCATATACTCGTAATTGACAATCAGTAAATGTTAGGTTTTTGTAGCTTCACCCTTTATACCTAACGGGCTTGTTAGCGGAGTAAAGAATGCCAAACGCACGCCCCATTAACCTTGTCATACATGCTTTTTCCTATATCATCAATACTATGTTCTCGAAGATCAATCAACATCTCCCCTTACCTCATTCCCCAGTCACCTTCGAATATATCTTTCCATCACCATTCTTTCATCACTCTCTCGATCTGCCCCAAACACCTAAGCACTTTAAATATTAGATTTCACTTCTAAAAAACACGGACCACTTAAAATGATAACTAAAATAATATCTAAGCACGAAACAATTTTAATCTCTTTCACACATATAAAAAAAATAAAAGCAGAGCATTAGATCAGTAAAAGCTTATCGCTTAACAATTTCAGATATCCATTCAATAACCATAACTGATACATTCGTTCCATTTTACGTAATCGTTAAACGAAAGGTAATCGTCACTTTGGTTTCTATCGTAAAAATGTACTTGATGCTCTATAAAAAAACCAGACAAGTTTCGTCTTCAGAAAATTTTAGCTTGAATGATATGCGTATTGAATTGAAATATCAGTCTTTTTCAATCAGGCGCATAGTGGCACAGTGGGGCAGCGTTTGCAAGCGCTTCTACTCTGAGCACCGATAATGTTTAAATTATTTCCATTTCTTTGTTCTTGTAATACAGGCGGCGTTAAGCTTGCGTTACAGTAGAAAGTGGAGAACGGATTCATATTTCATTTCATTTATCATTTCATATCAAATTTATATTCAAAAATAGGCTATTACAAGCACTTTCGAATCAACAATTAACATGTCATGTCAATATTGTCAGTCCTAGCAGCAGTAACCACTGTCTCGGAAGGCAGTTCTGCTGAGATAAGCCTGCGAGAAACTCAACAGATGCTATTTTCAAATATAGTTTTCCAATACCTTCATATCTAGCATTAGCCTCCCGAGTGAACATCATTTATCCAACTACTCTGCTGTCAGGCAAAAGCTGCATATTATATTGATTATAATGTTAAAACGAGACAGCTTCATGCTCTTGCATGCTCATGCTCCAGTAAAGCAGACAAGTCAGAGAGAACCTAGTGTTAAGTTACTCCGTTCTCCACTTTCCACCAGATATAATGAAGAAAAGAAAATTATTTAAATATTCCTCCAATCAACGCATTTACTGATTTTATTTTAGAGTATTACAAATTAGTATCATAACCCGCATTTGCACAGTAAAATATAAAATAAAGCATGCACACACAATACTCTAATGTACTTGCAAATACACACACACATACACAACACACACACACACTTTATATTTCTTGATTCGTTATTACAGATTGTTTTCTTTTTTAAATTAGTCAAGCTTAATTGTAGTCAAAGGTGAAGCGAGTCATTCCCGACACAAGTATCCTAGATTACTTACAGAAAAGTCAAAGCGACTCAACTTGTTAAAAATATTATATGAATAAATTTCTTTTTATTTTATTTTTTTTTTATTTCGGGAGGAAATAATATGCATAAAGACAAAGAAAAGACAGTAAGTATAGGGTTTTAAAGATTACCTCGTACGCCTTCTTTCCATGTTCCTCTCGTATTTCGTCGTGCTCAGCATGGTGTTCCTTAGTGCCACCTGTGTGAAACATACAATTAAAATTGTAATAAAAATTATAAATTTCATATATTTATTACTGTATTTAGATCATTGGTCATCGTTGTGCAATGGATCAGTCTCTGAATGTACGCGACTGTTTTGGGTTCAATCCCAAACAAGGAGTAATTTTAAATTATTATCATTACCCGGTGTTGGATTCTATCAAACTAACATGCAATGCCTGGAAACTGGTCGGAGTATAGAAAACGGAGTGTCTTATAAAAAAAAAATTCTTAGCGTCTTATAAAACACAATATAGCATAAATTATAAGAAGTAATATAATTAAACCTAAATAGTAATTCGACATTCATTTAAAATACTCTAATTTATATGCATATAAATTTCACTACGTTACTCGCCGAATGACTGACAAACAATGCTCAGGAAAAAGTACTGCGCGTACAAAGTTAAAATTTTGCATATACTCGAAATAATTCTATTTTAGATTTCAAGTTATTTGTTTAAAACCGTTTCATAATGTTTACGTAAACGAGCCAGTATTTGAAAAAAAAATGACATGTATTATATAGTGGTGAATCGATATTGACCATTTCATGAAATGAAATGAAATGAAATGAAAGCTTAAGAAATACTTTAAATTAATAAAAGAAATACAACACACTACAATGTGTTTGATTTTACGATAACAGGTCATTTTAACTCATTGAATTAGACATTGAACTACATTTTTACACGTAATATGTTAAATATTCAGTAATCATGAATGATCGGATGGACTAATTTGATAATAATGAAAAATATATTTTTAGAAAATGTATAAAAATATGAACGCAGCGTGATTCGAACCTGCGCCTCTTGGAAATCGTCCAAGCGCTCTGACTTAGCGGCCATGCGTTCAAATTTTTATACGTTTTCTAAAATATGTTTTTCAATTTCCTATGTGTGTGATTATATTAACACTTAAAAAAATGTTAAAAATGATAATTATAAGATTTTATTTATTAAAATTTCATATATTTTCATTAATGTGTTAATTCGATTTTACCACGTAGTATATAATATCTTTAAAAAGATAGAATAGGAAGTAAGATCAAAGCCTTTTCTTTGCTGATTTGTACTTAAAAACTAAACGTATTTATGAATTAAAGACATTTCTAAACTATCCATAGACTGGTATATTCATTTGAACCTGAAATATTTAAATGGTTCAATAAATCATTATTGAACCATTTAAATATTTCAACTTTCTTTTTTCATACTTTCCGTCATTATCGCGTTACGCAACGGCGCATAGCTAAAATCGCTGAATGAAGTCAAGCTTCGTAATACTAAATTCTTATGGGATTTTAAGTGTTCATGCTATAAATAAATATATTTTTAACTTATCTTTTTATTTACAATGACAAATATTTTAATTTTCAAAGTGAATGAGATTTATAATAGGTATATAAAGCATATTATAAAATTGATAACCACTTACTATATTTTAATAATATAGGAGTTAACAAATTAAATTCATTTACTTACAAATTAAATTCATCTTTCTGAGTGTCAAATACATTCTTTCAAACTTCAAATGATGTTCAAATTCAATACATTAAAAGGATAAATTTATATCGAAAAAAAAGCAGTCAAGTAGCTTCTTCCCGCATAGCAACATATTGTCAAGACATTCACATATAATTGTGGGAATCGAACACACATCCAATGCAGCGAGCTCAAGAATTTAAATGGACATTAGGGTTTTTACCTTAACATGGCATAGTCATTTGATTTAGTTTTTCGTTTTATGAGCTATCGTATATTAGATAACTGAAACTAACGCCTGTTTTGTCTAATTAAACTTGAAAAACCATTTTTACATATTCACATTTTTCTTCTAAGTTAAATCAAATCCACAGTTATCGGGTAAATAGTCTAATATTATAATTTTCATATCTCCGTTCTGGAAAGTAAAAGCACGGCGTTGACTTTCGCCACTGAACACACAATATCCCCAATTTGGTCGGAATCTTATCTATATCTTATCTTGACACTGGGTCCTTATTGACTTTAGGTATAGGAAAGCGTGAAGCTGTAAAATATATAAAAGTATTTATACAAAACAAAATGACAAACATTTCTAAAGATAACATTTTTTTTTTATTGTTGCAAAAAGTATGATGCATTGCAACTTAGGTATAATAAAAAATCTTATTATTATTATTGATTTTCATTTATATGCTTTTTCCCGCATATCAGAGTAGTCAGAACCTTATGTCAAAGCACTCCGTTCTCTACATTCCGCTCGAATCCAAGACATTGTAGTTTGAGTGGCGCATCTGAACGCCGCGTTTTGTCTTATCATGAGAATGGAGTAATAAAAATAATTTGAATCTAATCATTCTCCCGAGTGGGACTCGAACCCACGACCATTGCGTTATACACGCAGACGCATTCACACTGCGCCACGATAGCCTCGATTACTATTAGTACTAACTTTTTTTTAGTTTCACGCATTGAGCGCATATACTACGGTAGGTTGAGAATTCTCTTTTTTCAAACTGAATTCGAGACATTGAGTAGTTAGCAGAACTTAACGCCGCGTATTGCTTTAATCATATAATTACCAAGTTAGGCTTTGTGATTTTTGTAACCATTTAGAAGCCTTTTGTCAAATCAGACCCAGAAAACATCAACATATAATATGAATATAAACTAAACGAGCAAACCATGGTTGTTAAGTCCATAAAATAAAATCAAAATCAAGGATTAATTTAAATGCGCTGAATGTCGAAATTAAAATTGACTAACTTAGTAATTTAGAAGGTCATTTTTAATTATATTCATCTATTTTACTTTTTGTAATCGTGAAAATTCTCAGCAATGTTTCTGTCAATTTATTTGGAAACCTATTGTAACTAATTTAGATTTTTACAGCCGTTGAGTTTTTTACCATACAACAAAATGCCTCGCGAATCAATTTACTCGTCAAAGTAGAGCATCCAGTGGAGTTACAAAGAACTGTGGAAAGTATAAATTTTGTAAAAACCTACACAGATATTGGGCATGTGAAGTCGTTAAGGATACAATAAGAAAGCACTACGAAAGATTTTGTCATAATTCCTATAGGAACTGGAAAATTCGGAATTTTACATGTTGTAATTCACGAAAAAAAGATACCAGGTACAACAATCATAATATGGGCAGCGTGCTTTAAGTATATGAAGCGGAGAACAGAGTGATGCGTCACTAACTGATATATAGCAGCTCAATACCTTCTAGACCAGTCTAGACTAGTCTTTTTATAAACATCACAAATTACGTTTTACGTTACGTGACTTATAAGAACAGTTGCAAGAGTCAAGAAAAAACGTCTATACAATTTGTTTACAGTTTTTTCTTTGCAATTTAGCATTTTATTTATTACAACGAGCATGTCACGGTCGATGATTCATCCCGACACCTGTAAATTGAAATCGACCGCAAAATAATTTGATTATTCAAAGCGATTATGAAATAAATAACAGTAGCAGCTTCACGCTTTTTCCCTCTTAGCAGACAGAGAGTATCTAGCGTCAAGACTCTTCTTTGTTCCCTTTCTTCCCGAAATCGAGACATTGTTTGTTGGTGGAACTCAGCCTCAACCTCAAAAATCGTAATTTAAATTTTGACCTTTACCTAATTTAGACTAATCGCACCACACTGGCCTCGTTTTGGTGGTTTTGAATTTATTTATTTATATCACAATACCTAATTTTTATTTATTTTTCTGGATTTTATGCACATTTCAATTCATTTTTTAGACAGTCAGAGTGTCTTAGTGACTAGTTAATCCGTTTTTAATGTTCATTTTGTTTAATTAAGTATGATAGACAGAAGAAACCAATGCTTCATTCTGTATAATTTGACGAAGGAAATGAAAATAATTTAAATATTTTTCCGATCATTGCTTCGAGTGGTGTTTGAAACTACAATCGTCGTGTTGAAAGTATTATAAATACTTATATTAAATTTATAAACAGTCTTCAACGGACAAGACAATGTGATAATATGTACTTACTATATATTACATAGCACATTTAGAACAAAATTGATTAAATATATGTAATATTTAGAAAATGTATAAAAATTTGAACGCAGTGAGATATGAACCCGCGCCTCTTGAAAACCGTTTACATACCTCTGCGTTTAAATTTTTATACATTTTCTAAATATATGTTTTTCAATTTCCTAAGTGTGTGAATAACATGTTAAAAAAATATATTTAACTTAAAAAAAAATTGTGAGTTTGCTGAATGCTAACCTTTTCCTAACATTTCAAAAAGATCAAAGTTGTATTTAGTGTCATGTTTTTTATGAGAACGGAACATGAAACACTATGGTCCCTGCATACTTCTTTAGCCTCGTCCACTGTCATCCACCTCACCGTATACGGCCTCCTCCTGATGTTATTAATGTCAATTTACACCAATATCATAGATACTGTATTCTCGAAAGTCAACCGAGCTCTCCCCCTGCCTACACCACTCAATTTTGCTTTTTATTTTTCAAATTTCCACAAAATGTAATTTTCGAGTTAGGTCTTTTTATTCTGACCCTGACATATGTCCCTTGACAAGGTATAATTTGTTTTGTTATAAATTTCAGTCGTTAACGGTAATTGAATTGTAAAAGTTTAATTACTGTTGTCATTTTACTCTAAGATGCACACTTCGTTGCATTTAAATTTCATAATTTATATTTTGTGTAATAACAAGTGAGGATTTGTGGTATTTTGTTCCAGTTTTGTTATATTTCTTTGTTTTTGAAAAGTCACATTAAATTTTCTTTTGTAATTTGTAGAATATATTATTAGAGTATAGATAAATATATAGCCAGGTTAAGCGAAACGCTGGTTTGGCCCAACCAACCAAAAGCCATGTCATTCGCATCAAAAGTTGAGTTCACAGTAAAATGAAGAAAAATTCACATTTTACTGATGCAAAATAAACAAATTCTTATAAATTTTTAAAAGAAACGTCTTATTTTCCACATGTTTAAGTAAAACACCTTTGAATAAATTATGTAAATTACAATAACTTAACCTATATTATATTATTCACTTTGTGACCGTTGCAGTCTGTTGAGCTTTAAAGCTTTGTAAAGAAGAACTTAGTGAAGTACATAATTCATCAAAGCTTATGCTACTTATATGTGAAACTAGTTAGTGCCCGCAACGTCCTTTGCGTTGTTTCTACGAGACTAGCCATACTATTTTCATTTCTACCTTCTTCTTAGTCAGAGACAACCCAGTGTCAAGACACTCCGTTCTCCACTTTTCGCCCGACGCCGCGGCGTTGAGTTTAAAAACTCAACACCTAAGACAAGACGATTGACGATTGAGTGGGAATCGAACCCATAACCCATCGAGTTTACAGTCAGAGGCTGCCCCATTGCGCCACGATAGCCTCAAATGTTGACTATAGTCAACAATATGTTAAATTTCCTTTTCGCCGTTCCTATAAGGAATTTCGAGAATTTTCATCTTTATATTTCTTAATACTCTCCAAAGAACATACATATCTAATTTAAACCTTTCTTCGCCCAGTAGTTTTAGCCGTAGTAGCTGCCTTATTGTACTTTTCGTTCTATTTCTTTGTAGATAATATTGTATATGTGTACAATAAAGTATATTTGTATTGTATTGTAGTTTCATCTGTGTCAGTCCCTTAGTGAGTAACGGAAGAATTTTTTTGTATGTAATATATTGATTGATTTAGACAATTCGGATATTAGACATTCACATGTAGGTAATTAATTTTAGAGAGGAGCTCAGATAGTGGAGGCGAGCATAATGCATTTTAAAGAGACCCCTTAAGCCTACACTTGGGTCGAAGGTCCGAGGCACTGTTTCGAGATCCTCTTCGATGATGGACCTGGGCATGGTGAATCCGTAAAATTATAAGGAGTTTTTTATGTTTACTTAACGAATAAGTAAAAAGGTCAATTCAGGAAATAAGAAATGCCTATTTTATGCACCTTCGTCTTATATACATTATATGAAATTAAATAAACACTACGTTCATTTGTTATACAGTTTTTTCCGTATAGCAGGGCAGACAGAGATAACCTAGTACCATGACACTTCGTTCTTCACTCACAAACTTTTGCAAATTTTATTGACAGTTATTTTATTCTTTAAATAATTAATAATAAAAATGTTATATTAATTCAATACAATTATGTAAGTATAGTAGTTATACATATATTATGACTCTGTAGTGCCGTAGGAATGTAGCTGGCCGTACTTGGTAATTTTCGTAGAATAGATAGAGAGAGCCTTGTGCTAAAATATTTGCCCACTTTGCCCAAATCGGAGACACTGCGTACTGGCGGAACTCAACGCCGCAATTTTGATTTTAGGAATTAATTATATTAAAATATTTTCGCTCCTATAGTGTTGTTAGACAAAGTGCGACGTTTATACTTTGCGTGCGTAAAAACTCGATTATGTTTGATTTGTCTCCGTTGTTACGTCGCAAAATTTGTTAAATATTCGAAAAAGTGACATAAATATTAAAAATAAATTTATTTCGTATGACAACATCTGTTATTGATGCAAATAAGGGCATGATATCCTAACTATTGACAACCGCACCGTCGTTAGATCAATTACTTATTTTCGTGTCAAATACATTTCAACCCTTACGCAGATATTTTCATCTATACAGTCGCATTTTCTATACACAGTTAGAAATTGTCTATTTTGGTCAATATACGAATGAATGTTTGGTTATTACATTGACACCTTCGCCCGTGTAAAGGGTTTTTTTGCAATTTGTAAAAATGTTTATCGAATAAGAAAGCCAATATTTTTCATGATATTGCATATGAAAGATATTAAATTAATTATATATATAAAACGAATATTACCATGTGTTTGACAAACACTTTTGCATAAAGTGACTATCACGTTGCTAAGGCAACGAAAAGTTAATAACATAGTAGAGAATATTCTTAAACTTGTAATTTTATGTCCACACAAAACAGAAAAAGTAAGTAGTTTATAATTACTTTGTTCTTCATAACCACTTTAATATACACGTATAGAGAGTATACACTCCGCTCCGTTCTCCACTTCCAGTACACATGTTTTATTGCAATAAATATATATATATATATAAAAACAAACCAACACGCATTTTGTCTCCCGAGAGAGGATCGAATTCAAAACTATCATTACCCAACATTCAGACAATGTTACACAAATTTAAAAGATTTTAAATTTGATCAAGCTAAATATGTAAAAATATTATTACTTGAGTAGACTTACCTGTTTCGCGGTGAAAGTCCTCATTTTTTTTCTTTTCCTTCTTTTGAGTAGAAGCTTGGACTGAATCACTTGTACTGGATGTTGTGACATGGGGAGCCTGGACGTCGCCTGTTGCGGTATTTGATGCCGACGAAAAAGCATCTGATGGACTAGTTAGTGATGCTCCAGTTCCTAATGAACCCGTTTCTGATGAACCAGCCCCAGTTGGAATAACTTTTGACAAACCAGAACTTACTTTGATCTCTGTTAGGGAACTTGTCTCTTGACTAGAATCAGCAGTAGTATCAGGTATAGGGGTCGTCTTGATTTTAAACTTGCGTTTGTTTTGACGTATTTTGGGATAAAATAATGTAGGTTCCCCTTCTTTCGAATCATCAGCAGGAACAAGAGAAATTATTATATTGCCATTGTCATCATCAGATGATGAATATCTTGAAGAAAACCTTTGAGGAGCATTTGCTTTATTTTTACTTGTTTTTACAGTTGTTGTGTCATATTCATCCTCATCACTTACTGTGTATAAGTTCGGGTTTCTAAATACAGATAGTTTTCCAGTGGCGACAGTTTTGCTTCTTCTAGGTGTTTGCTGGATATGCTTTCTTGCAGGTAGTGTTGTGGTTGTCGTAGTAGTAGTAGTTTTAGATTTATATGGACGACTTTCGTATTTATTTTTGTAAACCGGCTCTTCTTCTTCTTCTGAAGAGTCTTCGTCAGTTAGCTTTTTCCACTTAGATCCAGTATGAGCATATTTGTCATAATCATCTTCCTTTTTATTGCCTGTTCTTTCTAACTCTCTTTCTATTTCATCTTTAAATATTTCTTCTTCTTTTATTTTTTCTGATATACTCTGTTGCTCTTTTGCATGTCGTTGTTTGAGTTCGTCAACACTGTTAAGAATTTTTGCTTTTTTCGCCTCATTTTTGCGCTGTTCCTCAGTTTTAACTGTCTCTTCTTTTTGTTTCTCTACACTATCTTCATCATCATCACTTTCTTCTTTTTCTGCTTCATCAGCCTTAAGTTCCTTGTTCGATTTGTTTGTTTCTTGTTTTTCTATACCCTCACTTTCAGTTCCTTCATCACTTTCTTCAATATTCTGGTTTTCGGTATCTTTTTTTTCAGTAATATTGACGTCCTTTGAATCATCTTCCGTTTTGTCTTCACGATCATCATCGTTTGTCAATGGTTTTTTTATATTTTCAGTATTATCTATAGATTTCCTTTCTGATTGTGTATCTTTACGTTTATGTTTTCCCCTAACATTATGTCTACTTGGTTGTTGTCTGCTTCTTAAGGCTTTAAGTATGGGACTATTACTTGGTTTTGTAATTATGTCTACAATACCGTCTATATCTGATATATTAGATGGATTAATGGCCTTCTTAGGATCTACAGTTTTAGCTGGTCTATTCAAATTAGACCATTCCTTTTTTTCATAGTAATCACTGCTATCTCCTTGATTTTTATCAAAATAATCATCCGCCTCTGGCTCTGGCTCAATAGCTTTCAAAACAAAATTCGCAGGTAGAGCTAACCTCTTCTTGGGTTTTGGCTTGTTAACATCTATAAATTCACCTAATTCACCGCCATGTTTACTTTTGAGCGTCACCCAGTTTGGAAAAAAATTATTGTCAATTTCACGTTTTGTCACATTCGGTTTACCTGTCAAACTCGACGCGTCGCAGTTAGACACGGCAAATAACAAAATCCAGATAAAAAACGACATTTTCATATGAGAAAATTCTCATAATATCATAACTAAGTATAATGTTACCAAACACGCTTGGTTACGGTTGGCGATGACGGCGTCGCGGCACCGACTGTCAGCAATACTTCATCCGCTATTATTTATATAAACTGTGTTTTAAACAATTCTCTTCGGTCCAGACAAATGATAGAATAGAGTGGATATTGCAATCAATAATTTACTAGCAACAGTCTTTTGTACAAGAATCGTCTAACGTTCTCGGTTATAATTATTTTACAACACTACGCTGGCGTTACCTTTTCTTTTATCATCAAGTATAAATCAATTTTTCGCCTACTTATTAAGAAGATGAAATCATCTAATTCAATAGTTTAAAAAACAATTTAAATTTGTGTCTCATCGCGTTTTTGTAACTGATCTTGGAAAAAAACAAAAGTATTATAACAATTTCATAAAAAACCTTGGCAAAAACTAAAATAGTTTGGTAATCTATTCCATAGAGACTCCTCCATGAATGCTATTGACCGCGCTCTGAACTCTATTCTGTCGATTGAAGATGACTCATTGTCAAATGATTGCTGTGCAGTAGAAATCAACGCCAAGGTTGAAGAAACTATTAATTTTGTGACATCTTTTTTATGCATATAATTAAATAAAAGGAATTATAATGAGAAGACTTTTAAATTAATTTGTAAGTTTCCAAAACAAGGTTTTATATTATTATGAACGATGCGCACTCTATATCTGCTGCTTTATTATATTTATTTAGGATTTATTTAGAATAGAAATTCTAGTATCGAACCCACAACGTACCACGTTAACATACAACCGCTATTCCACTGTGCCACGATACCCTCACAATTAGTAATTACTATTAATATTATAAACTATTATAAAATAATAGTATTTTGTCTTGTGTTGTAGAGTTCCATAATATCTTGGTAAATATTACGTCATATTTCTACTGTAACTAAAACTTGAAGCTACACTAAAGCAGTATCATTGTTCTATACAATACATACTATGTCAATAGTCGTTAGAAATAAAAGTGATTGACCGATCTCTAAGGTTCTTAATAGATTCTATACGTTTGTTTCCGCTCTGTTAACTATGAAATTGAACCTGTTAAAGTAGTTTCAATTCACTACCTGCCCAGCACTGGATGTTTTATTTATTATTTGACCCAAATAAAATGAAAAGGAAACAAAGAAAACCTAAGGAAAAATATTAATCTATGGGAATATGCGTGCATCTTTAAATAGATATATATTATATTAAATAAACAATAAAAACCAATTAAAATTTAATGTAGAACGTTCTGAAAGCTTTAAATTAAATTCAAAACGATTACTATACAAAATTTCAATTTTTATTTCTAACTTAACGACCGCAGTAAATATTATCTTACATAATTTAAATAATAATAATAATTTATTTAAAGTAAAATGTTAATTCTATTGAAATTAAATGTAAACTGTTGGCACAAGTTAAAAGCGGAGAACGGTGTGTGACCGGAGTTACGTGTTCAGTGGCGGAACTCATTGCCGCGCTTTGTCACAAGAGCGGAGAAAATGGAAATGATTTGAGCATAATCCTTCCCTCGGGCAGAAATCGATCCCAAAAACTTTTTTCTTTATTATAATTATTAAGGTTTATATTTTCATGCTATTCCTATTGAAAGTTCAAAATAATTTCATACTTTTATTTTTCAAGGAAGAACTTAACAATTTGAATACGTCTTTCTTTTGTTAATTTTATTAATTTATAGGTTCATTATAATATTTTAATTTAAAGTTATTTGTTTTGGTACATCATCTTTTGTAAATTTATTGAATATGAATTAGCACTAATAACTGAATATTATTGAGATATTCTTTTAATAGCTTGATTTTTATTAAGTTTTACAAAATGCCCGGTAAGTGAGTCTTATCTTAAGTCGTAACTTATCGTGTAAGTCAAAAACAGTTCGAAATGTGAGAGTTTCTACTCTCACATTTAACCGTATAATAAAAAATAGTGGAATAGAAGAAAGTAGCTCCAAGAATGTTGAGGAGTCTCAAAAACGACGGACTCAAGATGCACAGCATCACGCATTTCATAGAAATCCAAAGACATTAGCGCAGTCACAGATACGTCAAAGTTTAAATGTTTTTCAAGCAGCAGTGAAATATTGCCCCGGTGAAATATCGATCGAACAAAAACACATCGAAATTTAGATAGGTTAGGTCATAGATTAGTAAGACCTTTTTTTAGCGACGCTGAAAAACTCCTTCATTGTAGGCTGCGCGTACACAAGGCAGACACTTGCGGGAACGGACGGTACTGTGGGACTCACCGGTAACTAAACCCGGTACTATGTATATAGTCAGAGTCTGTCCGACTGCGCCACGACGGTTTCATATGGATTAAGTTAGTAACTAAAATATTATTAAATACTAGACTATTTCCTTAAATAGTCTAGTATTTATAAATATATACTCCTTAAACTCTAAAACTAAAAAAAATAAACTCCTTAGTTTATTGAAATGATGTATACTTCGTCAATAGTCTTATAAGGCAAGTATAAGCAATGTAAAAAACAGATAATACACAGGAAACTAACAGATAACTACATAATAAAAGCGTAACTTACATTTATTTAATCACTGTAATACAGCAAAATTAAATACAGATGCTACTAATATTTATCAATTTCGTGTATCAGCAACGTATTTACTTAATAGACGAGCGGACGATTGCTTCAGGCATGCCTTTACAGACTACAGTTCTGTTATAAGACATTAAATAAGAACATTGAAATTTAACAAATAAAAATGCATTTACGAAGAACCAAATTAACTAGATATATTATATTTTATGTATGTTTTATATAACGTCATAATGGCTTAGTTAGATCGACTGTAAGTTTTTTTAGCTACTCGCTTTATCCCTAGCGGGGTGTTCAGAAGGCTGGAGAACCAAACGCTACGGTCTCTGTATACTTCCTTCGCCTCGTCCACTGTTTATCATCTTCTTCATTCACATCCTCCGGGGGTCATCATGTTTTTTACGTTACCTATCATAATATATATGTCTCGAATGTAACCCTTTTTTTTTAATGTGAGAAAATCCGTTTACGGATATCCGCCCGATTGGGGACTCCGGACTGGCAGGTGCTTCACCCGCCACTGACCGGGGCACAGGGACTACGTTCTTGCGTGAACCTTGACGGCTCTTGAAATTCAACGTAGGAATCTTACTGCTACCCCCAATGTTATTACCGCTAACTGTAAGTGTCAGTTTAAAAAAAATTAAAAAAACAACGTTGTTTAGACAAAGTGCGGGTGGTTTTCTTTCCATCTTCACACTTTTTCGTACATAGCAGTGTTGCCAGAAACTACCTAGTGTCAAGAGACTCCGTTCTCAACCCTCCGCCCGGTTCAGAGATATAGCGTGTAGAGTGATGGAACTCAACGCCGCGTTTTGTCTTGCCACCAGACCGGAGTAATAAAAATAATAGGAATATAATCATTCTCCTAGGTGGAAATCGAACCAAAAATCGCATATACTGTTAGAAGCTGTCACACTGCGCCATGATAACCTCCTGGGTTGATTATTTTTATAATCAAACCAAAAATTTACTTTATGTCAATATATCCTGTATGGTCTAGTGGCTACCTGGCTTTCACCCCGAAGGCTCGGCTTCGATTCCCGGTATGGGAAACTCGCTTTTTCTAGCACTAAAAATAAAAGAAATGCTTAACACATCTTTTCATTTATGGCCCGAATTAAAGACATAACGTGCTGAGTGAAGGAAAAGTGATAATATATTTTAATATTAATTCTCTTGCAATAAAGGAAATATAACAAACTTCCATTCATATATATTTATTTCAAATTAAAATATATTTTTCAATGGAAACAGCAAATGCTCGATTAATTTTTTTAAAAATATTTTTTAAGTCTTCTTTGTAATACTTGAGTACAGAAAAGTATAGTAGCCTTTGATAATCTTATTAGTATTTGTTGAATGCCGGACTTCAATGCCGTGATTTGTTAACGAGACCGGAGACTATAGAGATATTTTTAAGTAAATATTACCGCAAGTGAAAATTGAACTATAACTAATGCAAACATTATCAGGCACTTCTATGGAATAATAAAACCATAATATTCTAAAATGTTGTAATTTCAATGTCGTCCCACCGGCGATATATCCCTGGCTTAGTTTAAATTATTTTGATACAATAAGATTATTAGCTTACTTAGATAATAGTGGAGTTCTGAGTTGTGCTCTGTAAATAGTTTTTCAAAAATGATTTATTTATGTACATACATATAGGTACAATACAATAGAAATGTGCATACAATAAGTATTGTAAAAATCTAATATAAATAACACTTAATCAGGCTATTGGCGCCTTTGTAAGATTATAGGATATGAATACTTATATTAAATAGCTCATCACAACTTATAATGTCGAAAAAATACGTAGCAGAAAAGAGAAAAAATATAAATAAAATATTCTTTTGCATTACATATTATTAATAATGATTAATCTAAAAATATACCCTATACTCTAAGAGTGGTTCGCAGTGCAAACATGTTATTGTTCTGTTATTAATACTTCGCTGACCAAGCATTCTTCTTTCTGCGGAGAGATTCACAAGTAAAATAAGATAAATTTCTTTTTGCCTTAAAATATTTCTTAATATTAGTCTTACTTTTTCATTAAAAATATGTTTTCAAAAAATTGTAATTATATTCTTATTTATTCTTCTTAAATATACTCGTATGTATTTTATTTAGGTTTTATTTTATTTTATTTTTGTGTTTAATTGATTTTTTTTGCGTATTAAATATTAAAATTTAAATACACTATAGTGTATTTTTTGTATGTGTTTTGTATGGGTTTATGGACAATTTATTTAATCTATAATACTTTTGCACACCAACACATTGATTTCCCACATGGCAAGGTTGGTTGAGAGAGACTGCTTCTAAGCGTGAAGTCCGCCATTTGCGTATATTTATTGTTAAATTATAATAAAGGATAAATAAATAAAAAAGTATATCTTCTTAAATAATACTAAAAGTTTTAGCCAACTAACCTATATATTTCTATCCAATTAGGACAATAACGGTTTCAACTTGGCGTAACTAAGCGCTGCTTTTTGATAAGCAAAATTTCTCCGAAAAAGTATCGAACCCGCAACCATCACTTCTCACAATGGTGTTTAATATAAAGTTAATAATAATAATAATTAATATTACATAGTTGTCTGAAGGTGAACAAAGGATTGGTTACTCTGGCCCCGTAACAGTCACGTACTGACATTAGTTTTGCTTCAAATGAACCATCTCGATGTTGATTTTGAATACTTTTATTTTTAATTGAGAAAATAATCAAGACTTAATCGATCGTTTCCTCATCCAATCTCTTCTTGTTGTAACAATCTATAAAAAGTAAACAATGCTTTATTCAATTTTTGTGTTAAACAAGTATGAATAAAAAATATGTTTTTACATAATATTTTAACATTTCACATACTTAGTGTATGAAAAACGTTTTTAGAAAAGGTTTTAAAATTTGAACGCAATATTATTTGGATTCAAGCCTGCGCCTCTTGGAAACCCTCCAAGCGCTCTGACCGCTATTCGTTCTAAAGTACTAACAATAACTATAACTTGTAGTAATAAGTGTATGAGAACAAAACGCTGCGTTGAGTTCCGCCGCTCATCACGCAAGGTCTGGATTTCGGGCAGGAAGTGAAGAATTAGAACCTGCGTCTTGACTGAGAAACTGACACAAAAAAACATATCAAAATTCGTAAACAATAACTACTATTATACAACAATCCGTCACGAAGTTGAAAACAAGCTTCCATAAGCTCCACGAGGTCCCAAGTCAGTAACAAATCTAATTTTTCAGCAGAAGTTCTAATTTCACGTGACATTCTTTGACGAAGATTATCGCGTATTTAATTACATCAATCTTCCCTAATGTTTATAGCTAGCTTTTTTTGTTTGTAAAGTGGGTTTTTCAAATAACTTTTGAATAAATTTAAAAAAGCACGTAATTTTAGTGACATCACACTCCATTCTTCACTTTTTGTCTGAAGTTGAGATATTGCGTATTGAATGGCAAAATATATTGTCGCGTTTAATGTTTCTAGTGAGAGGAAATAAAAATAATATAACCCGGTACCACTGCACCACAATGGACTCATTACATAAAATATTCTTTTTACAATACTAGCGACACACGCTCGCGGCTGCTGCTGAGTAAGCTACCCGCCCGTAAACTTTACCCGCACTAAAATCACAAAACTTTGCTTAAGTTAAGAATAAAATTTGTTGTAACTTTTTATTTTATGAACCTATAGAAACAAAATAAACACTAAATGTTAAGGTAAATTACCAAAATATTATAGTCAAACTGCGACAAATCGGTCATGCTGTTTTGAGATTAGTGTGCACAAACGCACGAACAAATACACAGTCGAACGGAAACGTCACAGTTTTGGGTTCTATTACATTGATAAATAATCGTAATAATATTTCTTCTCATATATCTTCCATGTACAGACAGCAATCAGTTACATTTTGAGATATGCAAGTGTACAATAAATTGTTTTCACACATATATATCTATGGGTAGATTACTTTTTGACGTAAGTGGCTCTTTGAGGATACGTTTATTGAAAACTATAATATAAAACGGAATATATGTGTGGGTGGGTTCTCTTAAACTTGTTTTATTTGTTTAGCTTATTTTTTTGTAGTTTGAAAGTTATTTTTAGGTCTTCATTATGAGCTTTATAATGAGTTAATAATGAATTTTAAATTAATTGAGGCCATCGTGGCCCGGCATGTCGAAACTCGGTTGAATGATCATATTTTAATTATTTTCATTTCTCCACTCTGATGAGCAAGACAAAACGCGGCGATAAGCTCCGCCACTCAACTCGCAATGTCGCAAATTCGAGCGAAAAATGGATAACGGAGTGTCTTTATACTAATTTCTCGCTAACTACCTTGTTAAGCTGGTTTGTCTGTGCGTTCGTGCATGCTAATCTGGCATGGTATAGCATCTGGAAATGGCTACACCGATTTAAATGCAGTTTTGACTATTGTATTTCGGTAAGCCTCCGTTAACAGTAAGTTTTTATTTCAATTGGTTCATAAATAAAAAAGTAACAATTATACAAATTATACACTTATGTAAAATTTGACATTTAATTGGGAACACGGGCGATTGACATAAAATAGACGTGTTGTTTGCGCGAGCCGGCCGCAAGTTTTACATAAAAATCATAAAACTAAGATAATAATCGTACCCATTACTAAGCCTCAAAAACTATTGTGTAACTACATTCATATATCAAACATTAATTTACACGATAGACTGTAAATAAAGACAAGACAGTATATCACAAAGAAATTTCCCAAAAGGCGCATTATTTAGAACGTATCGAATTAATTCACCTGAACGCATGAGATCCCTGCTGTAAATGTTAGATATACGAAAAATTCCACCATTTCCTACACGTAGGAAACTTAAAAAACATATTTTTAGAAAACGTATAAGAATTTCGACTCAGTTGGATCTAGAGCGCATGACTGAACGGTTTTCAAGAGGCGCAGGTTCAAATCCCGCTTTCAAATTTTCGCGTTCGGATTTTTATACGTTTTCTAAAATATGTTTTTTTGATATAAGACAATATAAGCACATCTGTAACTGCGCAAGTGAAAATGCGTGAAATACAAGTAAATTTCACTTAAAGAGAGATGACCATATAGGTGTATAGTAACAACGTTAACTGCAAAATACTTTAACTGTAACCTTAAGGTTACAGTTAGTTAGTTAGTAGGTTAATGTAATTAAAAAAAACCAGATTGTATTCAAACACGTATTCAAACACGACGGTCTCTTGGAAACCGTCCAAGCGCTTTGACCGATAAGCCTTAACCTTAGTTATTTTAAAAAATGTAAGATATTCTTCAAAATTTAACCTAATACCGACCATCGAAAGTCAAGTAAATTACTAAACAATCTAAAAAGCACAAGTAAACCCACCGCAAAACACTAGTCTCTTCTTAACACCTCAATCTTAATTGAATTCTTATACGGATTTAGTTAATAGGGTTGTGTATAACTGGATTACTTGCCCAATTTAAAGATTAACCAAAAGGCAATGAGAACGAGCTTTCATTGCTATTTATCTTTTATTTAATTTACGATATTATTATATACTAGCGACCCGTTCGCGGCTTCGCCTGCGTACAACTAACTATTTTGTTTTTAATTTACTTAAATGTATAATTTAAATTGTTGTAACTTTTTGATTTATGAACCGACTGAAGTAAAATAAACACTAAATTTTAATCGAAGTGTACCAAAATACAATAGTCAAAATGCATTTCAATCGGTGCAGCCGTTTCTGAGATTACGATGCACAGATGCACAGACAAATAGAAAAAAATAATATATTTATCTACTCATATACGTTTCATATACAGACAGCGATAAGTAAATTTTTTTTATATGTCTAGATTTTTACATAATATTGAGAAAGGGCTACGTGGCATAATTGGACAGTTTCTGTAAACACGATGGATTCGATTCCCACTTGGGGGATAGATTATATTTAAATTATTTTTATTTTCCGCTCTCGACTAAGACGAAACGAGGCGACTACAACAACAAGTAATGTTTCTAATTCGGTCAAAAAATGGAGTACGGATAGTGTGGAATAAGTGTTAAACTGAAATAAGACTTTTATTACGCTTATCTATACATTGATAAAAATATATACCTACTAATAGCATTTTAAGTAATCATTGAATATAAATTATAATTTTACAAACTTCTACAAATTCTCATCTATACTATAACGAAAACCGTATCGAAATAGGTTGCGTGGTTTAGATGAAACAAGCCGAGAAATGGATTGGTTAAGGATTGAGGCTTAGTTTTATACTATTTTGACTTGTAAAAAGTGCACTTTAAAGTAAATTGATTACATCGTGGCATAGTTGGAAAAGGATTAGTTGAACATGTGGGTTCGATTTTTAAATAAAGGAAGGTTTATACGTAAAAGTACAGTCTAAAAATATTTTTCTCTTTTATTTTTAACTTTACACTTTTTCCCGCATAGTAGAAGTGAATGGACTCAACGCCGCGCTTTGTCTTGTTCACCAGAGAAATGAAAATAATTTAATTATGATTACCCTGAATGGGACTCGAAACTACAGCCAATAGCAATTATGCCTCTGTAATTGTTAGTACCTACTAGTTCCATTGTATTTTCTTTCGCTTAAAATTATTTTCTCGTTATCATTTCAGATTTCAGGTTCATGGAAAAAGTGGGTTAAAGTAATAAAAAAAAAATTCCAACCACATCTGGTCACTTTATTTGCTTGAAATTGCACGTGTGTCCGAATTCGATGCCAATACGATGCCAGTACTTCCTTTAAAGTATTTTTTTTTAAAAAGCAATTATTTCCTAGTTTGATTTTTTAATCCACAATGATCTCAATATTAACTTAAATGACCATATTTTCAATTACTAATAAAAATATGAGATTAGCAAAATTTGTCTCGAAGCGTTTCATTCAGTGTAACGTCAGACTCGTTCAATGGCACAGCATCAGTAGTTTGCGGTTTTTGTTCTTATACGCGGATTCGTGCGACATTAAATAATAATGAACCACTCTAGCTGGCTTTGTTAATGTTACACACGGTCTTTGTAAATGGGTAATCTATACTAATATTTTTGTTTTTCTAGGATTTTCATTGTCTTACAAAGAGGCCGCCGAAAATACGAAATAGTTTTAGTTCATACGAGCTAAATCGCGAGCGGGTCGCTAGTATAATATATATAATTAGGTCACCGTGGCGTGGGATTATAAACATTATTTTTTCTAACTCTTCATGCTATTTATATGCATCTTTGCTTGTAGAGTAGCTAAATTCACAGCGCTTGATAAAAAAAAAAAAAAAAAAAAAAAAAAAAAAAAAAAAAAGTAGTAGGTTCAATTTCCACTCTGGGAAATTTGTTATACATTGTTATATATACATTGTTTTTGCTCTGGTAAAACTAAGCCATCGTGACGAAGTGGGATAGCATCCGACTATTACTTCGATTCCCTCTCGGGTGAATGATTATGCTTAAAACATTTTCATTTCTCCGCTCTTATACCTAAGATAAAGCCCGGCTTGGGGTTCCGTTACTCAATACGCTGTCTCGAATTTAGGCGGAATGTGGAGAACGGTGTATTTTGACACTAGGTTCTCTCTAGCCAGAGATAGATAGCATAGATTACGGCAAAAGCGTGAAGCAGAAAAAAAAGAAAAAAATATGTTTTTTCTAATAAACATTTTTATAATATACGTTATATACGTATAAGAAATTTAACGCATCGGGTATCTCCGCGATTGCGATCTTGCGATGGATGCGATCAAAAAGGAAAGGAGCCTTGACACTAGATTCTCTCTGTCTATCATGCTATGTGGAAAAAACCATAAAAAACATAGTGTCAAAACACTCCATTCTCAAGTTTGGCTCAGTGGTGGAACTCAACGCCGTGTTTTGTCTTATCAGAGTGATTTAAATATAATCATTCCTTAGAGTGGGAACCAAAGTCACAAACAATTGCGTATACAGTGTAGCTATCCCACTATTCCACGATGGTCACAATATGTTTTTCTAAATAATATATTTTAAACTTATGTAATTTACATTTTTTTATAATCAAGATTACTTATAAGCGCATTATCAAGATTGTTTGCGCTTCTTGTAAGAATGTTAATTTTGTGTCAAGTTTATTTTGCAAAAAATGTTAATTTAATGTATACTTTTTTAAAAATAATGTAAATTTAAAATCAAATATTTATATCAATGCTAATGTTATGTTTAATACAGCGTGTCACCGGTTGTAATCCAAATATGCCTCAAAATGTTGTGCATTTAATTGCTTAAACTGTATATCTGTACTTAAGTGTAAAATTTAATGAAACTACTGTGTATCTTATAAATAAATAAATAGATATAGAAATTATACTTTTTAATATCTATACTAAAAATGACATATCTTGAATAATATTATTGACTTTTGGTGTCTTGGGTTATTTCATAAAATATTTTATGAAATATAAGTTAGAGTTTTGTATAGAGTTTTTAAAATTCGAAAGCTAGCAGGCAATTAAAACACCAACAGGGAGTAGTGGTAGAATATGACTGTGAGCGTGATGGTTCTGGATTCCACCCGTGGCACCCAATTATGGTAACTGGTGTATATATTGCTCGCTCATTTTCGGCAAGAATTCAAATTTGATAAAATTGGAATGTCTGTTTATATTAAAATAACCGCTTTTTACTAAATGCATATGTATGTATACACTGGCAGATGACTTATAAGGAGACTCATAGGTCACTTTTATTTTTTTATTTTAGAAGTCCACGCAGTGTGGTGTTTTTTGATATCTTCGTCTGGAATAGGATAGTCATTTTTTGAACATTTTATAAAGTATTTTTCACATATTTAGAAAATTTAAAAACATTTTTTAGAATACGTATAAACATTTGAACGCAGCGAAATTCAACCCCGCCCACTTCTTGGAACCATCCGTCTTGGATGATAATAGGATAGTTATTGTTTAAATATGATATTCATCAATAAAAAAACATCTGTATTGCCGTTCCTTTCTTATATGTGCTGTAACAAAACGCAACTGACATCTCACGTAATGATGTCATTGCTTTATTTGGAAAATTACGCAAAATGTTTAAATTGCTTGTAAAATTTTGTTTAGTAAAAAATTGTTAACTTATTTCAAATCTTCATGGAATCATTTTTGGAACAAATCAATGATAATTAAAGTTAATGCTATCCAACTGGAAGTTCCACCTTTTCCATGCTTCTCTCTCTATCGGTGCGCAAATAGAACTGTATCATCTAATATGTGTAGACTTTTTTTAACATTTTTCAAGTGTTAATCGCACACTTGGGAAATTGAAAGACATATTTAGAAAGAGTGGACTTCTCAAGGGAAACGCCTTTACATCTAGCTAAATTAAGGATTAAAGACAGCTCTACTGATCACATTGAGTTTAATTGCTCTAAACTTAAATACTCTTTGTATGATATTCTTCCCTTTAATTTACAACGTCCTGTTAATTTCAAATATTTATTAGCTCGAGTCTTAAGTCCATTTATTAGAAAGTTTATTGTAAATAATAACATTTAGTTATAGTTGATATAATCATATCGCTTATTTGTTCTCATTGGATTCTTTTAATATTTCTGTACATAATTATGTACATTAGTAATATAGCTTTTTGTTTTAGGTTTAAACCAGATGTGCAAATAATTTAATGAAAGACGCATTTAATTGAGACCTTGATTAAGACTCAATAGCTTAAACGAATGTACCTCATTTGAAGCCCAAAAGAAAGAAGTAACTAGACTGTAAATACATAAATGAAGGTAATTGACTATTATATGGTGGATTTTGTGGTGGTGTTCGGGCAAGATCTAACATTGCTGTTGCAGTTGCTTCTTCTGGAACAGCAGCCACACTGTTAGAATGATACCGTCAGGCTTATGCTGCATTAAAATTGCTTTTCAATCTTAAAACTATTATACAGCCGATAGCTGATATTGGATGCATAATTGCATAGCTTCGAAAATCATCATCTGGGAAGAATGCAATGGCGCATAAACGTGCATTGGAAGCATAGAAATATTGTGGAGATGCAATGATTTTACTCTCTGGCGAGTTCCGCCAAATACTGCCAGTAATTGCAATTCCTCTGTGCAATTGCCGACTTTCAGTAACGATTAATCGGGTCATTTTACTTTTTCCAACATTTTATAAAATTTTATATATTAAATATTTTTGTCTCATCACAAGACTAACAAAGTATTCTCAAATATCATTGCTAACCACAAAAATAAAGGCTGTTTAAGTTAGCGAGTAATTTTGGCGGCTAAGAATAAAGATGTATATCATCGGTACAATGCATTAATTCAATTTTCTTAACTATGTATCAAACAAAGATGTAGCCAACAACTATTCAATAAATTTTTAAACTATTTGGATGTTTTTGGCTTACCGCTGCAAAATTTACGATTAAAGTTTGGCTCAACCTGAAGTTTGGCCTAAACCAACCCAAAACTATGTAACGGAACGCATTTGGTGACAATAAACCTCGATAAATAAACGTCCTCACCATCTGGATACGTGGCACTCTACTACGTGCCTCTCAACTGGGGAATGGCCTACCAGCGGCAGTGGTTCCAGGTCGATTCGACATGGGTACCTTCAAATAGCGTATCTGTTTCCACCTTAAAGGCCGGCAACATCTCTGTAGCTCTTCTGGTGTTACACGGAGTCGTGGGTGTCTATAGAATAATTAAAAAAAACGTCGAAGTTCTTCAGAGAATAGTTTTATTTGTATTGGTTATTTTTTTCCCTTCGGTGTGACAAAGATCCGGTGGGCTCCGTCCCAAAAAAGAGAAATTTCGCATTCAATAGCCAACATCTCGAAATCAGATGGACTGCTGAGAACAGAGTGTCATTAGGTTTTGCCGAGAGAGAAAAATGTGAAACCGAAAAAAAAGTTTTAACCGTCTATAAAAATAAAAAAATTCCACTATTAAGATTTATTATACCTTATTTATATTATGCGTCAGTTTTAATTCCAACATGTAGTAAATGGAAGTAATCCATACTTATATTATAAATGTGAAAGTTAAGTTAAGTCTGTCTGTATGTCTGTGACGTCACCACGGCCAAACCACTGAACGGATTGTGTGTGTCGTGTGTCAAAATACGAAACAGCCGTTAGTAGCGGGCGTAGACACGAGCGGGATACTAGTTTTAAATATAATCATTAAACCGAATGGAAATCGAACCAACAATCATTTGTATTTACTTGCAGGCTGTGTTTTGAAACCGGGTAAAGAAACAAATTTACATAATCTGTAAGCTAAACTTACGTCAACAGGTAATCGGGCGACTGTCACCCCACCTTTTATTGTTGAACCCTCACCCGCGTCGACATTAATTGGGACTGTTGAGCAGAATTAATGATATAGGGCAGTTAGTATCGTATGGGTATTGAAATTAATTTAGGCTTTCTAGAAGTACCTATTTAATTTTATATATTTAAATTATGTTCATTTCTCCGCTCTCGTAAGACAAAACATAACAATATTCAAAATAATAAATTTCGAGTGTCTGTTGAGATATTAAATATTTCAATAATATAATAAGTGAGTGAAAATTGAATTAAGTATATAATTAAGTTAATAGATTATAGTTACAATTGAAGTAAAGTGGGGGCCGTCGTGGCGTAGTGGGACAGCGTCTGATTGTAAGCGGGATTGGTTGTATTCAAGGTAAAGATTATATTTTAAATGTTTTCAGAATTCTGTTTTGGCGCGACAAAGCGCGGCGTTGAGATCCGTCACTTAACACACATTCGATTTTTGAAAAAAAGTGGAGAAAGGAGTGTTTTGACACAATGTTCTCTTAGCTTAACTGTACTCTGCGGGAAATGAGCTGTTATTTTAAGAAGATTTATTGAAATTTAATGTATACAGGGATATTATAGAGCTCTGTTACTATAATCGAAACATATATAATTACCCGAAATAAAAAATATCCGGAGCCGAAACTGAATCCAGAATAAAAGTCTTGGGTAATTTAGGATATGGGCAGAATCTAAACGAGAAATATAAGCATCTGGGATGAAAGTAATGTCAAACAAAAAGAAATTGATAAATAAGTGGTCGAAGTTTAATATAATACATCAGAGAATACTTAAATTATCCGAAATATTTTTAAGTATGTAACCGAAACCGACACAGTATTCTTCCAATATATGTATCGGAATCAAAATCTGTAATTTTACATCTGTATCATTTTTCATATTGAATTAGCCACTATATTTTGTCTGAGTTAAAGATTTTTGTAAATCTAGAATTAAGGCGCTCGTATTCGTCATATATATAAATGTGTTTTTTACATATTTTTTGGTTTCACGCTTTTTCCCGCATATCAGGGAAGTCAGAGAGAACCTAGTGTCATACACTCCAGTCTACACTTTCCGCCCGTATTCAAGGCATTGATTTTGATTGGCGGAAATCAACACTTTATTGTCCCACTAGAGTGAAGAAAAGAAAATACTTTATATATAATCAGTCCGTCGACTGAGCATTGAATCAACAACCAATCGCATTTGCAGTCAGCCGCTGTACCACTGAGCCACATTTTATACAATTACTTACAAGAACAAAACTAAACTTATATGTTAAGTAAGGTAATAATACTCTTGGGAGTCTTAGAGCGAGCAATTAATCACCTCCGCTGTGTATTTGCTATTTACATGTTTATACGCACATTATTGTGATGGTTTTATTTAAACTATTTCAATTAATATCAAACAACAAAAATACAGACTTATATCCGTCTACTCTTAAATCATTTAACCTTTTATTTACTTTATCTCATTTTTCTCGTATATCAGCATAAAGGGAGAAAACCTAAAGTGACATGGCACAGCACTTTCCAAGCAACTTTGAGATATTGGCTCTATAGTAGTGGACCTGAGTGGATCCAATGCTACGCTTTGTCTTGCCAGAACGAGTTACAATACACTGAGCGTGAGTTTTTTGTTATTGCTTCTGCCAGATCGACTTACAATACACTGAGTGTGAATTTTATTTTCTTTTTAATTGCTTTGTGTATAGAATTTCATTATATTACATAAATCAGTTAAAAAGTTTCAAAACAGTCGTGGTGTAAAGGTACAGTGTTTAGGTGAAGCTGTGGTTACCGGTTCAATAATGACTCGTTGTGTTTCTCGCTCTGGCAAAACTAAGCGCGGCATTTGATCCGTCAGCTTTACTACTACAGAGTCAATATCTAAGTATATAAGTTGGTTGGAAAGTGTAGTTAATTTTGAAATGAAACTATTTTAACCGGATTAATCGCGTATAATTTTGGTATTCGAAAATACATTTTTAGAACCCGACTTCGAACACTTTACATACAGTAGTCCGTGGTCACAGGTAGGCTCTACCGAATATGTATTTTCGAATACCAAAATTATACGCGATTAATCCGGTAAAAATAGTTTCATTTTAAAATGTGTAATAATCGCAAAAATCAAAGAACTTATTAAGTGTAGTTAATGAAACTCATTTCATCTAAAAACCATTATTTTACACGACGACAGTCTTGAAAGTTTTTAACTATTTTGTATAATGTAATGCAATCCTATGCACCAAGTAATTAAAAAGAAAATAAATAAGACGTTAACAAGAAAATTGATTAAGCCAGCTCTTCAAAGTTATCTCATCAATATGTATTACTTAAGAGGCACTAAAGAAGAACGTTAGAAAGAGGTCACTCCGGGAGTCTGTCGTTGACCGTTCATAAAAATATTTAATGCATCTTTGCGCATCGTCTGGCTCTAAACGCGGTGGTTGCGGGTTCAGTTGCCACTTAGGGGATTGATTATCTCACTATAACACTTCTGCTACTGAACAGGTCACTACCTCGTACGGAAAGTGGAGAACGGAGTGTCTTGACACTAGGTTCTCTTTGTATAGCTTGTTACGCGGGAAAAAGCGTGAAGCTGCATATAATATATATCTGGCACTCTGTTCCCTAAGTGCCGTAACTGAATGCCACATCTTATCAGCGCCGAGAAAGGATTTTTTAATTTATAATGTCTGCCTTCGTCTTGTTCTTCAATTTGCACTAGCCCGTAGCAGTTAAGACCATGCTCCTATCACTAAAGGTTGTCTGGCAGAGATTGCTATAAGCAATAAGACCGCCTTTGCACACTCTGTAGTACTTATAAAATCTTGTGTACCGTTCCTTGTATTGGCTCTGTGTGCAAAAAGTATTTCTATCTATCTATCTATAATTTAAACATAATCATTCCCTCGAGTGGGGATCAAACCCGCAACTATCGTGTTCACAGTCACACGCTGTCCTGTTGGAAAATATAAATTTAACTGGTATAATCGGAAACGGAAATAAAACGTCATTGGTTTATCTCAACAAAGTTAAGATGAAAAGTTTAAAATTACATTTATTACATAGCACGAGTTATTGAAACAATAACATTGCTATATGGGAGCGTTATTTAAAAAGTTCTATTACATTTTATCAAGTAGAAGTTGTATCCAATAAAACTATAAATTGTAACAATATTTTATAAATTTCAACAACTTCTATTCTATACATTACTGTTGTTGTACATATTTGTTTTGTTTGATTCGTATCTGTTTTATGAGATAGTATTTTTTTAATTATATCAAAATATAATATTTATTATGTAAAAGCCAGGCAGTTGTTGGTTCAATTTCCATTTGGGGTGCAAGTCTTTACAAGGAAGACAGTTATTTATTTCTAGCATATATATATTTCACTTTGTCCGTAGTTCCGAAAATTATAGAATTGACTGATAATAACATATACATATATATGTTCTTCTTTCACTCCGTTTTCTTTTTTCCGCCCAAATTCGAAACTCAACGCCACGTTTGATCTTATCAGGGATGCAAGACATTTAAATATAATAATTTCCCCGAGCGGGTATCGAACCCACAATCATCTAGCTTATTACCAGACGAAGCTCAGTGGTGCTTTATTCTCGATTAATAAAATGTATTTTAAGATATGTATTTATTTTAAAATATTCAGAAAAAATAGCTAACAGGATTTAGATGAAAATTGATCCATAAATCGTTTATAGCTTGGATTATATAGACTTATCCTGATATATGATATAGGCAGAAGGTACTATTACGATATAAGTATTAATAAATTGACAAACGCAACTGACGTCATTTCCACGATAAGTATGTTTGTTTATCTGAAAGCAAGGGTGTAGATACGAATCCTATGAGAATTGATATTTTTTAGACTCATTGGTGTTAAATGTCTCGGCAAATCTATATCTTAATAACTTAAAGAAAATAATGCGGAGGCGTACTAAATGTAGTTTGGTTGAAGTTTGTATTGACTAAGCTAATATCTATATATCTCATTAAAAATATATTAAATACATAAAATTAAACCATCGTGACGCAGTGCGACAGCGTCTGCTGTAAACACGATTGGTTCGATTCCTACTCGAAGGAACGTATTATTATAAAATAACTGCATTTCTCCGCTCTGGTACATTAAAGAAAACGCAGCCTTGAGTTCCGCCACTCAACATGCTATGTCTGGACTTCGGTCGGAAAGTAGATAACGGAGTGTTTTTATACTAGGTTTTGCGGGACAAAAGGGGAAGCTACTTTTTTTATCAAATTAATAAAATATATATTACATACACTACCATGTTTTTGATATATGATACTTGTGTGTAAAATTTAAATTATTATACGTTTTCTAAAAAAATGTTTTTCAATTTCCTAAGTGTGTAATAATATTTTAAAATGTTAAAACTCATCTTTATTTTATATATATTTTATTCTTCTGTAGATATTAGAAAATATTTACTTACTTAAAACTTAATTCTCAAATATTAGTTTGAGATTCAAGTTATTTTATTTGGTAAGGCGCTGCTTATTAATATGCTCATAATCAATACAAGGTGTCTCGGAAATAAGTTTATATTTAGTGGATTGATGAAAAAAGAAAGTAATATGTGTATCGAAAAAATGTTTATTTGTAATTTGGGAAGTAAAAATTTTGGAATCGTCCAAATATAGACCCTCGTGATCGCGGCACTCATTTAATCGGGACAGTAAAATTACTTATGACGGCTCAGCAGGTGGACTCAATGATGGCTGGCATTTCGTAACGGATATTTTGTTTTAAATGTGCCAAGGAAGTCGGGTTAGTGGCGTAAACTTAAGATTTAAAATGGCTCACAGGATTTAAATAAAAATTGATCCATAAATCGTTTATAGCTTGAATTATATAGACTTATTTTCATATATGATATTAACATGTATATTACTTATATTAATAAATTGTATAATTATTAATAAATTAAATCAGAACTGCGTGGAGGATTTATGTCACCTTTTTCTGGAGATCAATTTGCCTGAGAAAATTTCACGAACTCGTGGCAGAGACGGATTGGACGTGTATGACGTGATTCCATCCTGCCAAACCATGTTCTTTGGTTATAAAGCACTCAATTGCCTGATTTACGAAGTCAAGCCGCTAATATGCCATACCAATTGAATTTAAATGGGTGAAGCTTTAGTTCTGTGTGCAAAATGCGTTATAATGATGATATTTAAAGCAGTTGCGCGCTTCTGAATAAAAAGGTTTGGGTCCTCATGAATAGAATGAATAACACTCTTCACGTTTTATACCGTCCTTGGTGACTTTGGTAGCCTACATTATTTCCAGCGTTGTAACGGGCTCATCAGATTATTTTACTCAATATCTAATAAGAGAAATGCTAAGTGCATCATTTAAGTGGCATAACCCTCAAATACTGAAGAATCTTAAAACAGACACTCCAATTTATTTATATAGAGAAGAGGTAATCGTGGCGCAGTGTGACAGCGTCGGACTGTATATGCGATGATTGTGGGTTCAAAGTACGGCATTGAGTTCCGCTACTAAACATGTTTTGATTTCAGGTGCTTAAGAAAAAGCTTTAATACATAGAGTTTTATAACTGCAGAAACTAACCAATCATTTTAACTAATTTATATTAAGCCCACATGATGTTCAGTCAATTTAAAAGCTAGAAAACACAAAATTATAAATTTATTTTGTTTGTTTCAATTCTTGTGTTTTTCTTTTACACCTATTCATTATTACACCACGAGGTCAAAATCTAAATCAACATATTATTTATAACTGAAATAAGCTCACTTCAGACAACGGTCATCGAGTCGTCAGTTAACATAAACTGTCAGTAATGTCACCAGGAAGCTACCACCAGCGAGTCTGCTGAATTGACTGAAAGAAAAACTCAATCAGTTTAAATTTTTATACCTTTAAAGCATTTTATATAATAAAATGTGTATAAAAATTGATTACACTTCAATTAACCCATACGCCCTGTGGCGACCGGGTATGGTGTGAAACAAATAACTTTTACAGTTATGTCTGCCATTAGAAGCAATCGGCTTACATTATACGACTATGTTCTGCCCTATATTTTGTTATAATTAAAAATTGTTTCAACTACACGTTTTGGTTAGGCTATTTCTGGAATAAGGTAAAAGGATTCTAGGAGAAGAAGTTATTTTTATCATAGCTAAGGCCATTTTTGTAAAGACAACAGGTTGAAATTCTTTTGAAAATCGTTTTTGACGTACAAAATAGACTAATGACTTACTTTTAAAAACAATCAGATCAGTTTCACGCTTTTTCTTTCTTCTCCCTAATGATATGATTACAGAAAATCTAGTGTTTGGGCAGTTTGTTCTCCACTTTCCGCCCAAAATCGACAATTCATTGCGAAATTTAACGCCACATTTTGTTTTATCAGAGTCAGGAAATGTAAATGATTAAAACAATTGTAAATATTGCTATGAATGGATTGAAAAATAAAAGTAAAGGTCATACGCCGTACAAAAAATAAAATAAAATAAATTAAAAATCCTATATTTTCGTTTAAAAATGAAAAGTTTTCGAAAAATGAAAGGGTTTTCAACCTTTAGCAACCCTCTTATAACACGCTCAAGTGTTCTAACTAACTTATAACGTTCTTATAGCGCCACGTGGATGTCCACTTATACGGCGGTTATAAAATTAGTCATTCTTTGCGTGATAGTAGGCCTCTAGCCACTTTGAATAGATCTTTATGACATAATTTTTTATGGCGTCACGTCACGTCATTCACGCTCTAACATGCCGTAAAAGCAAGTGTTTCTCGGTACTTTGGATATAAATATCTGGAAAAAACGTAGGCGAAGTGCCGCCTACGTTTGTGACGATATTGCATATTCAGCCAAAACTCTTTATGCTTGATTTCATTTCTTATCTGTAGGGCCATTGGGGCACATGTGGTTTTGAGTCTGCTATTGCCTATACACATACAAACACACCCACACATACAAACACACCCACACATACGTACACATACACACACGTACATATATATACTTATATAGGAAATGCAACAAGCAAAGGCTTTTTATATATCACTGCAGTAAAGTTCTAAGACTTAATATTAAGTTTGTTAAAATGAAGATGCACCCAGCCACTGAATTATTCATTGCAACTTGTCACTTGTACAAAGTAAGTGAGTGTAATTTGTAAATGCTTCACCCTGATACTTTTGATCAACATCTTCACTTGATGTCTATATATATATATATATTTATTATATAAATATTACATCCCAAAGTTGTATTCAATCCTACTACCACCGTATACGACCACGCATCTCTTAATTAAACCACTATGGCAGCAGCAGTATCTAAAATATTTGAAGTTTGTATTTTCGCTCAGATCGCAACTGGTGGGTGTTCTACCCACACGACTGCCAACGTGTTAAATATTACGTAATATTTTACAGCTTCAATAATATAGCATAAATTCTACAGCTTATGTATAAGCTCTGAATGACTTTTGGACCTTGAGTTCAAATGCCGAGGTAAAACCAAAATTGGATGACCATTAATGAACCGAAATTAGTTATGGTGCAACAAGCGTATAATATTTTTTACGTAGTTAAATAAGAACCTATGGCTTATCGACTAGAGCGCTTAGACGGTTAACAAGAACAGCGGGTTCAAGTCCCGCTACGTTCAAATTTTGATTATTTATCCTATGTGTGTGAATAAACTTTAAAAAGTATTAAGACTGTAGCTTCAATCCTAGTAACTAAAAGCTATATAATATAATTAATAACCTACCATTGTATGAACTTCGATAAATCTCATATGACAATACAATTCTAAATCGAATGGATGAGGATCTTTTACCAATAAGCTAGTGAGTCAATATTAAATTTCTTTTAATAAGATATCAAGGTTTCTATAATATATATGATTATACTAGTATTTTCATTTGGTTTAACTTAAAAAAAATAAATGTAATAATAATTTATATATTTGTTTAACGTATTGATTTCGAATAAAAAAAATTGTATGAATTTTTTGACTAAAATAATGATCGATGAATGATTTGTTTTATAAAAAAATTATATATTTAACTTCCAGAAAATAGAGTTTAAAGCTGAATTTATACTTAATAGCTTAGGCTTTTTCCCGTATAGCAGGCAAAGAGAACCTACTGCTGTGACACTCCGTTCTCCACTTTTCAGCTGAAGTTGAGGCATTGAGTGGTGGAAAGTAAATTTTGATCATTCCACCGAATGGGAACCCACAACCAATCGCGTTTACAGTATAAAAGAAAGACCGCTTAGTGACTTCACTAGTTACAATATACGAATAAGATATATTGTATTGCAAGCCTATGAAATCTTAAAACCAAAATTAAAATAAAAGCTTTAACAGCTTCATGTATCATTTACATAATTTAGCGGGTAAAGCTTTGAGAAGGTAGAGCCCAATCTCCACTTGGCACTTATATTTGACACACTAAGCCTTCAGTGGCGGAATTCACCGCTGCATTATATAAAACTAGACCGGAGAAATGAAAACCTTTTAAGTAATGTATTACTTCGAATGGGTTCGAACTTAGAAGTATTTCTTCATGTAAAATAAAATAATTAATAATAAAATAGTTTTTCAATTAAAAACATATCTGTCACATCAATTATGCTATAATAAAGTAGTGGCTGTTCATTGAATATGTATAAAAATAAATAAATAAGGGGAATGAAAACACAATATGAATATGAATATATGATTATATATATTGTTTTTGTATATGTACTAGTATGTTTGTGCGTGCACATCTTTGTAGTAACTGGACAGATTTGAATGAAACTTTTTTATTCTGTAGCTTTTAACACTGGGCAAGACTTAGGATATAATTGATTTCAAAGAATGAAACACGTGATGACGAATCATAGTAAACCAGCTAATATAGCATAAGAAATAAATGCCACATTAGTATAAATTATACAATGTAGTCAGCAGCAAAAAAAATAACTTTGAGGTCGTGGCGCAGTGTGGAAGCACCTGCCTGTAAACATGATTGCTGTGGGTTCGATTCCCACTCAAGGGAATGGATAAGACCAAGATGATATTTTGTTAACATTTTTTAAAGTGTTATTCCCACACTTAGGAAATTGAAAAAGACATATTTAGAAAACGTATAAAAATTTGAACGCAGCGGGATTTGAACCCGCGCCTCTTGAAAACCGTTCAAGCGCTCTGACAGCTAAGCCATGCGTCCCACCTCCAGCTACGTTGAAATTCTTATACGCTTATTACAACTTATATTTGTTGTTAGCATCTCTGTAGAGATATTTGTATAAATTTCTGCTACCCAAAGATTATTCTACGAACAATCGTCTGGCAAGAGAGAATGCTATTTATTAAATATATATTTTGTTAACATTTTTTAAAGTGTTATTCCCACACTTAGGAAATTGAAAAAGACATATTTAAATTTCTAAATATGTCTTTTTCAAAGACCAAGATGAGTTGGGATTGAGTTCCGGTATTAAATAAGTAACATCTCGAATTCGGGTAGAAAGTGGAGAAAGGAACGCCACTAAGACCTTTTCTTTTAAAAAAAAATAATCGTCTGAAACATCTTATGTGGAAGACTAAGAGACAATTACCACATTTAAGATAAAATGATATTATATTTCGAGTCCTATTTTCAATGTCAATAAGTTGTTAATGGAATGGAATAGTATGTCGCAAACGAAGTAGCGGTCATCCACTTGGTTTTATAATAAAATAGCATTTTAAATAAACTTACAAAATGTATTTACAAAACGTAGCTAAAGTAATACAGTGTGAGGTTTTAGATTTCATTTTTACATTACTAAAATGCAAGCGCTACCAAATATTCGTACAGCTTATTTTTACACGTGCACAATGCTATTATAATAGAACTATATAAAGTATTGTGAAAAATATTTCTTAGTATTTATTTCATGTCATTATAGTGTAGTGGAAATAATTATTAGGATTATACACTGATAATAATAAGTTCGATCGTTATTTTGACAATTTTTTATATATATGATAAAAAGCGCCACCACACAACACGCGGTGTCGATTTCGCGCAGATGTGAAGAACGGAGTTTTCTTGACACTAGGTTCTTTTACCGCCCGACACGCTCTGACCACTAACACACACACCCGGTTACCTTACAAGTTTTATACGTTTATTATAACTTATTTTTGTCCTTACTATCTTTGTAGAGAGATACTAACAAATTTCTGCTACTCAAATATTATTCTTCGAACAATTATTGGCAAGAGAGAATGCTATTTAATAAATATTTTTAACAATTCAGTGTTATTTACACACTTAATTGAAAAATATGTTTAGAAAGCGTATAAAAAACAACGGCGTTTGGACGGCGTTTTACAAGAGGGACGGTTCGAATCACGCTGTGTTCAATTTCTTATACACGTTTTCTAAAAATGTTTTCAAAGCCAACGTCTATTAAATAGTTTAAGTAATAGAATTTTTCTCTCAATAGCTTAAGAGTCGCCGGTTCAAATCCAGCTTTATTCAGTAGAAAATTGTTTGTTTTTTTATCCTTATTTTCTATGAACTTTAGCCTTAGTTTGTGAAAGATAGTTTTAAAAATAATAAAATATTTTATTTCTTAAATACATTTTGATTAATTAATTAAAATGTATCTAAGACCTTTGTTAGTGAACTTGGGATTAATTAATCAGCATGTTTCCAATGATTGAGATATGCTGGTTATTGATATAAATCACATTTAGTAAAGTTTCAGCTTCAGACCTTTTCTCGCATGGCAGGGTAGATTGAGGAGAGAACCTCGTGTCAAGACTCTCCGCTCTTAGTGTTAAAGTAATATAAATTATGATCTGTGGTAATTAAAATTGACTGTATACCTTTTGTATCTCTACATGCTTTACATAGCATACTTTCTCTATACTCTGTGGATCATAGACATATGTTGTACGTGCAGAAATAGCTATACATATAATAAAAATGTAACTGATCGCTGTCTGTACATGGAAGATATATAAGAAAATATATTATTATAACTGAAAAACAATATTATAAGGGACTTTAATCAATATAATAGAACCCAAAAATATATATTTTATATTTCTTTTTGTTTGTCTGTTTATTTCTGCCCTGCTAATCTCAGAAACAGCTTAACCAATTTAAATTTAGTTTTGACTATTGTATTTTGGTAAGTTTATTTTTACAATTAATGTTTATTTCATTTTAATCTTTGTAAATAAAAAAGTTACAAATATTTACATAATAAATTTCAGCAAAGTTTGTGATTTAACACAGGTGGGTAAAAAAAGCAAATAAGAGTCGTGTAGTTTACGCAGGCAAAGCCGCGAGCAGGTCGCTAGTTCTTAATAAAGTGCCAAATCCTTATAAAAGTTATTTAAAAGCAATACTCCGCTTCCAACCCGTGTTCGAGACATTGCGTGTCGAGTGGCGGAGCTCAACGTTGCGATTTATTTTACTAGAGTAAAGAAAAGAAAATTATTTAAATATAATCACCCCCTGTATGCAAATTGAACTCACAACTATCATATATATTAACAGTCGGACGCTGTTACACAGCGCCACGACAAGTTCAAGAAAAAGCTTAATCTTGCCTTGAAAATTAAATAAATGTGTAAACTATGGCGAACTGCGTATAAATTCATTGTTTTGTTAGAAAACCACTAAGCCATATTGGAGTATTATTAATCTAATTCGCCATATACTAACATTAATTTCGTTATAAACATAATAAATAAAGTGTATCTTTATGATATAAGATAGCTTTTATTATAGTACCGTAAGCGTCAAGTACTAATTGACTAATAATCTCACAAAAATGTTGATTTATTAGACTTTCTTATCAGCCATATTGCATAGGCTTTAAATATTTGTTTATATGAAGGTGTGTGTTTCTAAATCTGTACTGGTCCGCTGTAAGTTTGGCAACGCTTGGCAAGTGCCTTCAAACACAAGCGTGTAAATGTGGTGTTTGGATTGGCTTGCGAGTGCTGGCAATACCTTGCTGCTGACACGAGGTAGCCAGCAGTGCCGGTTATTGAGCACAAATCAAAGAAAAGTTGCGGCAAGCGCTTGTGACGTACTTACACGTTGGGGATTGAAGCTTGTGTGGACTTGCCGAGTCTCCACAAGTTGTGAAATTGTATTCCTGTAACAGATTAGCAGTTAGTATTAGTAAAACTGTATTGCATATAATAATTTATGTTAATTACATTAAGATTCAAAAAATTTAAGCAACGCAACTAATTTATGGAAACTGGACTCTTATATACTCAAATGGAGATTCTTAATTCTCTATGTATCTTATAAGCCTTAGTTTTAAGTATTGAAATTGTTAAACAAAATTGTAATTTATAAAACTAAACAATGTTTTTTTTAAAGGTAATTTCTATTTCTTATGCTACTGGTGAGTTACTGTATTTATATTGTAAGTATTATAAAAATATTATTATAAAAATTTGGCTGGCTGGTTATTCTATTGATTTAAGTGTGAATTTTCTCTCAATATGTCCAGCGCAGATATCAAAAAAATACAATAAGATCTTTGGTTGGTTTTCACGATTTTTACACATTTTGAAATGAAACTATTTTTAACCGCATTAATCGTGCACATTATTAGGATTCGAAAATACATTTTAGAAAATCCGACGTTTCCAACACTTTACAGTATTCCGTGGTCACAGGTATACTGTGGGCGGTAGTTTGATATAATAGTAATACAATTATTATGTCAAATGGGACCAATAAGTTTCATATTATGTTATAGGTGATCAATTTTCGTAATAGGATGATTTCATAATTTAATTTATGAGTAGTTTCAGGATACTCTACGTATTATTTACTAATAAATCACATAAAGTAATGATTATATTTAAAACATTTTCATTTCTCCGTTCTGGTGACAAGACAAAACGCGGCGTTGAGTTTTGTCACTCAACACACAATGTTTAGAATTCGGGTGGGAAAAGAGAGCAGAGTGCCTTGACTCTAGGTACTCTCTGGCTTGCTATGCGGGATATGGCGTGCAACTAAATTTGCCTTTGCCGCGCTTTGTCTTAGATGTAATTTAGATATAATCATTTCCCCAAGTATTAATCGAATCGACAACCATCGTGTTTATAGTCAGACCCTCACACACTGGGCCACGATGGCCTCTTTTTTAAAATGTCAACATCTAAATCACGGCACGCTGAAAAGTAAACCCAATACAACATTCGGTAAAAATGTTCTTACCCATTAGATAAACAAAACAAGTTGAATGTTCTTAATATTGAAACATTTAATTATAACTTTTTCTTTAAAACATTTTTTTGTGTATATTATTTGCTATTACGTTAGTTTGTACATTACGTAATAGAATACATTAAATAAGTATCAAAATCAAATATTTTTTTGTATTACTTCTATAACCATAAGGTATAATATGTTTTAGTATATATATCAAAAGAACGAGTTTTATACACTCAAAGTTGAAATAGTTGAGTTTAATGATTGACTTTGAAGTTCAAAACAAAAAAATGAAGTTGCAGCCGCGCGTTTATAAAACTTATATTAGAAATTTTATGTGCACAGAACGAATTGTCTTATAAATTAAATTAAATAATAATCATATATTTTTTAAGAGGCTATGGGGGTACAATGTAGAAAAGCTAATGAAATAAAATTCTGTCTGACTTTTTGAATGAATCTTAATTGACCCGCTTAGCAGCCCTGCTAAAAACGTGAAGCTGCAGTATTTTCTTTTATTTTCATGTTACGGGTCCGTTGCCGAAACCGCTATATAATCCGCATAACTCGAACAAAACTAGTAAACGTAGAAAATATCTAGTCGTAATACGTAAATCGATAAAGAAAATATTGTAAACAATTAAGTAGTTAACGCTAATGGCATATGACATCATAATCACTATAACGATTTTTTTTTATTAAAAATAAAAATTATAAATGTAATAAAGCGTAATAAGATTTCACTTAGCTCTCTATACTTATCTGTACTTAAAAAATACTAAAACACCTACTCTTTGACAAAAAAATAATATAATAAGCATATGATAAAAAAAACTTCCTAATGCTGCAGCTTTAAGACAATTTGAAGATAGGGTGGTATGGAAGCAGCTCGTCACATTCTCCATCAAGATTTACCAGAGAGGGTACGACCTTCAGCAATAAGAACATGATGAAGAAAAAGACGAGAATATTAGGGATAGGAGAATAGAGGTAAAATCAAACAGCTAAATTCCTCTGATGAAAATTGCAAATCATTAACTAACATAACATAATATTTAAACAGCTACTATAATATATAGAAGTAAGGTAACTGCAAAAATAATTATAAAAAAAATATTAAACAGTATAAGTTACATAATAAATACAAACAAAGCCAAAAAACAGAGCATGTATAGCTATTCAACAAGTAAGGCGGCGCCCCACTCATAGGCGGCGCCTATAAAAGCTGAACACGAGGCTCGCAGTGAGGGACGCGAGCGTGAGGACATGCCACGCTGAAACTACGCTCTACGACGATCTACAACTTGAATTGTCACGTAAGTTTATTTTTTTTACTCAAAAATAAGAAAAAGCTTCTTATTTATTATAAATTTATGAAATATAAGGTTTTTAGCTTCGGTATTATTAAAAATTGATATAAGTTTTTAATTTAAATTCCAAAACTTAAAAATATTAGATAATTCGTTAGATTATTGGCATATAAAATAAATTATAAAATTATATTATAAAAAATTGCGGTTTTATGATTTCGAATAACTTTAAAGTAAATAAATGTTTGAAATTAGTAAAAATAGATGTAAATTTAATATTAATTAATATAACAAATCTACATTTTTACGTTTTTATAAATTTTCCAATAAGTGAGAACGCGTTTGTGAAACTCAATGTCTTTTTTTATTTTAAAAATCCAGCTAATCGAAAACTAAGGGTAGTTATTAGGGTATATTAGGCTAGTAACAAAAGAGTATATATTTTAGCAACGATTCTACGTAATACTTAAACATTTTTAAATTTTTTTTCTTAAAGTTACAGTTACCGCTTATACTTTTTACTTAATAAACCCCGTATACAAAGTTTAAAAAAAAACAGAATATATTAAATAACATACATAAATAAATTTTAATACCTCAGTACCTCCTATTACTTTACCCTCAACTAAAATAATCTTAAAGGAAACATTCTTCACGAATGATAAAATAGTTTTCAAATTAATAAGATATTTGGTTGTCGCGATTTGTACACATTCGAAATAAAACTATTGTAGTGGGATTAATTGTGTATACTTTAGTATTTTAAAATTCATTTAAGAAATCTTCTTTTTTTTGTAACCAAAGACGGACGGACTGTAAAGTCGAAGTGTAAAGTCGAAACGTTGGGTTTTCAAAAAGATAAAATTATAATGAAATGAATATAAAAACTAACATTTAGTACTTTTTAGAAATTGCGTTTGATAAAACTTTACTAAGCATAACCTTTTTAGTAGAAGAAAATTTATTAAAAAGCTTCAATCAAATTAAATAATATATACAGATTTTTTTAATTATTCAAGTTAAAATAATACAGATGTAAAAAGGTCTAATAGAAAAAAACTCAAAGTTTAGATTCCGTATATACAAGGTATTATATCATTTCACAGCGATCTACTTTCCCACTTTATCAAAAAAGGTAAAAGATATTTTGATTATAAATGAAAATAAGCTGAATAAGAATGGAATAAGTAAGTATGGATGGGAATAGTATAAGAAATGCTAATATATGACAATCAATATCAATTAATTCATATGAACACCATAAATGCAAAAACATTGCGATTTTCTTTTTAAAAAGCATCTGTTCAATTTCTCATCGACATTTAAAGTCGTATCACCGGAACTACCTTACAGCGGGCGTCCGTCAGCCTGACAATACTGATCTTTCTATATAAATTGACGATAGAAACGCACTTCAATGGTCTTGAATAAATATTATTTTAAATAATCTTATAATTTTAGGTTAAAATAAGTGACAGACGGTACAATGACGATTGTTTTAAAGGTTTGATTAATAGATAAGATGGCATTGTATACAAATCAAGGCAAGTTAGACAAGAATATAGAAATTTTCGTAGAAATTTCGAGGTTTTGGTAAAATAATTTATAGCCATTAAATGATAACAAATAGTTTAGAATTTCTGATACAAATAAAAATATTCCTACTGTTCATTGCAACAAATTAGGCCCTCGTGGCGCAGTGGGCACAGGCTTAATTATGAGGATATGAGATAATTTTGAGTTCGAACACCGCTTAAAAAATTCATTATACTTAAAAATGTATTTTGTATTCTCAGTTTAGTTAGGAAAGTCCGGGGTACACAATGTTTTTTAATTGAAATGAATTAAATGTTTCGAAAGCTGTAAATCATATACGAATATATGGAAGAAAAGGGTAGTAAAATCATAACAAATACATATAGTATAGATTACCTTTAGTTAAGTCAACATCTTATCTGTAAGAGATAAGATTTGTTATCTAATAGAAATGCCTTGTACAATATTTCAATACTTTTATAGCATTTAGAAAGTATTTTTAAAGAGTTCGTACCGAAATTTTATGTTTGACTGGATATGACGGTTGCAGGTTTTAATTTGTTAAATATGTGATGTGAAAATAAAAACCAACGAGTTTTCTATTTCGTGGCGTTGCGTTCCGCCAATCTACATACAATGACGGAAGAAAGATGGTGAATCGGAATAAAATAAAAAGCTAAATCTCCGGTCCGGATAGAGAGAACGCATTATTATTGTTAGCCACTTCCTCTGCTTGTATATAAAAGAAATTCATCCATTTTAAAAAGTAATATACACACCAAAATTATATACAACATATTTAAAGATATTTTTTTGAGCTTCACGCTTTTTCCGTCTTAGCTTAGTAATCAGAGAGAATATAGTGTCAAGACACTCCGTTATCTACTGTCCGCCCTGATTTGCGACGGTTTCTGTTTTTAGAGGCGGAACTCACCGCCGCACTTTGTCTTAGCAGAGCACTTAAATGAAAAGATTGTATACATATAAACATTTTTACGATTTTATTTCTTTATTGAACCTTATACGTAAAGAAGAGATATAAAATTATAAATTATAATAATTTACATACAAAAAGCGGATTCATGGCAAAGTAGCCATCTCTTCCAAATAACCTAAAGGGCAAAAAACGGTTATATTCGTAATTATATATCAATACAATACGTATTTATTTCTAAATTGTAATTAGGTTTGCCTTTTTGTTGACGCCAATGTGGCGCAGTGTGATAACAGATGCAATAGTTGTGGGTTCAATGGTCGCTCCGGTAAATAAATATATTTCAAGTATTTTCATCACTTAGGCCATCGTAGAAAATGGAGTCTTGACACTAGGTTCTCTCTGTTTGGCCTGATATGCGGGAAAAACTAAAACTTCCCATAAAAATATCCCAGTAAAGGCGGCATTAGGTTCAGCCACTAAAATAGGCGGAAAGTGGAGAACAGTGTTTTTTAAAAAAATATATTTATCCTTGTATTGTATTATCGCATCCGGACACACGTACAGTTTTTAAGCACTTTTTTAAACAGGAAATAGGTGGAAATAACATTGCAAGGATTTTATTAGGATAAGCACATTAATTAGAATTGAAGCATGCTGTAAAGTATTAGTATTCAGAGAGAAACTACTAGTGTCATGACACTGCGTTCTTCACTGTCCGCGCAAATCGAAACACAACGCCGTGTCTTGTCTTAGGTACAGGAGCGGAGAAATAAAAAAAAATTGTATTCCCGAGTAGGAATCGAACCCACAACAAATCACGTTTACAGACAGACGCTGTCACACTGCGCCACGATGGTCTCCAAAAAAAATATTATTCTTGTAATTTGCTAATATCATTTTAGTATATTCTAGTTTTTTAAATTAGATGTAACTTGCGCACTACACGTTAAGTAAGTAATAAATGGCTCCGAACATCTTCTTCAGAACAAAGTTTCTATCAAAGGGAAGACGTCGCGCGTTCAAAATATTTGACTTTTGAACGAACTTCTTAATTAATTTGACGATTACAATAAGTATCATACGTATTGTATATAAGAAGAAAATATCTACATATGTTCTTTTGCTCATTGAGTTTGGATATTTGCTAAATATATATAATAAAATATTGATTACAAACGTTTTTTTTAAGTATATTTTATTCCATGAAGTAAAGCCATTTGATACCGATATTCGACGAGTTGTATAAAAGCCCGACCATTTCATGGTAACAGCCATTTTAGATTAACTACAATACTGATTACAATTTCATCATAACTAAAGATATATTTCAAATAACAGCTCAATCGGACTCTAGAAAGGTCAAATTTAGCATGCAAGTTTAGACCCACACTAACTAACTAAATTAGTTAAGAGTCAATCCTACCCCAGAAATCAAGATATAGGGCAGTACGCGAGGCAACTAAGAAATCGTTGGCGGTAGTTTGATATAATAATTGTATCAACTGACAGTCGAATGGCACCTCGTCTACCTGTGACCACGGACTACTGTAAGTGTTCGAAACGTTGGGCTTCTAAAATATATTTTGGAATACTAAAAATTAATCCGGTAAAAAATAGTTTCATTTCTAAATGTGTAATAATCACGTAAATCAAAGATCTTATTAAGTATTAAGAGCTTCCAGTTTTTTGGTATAGCCAGATTATTATATTCTTACAACGGCAAATAAGTATACTTTAAAAACCAATAATAACATTACTCATTTACGGTAGGTACGTTTAAACACTATTTACTGAGCCCCGCAAAACAAAATTGATTGAATGAAACGAAAGTGGATGACAACTTTCGGTTTGAGAGGTTGAGGATCGAACCCTGTACTACTGAAAAACATTTTTAGAAAACGTATAAAAATTTGTCACGAAACACTTCTCTTCGAAACTATGAGTTCTACGTCCGGTTACGTCGATATTCCTATTACAACCCGTTTTTGTTGTTAGCGTGCAAATTTGTATACGTTTTCAAAAAATATAGTTCAATTACCTAAGTGTGTGAATAACACTTTCAAAAATGTTAAAAACCTTCACCACTTTGTAGAGACTAGCACTCTTCCAGTATGCCATGATGGCATTCTAACTTTAAAGTAACATTTTATTCTCATTAATGATATGATTATTATAAGTTTATATTAAAAAATCATTTTTTTAAACATATTTTTAACCGACGTAAAAGTCGGAGGAGGTTCTCAATTCCACACGTATATATTTATTAAATGTTAGACTTATATATTTATACAGATTAGATCAATTTTGATATATATCTTTTTAATGGATAGAGTATAGTTTTTGAACTAAAATTGTAACCGTGTATTATTATAATTGTAATATAGGGAGTTTATTTTTTTAGTTCTCTAATCTAATTTCTCTAATCTAATCTAATTTCTGTTTTTTATTTAAATATGGAATCGATGTACAAATCAACAATCGATGACTAAACTTAAGTCTAAATACATTGATATTCTATCAGGTTTTTACCTAGTAGTTCCAGTTTTATTTTCAATAAAAAACATAATATTGGTGAAATTTATATCCTTTTTTATCAATTTTAAAATGATCCAACTTTTAAGAAGCATTCATATCCTATTTCCTTTCCTCAAAGATAAAATATCCAGAATGATTTCGTTCAATAAATGTTTACATAACGAAAATGTCCTACATTCAAAACATACCATTTTATCAGTTCTTACTTATACATAGATTAAAATAACAAAAGGAACTAAAAAGGACTCGCTAAAAATTATTTTCTCGTCGTCAGGATGACAAGACAAGGCGTTCTGGCAAGGTTAAAAATGCTATGAAATATTTTATTTTTATTGGTCCGTGCATATTTCAAATATAGAGAAATGAAGTATAGAGATGCATGGCGTTTAGTTCCGCCACTCAACACGCAATAGGTTCTATTTGACTACCCTGCTATGCGTAAAGCTGAAAAAAAAGAGAAATAGATAAGTACAGGTGAAGCTGATAAAAGCCGTTAATACTAGAACCATAAACTGTCAAGCGCTCCACCGTAGTATATTCGATTCCCCCTCGACGAGATTCAATATACATAAGTAGTATATATATTTCAGTGTACTAAACAAACCGCAGCAAAAGCAAAGTTTAAATTCCCACTAGTGTGGTATTTAATAATGATGGTATTTAAATTATTTACATTTTCCTGCCTTGTTAAAATACAACACGTGGTGCTGAGTTCCGCCAATTAAAACAAAATGTCTTGAATTCGGGTGAAAAGAGAAAGAAGTGTCTTGACACTAGGTTCTCTAAATAGAGTAGGTTTATTATCGTTACATGGTAAATAATAATCATCTATGTATATATACGTATATACATATATGTATGTATCTATATTGTTCGCATTATTTGAAAGGCTTCCAATTTTTTAACGCTCGAGGACGTCGGATATGAAAATTAAATTCGTTAATTTATCTCAAAGAAGTCTCATTTTAACTTTCATCATTCGTGTAACACACTTGTTAATTGCTTTTGCTGTATTGTAGTGGAAAATTCTAAGAATAAGATCGTAATACACGAAGATATATTAAGAATGGACTGAATATTTAAATAGTTATGAGGAGTGTGTTTAATAGCTTTTTATAAAAAAAAACGCAATAACTCGGTGAAATCCGTAAGTCAATATGCAATCACTCCCTATTTGTATACTCTGCGTTTTAAATTTTTTATTTAATTATTAAAGAATGTTTATTTGTTGTTCTACGTAGTTTTTTATGCAATGAGCTCTGGAGTATAATTAATCCATTAAAAAAATACTATGAACATTGGACAAGTCTGTAAATAATTATGCGTGACCTAACATAAAACATATATACGTATCGAATTGAGTACCTCACCTGTTTTTCCGTCGGTTAAAAAGAGAGAACGTATTTATTTGTGTAAGTTGAAATAGAAAGGGAAATAGGTTGGAAAGTACTATTTGAAATGTTCGACTCCTGTATCTAATAATTCGAAGATTCATATGTCCTAGTTGCCCGTCCTAGTTAGCGTGAACTACGCGTTGCCTTAGCATATTTTCTATATATATATTACATAACGTCTATTAATACAAATGTTTGTGCAACATATGGTAACGTTAGAGGTTACTTTATTAACTCAGTGTGTTTTTATTGCAAATTGATTTACAATATAAATGAATACATAAGAAAAAAACATGGGCCCTAAACCCATTTTCACGAAAATTAATCGGACGGAGAAGTGAGATTTTTTTATAGTCAATGAAGCTACCCCACATTCCTTTTTTTCAGCTTCATGCTTTTTCCCGCATCGCAGGTTAGGCAGAGAGAATCTAGTGTCAATATTCTCCTTTCAGCACTTTCAGACTGAATCCGATTTATAACAAATATCCCTTTCTTATTTCTTTTAATTATCTATGATTGTGAAATAACTACAAGATATACCTATGGTGAACTACATATTTTGTACCTATAAGTATGGTATACCTTGTCACTTGTAAAAGTCACGCGATTTCACTTATGTCTATATACGTTACAAATTCTTCAATTAGATCTCATGGAAATGGAATTATCAATTCATAGAATTACGTGTAAATTGCGGTAAAGCGTCTGACTACAAACGCGACTGGTTCAATTCCCACTCGGTGGAATGATCTCAAAACGTTCTGCCTGTTCTGCGGGAAAAAGCGTGAAGCCGGTATTATTTACGCTATAGTTGTGTAGGTTGGATAAGTGTGATTGAACATGGTGGTTGAGTGCTTATAGTTGATTCAGGGGAATCTTATATTTATATAGGTCTTATTGTTAATATCACAGAGCTTTTTTCTGTCATATTTTTTTAAGCATAAAAGATAGCCTCCACTTAAGACACTCCGTTTTCGAATTTTCGCCCGATATCGAGACATTGCTTGTTGAGTAGCGGAACTCAACGCTGCGATTTGTCATAGCTTCAAGAGGGGGTAAATGAAAATGTTTTAATATAATCATTTCTTCAAGTGGGACCCACAACCAATGATTTCAGGTGCAGCGCTCAGTGCGCATTTTGTCTTGCTAAAATGTAAATAATTTATATATATATATATATATATATATATTGTATCATATCTCGCAAAAGAAAGGAGTTATGATATATAAAAAAGCTTATGTTACGTTATTTCTCTATGCATTAGGACCAGTATCATACTTAAAATATGTTTATAAAAACTAGACTCTTTACCACTGTGTCACACGGTATTTAATTAATTAAAATGCATTTACTTATTGTTGGTTAAGTTTAACTAGAGCAATGTCGTGTCAATTCATTTGTTTGCATAAACTTGTCATTCGGCATATGAATTGAATATTTGTTGAATATAATTGAGATAAGAAAACAATAGTTATATATAAGACTGGCGAAACTACAAGAAAACGGCGGGTGGGCTAAACCCCAAAATTAAGGTTTTCGCCCGCCCGCCGTTTTCAACATAATCAATAATTTTGCTTAAATTTATTATTTTAATGATTGTTACTTTTTTGTTGACAAAGTTGCGGTAGATCCATTTCTGAAATTAGAGTGCACAAACAAACAGACAAACAGAAAAAAAATATTATATTGATAATTGCCCCTATTAATATATATTTTTCATATATCTTCCATATACAGACAGTGATCAGTTACATTTTTATTATATATACAGATAAGTGGTAAGAGAGGTAAGAGAGTAAAACTTCGAGGACGCCGCCCTTTGGGTTACTAGAGCGGAGAAATAAAAATAATTATAATCAGTCCACCGAGTAAGGATTAAACCCAGAACAAAAAACAGCTTAACCAATTTAAATGTTGTTTCGACTATTGTGATTTGGTAAATTTTTCAAACATATAGTATTTATATAATTGCAATCGGTTCATAAATAAAAAAGTTATAACCATTTAAACCATACATACATTTAAGCAAAATTGTAATTTAACTGAGAATGCGGGCAAACGAAAAAAAACTAAACAGTTTAAATAATATCACATTTTATGTTAAAACTAACTGTCATTGTCTTTAAGGTATCACTTAAACCCAATAAATAAGTTTAAAGGCTTAAATTTATTATAAACAGTTACATTCTCTTTGACAGCTAAACTTAAGTGTATTTCAAGCCCCTTGAAGTAAATGCCAAATCGTTATAAGATACAAAATATATTTTTGCATATCTAACAATAATAGGATTATCTTAAAAGCTTAGTAGCATTAAAAGCTAAAGGTATTTTGAAACAGAACCGGAAGTTTAGTCTAAGAATAGGTAACGTAAAGTGCATTTCATTAGACTTGAGTGGTTTAAGTATAGAATTAGTTTGTAATTGATTATTATAAATAGTTATTAAGCATGTGTTTTAAGTGGCGCAGTGGGACAGTATCTTACTGTAATCGCGATTGGTCGTGGGTTCGTTTGACTGTAGTGGCTTAATCATGCCTAATTAAGAAAGATTCCTGTTCAAATCGTCTTAAAACTACAATCGATAGCTCAAACCTACACATATATTCCATGACTGTGCGCCTTCTCTATTTGACCTCATGATTGTCTCATCAACTGAGCGCGTACCTAAGTTTAGGCCAATATCAGCGGAGGTCTTTTCATACCACGATCTTATTTGCCTCTCGTAGAAATTACGTCGACCCAAAATAAAGTCGACGGTCGTGATGTGAAGATGTTTTAAGAACATGGACAACGAAAAGTTCATGCACGATCTCGGTCGTATAGACTGGGATTGCATATTTAATGCAAAAACTATCAACGAAAAATTCAATATTTTTAATTCTATTTAGATTTTTTTTGATATTCACGCATCGCTACGGCCAAGTAAAAATAAAACGTCTCCCTGGTTAATTCAGGATATTAAGTTGATTATGGCAAAATTAAATTCTGCAAAGTCAAAATATAATAAAAGTCCTACAGATGCCACCTTGCGAAAGTACAAAAAGCTACGGAACATATGTAATAGGACTTGCAAATATGCTCGATGTAATTATATATTTTCACAAATGAACTCTTAGTTTATTACCAATGTTAATTTGATGGTTAATAGCGTTAAAACCATTATCACTTTCTAATCTGTCAATTACTGTGTCATATCTATCAAGTCTGATGCTACTGGGTATGATGATATATCGCGTATAATGAGTATGTTTTCGTGGTCACCCCATGTTGCTTAGCTTAGTCGAAAGTCGATATATTCTCCGCTATAGGTTGACTGTGTAGATAGAAAAATCTCTTTCCCATAAAAAATAAAATATCCTTGGCATACTCTACTCTCTCCTGTCCGCTATATTACGCATATATTACGCTGATTTGTTATTTAGAGCACAGCAACTGCTTAGTAATCTTGAGCGACTACAAAATAAACAATAAGATCGATCTTTAGATTACGGAAGTAGGATTATATGTCACAATACCGCAAGCAACTAAAGTGGCTGACAATTAAACACCGACTTTGTATACATTCCCTCACTCTCCTTTATGCCCCCCTTTACCATCCGCTTACTCCCTCGAGGAACGGTTCAAGTTCTTGTGGTCGAACACCCTACACACCCAGCACCTCAGTTCCCGTTACAACAAACTCCTTGACATACCTTTGTGCCATACGAAATGCTATGGTAACTCTTTTACTGTATAACAGTTAAACTTTGGAATGCTCAATTAGTTGGGATATTTAAACGCCGTCCCAAACAGTACTATTTAAATCAAGACCCATAAACGGACCTTATAATACTTTATGTATGTATACTTGCTTATGTACGCGTATATGTATGAATATGTGTATAAATCTAAATTTAATATTATATATAAGTATATTTATACTTATATAAATATTTTTTGCACCTTTCTGCGTTCTTTACCAACGAATCTCTTTTCCATTATTGGTCGCCTCTAAGTTGGTTATAGCGATAAGGGCTTTAATTATTATTTATTTTCATTTCTCCGCTCTGGTGAACAAGACAAAGCGCGGCGTGGAGTTCCGCCACTCAACACGCAATTACTCAATTTCGGGCTGAAAGTGGAACGGAGTGTCTAGGCGTGGGAAAAAAACGTAATGCTGAAAAAAATAATATTTTTTTTTCTAATGAAATAACTGCAAAAACTGTAGTAAAATTATTGCTTTATAACTGTTATGTTGCTTAGCTCGTATACTATAGTGGTATGTATAATCCATAGTTTCTTGTCCTCTTGAAGTTCCTCTAAGTTAGAAACTTATATTTATAATGAACATGGTATTTTAAAATCTAAATTCTTGACATTAAAAATATACAATAATTTACTTAATATAATCTAGTATATATGTAAAACATAAATAAAAAAATATATAAAATTAAAACTACTTTTCCGAAATATCAAATATTCTATCATAGTTTAGTTTAAAAAATGGTTGGAACGTTAATGTATTTAATGAACAATGAAAATGCTGATCTAATGTGTCAATAGATATCTGTTGAGTGATCTCTATAAGTATAATGAACTAAATATCATTTAATTTAACAAATATTTTAATTTTTATTTAAGTACAAATAGTGTTTGAGACATTGAATTCGAGACATTGCGTGTTGAGAGGCAGAACTCAACGCCGCGATTTCTTGTCTACAAGCGCGGAGAAATGAAAGCCTATGCCACTCAATATTTGCACAACTAGTTTTGGTAATTGGAAATAATCAAAGAACTAATATGAACATTGAGTACGGATTCAAACTCGAAAGTACTTGCAAGATGAGTTGCCAAATAGTTACCAATATATATATATATATATTTTTAATTTGAACAAGCAAGCTGCTATTAATAAACAAACCTCTATAGGTTTGTATCTATATATACGAGTGCTTATTAATTTGTTAGTCCTTATGTATAGTCCATCAAAACACATTTTACATACAAATGTTCGTATAAACAAACAGACAGCGCTGTTACAACATGTAACCCAGCATGATATTCCGACAGAGCTTTCAAATGAAAGCTACGCCTCATTTTGCAAAGCTCCATAAAGATATCAAACAATGAATAGTCGACAAAAGAGTTTTAATTACAATTTCACTGATAATAATGAGGAAAATATTGTAGTTTGTGAAGGTATAGTTTTTGATTCATCATCACTAGTTAGTTGTTAGCAGGAGTTCGTAGGTTTTAAACAAATTATTAGCAATTTTTTGGTGCTTAGTATGAATGTATGTATTAATATTAAGTGATAGCCCCGTAATTACCTTGGCAACGTGCATGTTACTATATAGATAAGTGTATGTCAAAGACATAGTAGTAGGTAGTGTGTGTAATATTTATATTGTTAACTAGCGACCCGCTCGCGGCTTCGCCTACGTAAACTACATGAATAAACTATATCGATTTATCACCCGCCCGCGTTCTCACTGAAATTGCAAACTGCTTAAATTTATAACTTAAATGGTTGTAACTTTTTTGTGTATGCACCAATTGAAATGAAATAAACACTAAAGGAAAGTTTACCACAATACAATAGTCAAAATGCATTTATATTGGTTAAGCCGTTCCTGAGATTAGCGTGCACAAAGAAACGGACAAACAGAAAATTTTGATTATATGTAAAGATTTCATGTATTTGTAATGCATTGTTATTAGGAAAAATATCGATTTTCTCTTTATTTATACATATAAAGTTTAAGTATGCCAAATTTCATACGTTTGCAAATACGGCAACCAACTGCCTGGTATATTATATATTCTGGTGCGCGGAATAATTTTACACTATGTTTTCTTCGCGTAACCTGCTAGTAGCGTACCGGTCTTTGAAAATGGTGTGAAGTGAAGGCAGTAACGAGTTTCACTGCCTGCAGAATGTAAAGTGTATATTATGACATTTTGAAATTATTTTAAAATAAAAATCAAAAAGCAAAATGTGCTAAGCTCAGTTTATTTCATAATTTTTCCGTTACTTTCTTTGCACAAATTGCACTTTAAACTAACTCTAAAGCTTCTAAAAAACTTTGAACTCTCATATTTATTCTAAAAACATTTAAAGTTTCGATTCAAGTCCATTAAAATATATAACACAAATGATAACAAAACATAAGCTTACTCGAGACTCGTACTAGCATATATCAAAACCAGAAACACCGACTAAAATGCTAAGCAGGTCATTAAGAGACACAAAAACTATTATACAGCCTCATTTATAATACCCTTGCCTTTTAAATGATGTCATATTTATAATCACTATATACATAGTATAAGCAGTATTCACCCTCCACCCGTGTCTGTCTGTTTCTAAACTTTTTTCTTTTAACCCACGTTGATGCAGTTTTTACTGTTATATGGATAATTTTGTTACCGAAGATTTTTTACATACAAAACATTTTAGTTAAATATTTGTATAAAAGACAAAATTTTATATTTGGAACATGAAACTGTCAAAAAAACATTTTCCAGTTATTACATTGCAAACGCCGTTGTAACCGTGTGTGATACATCAAAATAATGTGCTACGAAAATTTGTACAGTAAAAAGGCCTACAGAAAATCCCACAACAGCACATATCTATTTCCTAAGGTTGACTCACAGTATTTACCATAAAGTATATAAATATTTCTTATTTGCAAAAGCTTATTTCTCTTAATCATTATTAATCCTTATATCCAAATAAGTATATTACACGCAACCAAAACAAACCCTTGCAGCGAAATGGAATCCAAATCATTTTTTATTTTTATTCCTCCGCTCTGGTAATTCAAATTAATTTTCATTATACCATATTTAGAATACGTATAAAAATGTTTCATGTTTCGTTTCATGTGGAAAGTGGAGAATGGAGTGTTTCGATACTAAGTTTTCTCTACTTGCCCTGCTATAAGCGAGCGATATGTGAAGCAAAAAAATAAATTGTCGACAAATGTCAGTTACTCATATTTTTAGAAAACGTATAAAAAGTTCAACGCAGCGGATATGATCCCGGGCCTCTTGGAAACCCTTCAAGCGCTCTGACCGCTAAGACATGCGTTCTACATTCGGCTACGTCGAAATTCTTATACTTATTACAACTTATATTTGTTGTTAGTATCTGTGTAGAGAGATTTTTACAAATTTCTGCTACCCAAAGATTACGTCACGTCATAATCGTTTGGCAAGAGAGAATGCTGTTTATTAAATATTTTTAAAAAAATTAAAAAAAAATTTATACGTTTTCTAAAAATGTTTTTCAATTCCTGGGTGTGTGAATAACACTTTAAAAAATGATAAAAATGTCAGTTAAAAACTCTTTTTGATATTATCCAAGAAAATATATTCGAATATTTCACACGGACAGCGTCTGACTGTAATCGTAATTGGTTGTGGGTTTAATTCTCCCTAGGATCATATATTTTTTTATTTGTTTACTCTGTTGAACAAGGCAGAGCCCAGCGTTTAGTTCCACCACTCAACGCACGCAAAATCTCGAATTGAGGCAGAAAGTAGAGAACGGACTACTGTTCTATGCGGGAAAAAGTGTGAAGCTATAAATATAAAAATATTTCTATACAATTCATTAGTTTTAATTTTTTGTTAAACAATGTAATTTTAAAAACAGTAAAATATTACTGCAAATTTTGTGTTTTTATAAGAGCTTACCTTGCGTTCTAAAACAATGAATATTTAGATTTAATGTGAGCTCACATTACTTTTTCACCTTTTTTTAACAAATGAACTATTAATTAACCTTTTATGAGGCTGTTATAGTCTAGTTGTGTAGTGGTTGATTGTTCATAGTGTATGTGGGTTCAATTTCCGCCCAATACAATGTTTGTCTATGTATAATTATATTCATATGTAAAACTCATGAGTTACCCACTGTCTGATTAACCGTTCTCTATACAACGTTTTATAGTATATAGACAATGCAAACGAAGTCGCGAGCTATAATTAGTAAAATATAAGAAGCATTGCATTATTAGGTTCCGCCTGTCAGCATAAGGCAAATTTACCAAACCCGTAGCATCAGCAAAGATAATAAATTTTACCACTGAGCATGGTTAATTACTTGTTCCTAACAACAATTTACCACACGTAGCGAGCTAAGTAATTTTCGTTCATTAAAACAGCTTGTTCGCTCTTGTTATGCTTGAAATTTGAAATTCTGAAGTAACAATTGTATTGTATAGTTATTTCCAATTCTATATTCTATATTTTGTGAACGTTATTATAACATATTTATAGTATCAGACAATGATGTTTGTGAGTTCGATTCTAGCTCAAAATAATACATTTATTTACAAGAGAATGTAGATATTAAAGTTATAAAAAAGTTTAGATTTTGTGCAAACGCTACTGGTTGATCCCCACCCGCAGGAATTTATAAATAATTTCCATTTCTCCGTTCTGGTTAGACAAAGGGCGGCGTTGAGGTCCACCACGCAATATCTTAATTCGAAAACGGAATGTCTTGACATTTATGTCACACACTTATGTCAGAGAACCTTATTTCTCTATGAATATTTTACTATAACAAACCTTCTCAACTAAGCCACGATCATGTCCCTATAAAAACTTTGTATTTTTGCGATTTTTATATATTTAGAACTACAATATATTTACCAGATTAATCGATTATATTTTGGTATTAAAAAATACATTTTAGAAAACCCGACGCTTAGAACACGCGCGTACTGCCCTGGATACGCCTCTTTATTATATTTGTATATCTACCATTATTTTTTGCAGAAAGAAGAAAAGTAAATATATAGTAAAGCACGTATCTCATAAAGGTACGCCGCCACAATGAATAACTCGTACAAAATATAAATTGGCATTTTCGTAATATATGAAATAATATTGTAAATTTTAATATTTGTGAAGATTTTTATTATTACCGAATTTTTGCTCACAACTTCGTTTGCAATGCCATGAGGTCATCGTGCCGCAGTGGGACATTGTCTGACTGTAAATGCGATTAGTTGTGAGTTCGATTCCGATGCGGGGCCTTTAAAAATATTATTATTTCTTAGTTTTGATACCTGAGACAACACGCAGTGTCTCAACTTCAGGAGGAAAGCGGAGAACGAAGTGACTTGACACAATGTTCTATCTAACAACCCTGCTATGCGGAAAAAACGTGAAGCTGCGAATAAAAGCTATTTTCAGTTTTTAGCTTCCACAGCTGAACTAATATACGTAAATATATTTATCCCGTTCCCGTAGGAGATTCGAGGAATAATCTCTTAATAAAAGAATGTAGACGCCCAACTCTAGCTTTTTACTCCACTTTTCTTTTCCAGCCCATATGCCTCTATGTCTGAAATTGTAGATTTATATATAGTAAGTACCTGGTATGAGAGAAAAACCGTTAAGCTGAAGAAAATATGATAACAGTTTCATATAACTGCATAACATATTTAGTTTTCATTAATATCTGTTTAATACATTATGGCGGTATATTGTACTCAAATATTCAATTATCCTTCTTTACATGATATGTGACTTGATAGTAATACGAGTGTTGCATATATCTAACAAATATACATGATACGCCTTAAATGCGAGAATGATTAGATAACGTAGCTTTCCCCAAAAGTGCCACTATATAGGATTCCTTCCACGAAATGCCTACCACGAAGGCTTATAAGGGCTTCATTGTAAGGTAAGTACTGTATGTATCACACCCTCAGAGCATAAATGACCTAAGTCGAAATTTATAATTTTTGAGGAAGCTTCATACTAGCTTTAAATGGGCTTTTTAGTGTGTGTTTAGCTGAATCTGAATTTCTAAGTTATGTCGCTTTTATTCACACAATATATTATGTACCCACATATGTTTATATATAGAAAAATGAATGAAAGTTGAAACAATGTTATATTTTGCTTTATTTTTAATAATTTAGTTTAAGGCCATCGTGGCGCAGTGGGTCACCGTCTGACTGTAAACGCGATTAGTTATGGGTTTAATTTCCACCCGGAGAAATAATTAAATTTTAAAAATATTTTCATTTCCTCAACACGCAAAGTCTCGAATTCAGGTGGAAAGTAGAGGACGGAGTATCTTGACACTAGGTTATCTCTGACAACCCTGCTATGCAGAAAGCTGCTACAATAGTTAAGATATGAACGTTCCTCCGAATGAGAATCGGGTCAATAACCAATCGCGTACACCGTTAAACCCTCACATAATGCGCCACACTGGCCCCAAAATGACTTGGATATAAAGTTCCAAACTGTTAATTTGTTGAAATATGTAGGATTTGGGAAGCCAGAAAATTTGATAAGTTTCAACATAAACATAAGGTAGGACTATAACCTTTTAACCCATACATTTTCATTCACGTCAATTTGTGATTTCACAAACTTGGTCGTACTGTCTTGGGGTACGAAAAGTTACTTACTATTTAGAGAGGAAGAAACAAAATAAGTCAGTCAAGTTATTTATTAAAATATTCATATTGAAATATAATAATAATAATATACAATTAATATAATTTAGTATATACGCGATAATTGTGGGATCGATTTTTACTCGGGGGAACTTTTATATATATTGTCTAGAGTGGAGAAAGAGGTAGTTTCTCACAAGGAACTCATTGCCCACATTATAAGGTACAGGAAATAAATAATTACATATCCAATCACGAATCACACATCCAATATCGAATAACGTAGACTGCAAAATGCATATAATATAACAATGTTTTCAAACATTGAACATCGAACACTTTTTTATATTATACAAGCTTTAATAAGCTTTTGCATACAGTTATAGTTGTAGGATGCAACAAGTGCTCTACTCGTGACGCAGCTTGTTCCGTTCTGATTTCCCCTTTCATTATTTCCGCTGGAACTTTTTCATTTATATATAAACTAGCGACCCGCTTGCGGCTTCGCCTGTGTAAAACGACATGGCTAAACTATTGAGCTTTGCGCCCTCCCACATTCTTTATCAAATCACGAACTTTGTTTAAATTTATAATTTAAATGGATGTAAGTTTTTTGTTTACAAACCGATTGATATGAAATAAACAGTAAATATTAAGGGAAGTGGAAAGCCGTTTCTGAGATTAGCGTGCACAAACAAACAGAAAAACCGACAAACAGAAAAGAAAATTAAAAACCATTGTTTTGGGTTCTATTATATTGATTAGTGCCCCTAATAATATATTTTTCTCATATATCTTCCATGTACAGACAGCGACCTGTTACATTTTTATAATATATATAGATATCCACTTTTAGAATCATATTCTCTTGATATTATTTGTATGCTATGCACATTGTATATAATACCACAATATATCCCATATGGAGGCCGTCGTGGCGCAGTAAGACAGTGTCTGGCTGTAAACGCGATTGCTTGTGGGTTTGATTACCACTCGGGGGAATGATAATCAAACTCAACAGGCAATGTCGTAAATTCCGACGGAAAGTGAGTCTATGTGGAAAAAAACGTTAATATTGAAAAAAACCTAAAGTACTGGAAAGAGTATTTAAAAATATTGCATTCAATTTTAAAGGTCAATATGCACACATACCCGTATATGACCATTTTCATTGGTTTATAACGGTATCACGCATATAATGGTATTTATATTTTACAATATATTTTCAATTTCCTTTTAATATAACTCTTACTCATGTAAAACTACTCTTCAATATTTAATGTGATACGAGCTCCGTTATATTTTAATCAAAATGCCTATTGTGCGAAGGTCAAGCAATAAATATAATTTGAAACAGTCGTCCATACACGAATTTCAATAGCATTATAAAAAAATCCGTAGGTTATACCTAATTTATTTTTGAGGACATCATGGCGCAATGGACAGCGTCTGAGGTTCGATTCCCACTCGGGGGAATGATTTTGAAATATTTTCATTTCTCTGCTCTGGTTATAAGACAAAGCGCGACGTTGAGTTCCGCTACTTAACTAGACACTAGGTTTTTTCTGTACTATCCTGCTATGTGGGAAAAGCGTGAGGCTGAAAAAAAAATATTTTTGTACAAAATAAATATTTTCTTTTACCTTCACACCATTATCGCGTCTTATATAGCATGCCTACGTATGCAATAACCATGATGTGTAGAAAGGTTTATTATTAAAAACTGTAGTAAATATTTTTTTAAATATCTCTGGTATGCAGAAATTTTAGTGTATATGCTATGGCTGACGCTTGCTAGATGCTAGCGGGAAAAACATGAAATTAAATTGAAAATTTCCTGAAATTCCAGCCAAAACCCCGAATTTAATTGTAAAAAGTTCACGTAAACTAAATTGTGGAGAACCACTAGCCTAATGATATTTTGTTTCGGTTGTTAGCTCACTATTACAATCCGCCATTTTAAATTAAATATATGGCGGAAACTGATGCTGAAAATTTTCTAACGAGTCCAGAACGTTGAGAAATTTAAACACTTTCCCGAGAATCGAACTTGTAACCATCACATAAAAGCATCACAGTTTCTTCTGTATAGCAGGGTAGGCCTTACCTCTACCTTTTATCCGAAGTCAAGACAATACGCCACTCTTTGTGTTTTACTGGGCATAGAATCCACAACCATAATGCTTACAGATAGTAACTTGCCCACTGCGGCACGATGGACTTAAAAACGTATTTAATTTATAATTTTCAAACGTCTTAAAGACAAGTGTTCATACCTACGAGCATTGTCAACAAAAAGGTTGCTGTCACCGCAAGAGAATAAATTTTACTTGATTCCGTTTTCTTCTCTCAATTCAATTGTGTTGGAATCATTCAAAATGTATTGTACCTCTGTCTCTGTAGAGTTGTAGGCTTGAATTCTATTTTTTCGTTACAAAACGCAACAATGCCAATGTGTATGATTGATCGATGGTTTTTCTTTGTATACAATTATGTATCGGCGGTAGCTAGTTCAATTTCCTAACGTTTGCATACACAGATATTTTCTGTATTTACAGATTGTTTTCTGTATATACAGGTTTTAGTCGGTATGTAGAATTAGAATTTCTTTTTTATATAGGTATTGATTGATATATTGCCTAACTGGGAACCGAACACAACGCAACTCTACCTAGTGTCTGTTAGATATTTTATGTCAAGACACTCTGTTCTCCACTTTCCGCCCGAAATTAAGACATTGCGGTATGTGTGGCATTTGTCTGGCAAGGTACCAGAGGGGGAAAAATGAAAATATTTAAATATATATCCCCCGAGTGGAAATCGAATTCACAACCAACCGCCTTTTCAGTCAAACGCTGTCTCACTGCGTCACAATGGCCTCATATTAGAACTATTTTAAACTCTTTCTTTCTTTCTTTAGACTCAACCTTCAAAACCTAAGTTATTCAATTAAAATTGAAATTAAACTACAACTTTCATATTGTTTTAAACGTTCTACGTTAATTGACAAATCATTCGTTGAAATAACTTCGATCTGCTTTCTGTATTGAAAGGAAACATTCCATTCAAATGTAATAATAATAACGCACAATTATGATTTTAATTAATGTGATCGTGGCACAGTGGGACAACGTCTGATTGTGAAAACGCGATTGGTTGTTGGTTCGATTCCCACTCGGGGGAATGGTTATAATTAAATACTAGCGACCCGCTCGCGACTTCGCTTGCGTAAACTACATGGCTCAACTATTTAGCTTTTTCGCCCGCACACGTTTTCACTTAAATCACACAATTTGCTTAAATTTATAATTTAAACGGTTGTAACGGTTTTTTGTTTATGAATCGATTGAATTGAAATACACACTAAATGTTACGGGAAACTTACCAAAACACAATTCTATTTAAATCGGTTAAGCTGTTTCTTAGATTAGCAGAATTTTGCACAAACCGATTATCAGACAAACAGAAAAGAAATATAAAAATAATTGTTTTGGGATCTATTATATCGGTAAATACCCCCAATAATATTTATTTTCATATATCTTCCATGTATAGATTTTTATTTCTCCGCTCTGGACAAAGTGCAGCGTTGATTGGTTGTGTGTGGGAAGATTCAAATCTTACTAGGGGAAAATTGGTATAAATATAAAACCGAAAGTCAAATAAATTGCCGTTAAGTTATGCTAAGCAGATAGAAATGGAGAAGTGAGTTGGAGTGGAGTTCACTTACTTTTATTTCAAACTAGAAAATATGGGAAATTTGAGGTAATAAACAAATTTCTATTAGCCTTGGGATTTTTTTTCATACAAAAAGCTTTAGATTTCTTAGAAAAATACAAAAAAGGGCCAGAACTCGACGTTATAATTCATTCACTTAGGTATCGCGACGCAGTTAATATCAATAAAACCTTATCTAAAGCGGTAACTCTTAATACCGGAGTTAACACACCCCCTTAAGAAATGATTCAGGATTTTATATTTAAAAAAACCTACTTTACGTACATTTTTGGGTAAAAATGTTTTCTTATTAAGGAAATTTATTTGATAGAAGTAGAAGACAGAGTGTCTTGACTCTAAGTTCTTACTGCCTAGTATTGCCTATGTGGAAAAGGTTGTAAATCTGAAAAACAAAAGAAAAACATTGAAGGACTAAGTGTGTAGTGTCAAAGGATGTATAAATAAAAAATTAAAAAAAGAGGTAAAATAATTATTTTACATATAAATATGTATTTCTGTTATGCCTTGGAAATATATATATTTGTCAGTTCAAGTTCTCGAAACGCGTTTCGTCATTTTTAAGTTTTACAGGTTGATTTAATCCTGCAGATCGTATTTTCAGAAGTCTGTTTCTATGACTTTTGATTCAGATAAGATTTATGGGTCAATTTTAAAATTAATAACTTGAAATCATCATTACAAAAAATGTATGCTAATACGAATAATCTTTATAAATCATAAATCCTTTAAAGCGATTGTGGTGCAGTTGTGGGTTAATGCCCACTTTGGGGCATTCTATTTGTCGCATTGTTAAGACAACCCGCGGTGTTCCGCCATCCAACGGTGAAAGGATCTGAGAATGAAATGCTCTAATATTAATTTCTCTAGGTAGGGTGTGAAAATAGGTTGAATTTAAAATATAAAGCTGAAAAGTATTGTACTTACAATAAAGCCACTTATAATTTGTTGTGGAGAATAAATATATTTTATAACTTTCACACAAGAAACAAAAATAACACCAATAAATAAATAATTTAATTAATTCATCGTAGGCCACTCAATTAAGTGGGTTGCTGAATAAAGAGCATTCGTATTGCAACAATTCTCTCATATGTGTATTTCAAAAAGTTTTAAAACTCAAATATAAACAAGTACTAAAAGTAATAATTGCAATATTTCTATTCATTCAGTAAACGATAGACGAATTTTGTACCTAAACTACAAACTTTTATATGTGAATAGAAAAAAAACCATTAAATTAGAGACCATTGTCACGTAGAGGCACAGCGTCTGAGCAGGCGGTGGTTGTAGGTTCGATCCTAAATCAGGTGAGCTATTGAAATAATTTTTATTGGCCTGCTTTAGTAAGACAAAGCGCAGTGCTAAGGTCCACCATTCAACACACAATGTATAAAAGTGAATAACGGAATATCTTGACACTAGATTTTCTCTGCCTGCTCTGATATGCGTGAAGAAGTATGAAACTGCATTTAACTTCACTGAATACTTTAAGCCGTCGCGTTCAATTACCACTGAACTACGCGACGATGGCTTGAATGCAATAAAATATTTTTAAAAATAATAATGTATAAACTTCAACCAGTTTAGTTACTTAAGTATTTACTTTATAACATTAATAAGATATTCAGTAAGTACTATTCACGTAACTTCAGTTTTAGCTTTAGAGAAATTAGTGTCAAAACATTCCGTTCTCCATTTTCCTCCCAAAATTGCGATATAGCATATCGCAAGATTTACGACCGAGAAATAAAATAATTTAAACAATCATTCCTACGAATGGGGATGGAACCTACAACCAATAGCGCTCCCACGCTGCTGCAAGCAAGCAAGCTGCAATAGCTGCATCCACGACGTTACATTTACATAAACTATTAAAAAATAAAAAAGTTACAAGCAAAATGCTTGTATAAAAATCTATTTAAGTGTAAACATTATAACTTTACCACACACTTTAAAAGCTCGTAGCGCCGGCGCCGACCGATAAAGATGTCGTAAAATTGTATATAAACTAGATGTAGAGTACTAAACTGATGTAATGATACGCCTTAATAAATCGTGGACCTATAAAAATTGTAGATATTAAATCGGATGATTCAATGTATTAATAAAAATCGTATATAAAAAAGAAAGTAGCTTCTAGTAGCTCCGAATCCGAGAAACTGCCTGTTGAGGGGCGGAACACAACGCCGCGCTTTGTCTCGACACTAGGTTCTTTCTTACTACCTTGCTATTCGAGAGAAAACTGTAAAGCTGAAAAAATTAAATAAAACTCAGCTTTTTTATTATTTTGTTAAAATTCAAATATTTTTTTTCCAAAAATTTATAAAACGTGATGTTCAATTTTTTTGGTAATAAAATACTAAAACCAGAATATTTTAACTAATTTGCTCTCGTATTTAGGAAATATTTAACGGTTAACTTCGTTTAACGCCTCTTTTAACATTTCTGTGCAAAATTTTAGTCAATCTTGAAATTCATACAATCATTTAATTATATATTATTTTTAAATAGTACAGAAACCAGCAAATATTGATATTTTTTAAACATACTACTACTGCTACATGAATTTTAATGCTACATGAACAACTGCTTCTTATTTGCTATAATTTCTGCGTTTTTAAACTACTTAATCTTTTTTGATTTTTGTAAATATTATACTTATTATTAACTTTGTTAAGTTATTACAACTATTTTTGGTTTTACGCATGTCATACGTTTTTACGGAGTAGGCAAAGAAAATCAGATTTCGCCTATTATAGAGACTTCCTTAACATAACGCCGCAACTACCATATATTGAATAATAAATAAAATAAGCTTGTAACGCCAAGTTACCGCCTCCAAATACAAAATAAGTATTGTATGGGTCTGAGTATACGCATATATAATACAATTCCTCAACCTATGTTCGATTTGCCACTACAGAAATTTTAAGTCACTATAAAAACAAAATTGACATTAAAGATTTTAATCCGTAGAAGAATATTTAAAGGATATAAATGTGTGGAAGTTATATGATATGAGTTGGTAGCAAGTTAGCTACCACTCTATTAAATAATAAAATTGTAACTTTTATATTTTTGAAAAGAACAACTGTTGAGTTTTTCGCCTTCCGAGCCGGTGGTAGCTTTCTGTTCCTTCGACGATTCAAAAGTGTAGGCAAAAGTCTATTTGAATAAAGCATGTTTTAAATTTAATATAAGCGTTTCTTCGAGTCACGATGGAACCCACAACCAACGTATATATTAAGACACTTTTCAACTGCGCTAAGGGGACCTATTGGTATTAATTTACCTTATTTGGTCAGCATTTGCCAGTACAAAGTGGGCTTTGTAATCCATTACTCAAGTGAGGCATGTCTAAATGTAAACATTAGTGCGGTTATATTGCTAATCAGGTCTATTTGTGTATGGTAAAATATTATATTATGACAAACAAATATACATTAAAATAGTTCTTATATTGAAGAAACAGCTTTTCGCTTTTTCCCTCATAGCAGGATAGACAGAGAAAACCTTTTATATTGTGTTTATTGTGACTTAAAATTACTGTAATGGCAAATCGAACATAAGTTGTGGAATTGTAAATGTAATTCCCCAAATCGATCAAATATATTTAGAAAAATCACTCTTCGTTATTCCCTTTGAGTAAAAGACTTGGCTTTAAAGCTCCAACTAATGCGGTGCAATGTTTAACAATTATCATAAGCTTTTCGCTATACTTTATACGAACGACTATAGTGACAATTTATTTTAACTGTGACATGAGTGAACGTTCTAATGTGTTAATATAATCAGTTGATTGGTAAAATTGTTTTGAAAAACAAAACTTATTTTTACAAAACTTATAAAAATTGGAACGCAGCGGAATTTGAACCCACATCTCTTGGAAAACCATAATTCTAAACAACTTTTAAAAAATATCCTTCATTTATCAGAATTTATATATGTACTAGAGACCCGCTAACTATAGCTGTTTTGCCTGTTTGGCGGCCTTTTCTTAAAAAACTAAAAATAATGGTAGAAAAAGTAGCCTACGTACATCCCAACACCCTCAGGTATCTTTATAAAATTTAATCACAATCGGTCACAGACAGACAGACAGACAGACAGAGTTACTTTCACATTATGATATTAGTATGGATATAGTAAATCTATATCATTTAGCTTCTCCAATTACTCGAACCCTCATACATAAGTGTCGTCAATAAAAGATAATAAAGCTATAACCTTAATAGTTAACTCCTTGATTAAATATGCTAATGGAATGGCATATCGGGCGGTTCTTGTATCAAACATTGTATATAAAATGGTGGCAATATAAGGTTATAAGGTCGTAAACGCAATATAATATATAGAAATAGTAAAAGACTATATATTTTTAAAAAAAGGTAGGGACCTCTCTTACAATAGCGGAGGAGACACCAACTTTTGACATGGTAAAAAAAAGCACATTGGAGTCCAATCTTAGCTAAGACTATGGTGTCTTTCTTTCCGGGATATTATTTCTGCTTTCGCTAGGAAAACTAAGTAAATTCAACGTTATTCCGAATGAGCTTTGAATTAATAATAAATAAAAATTATTGAGAAGAATTAATTACGGTACTTTACGTCACGTTAAATAACCGGTCCAAGACAAACATCTATCATGACCAGATTGGATAGCTCTTTTTTTATGTCAGACAGATAACCACCTAGGGTGAATTTTTTCAGTGGCTTTTTTTGGACTGTTATTTTTCTATCTTTATTGTTAAATGTTTGAGTCTGCGCAGTTTCCCACTTATTTAAATAAGACCTATTGGATAGTTCGGAAATTATGATATGAAATTTTAACTAAAACAAGCTCTTATAATTTATTAAGTTGGAAATTCATCTCATTTCCTTATTCGTGAAAAGATACAGCAGGTTTATCAGTTTAATTTGTAGTCAATGACTCCTTTGACAGTAAATTCTATTAGAAAATTAAAAAGTTATTTTGTCAATGTAAAAATGTCAATGCAGAATTTATAAATGCTTTATACAATGCGTGTGTGTGTGTGTGTGTGTGTGTGTGTGTATCAAGCAAGTTTGTTTGAAGTTCACTTTATGTGGTTAGGTTAGCATTGTTAGTTTAGGACAATGGACTTTTCTTAAGAACTATTTTGTACCCGAGCCTTTTGAGATTGGATAATATAATTTATGATAATATAATTATAATAGTAATTGTGGATATCATTATTTAGTTGTTTTTGTCAAGTCACTACGAGTCAATTGTCAACGATAGTAAGGGGTTCATGTGATATTGAGTGGCGGAAGTCAAAGCTGCCTCTTGTGCTATAAGAAACTATTATTCCACCGGGTGGAAATTGAACCCACAACGATATTAAAGAGACGACGCAGCTCCGAGTGTTTTTGTGCAACTCCTTAGGGCTCTTTACTAGCCTAATCTAGTCATAGTTTCATGGCTTTTTTTGTTACCTTCTGCCGTTTAATATTTGGGGGGAAATTATATTTGGGTATATATGAACAGTTATTTATGTAATACTAATATTAAATGATATTTGTTAAACGGCATTATAATTTTCCCCCACATATCTAGCATTTAATAAAATACTAAATACTTAATGTGCATTTATATTTTATAGTATTTTATATCTAATGAGAATATACTGAATTCCATCCACCTAATGTCGAGTTGAGGGCCATTCCAACATATATGTTTACTAGCGACTCGCTCGTGGCTTCGTCTGCATAAACTACAACGACTAAACTATTTAATTTTATCGCCGGCCCGCGTTTGCTTACATATACTACAATTTATAATTTAAATTGTTGTAATTTTTTTATTCACCAACTCATTGAAAAAAATAAACACTAAATTTTTACGGAAGCTTACTAAAATACAATTTTAAAGCCGTTTCTACGATTAGCGTGCAGAAACGCACAGACAAATAGACAAATAGAAAAGAAAATTAAAAATCATTGTTTTAGGTTCTATTACATTGTCAAATGCCCCCAATCATATTTTTATTCATATACCTTCCTTCTACAGCAACGACATTTTTATTATATATTTAGATATGTATGTATGTATATAGGGTCCTTTAGGGACTTTGCAAAAAAGTCATTCAAACTAAGTCCGTTAACCATTTGAATGATTTACAAGTTGGCCATTTCAAAGTTATGAAGGACGGTTCCTAAATAAATTTTACCTAATTAATAGAATTTTGTATTAATTTTTGCGTGACAGAATTACGAGGGTCACCCACGGGTAACAATCTCGGTCAGGTTAACTGTTCCCGGGCTATTTGGTACTGTTAAATATGAATATCATAATCTAAGGTCGCCCATAGAGGGCGTAAATTGTTACATCTACGAAGGGTTATTAGATATACATCTCTAGCGTTATTAGATATACTAGCAGTGCCCGTGGCTTGGCCCGCGTGGAATTCTAAAATAAAAGAAGACCAAGTTACCCATTATTACATTAGCAATCTGCCAGTGAAAGTCCCTTCAAAATCGGTCTAGATATTCCAGTGATTAATCGAAACAGACACACAACCATACAAAAATTTTAAGAAATATATTTTATTATATAATTTACATACATTTAATATATTTTTTATACATATGCATTAAGTAAAAAGCGGTTATTTTAATATTACAAGCAGACACTACACTTTTTTATTTGTATACATTTTTCTGCTATAGCATGATTATTGCAGTTATATGCATAAATGGGGATTTTAAATGCATTAGTGCATACAAATAATTATAAAACTTAAGTCATAATTTTTTTGCTATTTTCTTAAGAAGTTATTTGAATTGAATTTTCTTACAAATAATTTAATTTGGCCTAAATCTTGAATGCGAAAAAAATATGTATTAAGTTTTTTTGTTTTATTACACAAAAAAACTAACTTACGAACGTTATGTAACCAAAATATTAAGTTTTTCTACTTTTGCGACATGTTTATCCATACAGACATAAGTTATATTTGTATAAGAAATCGAAAAATCTGTCAATTTTAGTTAAAAATATAATAGAAGAAAAACTGATAATATTTATTTAATTTAAAAGAGCGCTTATTATAGTATGTTGATTTTAAAACAAGCAATTGTCATTATTATAGAATATATAGATTTGACTTTAAGCTTTTTTTAACAGATTTTTTCAAATTACTTTTTTCCATAATTATATGAAAATTTACTTACGCATTATAAAAAAGTCTTTAAGTCAAATCAGTCACGAAACGCCTCAAGCTATTTTTCCAGAACAATACAATTATTTATTATAAAATATCCGTAGAGCAAAATAACCCCTTTAAGGGTATATGGCGGAACGGGAGGAAGTCCAAGTAATAATAGCTTTACGAAATCTTTTGTTTTGTATTGCGAATATACATATTTAATAAAATTATTCGGAAAAAGGTAAAATTATGTATTGAAATTATTTATAATAAAACACTCTCAGCTTATCGCATCATCTTTTTCTTGCATAGCTGGGTAGTCAGAGAGAGCCTAAAATCAAGACACTCCGTCATCCATTGCGTATTATGTAGCAGAACTCAAAGCCGCGCTTTTCCTTAAGTACCAGAGCAGAGAAATAAAATCTTTCTTCCGAGTGACAATCAAACCCACAACCATCGCGTATAAAGTCCGACGCTGTCTCACTAGGCCACGATGGCCTCTTCAATTTAAATAAATAGATAAATAAAAAGATAGTATATAAAAAGTAAATATATAAAAATGATAATATAAAAAGAAAATTAATTCTTCATTTCTCCGCTCTGGTGACAAGACACATTGCAGTGTTAAGGTTTACAAACTCAACACGCAATGTCTCGAATTCAGACGAAAAGTGAAGAAAGTAGTGTCTAGGCACTACGTTGTCTCTGCCTACCTTGATATGCGGGAAAAGCGTGAAAAAAATAGGAAATAATTAATATAATTAGGGCCTAATAAGTCCAGTAAACAGATTTACTAAAAAGTAAGTTAAGCTAAAAAATAAATCTTATTAAAACTTTTCACAAAGAAACCTTTGCCCAAATCGACCTTAGTAATAAAGGACGGAATATTTTCAATCCCATTTGAACAAAGGCTGTGGGGAGGACACGATCACTGCATAAATTTCTAAATGTAATTTTATTTCTGACTTTACAGACCGTTGGCACAGTGGTGTGATATTTACTAGAACATTAATGAATATAACATAAAGATTGTCAATATAGTCGTAGGTTCAATCAGTTAAAAGTCAAAATCAAATATTTTTTATTTATAATAAACATAAAGTTACATGCTTAATTTTTTGAACGTCAAATAATTTACTACGTAAGTGAATGATATGACTATACAAACATATATCTATGTAAAATCAAAGTTTTAAAGATAACAATAATTTAGAGTACACTGATTAAACTTAACCTTAAAACTTACATAAACTTTTTAAATACGAAATATATTTAGAAACTCATAATTCTTTTAAAGCATCGGAATTCGAACCTGCGTCTCTTGGAAATCGTCCAAGCGGTCTAGCCTAACGTTATAACCTCCTCGTCAAAATTCTTATCTGCTAGCTACAAAATAAGAGGGTCTAGTAACAAAAATAGTTTACACTGATCTATTTATTTATTAACTAGATTTGCTGTTGATTTGAAAACAACGCATTGCCTTAGCAACGTTTATATCACTTTCTATACACATGCGTGTAAAACACATTGTGTGTGTGTGTGTGTGTGTGTGTGTGTAATATTTAGTTTATTATTTTAATGTATTTTAAGGTATTATTATAAAAAACCGTCTGGTTTATGCACTTTTTCTATATATAAACTTTCACTATACCTAAATTCAATTTTCGTGAAAAGTTTTTACTTAATGTAATGATGAAACTATCGTATATCACGTAAATATAACATTGTTATATTCTGAACATATTGAGTATTTAAAGGTAAAAACATAAAAATAATATAGCAAATTATAGTCGTGGGAATATCATTTGAAACCCTCATATACAGTTCGGCATACAACAGTATCATATTTTAGTAAAATGTAATGAGTCCATTTATTGAATTTGTATCCACATACATCGTTGAGTAATAAACTTGCAAACTGCGCCACGACGACAAACTAAGCAACGTTTAAAAGTATAGCATATTCCCTAATAGAATTACACCATACTCTGTATTGAAAATCTTCTTTTCCTAATTCATTAATGTATTTTTACTACCCATTTACTAATGAACGTGTAATTTCCTTTTTACAAACTTTGACGTTTTTAGGTCGCGAGATGACGTTTTAGAGCAATTCTGAAAGGCAGTCTTATTTTATTAACTATTTTTATAAGAATAAAGAATGTTTTTTAAATTTTAACCTCAGGTACCTACCTAGTGTTGCGACATTTGGTTCTCCGATTTCAGTCCGAAATGAAATACCAAATACCCAGAGGGAGAAAATGAAAATAATTTAAATAAAATCGAATATCGAACCCTCAACCAATCGCGTCAACAGTCCCACTGCTCCACGATGGCTTCAATGTAAATTTCCAGCTATTTCCGAAAAAGGAAGATAGTTCCGTTTGTAATTCTTAGAAATATTGTAGTCGGTATTTAAAACACTAAGTACCATTTGTAAGTCACGCAATGTAGTAAATATTTATCACATTTTGATATAAAAGGCTACTATTAATTACTTAACAAGAAATATGTTCAAGTGAGGTGTTTATTTAATACAGAAAAATCACAACATATTTGCTGAAAATAACGGTCGTTTGTTTTTCTCGGTACCCTAACAAACAATCGCGTTATAATATTCGCACACGAATGCAAATTTTCAGGCAAACGAAACTTGTTCAATAGAGCGGAGAAACGGAAATAACTAAATTTTGAACATTTCACCGCGCGGGAATCGAATCCACAACCAATCATGATTACAGACAGACGTTGTCCTGCGCGACGATGGCGTTTTGTATGGATTGTAATTTTTTACAGGTCTTATGTTTTTCTTATACTTATACACGTGAAGGAAAATACTTGGACACCTTTTTCGATACAGACGGATGAGTACTAAACTTAGCATAGCTACAGTTTATATAGAAAAGACAAATTATTAGAAATACACTGAATTAACAAAATGAATATACCAAACACTACACTTCTGTATAAAGTGACGTATATGTTGCTATGGTTACGGCAAGTTTACGCGTTAGCGTGTCAACTAGTAACGTAAGATATTCGATTGAAAATAATTAAGTACTTAAACACTCAATAAGTAAAAGCTCGTAGAAGTTACGACAGCAAGCTAACTTAACTTAAAGCTTAGTTAAGTTTTATTTAGGATATTAAGTAAATTAGTCGAATACATACTACTACAAAATACACAAGGGAAATCTGGCGGAATCCATTGAAAACTTTCTGATGGGTGATTTGAGGTTGAAATTTTAACTTTTCTAGACGTGTGGGTTCTTACAGATGAGGCTTAATTCTTGGTTTTAAATTTTCTTCTAAATATCTCTTTGTGGCGCAGTGCCTAATCAGACTCAAAAGTTAGTAGATTCATACTAGATACTAGAGGTATACTATTTTTTTATTTTTTGTTCTTAATATTCACCAATTGTTAAAGCCTAAGTAATGTGAATCTATGATTTTCATTTTTATTTTTTAGTTTTATTTTCCAGCTTCACGCTTTTCCCTCATAGCGAGAGAGTACCTAGTGTCAAGACACTCCGAAATCGAAATTGCGTGTCGAGTGAACTCAACGCCGCATTTTCTTCGGTACCAGTGGATAAATTATTTAAAAAAATTGAATACGTCACCCCGTGCAAAGAAATAAAAATCAATTAAATCCGTCAATCGTAAACCCACCGGAGAAAACATCTGAACCCGGAACCCGTGTTATTTATAGGCACTGTGTCATCTTTTTAAAAATATAAACAAATATTCAGTAGTTTAATTGTATATACATACATACAATTTACACATATTTGAGAGTAATTTTCCATTTGGAAACGAAATAATGGTGGTGGTTTTGTTGCATATAAATTTATATATATAAGTAAAAAAAATAGAACCTGCTCTTATCTAACTAACAATCTAACCACAAAGCTATATTCATTCACCTAAACTTTAATATCTGTCGGACACGACGAGAAACATATTTGCATATTAATAGACAGCTTCGCTATAACTCGTTTGACACCTGACAAGTTTCAATACAGTCAATATATGTACCTATATTGTATGTATATATATATTCATTGATAAGGCAGGATTTGTTATCAAAGTAAAAAAAAATATGTCAAGGTCCATCGTGGCGCAATAGGACAGTATCTGACTATAATGACGATTGGTTGCTGGTCGATTCACACTCGGTGGAATAATCATAGTTTAAATACTTTCATTTCTCCGCTCTGGTGGACAAGTCTAAGTGGCGTTTATCTTCACCACTCAACTAAAATGTTTCGACTTCGAGTGAAATGTGGAGAACGGAATGTCTGGACACTAGGTTCTCTCTCTATACCCTGCTATGAGGGTAAAAGCGTAATGTTACCACTATCACATCATAATTCACAAAAAAAAGACATAAACATATGTCATGTTGTTACTTTTTTTTATTACAATTCGTATGATAGTCACCACATCATCAGACTGCGATAATATCTAGTTTTTACATATGCCCGTATTTAATTTATATAACTTTATTTAAAGTGTTATTTATACACTTAGGAAATTTTAAAACATTTTTAGAAAACTTATAAAAATTTAGACGCAGCGGGATTTGAACCTGCGCCTCTTGAAATGTTTCCGAGAGGCACAGTTCTGAATCCCGCTGCAGTAAAAAGTGCTTAAGTAAAACCGGTCATAACGGTGACGTTGAATAAAATATGCAAATAGTGGAGAACGGAGCGCTTTTACACTAGGTTCTTCTCCTGAAATTGGCGATTTCCTGCAAATCTATTTCACGGGTTATGTAAGCAATGAGTTGTGGAAAAAGAGCTCTCCAAGACATTATTCTCTTTGTAGTATTGATAAAGCATTTACAAACTTCATTCGTAAGCTCTTCTATTGGCTTAGAAATATGGAAATCGTACCCATGACCAAACGCGTTTACAGTCAGACGCAGTCCCACTGCGCCACGATGGCCTTATATAACTTATCCTTATTAACTACCATTAATTTATGTCATGATTAAACTCATCATATGTTGTTTTAAGATATGAAAAAGGAATTAGTACGAAGTGACTCCTTTCACCATTTTCCACTCACTCAAACATTTTTTTATGTAATAACGGAACTCAACGCCGTCATTTGTCTTAACACAATATGAGAACGCTAATATTATTTGTATACCGACATCAATATTATTGAAAAGAGATTTGATTAAAGCATTACATAATATTTAGGTATTAATCTTGAATAGCTTGTGGTAATGTGGCTTGTGATAATAATCGCGATTTTTTACGCTTTGAGAATGAAATAGCAAAATTAGCTAGTCTTTTTGAAATGGCCATTGTCACATTATGTGTGAATTGGATTTGTTTTAAAATGTTTACTAAATAAAAAAGCCCGCGTAGTTTGTTTTGCCGATTTCTCGGATCTGATGTATTAACTTTTAAATGGACATTTGATGTTTAAAATTAAGCATTTTAACTTCGGAGGTTCAAATTAATTTTAATTGACACTTTGAATATATGTAAGGATAGGTACGGTTGGTTACGTTCGTTTAACATAGGCTTTAAATTCAAACTGTTTTCCCTTCGACTACAAATTCATTCCTTTAAATTTCAAATTATATCGTTTGAATTCCACATTCATGCTTTTAGAAAGACCAGAAAAGTATGAAACAAGAATTTGAAGTTCTAAGAGTATCTTGACACCAGGTTCTCTCTTGTTATCCTGCCATGCAGGCGTGTAGCCGCATTTTTTAATTCTTTTATCTATTTCTGCAATCTCTAAAAGCCTATTGTAAATATTAAAATTAATTTCTTCTAACAAATCTTTCTGGTGTATAATTAATTTCTTCTAACAAATCTTTCTGGTGTATAAAGAGTACTTACTCACATACTTAAGCTTAATCAAAGCTTAATAAATTTACATCGTATACATAATAAGAGCTTTAACTTAGACTTGCGGACGTAAGATCTTTTAAATAGACAAGGCACGTGCCCAATTGTTTTCTGCCGACCAAAGCTCCGTGCTCGTAGGGGCTTTCTAATTGGATGTAGCCGTTAATTGGTGTAGGACTGTAGACTTGTTATTACAATATGTGGAAATCGAATTTTTAGGGTTAAAGTTAAAGGGTTAGTAGAAAATTTAGGTTAGTTTAATGTTAGCTTTTGATCGCGATGGTTGTGGGTTCAATCTCGGTGGAATCCTTAAATTCATTTATTTATTAAACTATTAAATTAATAAATTATTGAATATTTAGGTAATTTACATTTGGTCCTAATACTTTTGGACTTGTGGTTTTCTTGTATATTTTTATTATTTCACACGTTTACGCAGAAATCCTAAGTTAAGTGTTTTCGCCCATTTTGAATTTCCAATGTACTTAATATTCATGTTAATCTTTTCATCCTATTTAGACAAAACGCGGCAAGAACATCGTGTTGGTAATTAAAGCGCACAATTTAGAGGCACAGCCCATAACGCAATGTCTCTAAATTAAATCAATTAATTAAAATATCGATTTAAAAAAATACAAACGTACTTATTCACATGACTTAAGAACCTACGGCAAAAGCCGTTTAGACGTTTTTACTGTACCATAAGGTCTCTAATTTGACACCGTTGTCTTGTAGCATATAAAAACATTTTGTTCCCACACGTCATTCATCACCATAGAATTACATTTTGAAAAATGCCGACACTCACGCTATCAAATTAAAAAAGGTTGTTGACCTCAGTTATTAAAAAAATATTGTTAAAATTGCAATGTCATTGCTATTGTATGTTTTTTTTCAGATTCCCACTTTGTCAGAGAGAACCTAGTGTCAAGACACTCCGTTCTCCATTTTCGAGATTTATCTTAGGCGTAAGAGCGGAGAAATGAAAATAATTTAAATATATTGTTCCTCCGCATGGGAATGAACCTTTACAATCAGATGCTCCTTGATGACCTCGTAGTCGACAAATATTTGTAATATTTGGAGATCTGATTGAATGAAAGTGATATATCGCTATTTTAAATGTATCAAAAACGAGTTTTTTGAAGTGACTTTTCACTACTCTTTATTCACTTAAAGTCATATTCAGTCATAAATATCAACAAATAAATTTTAAGGCAAAATCTCAAGCTACGGTCAAATTCAAGCTTTATTTTCGGCTAAAAATGTGTAAATAATTTCAAAATTGTATTTATATAGAATATTATTTATTATGTAGAACGTGACGATTGCGCAGACAAGTAGCTCTAACGCCCGAACTTACTTTACGTGATACGACGATTAATTGTAACAATTTTGTTAAGAGTATAGTTTGACGTATTTACTTAAAAATATATATTTTTTTTTCGAATAGTTTAATTATGCTTTTGGTCTTCAAATTTAGATCTAGTTGATACTTATGAAATATTAAAAAAAGGCTTTCATTATTTCACACCTGTATATATCCACTCTCCACTGTCCGTCACAGGCTATCGTATCCTATCGGGGAAATAGTCTTAAGGGAAATGATTTAAATTATTTTAATTTCACACTTTCTCGAATTCAGGCTGAACGGAGAACAAAATGTCATGAGACTAGGATCTCTCTGCCTAAAGGTAGGTTCTGTCTGCCTGGAGGTTAAATATCTTGTTGTAAAAGGAATGTCATGTATTTATTACATGTTATTTATTCATAAAAAAATAGACTTTTCTTTGTTCTCTGGGTTTTAAAATGAAAACAAAATGATTTCGAAGTGTTTCCACGATACCATACCATACCACATTAACATCAAAACATCATGTAAATAATAAAGCAATCAAATATATCAAACTATTGATAAAAACGCCCTTGCCTCGTTATTTTTGAAAGGAAACAGACGTACGGCGAGATTATTACGCACATCACCGTGTGTCGCAATTCACAATACAATACAAAAAATATATAATTATGTTACTTTCTGGAAATATATAGAAGTTCTCTTTTTGCACATTAATTTTATTATTATACTTGTATATAGCTATCTGATTCATTAAAATATATTTTTTCCGCTATAAGCTTTTTCTCACATCGCAGCCTACTGAAGGGAACTTAGTGTCAAGACACTTCGTTCTTCACTTTCCACCCTAATCCAAGACATGGTGAGTTATTTAGTCACCAAAGCGGAGAAATTAATTTAGATATAACTATTCCCCCAGTGAGAGTCGAATCCACGATCATCACGCGTACAGTACAGTCAGGCACTATCACTATTACCTACGGTTTGTTGAGAACGATCTATCTATGTCAAAACCTAGATAGATCGTTCCCAACGAACCGTTCCACATATTATACCTGGGTACGGCAATTAGTATGAAATAATAATTATTTTCTCAAACGTACCGACCAAATAGACCACAATAGATGTCTTCAATAAAGACTGCTTTGGCATAAATTTTGATTTATTCCTCATAAATAATCTTTGATAAAGCTGAAATAGTTTACTAGATCTAACTAAGTAAGATTGACATTTGCCCTTCGGCCTTTGTAAGCAAATCTTGATATTTTTGAAGAAATTAATAATAGAAAATTATTATATTATTACAAGTATTTTATTAGCTGGTTAGAATATTGGGATGATTCGAATTGTGTCAAAATCGGCATTATATGTTATAACATGGTATACCACCTTAGTCCAAATAGTGTGCATCGGGCTTTATCTTATTCTATTAAGTAAAAAAAGTATCTTCTATTCCATGAAGTTTGAGTATCTTCAGTGAATATATAAACATTAGGTTTTACTTGACGATAACTTCAACTTCACGCTTTACCCCACAAACGACGAGGTGAGAAAGAGAGAATCTATTGTCAAGACACTTCTTCTCCACTTTGCAGTGTGCACGTGTGTTGAGTGACGTAACTCCACGCTGCAATTTGTCTTATCAGAGGGGGAAATTAGAATAATTTTAATACAATCATACCCTTAATGAGGATGGAACTAACAACCATTGCGTACAGACGCTGTCCACGATATCAATTAGACGACCAAGTCTTGAATTTAATATATCTCACTTTTTGCCTATCTTTGTACTAACCTAGAGTCATATCAAGCTTTGATGCCAAATGTTAAAATTCAAAAAACTATCGTCAAATCTTGAACGAATACACGCCTTCTCAATAGATATCTTCACAAAAAAGCTTTTGAAGAACCAAGATAACAGCTACCATTTAGTTGTTTACACCTTCTCTTCTCATGTCTGAAGCATTTACTTTAGTGAACCGGTGGTACATAATTTGACGTTCAAACAATGTAGGCAGTAACTTCTCCGTGTAATTTGCAATACAATTATTTGACTTTGATTTTGTATTTGACTTTGGAAAGGATTGCTGCTACTTTAAACTTGGTTTCTACATACATTCTGTGCTAAATAATAAAATCTAAAATTTTAACTATTATTTTTGCATGCGTAAGTCAAGTTAATACGTTTTGTTTATTTTCTTTTATATATGTTTTGTGTATGTAAAATAACCTTTGTAAAGCGTTGTACGCGTGCTCGCCAATAAGAGTTTAAGTTAACGAGTTGCAAATGTTGAACCAACAAACATAAAATAACTTCAATATAACATTATATTAAATTTCTCTCAATATTATTACAAAACCAACAATAATTTTATAATAACTATTAATTTATGATACGGTTTCACTGAAATAAGCTATTTAGGCCCTCGTGGCGCAGCAAGTAGTTTTACTGTGAACCGCGATGTTAGCGGTTCGACACTTACTTACGGAGTATTGATTGTATTAAAATTGTTTCCATTTCCTGGATCTGGTAAGACAAACGCGGCGTTGAGTTTTAGCACCCAACACCCACTGACTCGAATTTGGGGAAAAAACGGAATGTCTTGACACGTTGTTCTCTCTCCTATTCCTGCTATTGAAAAAATATGAAGCTTCAAAGGCCACGGACTACTGTAAAGTGTTCGCAACGTTAGGTTACTAAAATGTTTTTTCGAATACCAAAAATATAAGCGATTAATCCGGTAAAAATATTTTAATTTCAAAATGTGTAAAAATTGCGAAAACCAAATATCTTATAATATTAAATATCTCTCCCTGTCGCTCTCTCACAACCTTTATTCACCCACTGCTGGATCTCCTCATTGAACTTCCACTGTATGTGGTTGTTGGCAGTCTATACTATAGTACAATAATTTAGGTAAATGAATAACCAGTAAAAATAGACAATGATATTAGTATAGTAGAATGAAAATATTACTTAAATAATATTAAAAAAATTGCTTCTGTTAGTCTGTTTGTATGTCTCTTGGAAACTCTTAAACTACCACCTTAATGAAAGTTATGATAATTTTGAGTCAATTTCAACAGGTGGTAAATGTAATTATTATACTTGATGACATCACCTGGTCTTCCTTCTTTTAACCTATAACCATCGTGCTTACAGACAGACACGGTCCCTACTACGCAACTATAGCTTTACAATTTAACATTATAATTCAAACTGTTACCACAAATCGTAATGATTTAACCGCTATTGCAATAATAGTGGTAAAGTTTAATTTTAAATCATTTAATCGGTAAAATCTGATCTCATTTCTAAGTTTATGATAGCTAAAAATAAAGTAGGACCAACAACTTTTTTTTTTAAATGACGTGACTAACTAAAGAGCTAAACATTTATGATATTCAAAAAAACACTGAGTGGAAATCGAACCTACAAGCAATCGCGTTTCCAGTCAGACGCTGCCCATTGTGCCACTGTGCACAGTGGTGCAGTTATATCATTGCAAGGGTCATAAAATCTACGCGAAAGCGAAATCTAGTATATTTCTAAATTAATAATTAAAAATCTTGTACAGTCGATGATAAATCAAGCAAATTTTTTAACGCTTATTAGACGATAGCAGCAAGTGTATTGTATCTATAGAGATCTAGGGTCCTGCCTTATCTCACATCTCGGTACTCAACTAAAGCTTACGCGTCAATTGATAAAAGACTTTACACCAAAAAATTTTACAAATCATTTTTATATACTCGTTTCGTTTTATTTTATCTTTCATCATGTAATTTACTTATTTTATAGCACTTCAAAGTAAAATATAATTTTGTTGTTCAAAAGTGTATAAAAAAATGTGAATATTTTTTCCGACAGCTCTTAAGAAGATATTCTGAATTTTTGGTTTTAAATAAATAATATATGTAACGATATAGTTCATATAATTCAAATATAATATTACGATAGTAAATTATATAGTCGTTATGTAGTAAATTAAATGTTTTGTGTTCGCGCTATTGGTTGTAGGTTTGATTCCCACACGAGGCAATGATCATTTTAATTATTTTCATTCAACAACAACCCAAAGCGCGGCGTTGATTTCACCACTCGGCTTACACCACAATGTCTGGACAACAATCGGAAACTGGAGAAACGAGTGTCTAGACACTAGCGTTTCTCTCTGAGAGCTATCCCGCTATGCTTGCGGAAAAGTGTGATGCTTGAGAAATCTTTCACGCCCATGAGTAAATAAATATAGGTACTCTAGCAATATCCATCCTTTCTCCTCTTGTGCACATTGTGATTCAGTAATTTTAAGTGAAGGTGACCAAAGACCTTTGTCTGACCAGATACACCATATAATATAAGCTTTCTACGATTGTAAAGTGGGGTGAAACCGCCTTTTATAATTAACTACATGGTAACCGCAATATTGTAGCGATTTAAGAAGAAAAACCAAACTTCCCACTTCACGCCGCTAGTACTTAGAAATGCTTAATCACTTTCGCGGAGATTGAATCATAAAAATAACATAAGATGGGTATTAACTCGAGCTTTAGTTGATTTCAAAGTGCCAAAACCGACGACGACCACGCCGAAATATTAGTATGTTGTATAATGAAAATAACTATACTATAGTATCGAAGAAGTACGGTTTCACGCTGTTACCATAACAGGGTATTCGAAACGATGACGCACGCCACTGTGGCATAACGATAATATTTATAATTTAACATTAAAACATTTTTCTTACAATTTCACACACGCTTTCTCCGCATAACTTGGGGTAGTCAAGAGAACGCGGTGTCAAAAGAGACTTTGCTCCGTTCTCCACTTTCCACCTTAAATCTGAATGTTTATATTGAGACGGAACTTAACGCTGCCACATTTCTTTACTCCATCAAAGAATTTAATCAAAGCATATTGCGGAAAAGAAATGATTCTAAATAATACATCGTTACGTCAATTTTTTTTTTATTGTTCTTTTCAACATCCCACTTAGACGCTGCGGCTAGTATTAATGAAACTTATAAAAAAGATTGTTTTATACTTTTATGGCTATAAATGTTTCTAACTTGAATAAAAGTGCATCCTAACTTTCTAAGTAACGTCTCATACTTTACAATCTCAACAATATAAGTTGTTTGACACGGAACTTCAATAAAAAGCTTGCTGACATTTTTTCCAGCCTTTGTGAGGGCAGCCAGCATGTAATGTCTTGAAAAACTTTTTATAAAGGGCAGAAGCTATTTCAACACAGTATTTTATTATCATGACTCCAACATCACGCTCAATATACAAATAAATATTATTAGTAGTTATGAATTTGTTCTCCGCTTGTCAATTACAGTCTCTGTATTGGGAAATCGAAATAAAAAAAACATTTTGTAATTCATTTTTAAATCTCTCTTCAGTAAAGTTTGTTAAAGTGTCAAAAATCTAAAGAATTACTTACTTACATTAGGTATAATTTGTCAATTATTTTTGATAGTCCTCAGAAGTTATTCCAAACTTGTGGTGTTTAATAGGTAAGATACTGTAATATTATTATCTATACAGATAATAATGGATTGATATATTATGATTTTATAATTAATAAATCCACACTTTGTCTTAATCAAACTATCAAAAATACAAGCGTACTTTAGCTTTTTTTAACATCTTTTATACCGTTATTCACACACTTAGGAAATTGAAAAACATATTTCTTAGAAAACGTATAAAAAATTGAACGTGTGGCTTAGTAGTTAGAGCGCTTTCCAAGAAACGCGGGTTCTAATCCCGCTATGTTCAATTTTGTTTACGTTTTCTAAAAACTATGCATTTTAACTCAACGCAAACGTTTGGCCCATGTGATAATCGGACACCCACTTATCGTTCGTGTACCCTAGAGTCGATATAATAATCGCTACCCATTACGGCATCAACAAGTCATCATCAAGTGTTATTCGTACACTTAGGATATGAAAAATATTTTTTAAAAGGTAGTAAAATTTGTACGTAGCGGGATAATAACCCGCGTACGCGGATAGTGTCCGAAAGGCGCGGATTCTAGTCATACTTCATTAAAAATTTTGTGTCTTTTCTAAAAACTCCACATTCTCCATTATTCGCCCTAAAGCGACACATTGTAACTCGTGTAACTCAACGCCTCCATTTGTCTTAATAGATGGAGGATGTAAGAGTAATTTAATTATAATCATTCCTCCCAGTACGAATCCTACCCACAACTATCATGTTAACAGACAGACAATGTTTCACTACGCTTCGATATACATTCAAAAAATATATAGATACAGCTTTAAGTTCCTTGTTTCATATTAGAAAAGGATGTCAATATAAGAGGTTTACGAGAACATGTATCGTACAGACAGACCTCATTGGATACTTTACGTCAAGTTTACTGCAAATAGAAATTTTGCTTTTATAGTCTTTAAAACAATTATATTCAAGAATTGTATATGTGTAGGATTAATTTTACTATATAACTTTTAACAAAATTAATTTAAAAAGATACCGTACAAGAAGAAAAGTAACCGACATGGCAGTGGACGGGGCACATAGCCAGGTAAATCGATGGCCATTCGAGCGGATAAGTTCTCTAGTGACCACGAACCTAACAACGATGTCGCTTACTAGGTGGCAGATGTGGTCATGGTCACTGGAAGCTGCTGCATGCAGGAAACGCGGCACTTCCTGTGTAAATCCTTGGGGGAGGCATATGCCTAGCAATGAACCTTAAACGATTTAGACGACGAAAAATGATTCGTTTAGAATAACTTATCATTATTCTGGCGACTATGGCAAGAAAATTAGGTGTGCAAATGTCAAATTAGGATGCCAAGAAATGGGTCATAGCGGTGCAAGATTTTTTATATACAATGATTTCCATCTTTTTTTATATTTTTTATATAGATAGATTGACATCTGGTGGAAACTATTTTAAACGTGTGTAGGTGGTAGATTGATAACGAACTACTTATTATAAAATGTTCGTGGCAACGAACTACTCACTTTACTGTGTGAAATAAGTGTTGAAATATCTAAAAATCGTCTGAGAAAACATTTGACAAAATTTGACAAATTTTAACGTTAGCAATATAAAGTGTAACCTAAGTGTAAAACTCCTACAAACACCTAAAAAGTGATAAAATATCTAAAAATCGTTAAAGCCAAAGATTTTATATGAGGTTTTCGAATTTTCAACCTATTACAATAAAAACATTTAGGAACATGAAGAAACAAGCATTCCTTCTGCCCAGTCTAGTCCTTTTTAATTTTCCACATATACTTGTCTCGCTTTAACGTTGGGAATTAAAATTCACTGAGTTTCCTGACAAAGGTTTCTACTTTGTTAGTAACTGGAGTGTGGAAACTGTATAATGCACATTGCTACAAACTAAAACAGTAGCTTAACATTTTCTAGTTTCTGGTCGGACTATATATTTTTTATAACATTTTTTTAAAGTGTTCATTAACACACTACGGAATTAGAAAACCTATAAAAATTTAGAACGCAGAGGGATTTGAACCCTTAAAGGGTTTTTGAGACGGTTTTTGACGGACGGACGGACGGTTTCTGCGGACGGACGGACGGACGGTTTCTGAGAGGCGTGGGTTCAAATCCCGGTGCGTTCACAATTATTCATTAAACGTTTTCTAAAGATACGTTTTTCAATCTATCGTTAGTAACTTAACTCTTAGTGCTCTAGAATCCGCTTTCGGAGATGTTAATTAAAGACTAACTGACATTTGAATCAATAAATATAGATATTTTTTCATTTCTTTTTTCTCCCGTATATAAGCATGCATATAAGTTAGACTATTTCTGTCTTACTTCGTACTTACAGTAAAGACACTCCGTTTTCCATATTAAGTGGCGAAACTCAACGCCACAACGTTTTAAATATATTTGTATCGACTTTATAATGTCTACTAATTAATTTTCAAATGTAACTCATCTTTTAACCAACTATAGAAAGACCAAATAGAAAAAAATAAGTGAAAAAAACTGACGCCATACTAGAAGCATTTGGGGTTAACTTGAGAATAAGTTCAGCGTTTGTTATTATTAGTGCACGCGCCATACATAGTTTATGTAGAATGCTGAGGTTGAATGGATACTCGTTACAGAAAATGTATAAGAATAACAAAAAAGGAAAGAAAATCCACAACAAGCATATATAACCAATATAAGCATTCTATCGCGGATTCGAACTGGTACCCCTTACCCTTTGGGGACTGTGTCACCGACTTTTACATCTATACAACTGTCGAAACGCAAATAACTTTATTACAAAAAAATTAAGATGACTAAATTATCCTGTATTGTATATCCTCATCATCCCCTATTTTCTAGATTTAGATAGAACATTTGTTCAAAATGCTTATGCGCGTAACTTCGGAGTATACTCTATCTATTAAAAAAAAAGAATTATCAAAACCGGTCTTCTCTATACAAAGATATGCGTGGTCTATCATTTAAAAAAATATATACATGTCTGTTTTTCCGTCCGTTAATAACATATTAATTTTCGTTTGTGGCTGACTTTGCGTGTCATTTGGCCAATTAATTATATTGTTAAAGTCTCTAGGGCGGTTTTTTATTTAAACCTTAAATGTAATGGACGTATTGAAAGGATCGTAAACTTATACTTATCATTTATTTATCAATCTCCAATGAATTCACGGTATTTTAGTTAATACCATATAATTGTTATTGTTTGTCCAGTATAGCAGTGTAGACAGTTAGAACCTAGTGTCAAGACATTATGTCCGCCCTAATTTGAAACATTGCTTGTTTAGTAGTGGAACTCACCGCTGGGCCTCATTTTCCTGCCGAAAAAACACTTGATTATAATTTTGAATATTCTTACAGCTTAACTTTACAGCTTATATATTTTAATGTGAATATGCAATAACAACAACAGGCTAATAAGAACTTTATCAAGTACTCGTATAGATAGCAGAATAAGGACTACGAAATGTTCCGTATTTAAATACGTATTGTATGGTTTTTTTTTATTTCAATATTATATTACTATTATAATACAAAATAGAAACACCTTTTGTGACCTTAGCAAAGAAAATCTAACTTAACACCATACTATGTTAAATTGCAAAGAAAATAGCAGTTAGCTAATTTAAAATATTTTTCAAAATGAGAATTGAACCCACTATTATCGATCGTATTCAAATCGGCATTCTCATTATTTTATATATTCAACTTGACGCTTTCTTGCATAGCAGGGTAGGCATACAGATCCTAGTGTCAAGATACTCCGTTCCTCACTTTCTGCTCGAAAGACAGAGCAGAGAAAAGAATATAATTTAAAAACAACCATTCCCCAAGTGGGAATCGAACCTACAACCAAACGTAACAACGTATATAATCAGACGCTGTCGCACTGCGCGAGGATGGCCTCAAATGGTTTCCTTTTTTATTTATACGTATTCTAAGTAACGCGCATGTCATAAAATATTAGCTATCATGTCGCAAATAATTATGTCGAGTAGTATAATATTTTGCAAACTAAAAATTTGTATGGAGAATAAAAAACTTAAAAGAGTATGAAAGCGATTTTCCTCATAATAATACATTAGAAATATATAAATACAATAAGTATAAGTATGTAAATAAATAGAATAAAAAGTGTATTTCAAACACTTGGCAATGTGTGTATTGCCATTTGTATGATATACACTTTTTATAAAGTAGCAGTTTTATTTACTTTTTTATATATTTCTTTTATAATTGCCAAATTCATTTGGCCATCCAGCTTATTTATATAGCAACAATATTAAAGAAATATGGAATATTTGTAGACTCCCGTATACGTCCACTTTACGTCACTATTTTTAAATTGCATATCTGTACGATAGCCGCAATAGATTACTTACCTAACAAGCGGAACTACTCGAGATACGATATTAAAATATTGAAGACCTGTATTTTACACGGTCGTGATTTCGATTATTACTTGACGAAATGTTTATATAGAGTCATCGTGGCGCAGTGTGTCTGAGTAAAATGCGATTGGTCGTCGGATCGATTTCCACTCGGAGGAATAAATATATTTAAATATTTTCCTAAGACAAGGCGCGGTGTTGAGTTCCGCTTCTCGATATGCTATGTTCCGATTTTGGGCGGAGAATGAGGAAGGGAGTGTCGACACTAGGTTTCGCTATAAAAAAAAGAAATGTTTCTATCTAGCTACATATACTTTCTTTTAACGGATCGAGGACCGTTGAGGCATAGTGGAAAGGCGTCGGACTGTATTTTGTCTTGTGTGTTTTGGGTTTGATCCATCGCTCGGGTAAAATGATTTTATTTGTAATGCTTCTGGTCAGGCAAAGCGCGGTGTTGTGTCCTGACACTCGGAACGTGGCACAAGGTTCTATTTGTTTACCTGAGTCTTAACCAAAACGAAATAGCTTTAGGTAGAATTTGCTCTAGAAATGGAGAATGGAGTGTTATATCTTAGGCACTACCAACCACAGGAAAAAATAATATGCGTTACGAAAAAAAAAACATTTTCCTTATACAACTCCATGCCTTTTTTCATTCATCATTCATTTTTATTAGCTTCAGGCATTCTTGAGAGATTGAGTGGTGGAATTCAATGCCGCGCTTTGTCACCAGAGCGGTGAAAATAATATTAAATATAATAATTTCCCCGAGTGGGTATCAAACCCACAACCCTCGTGTATGCAGTCAGACGCTGTAATACTGCGTCAGTCCACAACTATTTTTCATAAAGTTTTTATTTAAGTCTTATATACAGGTAAAATATTTTAATGCACAATTGTACCAATAAGAAGAAATTAGATTTTTACTTTGCCTTGTAGATCTTATCTCTGATCTATTGAAAGCTTATCTGAGGCTGATGCTGACATTTTCTAATAGCTTTAATTTGGTTTATTGCTTTTTTAGATACAATCTAATAATTAAGTTATTCCATATTTTATATATTTTTTTAACTTCACGCTTTTTCCCGCATAGCAGGGTAGTCAGAGAAATCCCCGTGTCAAGACGAGTAAACATCGTCATCGTGGACTCGAATCGTACATGGGTTCGAATCCTGCTGCGTTCATATTTTTATACGTTTTCTAAAAAATGTTCTTCAATTTCCTAAGTGTGTGAATAACACTTTAATCATGATATAATCTTTAGACCACTTATATGAAAATTATGAATGTGGTAATTGACAAACTTAAAGTGTATTTGAAGAAAAAGAAGATTTGAGAGCTATTTGTTATTAAAGCAATAAAATACATTAAATAAATATTACACACATTACCATGTGTTTGAAATACTAGGGTATACATGTCAACGGATCTACTAGTTATAACTACGTACATCTATTTATTCATATAGCTCAGAAAGAATTCCAGTAACATTATAAAATGCTTTTAACATAAAGTCTTGAGGTTATACTTTTATTTAATTAAAATCTCAAAGAAACTACAATATAATAGCAAAGTATTAAGCGGATATTGTTATTTATAAAAACGGCTATGTTTTTTTAAAATAGATAATGAGACATGAAGCTACGACCTTAGCTTAATTAATCTTATATAATGCTAATCCACGAAAATTATCCTTTTTTAGATTTATACCTCACCTTCATTTCTATTGTTCAGATCTTCTTTTCTCCATAAGTTATATATACTAATTGAACCCGCAACTTTGCATCGAATATACGACCCTTAAAATACACGCACGTGCTCTAAACGCTACGGTCACTGCATACTTCTTTCGCATCGTCCACTGCCATCATCCTCATGCATTTTACGTGACCTTCCGCCAGTATCATCGATATTGTGTTCTCGAAGGTCAACCGAGGTCACCCCCTACCTCTCTGACCACTCCTTTACCTTTGCTTCATATATCTTTCTTACCATTCTTTCAATACTCATCCTCTCGACGTGCTTTCACCCAAGCCACCTGATCACTATTTTTTGTTTACTATAAATAACTATATTTTATTTACTATAAATAATTATATTTTGTTTACTATAAATAACTATATTTTGTTTACTATAAATAACTATATTTTGTTTACTATAAATAACTATATTTTGTTTACTATAAATAACTATATTTTGTTTACTATAAATAACTATATTTTGTTTACTATAAATAACTATATTTGGTTTACTATAACATTCTCGCTTACGCCTGCCATAATGTGTATCTCGTCATTGCGGATTCGATCAGCTAAGCTGATTCCGCACTTCCTACAAAGAGATTCCATCTCTACATCATTGACCCTTCTTTCGTTTTTTTCTGGCATACCCAGGTTTCGTTTCCAGCATTGCTATGTTCAGGTTTCACCATCAACGCATTAAGGAGAGCATCGTTATTTCTGTTACCAGCAGCAATACGCCTTTCTACATCCATATCGTACCTTCCATCTCTACTAAACATACTTCCCAGATATACCATTTCATTCACATGTTCTAATATCTCTCCATTTACTCATCTTACATTACATATTCTAGAAACCGTATTAAATCACCTTTTAATTAACACTCACATATTGTATTTCACAATATTTCTTATCAACCTGACCCTGACTCTCTAAGAGTCCTTGATAACTAATCAATGGACAATTCTACAATCCAAATCGAATGAAAATAGCCAATCGAAGTAATAAAACCACAGTTTTATTAGACTATATAGTTAACTGAAATTATTTTAACTGTAATTTAAGTAAAAATATTGCCTACTATTTAAAGAAAACAAACTTATTGAAAACTAGCGACCCGCTTGTGGCTTTGCCCGCCTAAACTACACGACTAAACTATTTAGTTTTTTTCACCTGCTTTTAGTTAGTTGCTTAAGTAACAGTAATAATCCAGAAAAACCTTATAAAAGGTTATACGGGCCATTTGTTCCGTAGTGATCAGAGAAAACAAAAAATAGTCATTTAATTAACAACTTTAGTATTATTTTATAGATGCAACTGACAAATTTAGATATTCCATAATCTATTCTTAGACCTTTTTAAAAAAAATATGTTTTAGATGACGGATGACAACGTCGCCACCAACTGAGATTTTTTTTATATCACAATTTTCATAAAACTCGTACATATAGGCTACTCTGTATATAATTAGTATGTGCGCCGCAATAAAGTAAATAGAAATGTTTTTGTCACGCTCTTAAAATTACACATATTTTAAATGTGTTATTCCTACATTTGAGGAACAATTTTACTAGCTTGGCCTATTTATCCGTATATTTATCATTCTTGCCACCATATAACTTTAAAATTTGCACACGTGTCCGAATCCGGTACAATATGTTTATAGCATTTTTTTAGGACATCAAATATATAATTGACTACAGGGTGGCGAGCAAAAATTAAGCGAGTTCCCTTTTAGTTCATTGTTTAAGCTAAATTGTTGGTAGAAAAATACGTTTAGAAAACGTATAAAATTTTTAACGTTACGGGATTCGAACACGCGCCTCTTGGAAACCTTGGGATCGCTAAGCCATACGGTCTATCCAGCTACATCAAAATTGACACACCTCTTCGAAATCTTTGGCAGTTTCCAAGAGATGTGGGTTCGAGTCCCACTAAAAATTTGGAAACGCTTTCAAATCAATGTAGTTTTTATCTAATTCTAAATACACCTAATGATATGTTAGAAAATATCTCCTCAATAGCAATATAACTACTTTTCAATTGAACTATCTGCCCATTTCTATAATAGGTACCCATATTTTAAGGGCCAATTATTCATACAAAGTTCAAGATAGAAAGACGTTGGAGTCGTTTATCGAATTGTTTGTAAAGTTTACCTTGTTTGTCAAACATTTTAGGTATCAAAATTATTTAAAAATATGCATACTTGTAAATTCTAAATCTTAAAATAAACGGACTCGTAAAAGGAAAAAACAATTGAGATATTACTAATATTAACCTGATTACGTTAGGTTTAAACAATTAATTGAGCTTTCAAAGCGTAACTAAAGAAATACTGCTATTAAAAATCCATACTAATATACAAAAGTAACCTGTCTGTCTGTGACGTTATCACGGCTAAACCGCTGAACCGATTATGATGTAGAGAAACTTAAAGGTCCTAGGGGAAATCTAGGTTACCTTTTCTCAATTTTTTTTAGTTTTTAAAGAAATTTCATAGTTTACAGTGTTGCCGCCGGAAATACAAAACAGCTATAGTTCACGGGTCACTAGTAAATGTATATTAAATGGTTTCACGCCTTTTCACGCATAACACAGTAACAACAAAAAATCTAATATTAAACTCCGCTCCGCCTGAATTTGAGACATTGTGGGTTTGATTAGCGGAACTTACTTCCGCTCTTTGTCTTGCCAGATCAGAGAAATGAATATAATTTGTATATACTCTCTCGGGGGAATGGTGATCGAACCCCCAACAATTACACGCGTTTGCAGTACACACCGTCCCATTGTCCCCAAGGCACCACGCAAACGTTGGCACTTTTGTGTCTTGTGTTTTGTTTGTACACACTACCAGTAAATATGAAATCAGCTTACCTTACACAGCAGACACTTTCAAACACTTTTTGTGTCCACTGTCCAATCACTTCCACTTGACACATACTCGTTGCCGATCAAAAAGTGTTCGGTTCGGTTACTACCAAAAACTAAAAGTTGTCATTTGCAGGCATAAGCAACACTAGCAAATTTTTACAATTGTATTTAGATATGCCGCCAACGAACACAGCAACTCTGTTACCTGTGATGGTTTACCATGTCGGTAACAAAGTCCGATCGCCACTACCGGATACATCAGCTAGGTTTCCTGATGATGATGAATGATGTTGGTAACAAAATGAGCTATGTTTACGCAGCGCTAAATATAGATTGAACATTAAGGGCACGGGGTACATTTTGAGGAAGGACATTATATATTAATGTACATAAATGTTTATATTTCGCTTTAAGTTGACAAGTTACAACCAAAGTTACACCTTCGGAATTATTTGTAAATTTACTTCGCATGGGCTTTTGGCTAGTTATCCAGTATATTCTAGAATAAATCTGCAATTCAAATACACTGTAGCTTCTACTTAAATTGAAAATTCCAACATAGCGTTTAAAAATAGTTTGTAGAGAACTATTTATTTTTAGATTCTATACACGTTCAGAAGAAAGATTTAAAATTTCAACAGTAAGGGCGAGTTTTGCTTGTATTTCCTTCTTATAAGTATACGAAATTTCTTTTGAAGACAGACACGATGTTCATTTACAATTCTATCGTATGGGTTTTGTAAGGCGTTAAGAATTTTTGCTTTCATGGTGTTCAGCGGCACTTTCGTACCTTTTTAGATTTTCACATCAAGTATTTCTGTTTCAATACTAAAAATATGTTTTTTTAAGTTCCTATTAAAGATGTAGAAGTCATCGCAGTAGAGTGGGACAGCGTCTACTGTAAACGTAATTGGTTGTAGGTTCGATTCCTACTCGGGTAAATGATAACATTTAATTTTTTTTTCATTTCTCCGCTCTGTTACCTTACACGAAGCGTGGTATATAGTGACGACGATAACGTACGTACGTACCAGCAATATCTCAATATCTGGTGGAAAATGAGGAACTGAGTGTCTTGACTATAAGAAAAGAAATTAAACAAGTTGCATTGAAATTATATACAAATCTTAGGTAATATTTATAGTTACTTGGTAAGAGTTTCACTATATATATTTTAACTAAAAGATTTTCTTCTCTTTTGTTTTTGTTTGTTTGTTTGTTTCTTGCATGTATTTTTCCTCACGTATTCAAATATGTTGACAATGCAATATTTTTGATCAGGCTTATATATATACAAACTAATAACTGCCTATTACTTGTTATAAAGTTTAAACTGTAAAATTGAATAGGTTCTTTGTTTAAGCTGTATTTATTTATCATATGAAATAAACTTTTACGAAACGAAACTAGTCACAGATTCTTCTTTATGGTTACACTCTTGACGGAGTGGTCGTAATCGTGAGCGACTTAACTGTCGACTTAGTAGTGCGCTTGACTACCAAAAGCATACCCAAAACCATTCTTCGTGAACGGCTGCCTTCCCTGCTTACCCATACAGAGAGACATTAATGGCGGGCCTCGTCTGATTGGTCTATAGCACTGCAGCTGTGCCACGTGACTTGTTGGCTTCTAGTTTGCCAAGTGAAAAGATAGGATTGCTGGAACAGTTTATTAAAGAAAAATAACTTCTTGTGTCAATTAATAAGCACTCTTTATTATATAGTATTAATGACCGACATTGCACACTTAACGGCCTAACATTTTTTGACAGACAGGAGGTTATCAAAGACTATCATTGTTTATTACATATTAGACGGCGCCACAAGTATAATTTAGTTACAGATTATAATATTAAGCAAGCATGGTTTTACAGGCAGCCTAAACAATACATTGGTACGGGTTCGAATTACAGTTGTGGTAATTTTTATACTTATATATATATGGAATCTTGGTTTGTTTTGGTAACATGGAATAAAATAGCGGCATAGCTATGCCTCTTCCAAACACGTGTGGCAAAATTTTGACTTCATAAATAAAAAACGACACAGGCTTCCTTAAAAAGACACGTTCACTTTCAATTATGTATGTAAATTGTAAAAGCAAAATGCAATTTGAAATAACATATTCTTGATGTGTAGGTCTTTTTTTTTAACTAGCGAAATGGGTCACTATATACTATAATGGGTTCTCTCTGAGGCCTCAAGTCTTTTAAATATCGAGATATTCATGTGTTTTTTAATATATTTAACTTTTATTATTAATTGGTTAATATCAAAAATCCTTTAGAAGTAAATAAAATTTGCAAAGAATTTTAATTAAAAGTATACATTTATTCCCCCGATTAAAATTTGAACCTACGATATAATTTAAATCCGATCTGCCAAAAGTTTAGAAACATCCAAATCTTCGCTTAAGAATTACTATTTAAACATTTAAGTTTAACATTTATATTTATTTTCTTAAATTAAAAAAAAACTATAAAAATATATTTTTTTAAATATCCTTGTATTTGTGTATATTACTTATTTGTGTATATTATATGTATGTGTATTGTGTATGTATGTATTTTTATGTATATATGTATGTGTGCTAATAAATTATTAATAGTAATTATTTTATACATTTTATATGTGTAATTGTCGTATTGTGCACCGCCTACCGTCACTTTATACAACCCCAATATACAAAGATTACTTGGAATTGACCGCTATAAGCGATAAGGCCGCCTTATTGTACATTTTGTTCTATTTCTTTGTAGATAATATTGTATGTGTATTGTATAAAGTATATTTGTAGTTGTATGTGTATTTATATAATATCACAAGGACATTTAAAGAGTAAATACGAATATTATATTTTTTTAGCATTTTAAAGTGTTATTCACACACTTAGGGAATTGAAAAACATATTTTTAGAAAACGTATAAAAATGTATAAAAAATATTTAATAAATAGTATTCTCTCTTGGCAAACTATTGTTTGTAGAATAATCTTTGGGAAGCAAGAAATTGTAAAAATGTCTCTACAAAAATTCTAAAATAAGTTGTAATAAGCATCTCAGAATTTTGACGTAGCCCAATGTAGAACGCATGGTTTAGCGGTCAGAGCGCTTGGACGGTTTCCAATAGGTGCGGGTTTGAATCCCGCTGCGTTCAGTTTATATATACTTTAAAGGATATACAAATAAAGCATGTTTTTGTTCATAGCTTTAAATCAAATATAATATTATTTTATATTTAAATACACTAAAATGATTTCCACATGAATTTGAGACATCGACAGTTGTTGCTGAGTGGCGGAATTATAGAAAAATATAATCATTTCCCCGAGTGGGGTTCGAACCCACAATCATCGCATATACAGTCAAACGCTGCCCGGCTTTCCCACGATAGCCTCAAAACTGAGAACGGAGTAGCCCTTTGCCTGTCCTAATAGTATAACTTATTAAAAAAAAAAATAAGCACGCTTTCATCAAATTCAATTTATATCAGTCTACCTTGACAACGTTCAAAATTTTGATTGGCAATTTAGATATCTATATAACAACTTACTCAATTACCATACGGCTCTCTGCTCCACGAGTCTATTGTCCCTTTCAGTTAGTTAGAACACTTGGTTTGAACTAATATTAAGATCCACTATATAATTTAACCGTGAAAACTAATAGTAATATTAAATTTTCATCCGACATTGATTTAATCAATATTTGGCGTCCAAAGGCTTTAGTAATCAAATTGTTTTCGCTCTTAAGTGAATGTACCTCGAGTTTCAATATGAAGTGTGGGTGTGAGACAGTTAATTTGAATGGTATTTGTAGTAACTGGAGGCCGGACACTTATTATTATTACTTTTTCAATTTAACCCATAAAATATATTTGATACAAGTAGAAAAACTATTTTTTAATGTCAATATTTTCTTACTATACATAGCCGTTTTAAAAAAAGCAAAGAAAAGGTTTTACACTTTTGTCCGTACTCGTATCACGATAGGTGAAGAAAAGTTACAAGTCGAAACACTGCGTTATCTGATTTCCGTCTGAATTCGAGACATTGTATTATTATTTAAAGAGTGGAAACGAATAATTTATTTAAAAAATCCCCCGAATGAATATTAAACCCACAAGTATCACGTTCAGACAGCCCACTGCACCACGGTGGATATGCAATAAGATGAAAAAATATAAATAAATGTAAAGACTCGTAAATAAAATCACTTTAACATCCTTTATTTAATTTTAAAATGATATAAACATTAACTTGCGACAATATTAATATATTATAATTAATAAAATTTAATAAATATTATATATATATAAAGAAGTATTTTTGCACTAAATGTAAGTCACTTACACTTTTGAAATTACTTTTGAGAATTACTGTGTTAATAGAATTACTGTCACATTATTATATAAATTATATATTATACAACTTATTTTTGCAATATCTTTAGACGTCATGGGGTATTTATGCGATGCGATTAGACCCCCTAAAGACAGTAATCATATATATGTAATATCGTTTCGTAAACCTCGAGGGTTTTATATATATTTAATACAAGCGACCCACCCGCAGCTTCGCTTGTGTCAACTACACTACTAGACTATTTCATGTTTTCACCCACCCTAGTGAGAATTCACTTAAATCACAAGCTTTGCTTAAATTTATAATTTAAATGGTTGTAACTTTTTTATTTATAAACCGATTGAAATAAAATAAACACTAAATGTTAAGGGAAGTTTACCAAAATAAAATAATCAAAAGTGCATTTATATCAGTACATTCGTACAGCGAAACAAACAGACAAGAAATTGTTTTGGATTCCATTATATTAACAAACGCCCCCAATAATCTTCTTCTAATATATCATCCATACTCGTATACAGACAGCAATAGCTGCATTTTTATATGTATAGATGTTAAACCTAAATATAAAATTATAAGTTATTGATGGTAAAAAAGCTTACATCTTAGGATTTCTTAAATGTATTTTTTTATATATTTATGGTTTTTTTAATGATACAACGCTTTATAATAATAATACAATAAACTTTATTAGGTTAGGTTGCACGATAGATGTACAAACATTTGATAAACAATTTAACTAAAGATAGAAAATGTTACCAAATACAAGATAGATTAACATAAAACGTATGAAAATTGCAACGTAGTGGGATTTGAAGCTGCGCCTTTTGGAAACCGTCCAAGCGCTTTGACCGCTAGACCGCTAGATAATACGGTAGTATGGGTTCGAATTCCGCTACGGTCAATTTTTTACACATTTTCCAAAAAAATGTTTTTTATATCCTAAAAACCTAAATAAGATTTTAAACATTTTAAAATAATTAATCTTATTTCATAGAATGATCTACACTTCTCTAATGATTCTGCTGGTGGTCGGCGCGGTGGTGTGCATACCGGAAGTGCCACAGAGTGACCAGATGCACCAGGACGCAATTCCAGACCACGCCTCGTCATTGGAAAAGAGATCTCCTCATTACGACTTCGGTTTAGGCAAACGCGCCTACAGCTATGTCTCTGAGTATAAGCGGCTTCCAGTCTACAACTTTGGCTTGGGAAAAAGGTAATTTATGCACTACGCTATTTTTAGGGCAGTGCTTCTTTATCGTATATACGTGAAGGTAAAAATTAAAACAGTTTTTTTCGAATTTTATGCGGAGGGAGGTGTTTGGAATTTTTTCATAGACAAAGTTAATATGGAAAGGGAGTGCCGAATGCCATTTGGCCAGTGCCGAATATATATGTTTGTGTGTATGTATGTGTAAAGTAGCATGCACTGTCAATGTGTCAACTACGCTAGTTATAGATTAATTTATCTGTTACGTTTCTACGTATTTACTAACATTTTATGTAAATTGACGATTTGAAAGTGCTTGTAATAGCCTATTTGAATATAGAATATTTTGATTTTGTAAAATTTCGATTTTGTTACACGAAAAACATACAAAAAAATTCAACAATAGAAATTGTAACAATAACATGTTAGGTTAAAGAAAAAGAACTTAGTATATATTATATCATTTATTAACATTACATTTGTAGGTCTCGACCCTATTCCTTCGGTTTGGGCAAACGGTCAGTTGCTGAGGAGCAAACCGAAGAAGACTTTCCCAATGACGTCGATCAGACAGGATATGCTGAGGTGTTTGATCAGTATGATGATGCACCAGGTAAAATACATACTGTCACTTCTATGCACTTTACAACTGAGTGGAAAGTGGAGAACGTAGTGTCTGAACACAAGGTTTTGTATAAAGTGCTATATGCGTAAAATGTGTGAAAGTAAAAAAAGATAATCTTATATTTTTTTAACAGTTTCGATTTGTCTTAGGTACGAGAACGGAGAAATAAAAATGTTTTATATATAATAATTTCACCGTGTGAGAATTGAACTCAGTACCTATGGCGTTTACAGTTAGACGCCGTTCCACTGCGCCATGATTTATATTAGATATTTCAACTATCGTAAAGATGTCTTTTGTTTTGTTTCGTTTAACTATTTCAATATTATTTCTTAACAGTTATTTTATTTTAATAATAAGCTTTCTCATCGTTATTTCTAAGTATTAATTTCTAAAATTCAAATGATCGAAGCTATACGTGATCTAAAATCCGTAATTCAATTAAAACAATTTAAGAAGTATGATTTGAACATTAATTGGTTGTCACTTTCATTGTAATTTTAATGCTGATTCAGCAATTACCAAGATCTGAACGACAAAAGAACTTGAACCTCAAGATTTTTAAAATCCCTTTCACAGCATGAAATAAAAACCTTTTTAGAATATATTTCTGATTTGCTATAATTTTACTTTGATGTTGGCACTTCTAATGTAGGTGTTCTTACAGGATATGAAAAACGCGCTCGACCTTACAGCTTCGGGCTTGGGAAGCGAATGAATGAAGATGAGAATAACGAGGAAAAACGCGCCAGAATGTATGACTTTGGTCTTGGAAAACGACCCCATTTATACAATTTCGGCCTGGGAAAACGCGCAAGAAGCTATAATTTCGGTCTTGGCAAACGCCTAAGCAGCAAGTTCAACTTCGGTCTAGGCAAAAGGGAGAGAGACCTCCACAGGTTCAGCTTCGGGCTCGGCAAGAGATCGGAGATCCCTTTCGACGATAACGACAATTACTTCGATGTTTAGGCTATTTATTGGTATTAATGGAAACTTGTGTGGAATAGTTAATAAAATAATTGTATTATATGTATTTTTAATAAAGTAAGTGTTTTGACATCATTAGAGAATTCATTTGTTACTAGCAAACTCAGTCTAACTCAGTGACAAACGGACGGACTTAGCTTTTAATGTTATATATTGACTAAGATCATTTAATTGTGAAAATGACAACCAATTTTCACATTTAAAATATTTCGATTAAAATTTAATAGTTGGTTCCACGTGAGTTTTCATGTTACGGAATTAAATTTAATTTTAATTAAGCTATACTGGACATGACAAACATAATATTCGCTACAATATTCACATTTTTATTGTAATTTCATTCTGATAGATTCTGAGCGAACATCGTTTGTTTTGTAAATCATTGTTACTGTAGTATAGAGAAATAATTATAATAATACATATATTATATAGCTGATATCAATATGCTTCAAAATACATACATACATTGCTGTACGGAACTAAAACTTGTCTTTTTCTTAAATTTTCAGTTCAATTTAAAAAGAATTGTGCCAAAATCCTATTTTTAAATTATTTGGCCTCTTTATCTGTAATTTATTTAAAATTTAAAGCTTTTTTTGTTAAAAATTTCAGTCAACTTTTCTGTATTTACATATTTAAATATCACTTATTTCTAGCTATATAAGTAAATATGTTTCTCGAGGACCTATTGACACGTTGTTTTGATTATAACCATAAAATATACATAATTATACAAGTCATAGAAATTGCATCAGTCTGCCTTTAATTTTCACCCTCTCCTGTTTCCCTAGAATGTATAAATAATAATAATAAATATATATAACCAATTTCGTATACCCTTATTACGACTTACTTGGACGGGTTCCAAGAGACGCGGGTTTGAACCCCGCTACATTAAAATTTTCATAAAAATATTTTTCATTATGCCAATATACCTAAAAGGTACTTTATAATTATACAAGCAAGTGGAATTAATACAACATCTAAGTACATAAAAGCTATTACTTATATATTATTTCCTAACATCTCATTTATCAACTTAAAGACGCACTTACTCTAATAAAGTAAATTACACTACAATTACCTACGTATTATTACGACAGAGTCTGATTGAATCGCGATTGGTTGTGGTTTCGAATCCACTTTTAATTATTATAATTATTTCCACCTCTCCACTCTGGCTAGACTAGACTGGCGCTGAGTTTTGCGTCTGCAGCTCAAAACACAATATCTTGAGTACAGGTAAAAAATGGACAATGGAGGCTTGGAACTAGGTTTTCTCCGAATATCATGATATAAAGAAAAAACCGAGTAAATTATATTTTAAACTACTACAATTTTAAAGTATCACTTTTTAAGACTACTGCTATTTCAAGCTAATACTACTAATGGTGGTCGGTGACGACAGAAACGAAAAATGAATGTAGAAAATTATTTTATAACATACGATCTAAAGCGTAACGTGAGACTTAAAACTACAGAGTACATATCTTATTAATATTATGATAGCTCATCTTTCTAAGTATTTTGTATTAATTTATTTAATAATAGCTTTTTAAAAAAGAAATTCAACCGACGGTAACTCGGTAAGATCAGTAAGTGATTATGCAATCATCAACCATTCTTCTACCTTTAGGGTTAGAATTTTTGTTGTTTTATAAAACAAACTTTAGAGTTTACTCTGTCTCTTAACAAAAGAATGACCAAATTTGGTCTGCTCTGTAAATAGTTATGCTTGATCTGACACGTATATAGAAATATATATACGTGCCGATTTAAGTACCACCTCCATTTTTCCGTCAGTTTAAAATGTAGAGATTGAAAACCAATCAATAATGTACGTTATATTCGGTGTCATTAATAGTAAGTTCAAATGTTACGTAAAATCAGTATTTAGTATAGTTTGGTTAGTATCCAAAAGGCGCTGGCTCGATACCCGCTCATTTTTTTACACGTTTTCTAAATATGTTTTGTCAAATACCTAAGTGTGTGAATAACACTTTAAAAATTTTAAAATAGCAATATATTTTAATGCAAAACACACACACTTTTAAATATTTTGTCGCTGTCCAAATATTGTATTGTAGTCGGATGGACAGCTTGTATGTGAATTTTCAAATAGATAACAAAAAGAGGATCAAGTTTTCGTTGCATCCGTTTCTTACATTGAAAGATACAAGTGGAGGTAATAAAAGCTCGTTAAAAAAAATCAATACACTACCAATCTATCGTGGCGCATGGGACAGCGTTAGGTAGGTTCTGGGTTCAATTTCCACTCGGAGGACTGATGGTAATTTATTACCACTCGGAGGACTGATCGTAATTTAGTCTTTTTCAATTTCCTTAGTGTGGGAATAACACTTTAAAAAATGTTAACAAAATACGTAATTTATTAATTTCTTTGCTCTGGTGAACGAGAGATACTGCGAAGTTGAGTTCCGCTTCGTTTCCATTGAGTTTCGCTAATGATCATAATTTATTCATTTGAGTTTAGTTTCACCACCGAACGTCTTGATTTCGGGTAGAAAGTGGAGAACTGAGTGTCTTGACACGAGGTTACAGGTGAGATAAGGACATGACTGTTGTTTTAGTCATCTCCGTATCTCATTAGCACAAAAGAGGACGGGTGGGCACCAAATATTTACTTACGGCACTTCCCAGCAGGATTTAAGCAAAATTGTTGGCTTCACCCTTGTAACCGCTTGACTGCCATTTCGTCTACATGTACTGAGTTAATTAGAGTTAAAAGCGCAAAAGTGTTATAAATACAATGATAGAGTTCTAATCACATTATTGCATAAATTTTGATTGATAGTAGAATTGTTATGTAGATCTGCTGGGATACGCGCACGTAATGGCTTTCAATTCGGAGTAATGAGAGGACTTTGACTTTTTCTACAGAATGTGAGAGTAAATCTCATCTCAGCAGGAAATCTGAGAGAACGTAGTCTCAAGAAACCTCATTCAACGCGGTGGACGCCGTAGCGGGGGCGAAACTCAACACCGCGCTTTGTGTTGCTTAGTAGCTTTGTAGAAATTAATATAATTGAGTTATGATCCACCGAGTGGGAATCGAACTCCCAATCAATACGATTACAGTACAAATAATTACAACAATATAACCAAATCTTACAGTTTTTAAAGAACGACAATAAATATTTAACCTACTATACGTTAAATTATTTCATCAACAGATCCATATACCGATTAAATATCAATTAAACGGTTATTAACGTCTCTGAGCGCAGACAAGTTTTCTATTGCATATAACATTCTCGAGTGAAACAGACTCCAGCTTCTGAATGTAATATTAAGCATTGCTGACGTCGGACACTGGTATTCTTTGAAACGAGCTTTCCGCGCTGTCTGATAAACTTCTGTTAATTTACTTGACACATTATATTTAATATATGGTGCACCATTGTGGCGAAATGTTAGAGCGTGGCGCCGTCGTTGTGGGTTCAATTCTATAAATATATTTATTTTTTATATTATTATATTTTATTAATACACTACGGCCATACGATCCGTACAAAGGTACGGACCGTAACTAAGGTTTCAATATTATTTCTTTTCGTATATGACAATTTTTATATATTTTAGTACTTAAACCTAGGCTTTTACGAATCATAGAGAGCTTAGTGTGTCTATGTGTACTCTATTTAGAGTCGAGTTTTTGTAAATGAGTCGCCTTTGCTTAAACTAAATGTAATTATTATGTATTTTTTTCGTAAACTAACGACCCACTCTCGGTTTCACCCGTGTGAACTATAGCTGTTTCGTATTTTCCTAAATCTAAAATTTACACTATCTATTGTACCTTCTATTTCTTTCATATCTATGAGTCTTCTTATGCGGAGAAATAAAACGTTTTTAAACATATTCATTTTCTCATCATGCTATTCAACACACACTCCACGATGGTGTCGATATCATGAGGTGCTCAAGTTATTAAAAATTATATTTGTAGTAACCTGAAGAAAAAGAGACCGCGATGGTCGTAGGTTCAATCCCTACCCGCGAGTAGAGTCTTTTAACACTAAGTTCTAACCTACCCTTACAGAAAAGCTTAAAGCGTGCTTTTTTTAATACCAAGAAGCTTCATTATTCTGTTGGTAACGCGTGGATAGATTGGGGACAAGAAATTATCATAATAGGAAACCAATTGTTGGTTCACACAAAGACTTACTTTTTATCGTCTACCGCACGTATCTCTCGCAATATATAAAAGCGAGTTTTATTACTTTTTAAGGTGCCTTATATTAATAATTGTATCTTGCAAAGCTAACCAACTTGTTGTCGTCATTTTCCAAATATCTTGAAAATTTGCACAAGCGTCCGAATCTGATGCTTTTGTGGTTAGCGTCCTTACCAGTACGACCTGTAGAAAGAATATAATTTTAAACATGACATTTTAAACATGTTATAATTAAATAACAAAATTTAAATCCACAGTGAGGCCATCGTGGCGCAGTGGGACAGTATTCGACTCTAAACACGTTTGTGAGTTCAATCTCCACTCGGTAAAATGATTAGATTTAAATTATTTTCATTTCCCCGCTCTAGTAGGACAAAGCGCGGCGTTGAACCCTACCTCTCAACGCACAATATCGTAAATTTAAGCTGAAAGCGGAGAAACCCAGTTCTATCCCTCTTGACACTTCTCTCTACTCATTTTTTTAACTTCACTTTATACCGTATAAAGTGAAGCTAAAAATATCATATAAGATCAAGTACCGAGCCTGGTCAGGTAAAGTATTTAATATGAGAGAGGGAGATAATATACTGTAGGGGAAAGTACTCGAGTATAGCTAACTGCCAATTAAAAAGTGTGTTCGGTTCTTCATCTTAGAATATATGGTTAAAGAGAAGTAACTTCTTTGCATTCGATGGATACACCGTGCGGGTTCCCATCACGTTGCACATAGATGAGCTTGGGGCAGTGCCTGGGACTTTTGACACAGGTAGGGGCTTAACGGGGTTCCTTAGGGGAATTAGCGAATTAACACAAGCCTTCACTATCCAAGCTCGTCTACAGACCTTTTTATACATATATCCATACATTAAAACGTGAAAAAAATAAATAAAATAAGAAAAACTAAACACAAAAATTGATATAACTAAAAGACCCTGATATTATTATTACGCTTATATTCATTCATAGCATGATTTTCTGAGCCATTTAGTTTGAACGACGGGTCTGATGGACGTCTACCGACGTTATACGTTATAGGGATCCATATTTATAATATATTAGTACCACTCGTACGTTGGAATATTATAAAACTAAATATTTTGTAAATGAAAGAAATACTTTTATTTGGTGATTATTTTTTACATATTTTCGCAATTTTATAATTGGATTTGATGCTAAATTTTTACTAAAAATTGCTCTGAGTTAGGCATGGAAGCGACAAATTTGCAAAATGTTGAACTTAATTACTTTGATCCTTATTTAAATATGGACCTACATTCATTAATTCTGGACAATGCCCTAACCTACAGCAGAAAGCTGTTATTACGACGAAAACAAGCTACTTATATATATAAATATTGAAAATAAATATTTTTTCAGCTTAATGATATTTCCCGCATAGCAAGTTAGTCAGTACGAACCTACAGGAATCAAGAAACTCCGTACTCCACTTTCCGTTTGATATCGAGACATTACGTGTTGACAGAATTTAACTTCGCGCTTCATTTTACCAGAGCGACGAAATGAAAATATTTCAAATATCATATTTCTCCCGAGGGGGGATCGAACCTACAACTAACCGCGTTTGCAATTTGACGCAGTCCCACTGTGCCAAGATGGTCTCATAAATGTTGAATACAAAAGTTAAATATAGTGTAATAATAGCACCTAAATATAAACCGCGAATATGACAGTATGAAAATTCCACCCTTTGGAATTTGAACCTAACCCACAATATTCAGCTAATTATCAAATTTCATTCGAGTCTATGCCATCTTTAGGTAATCGTCGTTTAGTTAAATCAATGTATTCTTTATTAAATTAGTAGGTAAATCTATAGCATTTAATTATTTTAATTTAAATTTTTTTTAAAGTGTTATTCACACACATTTTCTTTGCAGATTTACGCTTTTTCTAACATAGCAGGGTAGTTAGAGAGAACCTAGTGTCAAGATACTCCGTTCTCCACTTTCCGCACTAAAATCGAGACATTGCGTGCTGAGTAGAGGATCTTAATGTCGCGCTTTGTCCCTACTAAAGCGGAGATTACAAGAAATGAAAATATTTTAAAGGCACTTTTCATATAAGTTAATTTCACTTCATAGAATATAGAAATACTTAAAAAATTGGAATTAAAAAAAAAAACGTATAACGTAGCACTACCTTCTTCCTTCCTTCCTTTCTACCTTCACTGGATGAAAACATACAATTTAATGCTTTAACATTATATTTTCATTTATACAATTTCACGTTTTTTTACACGTTCCCGGACCCTTCACCACTACAGAAGACGCCAGGACGTAAGCCTCTCTTATATTTTCATTAAAAACTAGAGACTCGTCCGGAGCTTCGCTTACGTAAACTACACTACTATAACTAACTATTCAGTTTTTTACCCGCCCGCGTTTCCGCCTAAATCATCAACTTTTCTTAAATTTATAATTTAAATAGAAATTTTTTTATTTACCGATTCATATAAAATAAAGACTAAATGTTAACGGAAGTGTACCAAAACACAATGGTCAATACTGCAATTGAATGGGTAAAACCATTTTTGAAATTAGTGTGTAAAAGCTCACAGACAAACAGAAAAACATTCATAAATGTCCTTAATAATATTTTTTTTATATATCTTCCATGAACAACAGCCTTAATTTTGATTATTTGTATAGATTTGTGGTAGATTATATAAAGCAGTAGTGAAAATAATAAATTATAATATTCCTAGCCAGAGTACTCTCCAAGTTTTGTTCGCGGTCCTTAGAGAAAAACCAAATAGACACCATTTGTTATGTCCCAGCCCGAGATGCTGTGAAACTCGAGTGGCTGTATCAGTTCATATGATTGCGTTACTTATACTTTTTCTTCATGATATATATGAGAAGTTCTTGTTTTATCACCATTTGTGTTTGTGTGTATTATTTTATTTACCTTTTTAGAATAATAGTTTGTAATGTAGCGAAAAATCTAGAATGTTATTGAATTTATTATATTAATATCTGTATTTTCTGTGTTCCGCCTTAATTCGTATGAAGCGGAACTCAACGCCACGCTTTGTCAGCTTCTACACATGTTAAAAGTCACCGTGTCGCAGCACTACTACTAATAACTGATAACTACAAATAACTGGTGCAGCTTTCTCTATTGTAATTATTTGAGCAGATTTTTTTTACCACCTTTTTTGAGGGCTGAATCCGTGCTCGACTGGGACAATGTGTGACAGCAAACGCGTTTGTTTGTGGGTTCGATACCCACTCGGAGGAACTATTATATTTAAATTATATTCATTTCTTTGCTCTGGTAACACAAAGGGTGGCATTGAATTACGACACACAACGCGCAATGTCTTGAATCCGGGTGGAAAGTGAGGTACGGAACGCAGTGCCTTGACACTAGGTCTCTAACTACCCAGCTATGCGGAAAAAAATGGAAAAGATTAAAAAAAAACTTAAATTTTTTTATTTGTTTAAAATCTTTTCCGTTTTCTTAATAACTGCTTTGTTGTGTATAACCTCTTCCTTAAACATGACCTTATCAGTTTAAAATACTCTACTAGTAACTTCGATACCAGATATTAATAGTATTTCTTTTAAAAGCTGAAGAGTATTCATTTCTTTCCTTTCATATTTAAAATTAAACGGAACACTATTGAAAATATCAGAAAAAATATACACTAAGATATTTTTCTGTTTCATTTTTTAATTACAACAACTGTAGATAAAAAGTATGCATTGACATAAAAAATTTAGTTTTCTTGTTATAATAACTTATACACGGGCTTGATAATAAATATAAATAACTGCAGTCGCCAGCTTTCACAAATTATACAGAATTAAGAGACATGGTGCCCACAATAGCGTAACTAAACACAGAATTTTGTTTCAACAAACCAAATAAATAGCGATATTATAAACATAAATGTTTCTCGGAAAATATCTTGAACTGCATTTAAATCGGTTAAGTAGTTTCTGAGATTAGCGTGCACAAACGCACAGACAAATATATAAACAGAAAAGAAAATAAAAAATCATTGTTTTGGGTTCTATCATATTGATAAATGCCCCAATAAAGTTTTTTTTTTCATATGTCTTTCATGTAAACTTAGCGGTTAGTTACATTTTTATTATATGTACAAATTTAATTAAAATTATAATATAAACTATGAGCATTTATTTGAACTGCTTACAATTTTATATTCAGAAGAACTCGCCTTATCATGTCATCATATGTACAATAAAACTTAAAAATCTGAAATCAAAAAAGTGTAAATGTATAAGTGTAGTTGTTGACTTTCGCGCAGGCTCTTCTGAGAGAAACTGAGTTCCTCGCCAGCGACTTCACGTTTTTATATTAATTGTCTATTCGAAAGTGCTTGAAATATTAACTAGTGTTTGAATAATTAACATTTTGATGTTAATTTAGAAAAGATCGACCCATAAAATCATAGAACCAAGTCGTAGTTTACTAAAAGCGTAAGTACCAGTGCTATCTTAAGAAAATTACAATGTTTTGTTTACTGAAAGCCATCTCGTAATTCTTAGCTGCGTTTGGTCGAATTCATACTCTATATATAAACAATGCCGTGCTTAAATTTGAAAAAATATTTTAAAAATAGATGATAATGTGTATTTTAAAAGAAAGTATAGCATTGTCTTAGAAATTACAAACTTCATATTAAAACGTGCGTAAAAAATATATTAAAAGAAGCCTTTAAATCATATATACGAAAATTATGACTTTTTTTATTTTTTTTACATTTTTTAAAGTGTTATGTGCACACTTAGGAAATTGAAAAAGACATATTTAGAAAACGTATAAAAATTTGAACACAGCGGGATTTGAACCCGCGCCTCTTGAAAACCGCTCTGACAGCTAAGCCATGCGTTCTACATTCAGCTACGTCGAAATTCTTATACGCTTATTACAACTTATAATTGTTCTTAGCATCTCAGCAGAGAGATTTTTACAAATTTCTGCTACCCAAAGATTATTCTACGAACAATCGTTTGGAGAGAGAGATTGCTATTTATTAAATATTTCTAACATTTTTTAAAGTGTTATTCGATCACTTAGGAAATTGAAAAAGATGACATATTTAGAAAACGTATAAAAGTTTGAACGCAGCGGGATTTGAACGGTTTTCAAGAGGGCGCGGGTTCTATATGAAATTTTCAAAAAAAAAAAACAAAATTAGGAAGCGAATTTTTTATAGATACTAATGCATTACAAATACATTAAATAATAAAACAAATGTTACACAGATTACCATGTGTTTTACACACGACACAATTACACGTCTGTATAAAGTGACATGCACGTTGCTGCGTTGCGTGTTTTGTGCGTCTACTAGTATAAATTTTATAGAAAAATACTATAGAAAAATACTATAGTGACGTCATAAATTACTAAAACCATATTTATGTCGTTAAAGATTTCATTTGAGAAAAACTATAGAGAGAACATCTAGAAAATAAATCGTTGAACTTCAGTTATCAGAACTAAGCGAATCTTGTTTAAAACAATTTCTCTCGTTATATGCAAATCCAATAAACGTGCCTTCGTGACATGACACACCTTCGTGTGTATCTAATTGCATCGGTGGCCGCTCAGCGTTCATTTCTGAACAATTTAGTTTAGCCTGTAGTTTTTTTAATATTATAATATTTAAAAATCTAAATACTTGTGGAAATATCACAGTATTTATGAAACTGTATATGTTCGTAATATTTGAATGCTTGTTCAAAAGAGCGTTCAAATTATAGAACCTATCATTATATTATACAATCGAATATATTTGAACTTGAAATTTATCCTTACAAGCATGATTTTTTTTTTTTATTTCAAATGTACAATACTGAAAATACTAACAATTTGTGTTAATTGACGATTCAAGACCTTGTAACAAACAGGCTATTTGAATAAAAAATAGAAAAGTGTGAAGTAGAAGCAAGAAGAAGCAAATACGTTCCTGTGATTTACAACATAATTTGGAATTAATTCCATAATTTAAATTTAATAATTTCCCCGATTAGGAATCGAACCAACAATCAATCGTGTTTCCAGTTCGACGGTGTCCCAATGCGCTCCGATGGATTCTAAGGCTAGTATCCACATAATCTACTGATAACAAATATTGTAACAACCGTATAGAAAATTCGATGTCGAAGGATTTCATTGTAAAGCTTAATTGGCTGGAGTGCTTTGACATGTAATCCTAGACGCGTGGCTTCAAATGCTGCTGTCATATTGACCATCCAATTGTTGTATAAATATACAATACATATTACTTCTAAAATTGTTATTCAGACACTTAGGAAATTAAAAAACATTTTTAAAAAGCGTACAAAAATTTGGACGCAGCGGGATTCAAACCCGCACCTCTTGGAAACCGTTCAAGCGCTCTGATCACTAAGCCGCTAAGCTAAAGGTTCAAATCCCTCTACGTTCAAATTTTTATACATTTTCAAAAAATGTTTGTCGTTTTTCAATACATATTGCTTTTGCTTTGAGGCCACAGTGTGACAGCGTCTAAATGATTGACCTGGGTAATGCTTATATTGCAAATATTTTCACTTTTCTAACAAGGCTAAGCGCGGCGTTGAATTCCGTCACTCGACGTAATGTGGAGAACGTAGTGTCTCGAAACTAGGTCCTCTCTGCCTGCTATGCAGAAAAAAGCGTGAAGCTGTGAACAAAAATACTTTTGCATGTAGAATGTTTTACTAGTAATCAATCCGCAAAAATATGAAAATTTTAACTTTTCATATAATTTTTAACATTATTTCCTACACGGTCTCTCAGCAGGTCGTCTAGCAGCATTCGTCTAACATTTTGTAATATAAGAAAATTTTGTAAAGCTATTTTGACCCTCGTCTCGTCGTGCGATGTGCCTGGAAACGTGTACCGTACATATAAATTATCCTAAAAATGTTTTTTAACAGATTTAGTTTATAAACTTTAAAATTACATATATATATATTTATGTAATTTCTTTTACAAACTATAAGATACCGTTAATAAATATGAGTAAATTTAAGAATAAAAGTTCTCATTCACTTCAACACCTCTAGAGCATATTTGTCATCGCTTTGTCTCGTGAGAGTGTCAAGACGGTGTAGTTCACTGAAGTGCTTTAACAATACTCATAAGATTACAATATTCATATACTTCTCAGTGAAATTTGCTATGTAATAAGAAAATAAAGGTATCGCAGTTGGAATTTATGAAAGTGGCGTTACGCGGTGGTCCGATCATATTTTGAATTTGTATTTTTTATATAATAACAAGTTATCGTGGCCCAGTAGACGAACATCTAACTGCAGACGTAATTGCTTGTACGTTTGATTCCTGTTTATCTGTATTCGGAGGAATGAAGAATATATTGCGAACGGAGGAAGTATGAAAGCCAATATCTTCTATTATAGTCCGTAAGCTTCACGCTTTACATAGCAGGACGCCCTGCATAGCAGGATAATAAGAGAGAACCTAGTGATAAGATACTCTGTTCTCCACTTCCACACGAATTCGAGACCCTGCGTGTTGAGTGTCGGACCTCAACGCCACGCTTGGTCTTGTTGTCACTATAGTGGACAAATAAAAATAGTTAAATTATGGTCATTGCATCGACTGGAAACCGAATCCACGACCTATCACGATTACAATCAAACGCTATCCTCCTGACTATAATAGAAACTAATAAGAATATTACGCTATATTTAAACGCTGTAACGGATAATCTCTTAATAACCTGCATAGCCTTATTTAACTCCTAACGAAGTAAACAAGCGCATTTCTTGCATAATAACCGCCCATTCAAATGTAGGTAGATTTAAATATAGGTAGGTTTACATAGCATTATACTAGAGAAGGTATTTCAACAAGAAAATTGTGATTTAAATATTATTATTGTAGTATTCTTTTTTTATTATTTATTTTAAAAATTATGTATTTCGGGGTATATATACCCATGGTCCCCGATATACATAATCGAAACGTAATTGTCGTTTTAGTATAGTATAATTTAATACTTATTAAACAACTTTGAGGCCACCATGGCATGAGACAAAGGTCATTTCCGCCGATTGACTTCCGCCACTCAACACTCAATGTCTCTAATTCGGGCGAAAAGTGCAGAACGGAGTGTCTTGACATTAGGTTCTCTCTGACTACCGTGCTGCACAGGAAAAAGTGTGAAGCTGTTGAATAATTAACTGGATCAAATTCACGTGTGTCCTACGTCCTGATACGTCCTAAGAAGATGCTGGTCTCGACACTCATATGCGCATCATCACCTCACTCATATCAAAATGACTCATCGCAAAATGAAAAAATTAGTAGCACTAGTTAAATGGAGTGAACCTATCTAGAATAAATACTTAATGGGAGAAATTTTTATGGGATAGCAGTTATTTCAAGTTTAAGGTTGCGTACGTTATATTTTGTGAGTCGAGAGGCGCCATATACATATTTATATCGACATACATCTAATTTAATTGTGTTTCAGCTCAGCTTTTTTTCGGCAGGCTGAGATAACCTAGTATCAAGACTGGGTTCTCCACTTTCCGTATGAATTCGGGACAATGCGCGTTGGGTGGAGCTTTGTCTTTTTTTTTATATTGAAGGCAAACGCGCGTTCAGGTCACCTGATGGTAAGTGATCACCGCCGTCAACGACCCCGTGTAACACCATAAGAGTTACAGAGATGTTGCTGGTCTTACTGCTAACGGGGTGGTCAGAGAGCCCTGCATACTTCATTTGCCTTGTCCACAGTCATCAATCTTTTCATGCATTATTTTGTCGTGACCTTCCTTCAGAATCATCGATACTGTAATCTGGAAGGTCAACACAGGTCTCCCCCTATCTCGTACTGAAAAAAATAATAATTTATATATAATCATTCCCCCGGGTGGGAATAGAACCCAAAACCAATCACGACACAATATGACAGTCTCACGATCACGACGTCAAAGGACTTTTTCATATTATTTAAAATTAACATTATTGTTTTAAAATTATAAACTACCACCTAACTAATTTAACATTCAATGAAAATACTGGATGAGAGCAAACAAGCTTCATTTAATTTTTAATATATTTTTATAAGCCTGTTCATGACTTTGCATAGCATAACTTTTCATAACTAAGCAGCAATGCCATCGTAGCTCAGTTATTTTAAATATTTCTGATTACACGCGATGGTTGGGGGTTGCCATTTCCGTTATGTGTATTCATTATTATAATGAGCCCATTTTGAACATGCTTGTTTTGAATAGGAACTTCGTAGTGGGTTCAATCGCCTCTCAGAGGAATGATTAGATTTTATTTATTTTCATCGACTGACTGTAAACACGATTGGTTATAGGTTGTTTTACCACTTGGGGCATGGTTATGCTAAAATTATTTTCATTTCTCCTCTCTGGTACTTAGAAAAAGCACAGCGTCGAGTTTCGCCAATCAACACATAATGTCTCGATTTCCGCCGGAAAGTGGATAACGGAGTGTCTTGACACTAGGTTCTTTCTGACTGACCTACTATGCGGTTTTTTTATTATTATTATCATTTTCAGGTCTGGTGGAGAGCAGAAAGTAGAATGCTTAGTCACTAATATTGATTCTTAAGAATAAACAAAATCTAAACGAGCTTTTTCGTAACTAATCTACCCTACATTATAAATATAGTGTACCCACATTATTATTTTTTTCGAGAGGAAATCCTTTACGGATACAAGCCGATTGGGGACTCGGACGTGATCCGAGGACTCTGTACAGGTAAGTAGGCCGCCCGTATACCCACCTCAAAACCCTCACGGTGCTATTCCTAGACCGTCACTAGCCGGTCAACGGGAACTCCAATCTTCCGTGAACCCCGGCGACGGGAGCCAGCAGGGCACATCGTGGAGTAGTGTACCCACACTACATTATTTACTATATATGGGTATTTTTAAAATTTTTCAAGTGTTATTCCCACATTTAGGAAATTGAAACACATATTCGTATAAAAAATTTAACGCAGCGGGACCTGAACTCGCGCCTCTTGGAAACGTCCAACTTGGACGGTTTTCTAAAAATATATTTTTTTGTATATAGGTATTTAAAAACTGTTAAATATACGTTTATAATGATGTTGGTGCGACACGTGGATGGGACATTTGAAAATTTACTTTGGACCGCATATAAATTGATTAAAATCACGTTTCCCGCGTTCGGTACGTATTTTAAAGCAATATATCTTATTGCCACAATTCGATATTCGGACATTTTGTGAAATTTCTATAACAAATTGTATATAGCTGAACAAATATTTATTACTATGTAGGAAACTCTACTAAACTAATTATATTTATTGTTATTTGTAGGAAAAACTTTCAACGCTTTTTTCGATAGTTATAAAGCGAACGGAGGAGTTCATTTATTTGGCATAACAACAGTTTATATGTGGATAAAGTGTAGTAAGCTATTATTTTTTATATTAATACATAAAATTAATTAAATAAACTTTACCCACATGCGATTGACATATACCTTTATATACATAAACGATGATAAGGCAACGCATTATTTGTGTGGACCTTATGGTACTTGACAAATTATTAACATTTGCTCTCCCGTAGTTTACACAGGAAAATATAGAATATAGTGTTTCCCAAATCCCATATACTTCGTGAAATCTTATATCGTAACTCTATACTTTTAAGACTACAAACCAAAAATATTGCTTTATATTAAGATTCATTACTCTCTGTTCTATACTGTCTGCTTATTTTTAAAGACCTTACGTGAAAAGCGGCGGAATTCAACGTCGCGCTTGTGTTATCGCTGCTTGCGATAGAGTCATGAAATGGTCGCGTTTCATGAAATACTTAATGATGTATTGGCCAGGTTATAATGTGCATTCAATCAATGTTTAACGATGTGATCAACAAAACGCGCGGCTACTTCGTGAAATTGTCGGTCTTCTTTGGCCAAGTCGTCAAATAACTTCTAAATAGATACGGCCACTGCATGTTACATAAAGATACCGCAATATTGTTTTATACATTAAGATGCCGCAAAGGATATAGAAACGTCAAACAAAACCATGATGAAAATAAATATTTCCCCAAATGATAATTGTAATAAAACTAGATATTTATGTAATTTAAATATTGAATATTAGTTATAAAATATTTTTTAGCTTTATTTTTAACTTTATTAGCAGGGTAGTCAGAGCGGACGGAGAGTTCTTGTTTGAAATGACTATAAGTGAAGCGTCCTTAACGCAATAAGTTCATAAAACAAATGAAAAGTCACAAACAAAAGAAATACTCTAGGATAATGAATAAACAATTAACTTGCACAATGGAGACAGATGTACGCCGTCACGCTGCGTCTACACCAAAACGACATTTTTTATGTCCTTTGCTAGTTATTTTAAATTAAATTATCACATTTTTTGCACTCTATTATGTACAAGTTGCTGCCCGCAACTTCGTTTGCTTGAACGATACGATTTTATGACAAACTATTTCCAATCACCGTCTATTATTTCATTATTTAAATTATACCAAATATTAAAAACACATTTTGATACATGATGTTTGGTACTACTAACCATTCATAATGTATCAAAATATGTAAAGATAAGCAAGCGTATCTGTTTTTTTTTTCATTTCAGCAATGCAAGGAAAGTGTAAAACCAAGTGACTTTTGTATACGCAAGTAGTACCACTTGACTCATCTCAACTACCTCCTAGTCTTCAAGTGGAGCTTGGTAAAGTTCCGCCTTTAGAGGATGCTGGACAGGTTTCCAAATCATCTTGTTAAAAATTCGTTGTTGGGTTACAGAGCACTTGAATATATTGTTCAAGAACACGCTGGATCTAAATCCATATCTTTTGACTGCAGCCAAATAAGATACCTCGTTAAAAAAAAATATTTGCAACAAAATCGTTTAAATTTTCATGGCAATTTTATGAAAAACTTTTAAATTTCAATTCCAATATGGTGACACGACGTTATCTATTCTCATCTTCTATTTTTAAAACCTTATCGTACTCGATTACGAAAAAAACCCTTATTATGAATATATTCTGTATACTTGTCATAATAAAAACTAAAAAAAAAAACAAAATATATGTAAAAATTACAAAATAAAAAGTATATCCATATATACTTTTTATTTACCCATGTATTTCTCACGTAACCTCTGAATTTGTGTTCTTTAAGTGTAAACGAAAATGTGGTTCACGTATATTAATAACTTTAATTTTCATTTTATAAATCGTAAGTGTAAATAATAATAAAAAATAAGTATTAAGTCTTGAAAATTATTCATTCACAATGTCCCAAATTCCAGAATGAAGTACTTTCATTATATTTAAATGATATAATTGTCTTTACAAATGTTTTTTTAATTTGCCTAATTGCTTATGAATATGGTAACTTACAGAAACATATTTTCTATATTATATAAATTCAGATACGATTTCTAAAAAAATATTTGTATGTCTGTCCCACAAAACAAAATCATCATTCAATCATTTGTTCACTCACACCTTTACATACAACCAATTTGTAAACGCATCTTTTATCATACATGAATGCTTCCATTCGTTTTTGATAGACATTTATTATTAAAAACCCGTAAATTCCATACAATAGTAATTCCTTCACCTAAATCATCACTGCCTTACTCTCAACTATTATTATATGAATTTAATTAAGTGAATATTCTGAGAACCACTTTAACACCAAAGCCTAGCAACCTATGTATTATGAAATAAACTATAAATAATTATGATATACAAAAAAAATTGCTGTTTATTGAAATTTCGAAATTTTGTGAAAATTACTCATATACACATATATATACATATAAATATATACCAAAAACTGTAATGCCAAATCCAGTCGTTAGATAAGGAATAGTAAGAAATAGTAGTAATACAGTGGATTAAGATTATAGAATTTTACCAATAATTAATGTAATCAAATTCAATATTAATTTTATTTTAATTTGAAGTTTCTAAAATAATCCATACGATTGGCAGAAAATATTTTCCCATAGAAAGTGTGCGTGCTGCTATTGATATCTGGTCGCAACGTTTAAAGGACTAGTGCCGCCAATGGAGACCACTTTGAAAAAGCATTGTATATTTTATGGCTTAATATTTATATATATTTGTATGGTTTAATGATTTTATATGAATGTATTAAACTAACACACTGTAATACTAATAAATGTACAATAATAATAATAATAATACAATAAAAAAAATAGGTTTTTCTTTATAACAGTATTTACAGCAACACTAAGTATAATAAACCTTGTGGAACTAATTCAAATATGTAGGTATAGTATCGTAAAACAAAGTCTAAACTAATCTATTTCTAAGGCTTTTTCCTATTTTGGCTTCTATTTAACATTTTGTTTTACGGTTTTCGGAAATTAATCAAAAGAAGTCGTAAAAACAAACTTGCGTTTAATTAGAGTAGGTATTAATGGGTATTTATTTTGAACACCCTCACTCGTGGCCATCAATCTCAAAATAGTCTGTTTTTAAATGACAATTCTGTACAATATCGCAAAACAAAAAATATTCGACGAGAGGATTATAAAATTTGTCACAAAAAGTTTATGTGGCGAAAAAGTGCAGAAAGTCATATGTCATTATTTTTTATAGTAATTCAGTAACAGCTAAATTTGCAGCCATGTCCATATCAATTTGTAGAGAGAACCTAGTCTCAAGATATTTTGTTCTGCACTTTTCGCCCGAGTTCAAGATGTAGCGTGTTCAGTGGCGGAACGGGTGGTTCGTCTTGTTGACCAGAACAGACAAATGAAAAAAAGTGTTACTGCGACTGACTATATACCCTGATGGCTGTGAGTTCGATTCCCATTCAGGGATATGATCATATTTATTCTAATGATATGCTTTTAAAATCCCTTATATAAAAAAAAATGCTTAGCAAAGCCTAACAGGTACATGCTATGAAAAAATTGTAGTCGAATCCGGATAGACAAGTCAAGCTAATAAAACAATAAGATAAAAAATCTATATAATTTATAATTCCAAATAAATAAATCAGAAATAAAACAATAATTTATATAAAAATTAATTAAACTAAATTTGAATGTAAATCTTCTTTGTCTTTTTCACTTTTTTATCGTTTTCAAACAAATCTGCGACTGGAACAAAAAGTGTTAATTTTTAGTAAATTTATACTAATCAGTTCCTCTCGCAATAAATATGTTAAATCAAGATCATGATTTCCTTAAAGTAAATTTAATAAATAAAAAATTTTTATAAATATTATAAATATATAAATAAATAAATAAAAAAATTTAAAATAAATACTCTTCAAGTAAACTTCGATAAATTTTTACTTAAATAAAGAATATGTAAAAAAATGTTTTTGTTTGACACAATATTTGTTTAAATATTATTTGAGACATTTGTACATATAATGACAGAATACTGTAAATATTAATGCATAACCTGAATCTTAAGATATCAAAGGCAAGGTATAGTACATTGCCTTTAAAGGTATAGTACATTGCAGTGCCTATAAGCGAGAGAAGCTAAAAAGAATATTTATTTACTTTTCGAAACAAGGCGGCGGTTCTTTCATTTCTTCCTCGCTGAGGTAATCACACTTGGTCTCCGGGAAGCCGAGCAGTTCAGCCAGCATGTTTATATCTTTATACGTGGGTCGAGCTCGAAGTATCTGATTTTATAACAATTAAAAAAATAATGGTATCAGTATATTATAGAGGATAGAATAAAAGAAGGAAAAATAAACGCTACCCATGTCTGTAACGCTGTCACACATATTTCTCACGCTCGTGGAATTGATTAGGCATATTTAAACAATTCTCATTTTCCTAGTGTAACAAGACTTCACTAAAGTAGTCGGAGGGTATAGAAAAGTTACAAAAATATCAATTTATAATGTGATAGTGTAAAATTTATTAATTACTTGTATAAAAATTAAAATTATCGAACATTACAAACAAACTAGAGCCTCAGCAACATTTTACACACAAGTGTATGACAAACACATTGTGCATGTCGTACACTATATATTAATTTTGTCAATTTAATGTATTTGTAATACATTTTATGAAATATATTAAAAAGGGGTGATTTTTTGTTTAAATATTCTGTACATAATATTTTTAACATATTTTAAGCTGTTTTATATTTAACAGTAAGCAACTATTATTTTCTACATGCAGTGGATGTTCAATATGATAGTAAAAATCAATATGGTAGTTTACAATTTTTGATTTTGTATATTTCTTTTTTGTTTCTAACAATTATTGGTGAATCAATTCTTTATCTTAACATATAATAAAAACGTAACTGATCGCTGTCTGTACATAGAAGATATAAAAGACAAAATATTATCACTATATTAGAATCCAAAACAACGATTTTTGGATTTCAGTTCTGTTTGTCTGTGCGTTAGTGCACACTAATCTGAGAAACGGTTAAACCAATTTAAATGCAGATTGAATATTATATTTGATAGTAAACTTATGTTAACAATTAGTGTATAAAAAAAGACATATTTAGAAAACGTATAAAAATTTGAACACAGCGGGATTTGAAACCGCGCCTCTTGAAAACTGCTTTTCTATATATGTCTTTTTCAATTTCCCTAGTGTGGGAATAACACTTGTTAACAAAATGTTAACAAAATATAAATTAGTGTATATTTCATGTCAATCGGTCCATAAACAAAAATAATAATTTAAACAACCATTTAAATTATAAATTTAAAGTAAACTTTAGGATTTAGAGTGAGAATGAGAACGCGGGCAGGCAAAAAAACAGAAATAGTTTATTCGTGTAGATTATGCAGGCGAAGCAGCTGCGCGAGCTGGTCACTAGTAAGCAAAATAAAATCTTACTTCAGTCGCGACGCCATAGCGGTCGTCTATCGGCGGCATGTTCCAAAACACGATGCCGACCACCGTCTCCTCTCGCAAGTAGAAGAGCAAGCCCCGCTTGTATCTATTCTGATACTCTTCTGACCTGTTTCGTTTATATTACTGTTAAAAATGTACTATTAATCATTTAAATTTAATTAATATTAATTCATATTAATGTAGGTTTCTTCTTCACTTGGAGAAAATGATAATACTATGAAGTGAAATTACCTTATATGAAAAGCGTGAGACTGTAAAAAAATATTAAGAATGTGGCTTGAAAATATTTTTATTTCTTATAATCCCCGGTATAGTATAGTATGACAAACTGCGACGTTGAGTTCAGCCACTCGGACAATGTCTCGATTTCGGACGGAAATGGAAAAATATAATATCTTGTCACTAGGTGCTTTCTGACTAAAAAAAGGGTAAAGCTGCTAAAGAATTTAGATATTAACAAGAAAACTCTTACACATCAATAAGAAATTATGCGAATTAAATTTTGCATAGTTTACCAATATTTCTAACAATAATAAAATATAAACATACTAAATGTATAAAATAAATGTTACACTTTGGTATAACGCGACATTTTATGTGTGCTTGGGGCTAATACTATGTATGTGTATATTGGGAATCTCCATTACACATAAGATGTTTTTAAAAATGAATAACAAAAGAAAGATAAATACTTTTTATAACAAGGTCTATCACCATCTGCAGATGCGGGTGCTTGCGGCTTTGGGTCGTCACTGCAGGGTTTGAAAATACCCACTGTAGGCATACAGGCTCCTATTTCACCAACACCCTAAGATTTGGGCAAAAAATATTTTATCACCAACGCTCTGACCGCTTAGCCACCCGTTCTAAATACGTTTAAATTATTATACGCTTATATTTATATAACTTTTATATGTTTTCTAAAAATGTTTTTCATATCCTGTCCTTTTCTGTTGTATCCTATAAAGTGTGGGAATAACACTTGTGTTAAAATAAATAATATTCTAGTCAATATAAGTAGCTGAATCAAAGCAGAGATTTGTATACTTTATGAAACACTGTTTTTTTTAAATGTAAATAAACAAAATTATAACTTATATTGAAACCAAATAATTATTTTTATTATTATGTACAATAATTGTGAATGTATGTATGCAGTTTTGGTTTCAATTCAAATTGAGTTAAATCTTTATATAAAAATATAAAATAATGTCGTTGTACATACGTGTTCGGTTCCAAGTTCCAACTTGTACATAAACAATGTCGTGAAAACGGATAAAAAATTGAAAATATATAATTTAGATTATCTTTGACATTTTCTATACATACACATACATATGTATGACAGATATATAAACAAGAACTCACTTCATTTTTATAAAACGTATAAAATTTTGACCCTTGTTTCTCTTGAAAACCGTCCAAAAGGCCACCGCTAAGTTCAACTTTGTATACTTTTTTAATAATAATTTTCTTATCCTCAGTGTGTGAGTGACGTTTAAAATATTTAAAACTCACTTCCATATTCAAAGATTCTCCAAGAACCAGTTTACAATGAGGTTCCATGTTACAAGGTGTCCAAAACCCGGTCATATTAGCACCAGCTATGTAGCCCTGCTCTTGCGCATTACCGTAATGGGCTAAACGAAGTCTGGTGTCCTTCCATTGAGAGTAGAAGCTTGCTGCGTCTCCTGCCTACGAAAGTAGCCAGCCTATTAAAACTACTGTTTTTACTTTCGAGGTGAATAAGTCACTTCAATCACCTATTAACACACCATACAATTATTCCAACTTTTGTGCTTTGAGTGGTGGAAATTCAGACTGAGTTTTATTGTAAGTATTCTGAATGTACACACATTCTCCCGAGTGATAATCAACTTCACTCAATATCCCACATAGCAGGGTAGGCAGAGAGAAGGTAGTGCCATGACATTCGGAGGCGGAACTCAACGCCGCGCTTGGTCTTACCAAGAAAATAAAAATCTATATATTTTACGTGTAATAAAAATGTAACTGATCGCTGTCTGCACGGAAGATATATGATAAAAAATATTATGAGGGGCATTTATCAAAGTCATAAAATCCAAAGCAATGCTTTTTAATTTAAAACAAAAGTGCTTACCACGTATAAATGAGTCCTAGCTTCCAATTCCGAGTTGACTTGAAACCCGCCGTTGACAGGATCTAATTCTAGAAAAGATGGTTCCGCTATTTCCACGCGAGGTTCTGCACCGATCGCGACGAAAACCTAGAAAACGACAATGGAGCCAAATCTCCAGTCTAAGTAGGTATAAAGTTTGACTATAAGCGTGATGATTGCAGGTGGATTTTTTCTCTTTTTTTTCAACAAATATTTTCATTAGCTTTCTCTCTGGTAAAATAATTTGCAGCTTTAGTTTTGCCACTGAATACGTAACCTCTTAATGTTAAGTAGTATGGTCTTAATAAGTTATTTCTTATTTATAAAATGCAATTTTTTTTTATATATATATACAATGTGTACCAAAATTTGAATCTGCTATATTTATATCATGACCTATTAAGGTGAATAGGTTGAATTTTCTTATAGAAGCCTTTTGAAATAAACTAAGAGAAGGCATAAGTCGTTATGTTTTACATAATGTGGTTTTAAATAAATGTATTTTATTCAATTTTAAACTACACTCATCAGTGAGAAAAGGGAAAAATTTTGACATTAGATTGTCTCTGTTTACTCCACGATGTGAGGAAAAACGTTAAGCTACTTACATAATCGGTGACAAGAGATGATCCATTCGACAGAGTCAGTTCAAGTCGACCGTCTGGAGTTTCAAACGCATCATATACTTGCGCTACACAAAATATTTCGTATTGGAAATCTTTCTTACTCAATTAGACCTATACAGATTTATTTATGTAATTTAACATTGAAATGTCAGTTATTTAAGTTATTTGAATAAGTCGGAAAGAAGCTGAGGCAACCGGAGAAACTCATCTTAATTAATAAATACTAGTAGCAACGTTGACACCTAATATACGCTGTAGTAATCTGTGTGCCACTTTGTACAGAAGTATATATGTCAAACACAGCAATATGTGTAATATTTATATGATTAATTTAGAGTATTTCCAATACATTGTTATAAAACTTGACTTTTTGTACTTTTTCTCCCATACAAGCAATATGTATACCAAACTCATAGTAAGACAAAAATATTTTTCTTCGCGTATTGTTATAATGAGAATTCCTCTAAATATAATGAACCCAGCCAACAGTGACAGAACAATGTATACGCATACATATATATATAGTAATACAAATTCGTAAACCCTGCGTATTTAAATATTTGTACATAACTTACTTCTCGGAAGTACAGTTACTCCTTCAGCTTTAATTTTCTCAGTCGCCCATTCCCCTATATATTCTGGCAAAACTCCGGCCATTATACCTTTGTCCTTTATGATATGAACTATTTGAATAGGATCTTCATCTTCATGACGCTCAACCACTTTGTCTATTCAATAAAAGTCTTTCAATAGATAAAAATATATAATAGATCTATAAAGAATTGTACGTAGCATTGTATAGTGTAATAAAATACGCATTTAAAAATACTTCCACATGTTTTATCATGATCAAGGCCTGTCTAGAACTATCATCAGTTCATTGCTAGCACATATTTCAAAGGCGGCATTAGTAGAATTGTTTCAAATTTAGTTACGTAGAGAGAGGAAGGAGCTCGGCCTCGGAGTCGAGTGTTCATGCGGTGCTTAAAGTAGATTGTGTAGCAAATCCCAGGCACTGCTACGAGCATCACTTTCCACAATGCGCATGGTGAATCCATGGAACGTTAAGGAGTTTTTTCTCTAGATTTCAAGTGATAACCGAACTTACAATCACTACAGTCAGTCAAAAAGTTTTTTTTTTTTTTTTTTTTTTCGATACTGATTTAATGCTGTTGATCAATTGATCTTTACAGCGACACCGGGGGGGTGAGGGTACTCTGTCCCTGCGAAATACAAGCACTCCGTGGCTGCTTGAGCGTAGGTCAACGACCGCAAAGGCGTCCCCCGCGGAGCTCGAGCCTCGTCAAAAAATACTAATAACTTTGTCATAATATAGACTACCTAATAACCTAAATGAGTAAAAAATGTTTTATTTATTCTTATGTAAATAAAAATGCTCACTCATTCTCCCCAAATACCAGGCCAATTCACATCCCAGAAAACCTCCGCCAACTATGACAATGTGTTTAGATGCCTTGACCTGCCGATAAGCGGTCTCCAAGTCTCGTATAGTTCGAAACGTACACACTTTGTCTCGGACGGGTTTTGGAGCTGACTTAAATATTCTTAAGTTCTTTGCTTTTGCTCCTAAAAAAACGAATATTATGACTATATTAATGACAAATTTTAAAAAGATCTAAGTGGAATATTTTAATTTTGATAATTTGTAACATATTTTTATTTATTTTTTAAGTTATTATGCATACACTTTTAAAAAACACAAATATTTTTGGACGAACGGGACTCGAATCAGTGCCTCTTGGAAAACTTCATGGAAAAAACGTTATGGATATTTGATTTAACAAATATGCTACGTAATGGTCTAAGAACTATTTCAGAAATGTATATAGTTTCCTAATGGTGCGGACTTTAATCCTGCTATATAAAAAACATTTATCTGGAATTTAAATATACTTAAAATATTTACCGGGTGCAAGCAGACATCTCTCATAATATATAGGCTGTTCCCCACACAAAGTTTTCACCCAAGCCACGTGATCATCAGCATCCACCCGTTGGACGCACCAGCCCCTCGCCATAGACAAAGCTGGGCCTATTTTCTTTCGATAGAACTTAACTGGATCCATGAATTGCGAACATTCAGCCAAATACATGCTGAAATGGTAATTTTCAAAGGCAATTAACTTATTTTTACGGGATTTTCATGAGCATCTTTAGTATTGTTTAGAATACAATCTACTTTTGACTCAGGCTTTGACTAAAGTAATCAATTAACTATAGTATATCGATAGGTAAATTAAAAATCTTTCTAAGCTACAAAGCATATCAGAATCAATATTTGTATTCAAGCAAAGCTATAGCAACATTAACAAGCAATATATTGTTTACAATCTTACGTATGCCGCTTCAGATCTTCAATATAGTTCAAATTAGCAATATTTGGCGGTTCAGGATTCCACCACATGTGCTTCGACATGGGCGGTTGCTGGTATGGCAAGCAGTCTTCTCTTGTTATGAAGAATACCTGTTATATATCAATTTTGCTTCTGGTACCTTTTGTAAAATTATTTTGATATGCAATAGGTATGTCTATTATTATCCTTTAAATAAGCCTAGTTCTTAGCAAACTGCCTAGTTTCTAGCATTTAAAATAGTTTCCTTGATTCTAGAAGTTCGGTAGCATAATAAAGTTCATAGTAGATTCATAGTATTTCAAGATAAAATACTGCCCCACAGTACCCCCGATTAGCCCTGTATGTGTGGTCATACTACAGACTAAAAAAAACAAATATTTATGATAATTACTTTTTAAATGATACGAAACGACCTTTCCTTTGACTTGAAGACAACTATCAATAAGCTAATAATGGTACCTTCGCAGTTTTATCATGTTCCGCAATCGCTCTATAAGCTGCCCACCCAGCAGCTCCTGAGCCTATAATTAGGTATTGGACACACGCTGGTAGATCCTTACAGTGAAAAGGATGTTTTACTTTGCGTCGAGGACGCCCTAAAACAAGGAGTAGGCAAATGTTGAATTTTTACAAAATTTAAGACTATTGATAGCTTTATATATTCATTGATGCTATGCATTGGGGATTCGAAAAGTGGATGACTGTAGGTAATGTTTTTTATTGAAATTAGTAGTCATTCAGAGGATATTTATATTGAAAAATGTTTCTGTTCATTAGTTGAATCTTTCTAAGTATACACTGCACATTGTCTTATCAACGTGACAGACGTTTGAGTATCGCTTTCCTAAATGCCAAGTCTCTAAAATGGTCACAATATGTACAGTAGAGTAATGTGTTAGGTAGAGCACACCAATGAAGTGCTTGTTAGTCAGATGTCAGTTGCTAAGACCAAAACATTTACGATATCTATACTACAACAAACAAAAGATAAAATAGAATTCTTTATTTATGCAACTTACACTTAGCTACATTTTCACCAAGTTTATTCTGCAAATCATTCCACAAATATAGTTTATAAATCTGTAACATTCACATTAGGGAAGTTATTAATGATTATGGCAATTTTATAAGTTCGTTATATTTTTAAATCATTATAACGATCTAACTTACCAGCCCCATCACACCAAAAAATGAAGCAAGTGACCAAACATATATCCAGGGAAAGGGAGGTGGAGGTGGAGGAGGACAAGGCGGCGGATCTGCTACTGGCTTTACAGAGCACGGGCCCTTTGTTCGTGCGCAATCAATCATAGGCTGAAATTGCAATTGCAATAGGATGTGATTTGTTATCATAGAGACGGGTAAATTGTATTTAATCTTCTTAAGACAGTGTGTGATTTCAAGCATTATTAAGTTTAATTTTAAATTCTTATTTGTTTATAAATAAAAAATATTTAATGTAGAAAATAATTTATTTTGAAACTCTTAACAATTTTTTTAAGTTCACGTCATTAAAATCAGAGCCCGCTCATGTAAATTCCTTCTCAGTGTTATCATTATTATCAATCACAATTTTTCCGAGGGTTTCTTTCTCCGCTTGCTCCAAGAGTGTAAGTCTATCTAGAGGTTTCCAGGGTTCGTGAAAGGCATATTTATATTTTTGCATGCCGTGGTAGCCAAGCTTTCGCAATGGCTCTCGTATATCATCAGAATTTCTTTTTAGTTTAGGTAGTCCTCTCGGTTTCTCTTTCCAATAGTTAGGATGAATCATAGATGAATCGTGGAACAAGTCCTGTATGTTAGCATACGGGCCTCCGAAATTTATTTGTGGATTATCAAACAGCTCCCTCGAATCCTCACTTAGTATCTCCTGCCGAAAAATCATTTGTAAAGCATAATACTCTTAATGCAGTAATTTAAGTGCGTTTGACGAAATCTCTTTCAATTCGACTCAGATGGCATGGAAATAAAAATTCCTTACCAACCTCTCAAAAACTAGACATCCAATGCCTTCCTACACCAATCATAGACGTCTCGCCCTCTCCTTTGTCTGGTCTAGATTTACGTCTGCCAAATAGACTTTTAAGATAGCCAAAGAAGCCTGGACTTTCAGGCTGCTCTTCCTTCTCGCACTGTTCCTCAGAGCCTTGACATTGTTGGCCAGGACATTGTTGGTGGTGGCCCTGTTGGTAATTGTGCTCGTGTCCCCCTGGCTGGTGGATGTTGTGCACGACCCCGGTCCACTGAATGAAATGAAGAAAGCACATGCTGGATTTCATTACACATTTCAATACGGGCTCTGATTTCGTCTAACGCACTTTTAATAAGCTCATTTTTTTTAAAATTTTATTAACATATAGCACTCACAGTTGAAGTTACTAGTTTTTTGTGCTATATTTTTCAGGGATTAAATTTTTAATCTAATAAAAAAACTATACCTTGGCGTTACTAGGAGGTAGAGGTGGAACTACAACATCTGGTACTTTTATCCTATAAGGATCGTAGTTAGGCGGTTGAGGATCTCTAGGGCATTCTGCACGCCATGCAGGCGGAGGGGCATCACTCTTCGGCCACGGTTCTACCTTCCTTCCTGCAGTTTGAGGCACACTTTTGCAATCAATGTCCTTTGAATAGTCTCGTGATGAACCTAAAAATAAATGTGTTCAATGTTTATATTAAAAGTGAGAATTCAGTAGAAATAGTCAGTCGTGGATACGATACCATTCCATATTAATATAAATTAAGTAAGGAAATTCGAAACCTAACAACATACGAGGATAGGTATAATAAATCCAATTTCAGTATAATCAAAAAGTAATTGAAAATAATATTCTCAGTTTGCAAATCTTTAATACCCTTCTACTTCAGAAGAGTGCCATGTTAAATTAATCTTTGGTTCAAAGTTAATATTCCTTTGATTTATTTATTTGGATCACCAATAGAGTAAACAATGACAATTATTTAAAAAAAAAACAACACTAATATATGTACGATAACGGCATATTTTTTGCGTAAAACGCTAATAAATACTATACAGAAAATGACAAATAGTAAATTTTTTGGCTTGGTTCTAGAAAATTTGGACCATATCGAAGAGGCGGGTTTCGGTCGGACGGACGTTACTTTGGATTTTTTAAAGCCAATTTCCAATATTTCTTACAGTAGTCAGAGAAGATTTAGCGTCAAGACACTAGGCACTATTATCATTGGGTATGTACTAAATAAATACTTACCTAAAACAGTTGAAATTTCCAATACACCATTGTTACTGATTACGTAAGGACTCATGCGTCGAAAATGATTACAGTAACGAAACGGACAACTCAACATTTTGTAAAGAAAATGTTAAAATCACACAAAAAATTTCTTATTACTTATAAATATTTTATTTGTAAATATTGTATTATATTATTTTGTTAACAGTTTGAAATTTGGACATTTTGGAATTCATGACATAAATTGGAAATTCGAATGATAGAAATGTCAAAAATGTTTGTTTTTTAATGAGCGGTCATCACATGACGAATAGTTTATAATTTATAATTGAATAACGGTTGTTATTAAACTGCACTCGCTCCTATCTAAAATAACGTTACACTTATTTTTTGTGTCGGTGTATGTTTTGTGTAGGAACTAGCAACCCCCTCGCGGCTTGCCCTGCGTAAAATACATCAGTATTATTTAATTTTTTGGCCAGCCCGCGTTCTCACTTGAATAACAAACTTTACATAAATTTATAATTTAAATGGTTATAACTTTTTTGTTTATTAAATGATTGAAATAAAATAAACACTAAATGTTAAAGGAAGTTTACCACAATAGTCCAATTTCAATTAAATCGACTAAACCGAAACCAAAAAATCATTGTTTTGGGTGATATTATGTTGGTCAATGCCCCTAATAACAGCGATCAGTTACATTTTTATTATATGTATAGGTGATAGAGATCTATGTTAACCTGTGTAATAAGCTCATCATATAGTATCTACATCGGTAGTCCGAAAAAAATAAATGCATGAATTATAAAATAGAAATTTCTATTTATTAGAACCGCAGTTTTCACGTGCTAAGCGCACACAGAATTTAGACCTTAATAGTTGTGGTGGCTATTCCTTTACACTTGCCTCAATAACACTATTAAAAGTAATGTTATTGTTATATTATTTTAATTATGATTTAATAATTATTATTATTAGATTTATGAGACGGGCTGCAAACTCGATGGATGGGGGGTTCTACCCCCCACTCGGAAGTTTGATTAAATTAAAATCAAATAAATTTTACCCATCCGGTAGATAAATAGACGAGTTTCTCATTCAACACGGAATGTCTCGATCTCGGGCGTAAAATGCGGAAAGAAGGGAACCCGCTGTGCGGGAAATAGCGTAAAAATGAAAAAATTTTTTTTGTTTTTCGTTGGTCGTAATCGTAGTTCTAAAAATTCTTGTAAAATATAAGATATTGACTTGTAAATCTCCAATTTTTGTCGAATATGTTTGATTGCACGCAATGGTTACAGGTTTGGTTATTATTTTAATAGTTATTGTTTTATAATATTTAAATAGTGATATTATTTTTGATATTTGTTAAATTATTTTAAAGTATTAATCACACACGTAGGAAATTGAAAATAATTTTTAGAAAACCTATAATTATTTTAAAGCAGCGGGTTTCGATGCCGCTCCTCTTGGAAACCGTCCAAGCACTTTAACCGCTAAGCCTTGCGTTCTACATCTAATAACCGAAATAAGAATTTCAACACAGCCGGATGTGTGAACTTAGTTCACAAAACATGTTACAAACTAGTATTAAAATGCATGCATTCGCACTCCACTTTCTCCCCGAATACGAGACTTACCGGACGGAGTACAACGCCGCGTTTTGTCTTACCAAAGCGGAGAAGCGGAAATAATTCAAATATAATCATTTCCCCGAGCAGATCAGTGGAATTGAACCAATAATCAACCGCGTTTACAATCAAACGCTGCCCAACTGCGCCACGATAGACACTTGTTAAAATGAAATACTATAATAACGGAAATACTGAAGAAGACATTTTTTATTATGTATAAAAAATCAAACAGATTCTCTATTTAATGTTACACACATCTATCTTACTTATTAATACATATGTACAATTATTTAGAAAATTAAACAAGTTTTTAATGAAAATTCTAATTATGCTATAGTAAAGTGTGATAAGGAAGGCAACAGAAAAAAGTATAGCAAATATTAAAAATATGTAATTATTTCCTCATTTTTCTACTGCATAATACATATTAGCAACATTGTACATAAGAATTGCATTAGTCAAGAATCGAATATGCTATGTAATTTGTAACCCAATCAAATCATAATTATAAAAAAGATATATATTTTAGGCCAATACGCGATGGTTACGGGTTTGATTCCCACTCGGGAGAATTATTATATTTAAACTATTTTCATTTCTCCGCTCTGGTGACAAGACAAAGCGCAGCGTTGAATACCGCCACTCAACATAAAACTCTGCCTTCCCTGGTATTACATTTTTAAGTAAATGTGAATCCGGTCGTATTATTTAGCTATATTTTTAATAAATAAAAAACTCTTTTCTTATTCCATTCCTTTTTTTCCACTCTGTATAATTGTTCTATATATAAGTAAATATAATAATATTAACAATTATTGGAAACAATTATGATTAATTTATATCATATTAATTTTTCCTTACTTGGATTTAGAATCTACGACCATCGTCTAATTAGCTAGATACATTATTAGCTAGATATATTAAATTACACAAATACTGAAACTGAATAAAAAAAAAAAAGAAACTTAAATAACTAAAAGTAAAAACTTCGTTTATAAACAAGCTTTTTTCGAAAAATTATCAGCAATCTCTTTCATTTGATACCCATATCCAAGAGTCCATAAAAATAACTAGTCCGCCATCTTGGGTGTACCGCCATGTTGGATTTTGAATGTCAAACATGCATTGTCATTCAAACTAAACGTGTATACAACATTTCAGCTCAATCGGTTAAGGATATATGCTTGAACATTGAGTTGCAATATTAATATGTACTTCACATTATTTTGTTACTTGTCATAGATACAATAAATTATGTTTCCTATACTATAAAATATATTAACTTTTGACAAAGCTGGAATTGTATCCACTATATTAAACAATAATGCAATAGTTTCGAACCTTCTATCTACATAGTATTATGCCATTACCACAGATTATTGATAATCATAATACAGTTTTAAAAAGGCAAGATTTACATTTCTTAACATTCTAAACTTTACAAATATAAGCACAATAAATATAATGATATATAAATTTTTTAAAAGTATATATTCAAGTCATGTTAAGTAACTCCATTTTGCGCTTTCCCGCTTCAGTTCAAGCTATTACATGAAATAGCGGGACTCAACGCAGCGTCTTATTTTACTAGAGCGAGGCAAAAAAAAATTGAACAATCTTTTCTTCAGCGAGTACATACTTTTAAAAAACCTTTCATAACATTATATCCTTTACACAATATTATATCAACTTGCCCAATATCTAACTATAATAAATTGTAAGTTCAGTATTAATATATATAAATATATCAATATTTACATCTCTACCTTATAAAAGGAAGTATCATTAGAAAACACTGCCTTAATAATAAAATAAAAAACCTTATATACATAAAAATAATCAATTACAATATTATTTCCCATAATTTCTTTCAATGAGTGTCATTGAGCTGATGGACTTCTAAGGAGTCTGACCCTGATCTGAGAGGGTCAGATTTGTCCTATTCAAGTCCAAACAGCCAGTTTATGCCCTGAGCGAGGAAGAGAACCAGCGGTTGCCAGGCAACGACCCACCGAATCCAGTCCAGTAATTGTCCATAAAGTATATGAGGTCTGTCCCATCTGGTAGTTTTGGTTAAGAGAAACATTTTCGAAATATATATATTGGTATTTACATTTTAGAAATGTTATTCACACACTTAGAAATTTAAAAACTTTTTTACGTTATAAATATTTAATAAATAGTATTCTCTCTCGCGAAACGATCAGTCATAGAATAATCTACGTTGTCTCTAAATGTTTTTCAAGATTTATTGTTATTGATATTTTTTTCTTATTTTCTTGTAAATATTAGTGATAAGTTACTAAGTATTACACTTAGCGACATTTAGAGACTATATAATAGGTATTTGTCGTCATAGAAGCGAAATAATTTTAATAAAATTTAAATATAACCAATTCTTCGAGTGGGTATCCAACCCGTCACCATCACGTGTAATCAGACATGGTCTCACTGTGCTACGATGATGTCATAGGTTTTTGTGTCATTAAGTATTAAAAACACGTCATTACCTGCACCTGACACAGAGTTTTATTATCCAATCAGAGCAGATAAATGAACATATAAAAAAAACCGTATAAAAGTTGATTGACGACGATATAAATAGGAACTCTATTCTAGAAACTTTGGCTACAGATTTTAATACTATCCTCCATTATTCTTCAAAAAAAACCAAAATGGTTTATTTCTGGGCCTCAGTTTGAATAATTAAAAAGGATACGGGTTAGTGAACATGAACTTCAAGTCAACCTTCTCCTTGCAGTAGGGGCAGCTCTGTTTCTTGCCCACGATGCACCACCCGCGAATGCAGAACTCGTGGAACACGTGCCCACACGTCAGTTTGTATGTGTTTTCTGGGAAAAGTAGCTTGTTTCATTTACTGCAGACATCCGTTAAGATCGGATTTTGTATCAGGGCCCGATTAAGCAGGTCTAAGGGCTCTCTCTACAGCTAGTAAAATATATATACAAATTACTACGAAATAACGTAGTATGTAAAAAGCTGCTTTCAAAACAATATTTCAAAGAACAAATTTTAACACTATAAGTATGTTTAGAAAGTTGTATTTGACATCAGCTAAATACTTGTTCCTGTATGGTAAGGCGTAAGGTAGGCAGAGAACCGTATAGTGTCCGTTTTCCACTTTATGCCTGAATACGATACATTGAAGGTGTCTTGAATGGTGGTATTAAACGCCGCGCTTTGTCTTGTCACCAGTGCGAAGAAATAAAAATAAATTATTGTTCCGGAAACCCATAAACATCCACGAAGGTTTTTATTTAAAAGTCCTCCTTTCCCTCACCCAGCACTCCCTCCTCATTAACGTCTACCAGCAGCTTGTTCCCGCACACCGCGCACACGTTGCTCTCCAAATGTCTAGTCGGCATACCTTCTTTTGTGTAGTACTGAAAAATTTTATCAATCATATTAGAATTTCGACGTAGCTCGATAAAAACGTAAAGCTTAATCGGCTAGAGCCCTTTGGTACTTAGGTGCCAAAAGGCATGGGTTCAAATCATGAATGTTCAATATTTTATTCATTTTCTTGAAATATTTTTCATATTCAAAGTGTGTGAACTATATTTTAATTTTTTATATAGCAAAAGCCACTACTTAACGAGGGTATTTACTAACGAGGGTATTTAATCCCTTTCAAATTTGAAATTCAATTAACGTATAAGTATAACAATTTTAAATAAAAAAAAAACTCACCCCTATAGAAGCTGCCATTTTATCACTGCAGTACTCCGCTACATCGCGTCCGAGAACACCAAAATAAAGACCGTAGAATAAACACAGAAGCCCCACGTCCATCCACACTTGAGGTTGTTGGTTGAAAATGGAGTTGACATTCATGAAAGTCAGCATCATGACTATGTAGCCGAAGACTCCAATATAACAACTCAATTTGTAAATTAGGTAGAACCATTTGTAAACTAATCTGGAATAAATATGCAGGAAAATTAGGATTTCAATAAAAACAAGTACTTCGGACTTACTAACTGATTAGAAATGGATTAATTTAAATTTAGACGCGTTAGAAGCAGACGAGAGGTATAACAGCGAAATTTCTTTATAATCTACTAAAAGATCTCGTCCTGTCTAGAACTATCATCAATTTTATCTACCACTTATTTGTTAGGTTAGGTTAGGTAGAGAGAGGAGATGGGCACAGGCCCGGTGAATCCATGGAATGCTAAAGAGTTTCTTCTATGTTAAAAATTAAGACACAACAAAGATAAGTTGTAACAAGCATATATAAACTGCCACGTAGCTCGATAAAAAAATATAGCTTATATGGCTAGAGTGTTAGAACGGTAACCAAGGGTTTGAATTCTGGTGTGGTCGTATTTTTATGTCATCTTAACATATGATTTTAAGTCAATATACATAGTCTGGCCGTAAATACTGTTATAATTAAAAATAAACTAAATATTACTTTGGAATTTGGAATTGTCATTTTTATATTATTGTTTTCTTATTTACCCACCAATATATTGTAAAATATTTTGTAATATTAAAATTGAGTGAGGTGATAAAGAGAACTGAATCGTTGTGCAATCATTGCACAGAGTAGGTATGATAACACATACATTTTTATAAATCCTCCATACTCTTACTATTAGTCAAATATTTATGTACCAGGCTATCAATAGGTACAATGAAACCTCCTCTGTTTGTGACAGAAAAAGATCTAGCGGTCCACATAGTGTTCATACGAAAAAGGCGATCAAAGTAATAAGGGAAAGAATTCGAAGAAATCCTATCCAAAAGCAAAAGATTTTATCTTGGGAGATGAAGACAGCACCTAGATCCATTTCGAATATTTTAAAAGATGACTTGCAATATAAGAGACGCACTGGTAATTTTTTAACTGATAATTTAAAAATAAAACGGTAGTTAAATCAAAACAACTATTTAAGCGGTAGGCAAAGGGAGGTCACAGATAAAAATAGTTTATGGATGAGAATTGAGCAATATTTTAATAAACAAAATTACTATATTTATGCTGAAAGCTCTAAAAAAGCTTACTAATTACTCAACATAGTACAACGTGGGCAATGTCCGACTTCGGTGATGGTTTGGTGGGGTGTCATAACGAAGTGAAGTGTATATATCAATTAAAAAAAGTATCAATAACCCCCTGTTAACACCATGCTCAATAACCAAGAACAGTCCTTTCAGCTAGACTTGGTTAGAAATAAAAATTCCAGTCTTCATCTTGTCCTGATCTTAATCCATTGGATTATGATTGATCGTCAGTAAGGCTTGCTCTAAGCACCATATATTATTTGGAGTCCCAAAATAATCCATACAATTGCCAGTGAAGAATTCCCATCCCATAGAAAGAATGTGCCTCAATGTTTAAAGGCAGTCCTATGCAGTATTGCGGCCAATGAACATCACTTTGAATATGCTTTGTATATTGTTAATGGTTTTATATTAATGTATTAAACTAACACACTATAATAGTAATAAATGATACATACAATAAAAAGAAAGTCTTTCTTTGTAACAGTATTTATGGCAAGATTAAGTAGAAATGTTTTACCTTGGTGTAGTAACAGACATGGGTTTGTGTGTAGATTTCCATATAACCAGAGCAGTTAACAAAGTAAATATAGTCCAAACTATAAGAAATCTCGTCCAATGGTTATGTATGCTCAATAGAAGTGGGATAGACCACATGGCTATCATTGTGAAGAACTGAAAATATATAATAGGCAGTAAATAATAGATATTTTCTAGATAAAAGGGTAGTCCGAGAGAACCTAATGTCAAGACACTCCAATTTTGACTTTTCACTCAAAATCGAGGCTTTAGGTGGTAAGTGGCAGAACTCAATAATACACTTTTGTCTTACCTAAGCAGAGAAATAAAAGTAAATTACATTTAACATAATAATTATTCCTTTTAGTGGGATCAAACCCATAACCAATGTCATTTTCACTGTCCTACATGATGAACTCAATTTAATTATTATCATTTATACTTCAATTATTCTATTTAAACTAAACTATACTTGACAAGTTTAGAAATATTATTATTAAGTTTGACACACTTAAAATAAAAAGAATATTATAAAACAAGCTTTAAATATTTCATAACTTCTACTACATTCAAAATGTTTGTCTCTTAATATTGGATAGAAGATTTACTGACAACACGTAAAAGCCACGATTTAGTAATGATAAACAAATATAATATTATAATAATACATATAACATTATAAATTTTAATATACAAAAGTAATATATACTTAAATGTCTCTAAAAACAAACTTTCAAAAAATGGAAAAACTTCAAACAAAATAACTTTCTTTAAATGTCATAAGTTAATTATAACTCACAAATCCATCAATCTAGACACTCCAGACATAATATAATTTTAAATTCTAATTTTTCTTTATTTATTATTATATAACTGGGTGTGTAGTGGTGGGACACTTCATTGACCATCACCAAATTTTAATTTTACAAGCTTAATTTAAAAAAATTGCTTAATATTCTGATAATAAAGTTTAAACCAAGATAACTTAACTCACAGCATAAGATCTGTAATGTATCTTCTTCCATTCTGATATAATTACTTGGGCTATAACTAGTGTCACTATTAACACTAAAACCATTGTCAAATGCATAGAATCATGGCCTCTGTGCTTCTCATGTAACTTTTGATGGTCATATCTGTAGAATTAATAATATTTTTTCATATAAGGATATTTGAATTAGAGATATTTGCATAAGTTATTCCTATAGTTTTATTAGTTTTTTTTAAATATAGTAAGTGTTAAAAGTAAAACAAATTAATTTTAAGATTGGCTTTATTAATGATAAAAACATCAGTATTTATAATAAATATTAAACAACTTTTATTATTGTTGTAAGACAGTATATAGCTAAGAATTATTACTTTTACAATTTAAAATATAAATGAAATAAACTAAAGATATTTGTTTATAGCACATATGCAAATAAAATAAGTCACTAATAGCACAATACCATGAAAAGATAAGATTACAATTAATTTGTGATAATGTAATGTACTACACTCAGTACTTATTGTTAACTTTCTTAATTATACAAATTCAAACAGATTAAATGTTATAAATGCCTTTAATCGTTTACTATGTAAAAAAATATTAATGTTATCATATTGTTTATCTATATAAATAGACTTTGTCAAGCAAACTATTATTATAAATAATTGCTAGATTGTCTTTTTTTATTATTTCTCCAGCATCGTTATAATAAGTTAAAAAATCAATACCATAAAGTAACCCTCACCTATGTTTCTCTTCAGGAGACATTTCTTCATATGTCTGAAAATAAAAAGTATACTTTTGAAAATTTTGTTAAAAAGCCGCCATTGAAACTATTGCTTAGATGAAAACCGCAAGTCTATAATTTTATATTTTTCTTCTTAATATTGTGACTATCTAAAATAAATAAAGCACGGACAACTTTACCTTATTTCCTTCAACCGGCCGGTGCAGATCCATCGTGTCTGTTATTAATGCACTTTATGGTTACAATGAATAATAAAACTTTCAAAGATACTCTTAAATCTCACTTTTTATTTACATAATCTAATTAAAAACTAAACCAGTAAGGTTATCGCGAGCAATAAACGATTTATAGATTTTAGGGTGCCGTTACCAAGTATGTCATATTGACATCTGCCAATGGCGTTTAGTAATTAGATGTTGAATTGAAGCAATTTATTTATAATACTACAATGGATGAATGGACTTACATAATAATATTTTTCACATATCAAATACAGAGCTTTAAGAATATTTCAAGTCTCAAATCAGACTATTGTTTTGGTCTTGTATTTGATTTATGTTACATCCCAATTTTATCAAGAATTTTATCAATAATTTATCCGAAATGTCAATAATCAAAACTTCAAATATTCAAAAGTAGTTCTAATCTAACAATATTATTTAAAATTTCAGTATCAATAATTTACTTTTAAACGGAATTATTTATTATTTTACTTTATTTTTGGAGTGACTCGAAAAAATATACAAAACACAATGCCTTATGATGCCTGATAGCCTTATGATGCAGTGATTAAACATGAAACGTAGATAGCAGGGTCTTTTATTGGTGCCAAATTTAAAGAAATCGAACCATTATTTAATACTGGTACTATACCTAAAAATACATGTATTTAGTAAAGGTTTTGTGACGTTGCCGCTCCTATATATAACGTCCACTATATATAACGTCAACGGAAGGTGGAGAACCCAGTGTCAGGACACTTCGTTCTCCACTTTTCATATTTTAATACATTTTCTATGTTTTAAGAAATATTTTAAGCAAAGCAAGCAAGTTTCACGTGATTTTGAGAATCCTCTATAACCTTGGTTTATCTGTCTTATCTTCTACTTGGCACTAATCCGGGCCTAACCAGGATCTACCTTCCTACTTAATCTCCTGCACATTAGACGATCTTTGACATCCTCAGTGGTTAGTCCATTGGCTCTCATATCCTGCTTCACGACATCCAGCTTCCTCAGGCGTCCGGGGTGTCTAGTTACAGGTACAGATATATCAAAGCATATTCTTCCGACATAGTTCTCAGGTTGGGGCGCAACGTGGCCATACCTTTTCAGGCGACGCTCATGGAGCTTGTCCACTACTTCACGGGGTCTAAGACTATCTCGAATGAATGTGTTACGTTTGCGGTCAGCCCGCGATGCGCCACACATCCACCTCAGCATCTTCATTTCCGTGACGTGAAGCTCCTGAGCGTGTCTCGAATAGATCCAAGATATCTGAACTTTTCGGAATGAACGGCTGGTTCAGGACCTATATGTGGTGCCGATTGGCGGCAAATCACAGCCTTGGTTTGATACGTTTTGCAAACAAGCTGCCATTGCAGGGCAAGCGCGATGAATACCAAGCCTGAATTTAAGGGTAAACCTTAAAAAGGAAGTACAACCAAGCCTCTAGGTACTTTAAGCAGAAAATTGCAATGGCAAGGTTCGAGCATATCTCGAAAATTGGTGAGAAGCTTCAGAGCAGTCCGGCCGGAACCCGTCAGTTCTGGGCGCTCTCCAAGGCTGCACTGTATAAAGAATGACATCCTGGTCCATAGTGCGCTCTCTTCGCCTCAAACTCAACTTTGGATGACCAAGGAACCACTTCGCCGACCATTCCGTGGTGCCAGAGCAATAGCTGAAATTAAGTTTAGCCAAAGAGCTGTTCGTCGGGCTCTGTTTTCTATGGACATCCATAAGTTGAGTGGGCCAGATGGCATCTCTCCTTTAGTGCTCCGAACATGTGCTCCTAAGTTGACACCGGTGCTAATGCGTTTATTTCGGCACTCTTACTCAGTCGGCGTAGTCCCTGATTCGTGGAAGAGCGCTCTGATCCACCCGATCTCGAAAAAAGGCAATGGCTCCGATCCATCTAACTACATGCCAATTGCCATCACCTCCCTGCTCTCCAAAGTAATGGAGGGCATAATAAACAGCCAGCTCCTGGTATATCTGGGCGATCACCGGTTGATCATCCACCGCCAATATGGCTTTCGCCATGGTCGCTCATCTGATGATCTTCTAGTGAACCTAACCCAACGCTGGGCTGCTGCTAAAGAAAGCAAGGGAGAGGGCGTGGCAGTTAGTTTGGACATGGCGAAAGCCTTTGATCGTGACACGGGGCTCTCCTTGCGAAACTTCCGTCATACGGGCTTCCCGAGAATTTATACAAGTGGGATGCCAGCTTGCCCACTGGGCGCAGCATCAAGATCGCTGTCGACGGATTTTGCTCTAATTACATGCCCGTTAACACTGGTGTCCCCCAAGGCTGTGTGCTGTCCCTTACACCGTTTCTTCTGCATATCAATGACATGTTAGATGATCCTAGCATTCATTGCTATGCAGACTATGTGAAAGGAACCTAGCTCATGGTTCAACCTAGTTCGATATCCACTAAGAAAACCCCATTTGTCGTATCACCAGATTTTCGAGAACATTCCTCTTAAAACCACGCCTTGGAGTAGCATATTGGGCCTTATCGTTTCGATTGACTGCAAGTATCGCGATCATCTAGAAAGCAAGGCCAAGTTGGCTTTGAAGAAGTTGGATGTCATTGCCTAAGCAAGACAGTACTTCACGCCCAAACACCGATTGGCGCTGTATAGGGTCCAGGTTTAGCCTCACATAGAGTACTGTTCTCATCTCTGGGCTTGTGTACCCCAGTATCAGTATCAGATCCATTTGATCGCATGCAACGTAGAGCTATTCGAATCGTTAAGGACCCTATAATCTGTGAAAGGCGTGACACTGGCGTTGCGTAGAGACGTTTCCTCTTTGTGCGTTCTCTACCGCATTTACCATAGAAAGTGTTCTGGGGAACTGTTTGATTTGATTCCTGCCACTGAATTTTCCATCAGCACTGTACGTAACCAACTGAAATATTATTCACACCATCTGGATACGTGGCAATCTACTACTGTGCGGTTTCGTAGGAACTTCCTTCCACGTGTCACTCAACTGTGGAACGACCTACCAGCTGCAGTGTTTCCAGGTAGATTCGACCCAAACTTCCTGACCACTTTCGGTGTTACTCAATAGATTTTTACCCTCTACCACTGCCAGAAAGTCAGTCTGCATTGGTCTGCTTCCAGAATGTCTCTTTTTAGGCCCCACTGCAGCCCCCGCCAGGGTCATGGAAGATTGTTGTTCCCGTGGCCCTGGCCAGTGGCGGTGGAGGAGGAGTACCGTGAGGTTTTAGTGGGTAAACGGCTGGCCCAACATCTGCCGGTCTGGAGTCCCACATAACCGCGTCCGAGTCCCCAATCGGGCGGGTATCCGTAACGGATTTCCTCACGATAAAAAAAAAAAAAAAAAATGGCCCCACTGCAGCCCACCTGAGGCGCATTGGCGCTATTTAAATTAGTAATTACACCCTTAATCAGTACACACACCCGCATCAGGCGATCGCAACGACGGTTGAATTCAAGGAGACCATTCCGAAGCTCTTTAGATAACACTACCGCTACACCTGAATCAGCATCCATGCCCGTGCATGACACACTAGCCCTTGCCCACTTGTCGCAGGTGTAGGGCGATGTGCCTGTGCGTTTTTAGGCGGCTACGCCCTAGCAGTTCCCAGCTTATTCCTTTTGCCGTCCATTGAAGTGGCAAAGAGTGGTTTTAATGGAGCGATTGCCATCTGACCTCCAAAACCCCTCTTTCGGGTAACACCAGATAAAGGCGGCGTAAGAGGGAAGACACTAGACCAGGCGGTGTAAGAGGGAAAGAAATTAGTAAAGGGGATATAAGGACGCCACTTTCATGGACTGGATAGGTATATGATAGTGGTGATTCGGGGTGGCGTACTCGTTTGCCCAAGACCAAATATCGGACAGGTACTTGGCAGATAGCCTCTGATGTATTACAGATTATAAAGCCCGTAATAGTATAGAAATATGTATTATAAGAACTGATTACGTTTATTTTTAGATCACATATAAACAAAATAAAGCACCAGTAAAGGAACCTTTATATTACCGGTAAAAATAAAGGTACCTTCAAGTAAACCGGTAAAGTCGACACCGTTATAGAAAAATACAGGTACTCACTGTTGCCAATCAAGATCACTGTTGCCTGTATTCGAAAATATCGGTATTACAATTTACATGAACATAGAAACTGCAATATATGAATTTGACAGATGACAATGACAGATTTTTGTGTATTATTTGAGCAGTATAAAATACTAAATATTTATTCCAATTTTCATGATGTCAAATATAAATTGTACTTATAATGTAGTGTGAAATTCAATATTAAGTAGTTTATATTCAATATTCGATGCCGAATAAAGGTATACAAATGCTTTATAAGCATTTTTTTACTATAACAATATTAGAATAAACATTGTAATCAGTAAAACTTTTGGGATTGATATGATGATAAATTATCATTAAATTTTGTTTCTAATATCATCGTGGTCTTTTAAATAGCAATCGAACAGATATATGAGAATATGCTGTGCAAATATATATCTGTACTAAAAAGAAACTAAATCATAATCACCATTCCTACTGCACAGCACTTTTTCTTTAAAAATAATATATTAAGCATATTGAACAATTTTTTATTTTTTACTGCAGATATTGGAGAGCCTGTAGCCCAAAAATTGCTAGTGAATACACAAAATGGGTGTAATCTTTAAGTTAGCACAACTAAATCAGGAGTAAATAAGGTATGTTTAATTATCTTTTAATAAATTATTATTATATAAAAATGAAAAAGAAATTTTGATGTAATATTACTATTATTATAAATAATTCATACAGGTAAACATCATACAAATTTACTGTAGTGCTTTAGGTGCTTCAATGAAATCCATTTAGGAAAATATTGCAATGTAAGAAATAGTAATAGCTAAAACACACTAAATACTTTCAGCAAACTAAATTAAATGCAAGCTAAATATACATATTTTTGTTAGAAGCTTCTCAGGAAAGTATACATACATGAAGGTTGAAATAAAAAATATACTTTTAATATGTATTTTGTTATATTCCAAAAAGTTATGTTAGAACTATTTTAATAAAATAAAAGTTAAACACCTGAGAAGGAAATATATTAGAAATCCTTATTGCATTGCACCTATTGTTTGAATATTTATGCTATCGCAGCTTCACAGTTTTCCTTCATGGAATCTAGTGTCATGACACTCAACTGTTCTCCACTTTCCACATGACATCCAAACATTGCATGTTGAGTGGTAGAACTAAACATCATGCTTATCTTATTAGAACTTATGCTATATAAAGAAAGTTGTAAAACAGGATTATAAAGTTAATTAAAAAAATATTTCTTATAAAGAAATATACTATATTTAAATTGACATATAAATACATAAAAAGACTAAAAACATATAATCTTTTTTGTCTTCTGAAATAGAGACATTGCATATCGTGTAATATACATAAGAAGTTGGAACAAAACATTATGCTATGTCTTGTTCAGCATAGTGGAGACATCATAAAAAATTTCATATTATCATTCCTCTAAGTGGCAACGAAACCCACAACCAATTGTGATTACATCAGACATTATACCACTGCTACATAACAGTTGTAAACCACCCTGCACCACTATTCGTATAATATAATAGAAGTATATAGGGTTTTTTTTAACCAAGTTTTCAGTTATTTTTCTCTTCTTTTTGTTACATAATAAAAAGTGCTGAAAAGTATGAAGCTCTAGACTTACATATACACATACATAGCATATAAGCTTAAATTATCAAACAAATCACAGCTATCTTAGCTTAAGACTTACATTACTTATTCTCTTGCAATAAATGCAGATTCAATTCCTGCTACTTTAATTTTTTTTTTTAAATATGTAGTATTAACATTTTTCTATTAACTTATATTTATGTATTATTACTATCCATATTTATTAAATAAATATCCTATGTATTTCACGAGAGGTTGACTGCACATTGGTCCAACATCCTTTGCAAATGTTACATCGAAATGATTGAACTTTGACCAATTGGCAGCGGGACGGACACCTTCTAAAGTGTTTGTAGAGTTTAGTTTTCTAGCCAGCCGATATATTTGCTGTAAAAAACACACACTTGGAATAAGAAAAAACATTTAATTTAAAAACTAAAACTTATAAAAAAAATTTGGTGCCGCGTAAATGCGATTGGTTGCGGGTTGGATTCCAACTCTGACGAATTATTATATTATATTTCAACGCTTTGGCAAGACCACCATTCAACAAGCAATACTTCGTATTTGGGCGGAAAGTAAAGACCCGAGTGTCGCGAGATTATGTTTTCTCCTACAACTGCTGTGTGGGAAAAAAGAATGAAGCTGAAAAAGGCATTAAGATTGTGCCGACCAAAGAAATTTTTTGCGAATGAGGTCAACCTCAGGCCAAACTTTATTGTTAAAGTTTTTAACATTTTATAAATCTGTTAATCACACACTTACTTGAAAAACATATTTTTACAATGTGTATAAAAATCTCTCTACATCTAACAACAAAAATAAGCTGTAATTAGCGTATAAGAATTTCGACGCAGCTGGTTGTAAAACGCATGGCTTAGCGGTCAGAGCGCTTGGACGCTTTCCAAGAGGCGCGGGTTCGAATTTCGCTGCGTTCAAATTTTATACGTCAATAATTTTTTTATAAAATAGATTAATTGGGGTTCAAAACATCTACAATTTTACTTTAATCAAAACGCAGGCGTGGTAGGTTCTGTTGTCAAACAGTGTCTAAAAAAGCTGGCAAATGATAGTATGGAAAATGATGCAAGACAAAAACTGTAACGCTTAATAACACTTATTTATTTTATTCAATGATGGAGCCGGTATTTTATCTATGAAATAATTAAAGAAAGATATATAATGTATAAATAAAAAATATAAAATGAGGCTACGCTGTTTTCTTACACAAGCTTTTTTTTTACATACGTTTTTCTCCGCGAGCTTATCGTTCTCTGCATATAAGAGAGTCACGGCGACTTTTACGTTTTCAAGCTCGTACGCCCTCACCGAACCCCACAAACCGTCTTCCCATGCTGTGAATTCATCTGAAAATATATATTTTTTTATTATTCATGAAACGGCTTGACACGTGTGAACTATAGCTATTTGGTATTTTCGGCGGCCTTTTCGTAAAACAATGAAATTCCTGGAAACTCTAAAAAGTTGGGAGAAAATAGCCTATGTTCATCCCAAGACCGTCAAGTATCACTCAGTCTCTCAGACTCAGTGTCAGTTCTATAAGCGGGAAAAAGCGAGAATAATGTGTCAAAAAATTCAATTCAATAAAAAATACCAGATAACCAAAATTAAAAATACACAAGGATATTCTCTACGAAATATAATGAGCAAGTAAAATTCTCACAGAAACGGAAAGAAATGAGATTAAACTAGTTGTAAAATATAAAACTTTATCCTAGCAGAGATCCTTGTTATTTTCTTCACGTATCGAAAATATGGTATTAATTTATTTGTAACTGTTTTTTTATATAAAAAAGTCATATTTATCATAATAGTCTTTAAACTTTACCTGTCATAGCTATTTTACCAAAATGCTCTAATTGCTTGAAAGACGCTGGTTGAATCCTCGAAAGTACGAGTGGTAGATAGTCCTGTTCACATATTAAATATTAATTTACAAAATAAATTAAAAGTTATTAGTAATATCCTACCGTATTAGTCATTTTAAAATGCCATCAAGTGATAAGGTTGTGGGTTCGACTCCCGTTCATGAAAATGTTTATGTTTAAAAATCTTTAAAAGTCTTTTTATTCTAACATAAACTAACCGAAGAGCGGCAGTGAGGTCACGCACTTAATACAAAATATCTTTTAAAATGGGCAAGAGAAGCTGCGGTGGTAGTGTGAGGGAATCTTGCCTGTCTTGCATTATATGGAAGATAATAAAAATAAAAAGTTATTATTTTTATTTAACTCTATTGTTGTTAAAATTATTAGAACAACCAGTGGCTCTATATATAACGCATTGCCTTAGCAACGTGCTACATGCCACTATTTTAAAGTGTATGTAAAGCACATGATAGTGTGTGTAGTATTTTATTAATATAATGTTTGTTGAACGCTTTATTATTAAAAATATTAACTTTTGCGACTTCTTATAAACTCCATATAAACTATAACTATGACAAATTATAAAATTAGAATTCGTCATTTGAATTATGGGATTTGACATAATTACTGTTAAAATAACTCATTACCATAATTTTCGTAAAAAAGTTTCAAGTCTATATAAAATTTGCCTTCACATATTATATATAGGTGTCAAGCTTCTTATCCCGCGTAGCAGGGTAATCAGAGAGAACCTAGTTTCGAGGTAAATCGTTCTCCACTTTCCGCAATTCGAGACATTGCGAGTTGAGTGTCATCTGTCTGTCTTACTAGAGCGAAAAGGAAAATATTTTAAATACAATCATTCCCCCGAGAGGGAATCGAACCCAACCAATCCCGATTACAGTCACACTCTGTCCCACTGCGCCAAGATAAATTGTGATTATTAAAATAATTTTCGCTTGCATTATAATTGAAAGTAAACAAAGCAAAGTACATACTGGGTCATATTGATCTTCATCGGCACCGATAATTGTGTAAATAATTCTCATACAAATATTATCTGCGGCTTTTCTAGTTGAACACATAGTTTGGATGACTAGGTCGAGTGCTTCACGTCGTACAGTTACTGCCAACCATCCTCTCGATCGCACTTGGTCCTAAGGAAAAAAATATTAAAAATATATTCTTAAAAACCTATACAAATTTTAACGTAGTAGGATTAGAACTTGCACCTCTCGGAATCCGCTCTTTCCAATTAAGCTATACGTTCTTATCGAGCTACGTCGAAATACTTACACGCTTCTTACAAGCTATTTTAATTTAACATAACATTTAGAAAACGTTTAGAAATTTGAATCCAGCCGCATTCAAATGTTTATACATTTTCTAAATATATGTTTTTCAATATCCTAAGTGTGTGAGTAACACTTTAAAAAATATATCGAAATTATTTTAAAAAAAGACATATTTAGAAAACGTATAAAAGTTTCAGTTTTGTTATCATCTCTGCAATGGACCTGTTCTTACAAATTTCCGCTACAATAGATTATTTCTAGAAGCAATCGTTTGGCAAGAGTTTTTTTAATTATATATATATTATTATTATTAAATGCAAGTCTCGAAATCTATTTTCTCTAACACTAGATTATCTCTATCTACACTGCATTTCGGGATTAAGCGTGAATCGGAATAGTTTTTATATTTTACTTGATGATGACTATTATGAGTATATTTGTTTTATTTTAAAAATGGAGTGTGAGGTTTCTACACTGTTAGTTTTCTGACGAAAGTAGGGAACGCAAATATTTTTAACAAAACTTCATCTGTAATGACTAATATGTGCGACTTAACCTACACTTTGAGGAGCATTATGACATAGACAAGACAAATCACGGCGTTGGCAAATCTTGAAACTTACAAATCTTGCCACTCAATATGAAATGTCTCGAAATTGGGTGGAAAGTGCTCAAGACGTCCTAACTCTGTTTTTAGGGGGAGATGCGTGGAGAAAACTCACAATTATTGAATAATCCTTCAGCAAAGATTCAGCTAACGATTTTATATTCGTCATATACACAGCTGGAGCGAGTGCCACAAAAGATAACAGCTTGTCGTTATATTCAGGGCGTTCGGACAACATGACGAAAGCGGAAGTGGTTCCCATCGAATACCCTATGTACAGTATCTTAGGGAGTCCTGTGACGTTCAGCACTTTGTCGATAGATGCCGGGAGGTCATATCTCCCGTGCTCGTGGAAACTGGAAATTTAAATTGAAAGTTTTCTTAAAAATATAAATTTTCTAATTATAAAAACTCAAATCCTTCTAATTCACATTGAGATTAATGAATTTATATAAAAGATCATTTACGTATCACCGTAAATTACCCATGAATTAAAAAAAAAAACAATACATTACCTATATTGCCAAAATTTGTGATCGTCTCTCTTATATTTTTTGTGTGATGTATAAATGTTGCCACGCAAGTTGGCCAGCCATACATCGTATCCAGCGTCCGCTAATAAGTAGGCTAAAATATAAAATATGAATATAACCTTGTCAAAATTTAACTTAATATAAATATATTATGAATACATAATTAATGCATACTTTAGATTAATCTATCTATTAAAAAAAATCATTTGGCCGTATTAAAGGTTACTTGCATATGGCGCATTTACATAAGCGTTTAGCGTACGTAGAAGTCTTATCGAGTATAATCAAATCAGTTATCTTTCAACTTGATGATACCACCATATGTGAATTTGTAATTTTTTCTCCAGTTTGCCAAAACAAATTTTAATAATCTACCAAACGAGCAATGTTTTCAAAATTGGTGAAAAGAAGAGAAGCGTATCTTAAACATCTCTCGGACGTAATTTTTTTATTGTTTGCTTGAAAAAGCGTGAAGCTGAAAAAAAAGGAAATTTTAACGAACCTACCTAAACTCTTATCTGGTCCCATTATTATGAAATCACCGCTACTACCAAGAAGGCCGTGGCACAGTACCACGGCCTTTTTGCCTTTAGCGCTGGGACCACTTTTCCTCACCGTTCGCCTACCAGCTGGTATCCTGTGCATTTGCAATATATATCCATCATCGGTTGTGACTCGATGCTTCTCGATCGGATATCCTGCTGAGGTTACGAGCTGGGGCTAAAAAGTGTTACAGATATTTAAATAAATCAAAAAATCCAGTTATCGGTAAGGCCGTCGTGGCTCAGTGGGACAGCGTCTGACTGTAAAAACATTTGGTTTTGGGTACGACCCCTACTAGAATGTTTATATTTAAATGATTGCCAAACAAACACAATACCGAAATTTCAGGCGGAAAAGTATGTAAATTATTTTTTATATCCTAAGTGTGAAAATAATACTTTTAAGAAGTACTAAATATATATATACTTTTTAACTCGTTGTATTTTAGCATAATTAATAAGCTAGATATTAAAGCAATAACTCATGAAGCATTGGTTGTTATAGGCCCCATTGACGCATAAATGTAATGCCGCCTTCGAAATGTGAAAAATGGTAATAGTTCTAGACAGGCCGAGATCTTTTAGTAGATAAATTTAATGTATTTCTAAGGCATTATTATTAAAAATATTGGGGTTCTGCACTACTACTCTGTGTCTGTCAAACATATTTTCTACACCACACATTTATACATTATGCATACAATGAAACTTTTACTGAAAATGAACAAGGTCCCTAACAAAATACGGAAGAAACACAGATAAAAAAATATGATTCGTTTATATTAAACAAGTACTTTGCAATACAGTTAAGGCATCTTTAAATTCTACAATCATAACTATTATAACATCTCATTGTTTCTTAACTTGTCCATTGAATATAAATAAGTGAATATGTGATATAAGGAAATACTGTTGCGCCACGTGTTGTGTCCGATTTTATCTTATACGCCTTATATGATAATTTGAAATTTGCATTTGCAGTTTTTTCTTAAATGGGTTTAAAATTAAAATTCTAATTCAAATAGTTTATTACCGGTTTTTAAGTTATATAAAATTTTAAAATCTTTGAGCATGTAATAATAGATATAAAAACAATTAAAATCTTAATGATATATTATTTTAATTTCATATTTTATTCCATAAAGCGGGCAGAGAGGATCTTATGTCATTATACTCTGTTTCTGATTTCTGCTCAAATTCGAGACGTTGTGTGTTGAGATTCGGAACTTGACTTACTCTCAATTATCTTTTTAATATCTTATAAATAAGATATTAATCCTACATCTCTTCTATTAATACAGTCTATTAATACTACAGCTTAAAAGCTGTAGTATTAATAGACGAATAATATATATTTTTTAAAATCGTTCATTAAAATTAGTGTTAAAATTTCATCTCAGCGGGATTCGTAGCCGCGCCTCTTGGATACCGCCCAAGCGCTTTGACCACTAACCCATACTTCTTATACACTTTATTACGACTTATTTTTGTTGTAAGCTTACCTTTTAAAATGTTTTCCATGTGTGAATAACATATTTAATTCTGGACTACTGAGCTATAATTGTATTATAAATAGGGAAATATATTTACCTACCATTTTCGCCTACAATATTATTATTAATAAGTTCTTTGATTATCACAATTATTACACATTTTGAAATGAAACTATTTTAACCGGATTAATCGAATAGACTGAGTCTACCTGAGCCACGGACTACTGTAAAGTGTTCAAAACGTCGGGTTTCGCGTTACTACATTTTTACAGATTTTGTAGTATTTATTAAATTTCAAAAGGTCGAAAATCTTTTTTTGGTGGAGTATTATAGCGTCTGATTGTAAATACAATGGTTGTAGGTTTAATCTCCACACTTCTAGGAATGTAGTTTCTCGACACTACATTCCTATTTTGTAAATTAGTGGTTGTAAATTGTTGCGACGTAAAAAAATGAAGCATGTATCTTTTTATTTTGAATAAAATTATTTGACTTTAACTTTGGCTAAATTATTTTTGCTGTATAGAAAAAAACGTGAAGCACAAACTCTACCTTTTACCTATTACATATTGCGTTTAAAGTCGCTTTATATATTTCTACACTTTTTGGGACCGGGCAGCTTCATGCTTTTTTCCCGCATAGCAGGGTTGTCAGAGAGAACCTAGGGTTAAGATATTCCGTTCTCCGCTTTCCGGCTGTAATCGAGACATTGCGTACTGAGAGGTGGACGCGGTCAACGCGGCGCTTTGTCTCGATCACCAGAACTGAGAAATGAAAATCACGATCATTCCACCGAGTGGGAATCAAACCCACAACCAATCGTGTTTGCAAGCAGACGCTGTCTCTCTCCGCCACGATGGCTCATGGATCATCCGATGGATGAAAAATTAAACCTAGTACCATCGTCTGCAGTTAGGCAGGTAGGCACCCATTGCATCACTAAGACGACAGGCTTTTGACCTAATATATGCGAACAAAGAACGTGTCAATTAATGAATACATATGTAAATGATATGTGACTAATGTATGTTATATATTGGACCTGGTCCTAGGTTATATTTCCCGTATTTCCATTAATTATAGTAATAATGCTGCTTCATACAAGATATTACAATATTTAACTGCTTTATTATTTAGAATTTAGCCATCGCGGTGCAGTGGGACATACAACCGTTTGACTGTAAGCCCGATTGTTTGTGGGTTCGATTCCCACTCAGTGGAATAATTATATTAAAAATATTTTCGTTTCTTCGCTCTGACAGAGTACCCAAGACAAAGCGCGGAGTTGAGTTCCGCCACTCATCACTCAATGTCTCGATTTCTGTTGGAACGTGGAGAGCGGAGTGTTTTGACATTAGGTTCTCCCGTACTAGTGTAGCTACACGGAAAAAAGCGTGAAATTGTAAAGAATATATTTTTTATGTAGCTTATGAGTCGTAAAAGATTATATAAAACAAATTCTATACTATCTTATGAGTAATATATAAGGATATGTTTTAGAAATGCTTAAACATATGTAGAAGAAAGCATTTTTATCATATATAATAAATTCAACATGTTGAACGGAGAAACATTCAATTAAATTTCAACGTAGAGGGATTCGAACCCGCTCCTTTAAGAAACCGTCCCGCTACGTTCAAATAACACAACCCAACAACCTAAAAACTAAAACTCTTTTTCGATAACTTTAACGAATTCCTGCACAATTTGGTGTCCTGGTTACGAAAAACCTAAAAAAAAGTTATTTCACCCACCAGCTTTTCACATTTCACTATTAGGAAAAATAATGGTTATGTACCAAAATATAAGGTTTTTAAATTTATCAAAACAGTTTTATAATGTAATGGGGTATATAATATGTTTCAAGGTAATAATAATATTTCATTATAATAAATTTTGCCTCCCTTTAGCTTTTTTTCACAAAGTATTTTCTAAATTGGTGTAAATATAACTAAAATTGCAGTAAGCTTATTATGAAAAATTTAAATGGTTAGACGTGATTGTAAAAATTTTCATAACCCTTTTTGGTATATTTGTGGTAATTTTGCAATTAAAAACATCAAAGGAACATTACTGACTTTGCAACAAAAGTTTACTTATCTTATTTTGGTATAGAAATCAATAATCAAGACAAGTGTTGGGTTCCTCACAAATATAGAAAAGATGGCAAAACTATACCTGGGACGGTGGAATATCAAAATTATGGGTGATTATTGTTGGTCACTTCACAGAGAACAAAAACACAAAAATCATAGGCGAAAAAGCTACGCAAGATTTTACAAAGAAAAGGGCGAGGGCATATGAAAAAGTATTATAATTCAAGTATTTTATATTATAATTAAATTAATAAATAAAATTAAAAATTTGTATATATCAAATTTTGTGAAAGAACGGTGGAAAAAAGTCATAAAATTAAAATAAATTAGCTTAAAAAATTTTCATAAACAGTTTATGTTGGCTTCTGGAATTATACGTTATTTTTTTTGAAACAGTGTGTACAGACCTAATCGCTCCTTATTGTATAATATTAAATTTTTTTACATAGCTATTCTAGTGTCAAAAAACTCCGTTCTCAACTTTCCGACGGCATCCGTGTCGAGTGGCGCAACTTAATGCCGGGCTTTATCTTGTCACCAGAGCGGAGAATCATTTCCCCTAATCGTTAAAATCATTCCCGCTAGTGGGAATCGGCCCCACAATCATCGCGTGTAGTAGAATCAGATGCTATTTCGCCAGGATGGCCTCAGTAGTTTGAATATGTTATATCCGTAGGATATCATTATAAATTGACTTCTAACCATCGGAAAGAATCAAGGTAGTCCATTGATCAGACTGTATAAGGCAAAAACATAATTGTCTCATACATATATTTATGATTGTTTGTAATGAGGAAATATAAGACGCTACATTGCATTGTAATCGTTAGTACAAGAAAAAATATGTTTATAAAACCATAATATTATGGGAATTTCTTTTTTCAATACTTGGGTTATGTGAAGGGACCGTTTATTTCCTTCAAAGTTAATTTTTAATGCTGACAGAATCAGTTGATTACAATATAAAATTCCAAAGATTTTACAATGTCAGGGTTCAACACTGTAAATACGTACCTATTAGTGTTTTTGACTATTTCCATGTGACGTGGATTCATATCCTGCTACGCTCAAAATATTTATTTATATTCTAAAAAAAATATATATTTCTTTCTTATCCTGACTGTGTGAATAAATACTCTATAAATATAGAAATTAGTACCTTTTATATATTGGATTCTTTACCCAGTAACTAAAAGACAAAACTCGCCCCGCTCGCGTTGTTTGTTTTTTCACCCGCCCGCGTACTTACTTAAATGACAAACTGCTTAAATTTATTTATTTAAATCATTGGAACATTTTTATTTATTTTCTGATTAAAATGTTAAGGGCAGTTTACCAAAATATAATAGTCAAAACTGCACTAAAATTGGTTAATTCATTTCTTAGATTAGCTTGCACAAACAAACAGAAAAGAAAATTAAACATCACTGTTTTGGGTTCTATTACATTACATGACAAATGCCCTCAATTATATTTTTTGTCATATATCTTCCATGTACAAACAGCGATCAGTAACATTTTAATTATATGTATATATTTAAATTACACTTTAAATTATCTTATATTTAAACGTATTTTTTTAGCTTCACGCTTTTTACCGCATAGCAGGGAAAGAAAGAAGAAAAAACTTTATATAATCATTTCCCACGGGTGGGAATAAAACCCACAAGTATAGTGTATACAGTAAGACGTTGTCACACTGCACCATGATGGCCTCATTTAAACGTATATATTTGTAACATTTTGAAACCAGTTAACCAGTTTTTTTTTGTCTGTAGAATAAAAAATATATAATTAATATAACCGTCTTCTCTGAATGCGTGCGTCTCAAACCTAAATTAGTTTGAACATATTTTATTCAAACACAACAATAAACATATGCATTTAATACAAAGAAACTGCCAATTCAAATTGACATCACGTGCCTATAGTTTTTTTGTAAACAGTTTCGCATTCAGAGCGGAATTTATTTCCTACATGATCATCATTCGAGGCGTTTACATAAACAATGGGTTGGCAATGACTCTACAAACAGACACACATGCAGAAAGCGTATAAATAGTCAATAATATTAAATTGTAATAGGTACATGAAATTATGCTAATATACTTTATGTGGACCTTCGACTATATGGCTTACCGTAATGATTGCGGTTATAATGTATATAGATGGAATTTAAGTTATGTGAAATTTTATATGAAATCATCATCACATATCATACCGCAATAGATCTGACTGGATAAGCGATGGGTGTGGGCTCGATCCCCGTGCAGGGGAATGCTAATAAAAGCCAACACTTGGGTTGCAAGTCTTGGGCAATGCTTGGAACTTCTCTTTCTCTAAATTAAATTAACAATACTTTTATAATTATTGTCATTTACTAGGTACGACTAAGCGCATAGAACAATGCAATAAATATTGAAATTAATAAACGCAGTATCTCAAAAATGCGTGGGAAATTGCAGACTGCGTGGATTAAACTACTAATACAAGACGTGTGCGTGACGAGGATGAAAACATTGAAAATAAAAACAAATATTAAAGTCATATTTAATAAAACCGCTTCCATATTTCCTATATTTATTATAAAATCTACTGTCACCCTTGTTCTTCGTTTTCCTCTCGTATTCAATATATTTTGTATTGAATGGCGAAACTCAACGCCGCGCTATATAATAACAGTACGGGGGAAAGATTTTTTTCCCCCGCACTGTGAGTGAGACGGTTTCAACATACGATTTGGATTATAATTGAACTATAATCCAACATTTCATAAGTAATCGTCACATTTTTATCACTAACTGACTTACGCATGAAAAAGCATTTTTAAAAACCATATAAAAATAAGAGCGCAGTGGGATTCGAACCCGCGCCTTTTGGAAACCGTCCAACAGGTGCGAGTTCTTCAATTTCCCTAAGTGTGTGCATAACACTTTAAAAATGTTAAAATGATTTATGTATAGATCAAAATTATTAAAAATTGATCTGTTTTCCAATGGACCTTGAAAGTTAAAATTTTTAATCCATTTTGGGTAATTGTGTGTATACAAGTTATAAATATTTTTATCCATTTACTAACAAATAATTTCAGGACTATTTTCAGAACTTGGCATCTTGTTTCTTTGTTGGCAAAGTTTTTTGTATTGAACTTCCCGTTTTACATTTACATTTTTAATGGGGCATAAAGGCTTAGGAGCATCGGTGACGATGTTTGAACGATGTTCGAAGCAGTAAGCTTGAGAAAAAGTTTTGTTTTAAAATTCGTTAATGTTTTGATACTTTTGTTAAGTCATTAGTAACGGTACCAAATGAAAAGTATCTATATCATATATAGTTATATGCCATTAAGTAATATTTAAAATCGTATAAAAGGAATATGTAACAATATCTTCGGCATCTTTTAGAATGTGTTTAAGCTCTTTTCATAGAAGCTATTCGGTTTTATCGAGCTACGTCGTATTTCTTGATCATTTATCACGACTTTTGTTATTAGTTTCTTTATGGGGTAATTTTTACAAAACTTCGCTATACAAAGGTAATTACTAATAACAGAATAATTTAAAAAGAAAAATAAAAAAAATAGGCTTTAAATTAGTCAAAAAGTTTTGCAAATTTCATTGGCAGAGTCAAAAGCCAGTAAAAGCTTTGTCAAAATAAAGATTAAATTTAATAAAATAAGTTATTTGTTCAATATAAGTGTATTATAATATAGTTGTTTCTGCGAAAATGCTAGAGATGTGTAAAGATTTGCATACTATGGTTATTTATTAGTATGTCGGATGACAAGGAAAAATATTACCTACACTACGTCTAGATCAGCTGATTAATATTATCTGTAATTGCATACTTATGTTAATATAATTAAATAACTATTGTTTGTGCTTTAATCATGATATTACAAAATACAAAATAAACAAATTTTGTGATATAGACAGATTAAGTTGTTTATATATATATATATATATATATATATATATATATATATATATATATAAATATAAAAAAAATATTTTAAAAACTTGAAATCAATGTATTCTTTATTCAAATAGGCTGTGGAAGTTTTAAATTGTCAATTAATATGTCATATCAGTATTGTCAGTCCTAGCGGAAGCTACCACCAGCTCGGAAGGCAGTTCTGCTGAGAACAGCAGGCGAGACACTTAACAGTTGCTCTTTACAAATTGCATTAGTTGCATTTAATTCCACACATTAACATCAGTGGCGTTTTGACAGGCGTTTCCTTGTATTTTTCCTTTTGACTTCTTAAATATTTGGTAAGTATAATTAAAAATTAAACAATATATGTATATATTAAAATCTCTTAAAATTTTTGTTAACAAACTAATACTTTATGTATCTATACAAATAAATCAAAATTGGGAGTGTCTGTATGTAATATTAAACCACAGTACATATACTAAAATAACATTAATTTTTTTACCTATTTTATGTCTGCCTGCCTTTTTTTCCGGCTAATGTTTGGAACGGCCGGACTGATTTTGACGGGACTTTTACTGGTACTAGCTTGTTACATAAGGAACTACTTAGGCTATTTTTATTTAGGAATTCCACGCGGATGAAGTCGCCGGTACAGCAGCAAAGTAAAAAAATAATACCTTTACTAAGAATTAACCCTCCGATCATCACAATCAGTCAAATTCAAATATATTTTCTTTTAAAACTCGTAATTTTTTTAGAGCTGTGTTTTTTAAAACATTTGATATAAATAACCACTACTACCTAATACGAATTTAAATAATTATTAATTCTGCTTGTTTTCCAATAGTCAAATAATGTAAGTAATAATTTTAATATTTTCAATATATTATGACATATTTCAATTTATTTTGTACTGAAATAAAAATACACCAAATACTTACAACAGTCTGATAAGCCTCCTTCCTTAACAGTCCACTTTGACTCACACCGACACTAAAGCACAGTGTTAAACAGAAATAAGATACAAACAGCGAGGATATCATTTTTCTAAATAGAAGCTATTTTATAAAATATTCAAAAACCTATCTAAATCCCAATGTCTATGTTCTCATGCAATTATGTATATACGATAATAATTTTTAAAGTACACTAAATTAATATTACATATTTTTAAATTATAAAATAATTTAAGCTTTGTTTTAATAGTAAATAGATTATTTAAAAAAAATGGACTTTGTAATTGGCGATAGATATATCAAAATAAATGTATCACGGCAAACCCTTGCGTTAGGAATGTCGCAAGTGTTATGTCCTGGCGGTACATTGAGTGGTAGCATCGAGCACGTCTAGTGACGTTAGCGTGTGATTTTTTATAGTTTTGTATGCGCTCCGTCGTCCTGAAATACGATTAAAGTAAATATATACAAATAAATCCGTCGTGGCGCAGTAGTACAGCGTCGGACTGGATACGAGATGGTTGTGAGCTCTATTCCTCCTTGCTGAGGACGAGTCGAGGGAACGTTTAAATTTATATTATTTCCATTTACCTACTCCGGTAAACGATCACTTTTAGTTTTTGCATTAAACCACCTGCTATGCAGGTTAAAGAGTGAAGATGATACAAAAAACAAAAAAAAATGTTTGATTTAAGTTGGTATTTGGTTATTAGTACATAAGTTTTGGCTTTAAAGGGAGTTATATCTAATATACGCACGAGGTTTTATTTTAATATTATTTTCTGCCCACCAAAGCTAACAATTTCTGGACTTAAAGGTGACTGGCAGGGCGATAGACTCTAGGTAACTTCCTAGTAATTTAACGTATATATAGCAAAACGTAAAATTTTATCATTTCCGAGATATATAATGAATTGCACTTGAATTTTATATCATATATGTGTAATAAAATATGATATAAATTTCAAATTAGCATATCTGTGTAATAAAATATAAATATAATATAAGTATTTTTTGTATTTTTTGCTAACTTTGCTATTTTAGAAACATGGCATAACTAAATCTAAAAGATTTAAGAGTAGGTATAAATTATATAATATAATTAGCAAAAAATATTTTTTGCAGAAGTCAAGTGAGCTCGACGAAGGTAGTATTTTTTAAACCTCACACGTACCTTTTTAAATTAGGTGCTTACCTAATAAGATGTAATCTAAATTCGTTATTTTCTCATAATGAAATCTTTTTATAAGTAAAGATTAAAATGACTTATATCTTACATATAGGCACTGCCTTGAAGTATGTGTTATTTTCTGAACGATGCCCGTAAATCTATCACCTATAAAAAGACATGTGCTAAAACTACAAAAAATTGTGTCTCTACATTGAATGTATTTACGAAAACACTTTTTAGGGTTATCTAAATACAGTAACAGAAAATGAACCTATGATTTTGAAATTTTTTGTCTGTTTGATTTGAACGAAACTTTTCTTTTTTGTATAGTCATTAGGGTATAATTGATTTCGAAGAGTGGACATTCTGATGTAGAACCGTAATGGACCAGCTAAACTATAAGAAATAAGGAAACGACACAATATTAAAACCGTCCAAATTCACCGTGATGTACATTGACATAAAAATTAAAGATCTGGAGCATTTGATGAAAAGCTATAAAAGCCCAGCTAAACTATAAGCAATAACAAAATGTAACTTTAGCAAAAATTCATCAGCGTTGACATATACAAATATAGAACAGCTGATGAGGAACCATGATAGTCTAGCTAAACTGTTAGATAAATATCAAAGGATAGAAGAAGGTGGCAACAGAAACCGTTCAACGTGATAGGTATTTTACACTGTCATATAACAATTAAGACCTAGATTATCTGACAAAGAACAATGATAGACTAGAACATAATAGGCTAAACTTTAATAAAAGAACCTGTGTTTTTGAAGGACAACCGAGATCTCTATCACTCACCTTTGCATCATATATCTTTCTTACCATTCTTTCATCACTCATAATCTTGACGAGCCTAAAACACCTGAGAGTTCTCAACGATATATTGTAACCTTTAATATAAAATAATTTGTACACATGCCTAGTTCTGATAGAAATGTGAATTACAGACAAATACAACCTTAATAAATATTTTTGGTGTCACAAAAAAAATTAATATTGCAGCAGCTTCATTCTTTTTCTTCAGTTATACGCTGTCCCACTGCTCCACGATGGCGAAAATACACAAGTATAATGTATTAGTTAATTGTGGAATCCACTATTCAAAAGGTTAAAATGACTCAGACTAAAAGCAGTCTGATCTGATTAAAGAAACGACGTTGGTGTATACCATCATAATTCACTATGGTAAATTATAAGGCGGAGAACGGAGTGTCGTAATACTTAGGTAACGTAAGGTGCTGTAACACTCGTGTAAATGAAATCGAATCCACAACCATAATCATAAGTCCCAATTTTGTATTAAAATAAACGTGTTATTTTTTTTGGGCAGCAACAAAAATTAAAATAGAAATTGTATATTTTTACATAATTTACATAAAATATGACAGACGATTACTGATTGAGCATCAAAGGTTATATATATCAGAGTCCTGTGTTAAGAAATAAGCTAAATATTTTCTTTATTCGTCAATACACATTACTTATTGGTGACATTTAAGTTATTTTGATTTCTTCGCTCTATAAATGAAAATATTTTAAATATACATCATTTCCCGGAGTGGGAATCTAACCCACCACCAATTCCCCTCTGCGCTAAGGTGGGCACCTCACAATTTCATACTATTAAATTTAAATTTGTTGATTAATTCCGTATTGCTCGGTTGAAAATCCCGTTCTTATCTATCTACTTTATATTTTCACTCAATATGATATATGTAGTAACAAAATATTATAGATAAGTGTACGGTTAATTTACATAATCTGGCAATAATTAACATTGTGTATACAATGTTTTGTTATTTTATTTTTTAAACTGTTGTTGACAGGGTTATACGTATAATTCAATTTCCTGCTACGGGCAAATTATATATTCAAACAGATTTTTTTACGTACAGTTACACTAAGAATTCCTAGTTAGTAGTAAGTTATAGGCGAAATTTTAGACTAGATATATAGTCTAGTTAGATCGCGATCGGTAAACAACATTATTTATAATGAAACTATTTTAAATCAGATTAATCGCGTATATTTTTGGTTCTCCAGAACGACGGAGTGTCTTGACACTAGACTCTCTCTGACTATCCTGCTATGTGGGAAAACGCGTCAAACTACTGCCCTAAGTTGGATTTGATTCAACTATAAAGCACCCTTAAACAGTACGGAACTGAGAAACGACGACGTCAATGCATACCTATTTTTTAAATTTATAAATAGCTACCAAATCCATAGCATATTTGCACTTTAATTTTAATAATATTCTTACATATATGTAACTGAGTCAAGTAAAAATAAAATAATAAAATTGACGTCTCATGAAACTAATATTACTATAAACTATTATTACTCCACTATAATTTTAATATATTAACTCGTTTTAATAGTTGCTTTGTGTCATATTGGTTTAAAAAATATATACTATTAATACTCCACTATCATTTTAACACTGTGCAATCGTTTTTATATACAAACATAGTTGCTTTGTGACATATTCGTTTAATATAAATCGATTTTATTTTAATTTTGTATTTTTTTTTTACTTGCAATTAATAGAAAGTTGAAGTTTTTAAAAAACAAATCGTTATTCGATTATTTTATTTCAATATCTGATTATAATTTTTGTATTTATATTTTTTTGATTCTTATTTAATTAAGCAGCATGAACGTTATAGAAAAATCCATTTCGAATTTGTTTTATTTTAACTAGCCAAAGAAATATAGGTACCTATTTGTACTAATTCTTTGTAGCTTCGAATATTACTGAGAGTAATATTCTTTTCAGCTACACGCTTCTTCCTTCATAGCAGGTTCAGTCAAAGAGAACCTAGTGTCAAAATACTCCGTCCGTGACTCCGCCATAATTCGAAACATTGCTTGTTTAGTAGAAGATCCCAACGCCGCGATTTGTCCTGTATACTGGAGCAGAGAAATGAAAATAGTTATCATTCCTCCGAATGGGATTCGAACTGGCAGTCAATAGCGATTACAGACTGCGCCGATATGGCCTCAAGATAAATATTCACATATACTTGAAACTTCTTTGTTTTAAAATTGAATCTAATTTTGGTTTGTAAATGGGATATTGTATTATTACCTTAATTTATATATTGTAAGCGGCCTTCGTGCAGTATAATAATAGGTAATTTAATGTCATATAATACAATGTACAGATTGCATATTTGTTTCAGGCAGGATGATTACAGTGGATTTGATACAGCTTCCTTTTTAAAATCATATTGCAGTGAAGTACCTTATATAAGACATGTTCTTTATTTCACCCATTATTATATACAGCCGTCTTTCAAGTTTTGTTTTGTGCGTGATGATTGTGGATTTAAATCCTACTTGCAGATACGTTTATATTTAGTAGTTACCCTTTGATGTGTAATATACGCGTTGCCTTAGCAATGTATATGTTACTAACGCGTATATCACTTTGTACAGAAGTGTAATTCAATTAGAACTGTTTCTAATTGAATTGTTATAAAAAATATTTGTTATCTGCACTTCTTCTCCATAGAAACGTTTAGTATATCAAGTTTCCCATTCCTCTAAGCTGCGAGCGGGTCGTTAGTTAATTATGTAAATTAATATATTGTATAAACGTTGCCGCACAAATGCTGTTAAATGTTTTCCATTGATGGTATGATCCTACAATAAGAACTTCAATACTATATATATTGTGACAATGCGTTTTAAAGCACCTTTTTAAAAAATTGTCCAATCTATACATAATGCAAGTATAACTTCAAAAACCTTGTCCAGCCGATCATTTTGTGTACCTATATTTATCGAAAGGTATAAGTATAGTTAGTAAACGGTGTGAACTTTTTATGTCATACTGTTTGCTTACCAAAAAAGGAAAAAATACACATAACATATAATTAATTGCATAAGATAAAATACTTTAACCGGTATTTTCCGGCGATTTTCCAATTTTACTCAATAAATATTTTTCCATTTTCTATTTGAGTTTGTGATAATAATCAATATTCGAATTTCGAATAATTCGAATCTTTTCATGCAGAACTTGTTTTCTGTGCTTTAAAGAATAAATGAAAAAAATATATAATTATATTTAAGATCAATACCACCATGGTCTACGAGTGGGACGAGTGTTTGACGGTTTACGCGATTGATTAAGAGTTCAATCCCGCTCGGGGGAAGGATTATATTAAAATTAAATTAAATTTCAGTAAGAAGTTCCTCCTTTTGACATACAATGATCCGAATTGAGGTGAAAAGTAGTGAGTTTTGACACTTGGTTCTCTCTGTTTTTCATGATGTGCGGAATCGCGTGAAGCTGATATTACATGTCATAAATGCTTTCGATTTCTTACTTCATCTTACTAATTTCAAAAAAATATGTTTAGGTTATTGTGAATATAGCGATGTCACCAGGCGCCCCCATCGCTGAAGAAGAACGCACAGAGCTACTTGGTTCTTTAACTACGCAGCAACAGCAAAGGACCAGTGCTAGAGTCATCAAGAAGTTGAGACTCGAACCGCAAGCTGACAAACGAGGTAAGAATTAAAAAAAAACAGGTATTATATATTTCAAATAGTGGCCGGAGCGTGTAGAAATTATAGAAAATGCTAATAATGTTTTGTAATTTTAATATAGCTTATCACTTTTTATGCTTTTTGAGACAGCACCCGACAACTGTGGGCTTAACTGACTCAGGGTGTGTTTATATTTTAAAAAAAGTATTGTTTTTAAGTTCTATTTTAATTTTTTTGTTTAGTTAAATTTGTATAAATTAAGTTCATTTTAATTTGTAAATTGTCAGTTAAATTAGGGTCCTTTCTAAATACATATGTATAATATAAAATATAATATATATAATTTTTGAGTGCAAAATAAAAAGAAATAAGTGTCTTTTCGTGAACCTTACCTGGTTACCGTTTTTTTGCAAAACGATATTGTTAATAAATTGCATACTAAATAGTGTTAGTATGCAATTTAATAAGGCTTAAGTTTATCGTTTTTACGTATAAACAAGTGAAAAATAACCTTCAGATACATGGTCTTGTAATATATCTGATATCTAAAACTTCCTACTCTCTTCTGCTTACAGATGTCACAGAATGTGAAACGCCAAACAAAATTGACGACAAGGACCCACTGAAATTCCCTACAGTGAAACAACGTATGCCCAAAGCCCTCTGGTCTGCGGATGAAAAAAGCTTATTCTTTGAAGCTTTAAACGAATATGGTAAAGATTTTGACGCGATTACAGCGTACATTTGCGCTAAAATGAAGAAAAAAGGTATGTCAGACGGATTGAAGACGAAAACTCAAGTAAGCCATTTCTATTATAGAACTTGGCATAAGCTCTCCAAACACGTTCATTTTGATGAAAGTAAGTAAAAGCTATTGAGTATCAATGATATGTGTGTTTAATAAATTACTATAAAATATTTTCATCAATATAATGTCATGCAAAGTTACTGGACATTTCAAATTGAACTAATCTAATAAATTTACAAATTTTAAATTTACCTCCACATTAAATACTCAATGAATTATTAACACGGAAACAACGTCTATGAAAATCAAATGCTAATTTAACTTTGTATCTTTTTTTTGGCTTTAACCTTTTTCTAAGATAAGTCTAAAAATTACATACATTTTTTAATTCAATTATTCATAAAACATAGATGTCAAAAAAGTAGCTCAAGAGCTCTACGCGCTAATCAATTACGGTGAACTGCGTCGGAAGCTGGCATCAGTGAATGAGAAGACTTGCGCTCGTCTTGGCGAAATGGTAAGAGGTGGCAGTATGGCGGTGAGGGCGAGAGGGAAGACGCTACGTGTGAGGACACCTATGTGTAGAGCTTTGAGGAGATTGAATCAGATTGCAGGTAATATAACATGAACTAGGTAGCTTTTAATTTCACAGCTTCAAGCCTTTTCATTCATAGCAGAGATAGCAGAGAGGACCTAGTGTCAAGATTCTCCGATCTCCTCCTTCTGCTTTGAGTGACGTGTTTTTTCTTACGTGGAGGAGAAAACGAAAATAATTAAAAACTCCTGAGTGCTGATCGATTGCACAAACATTGCGCTTAAAGCTCAGACGCTGTCACAACGCGATAGCTTAATTCTGTAAATATGTTAAAAATTTTATTATTACGTATTTCACACATTTTCTCTGTATAATATTGTGACGTACTCGTAGTTGACAAATGAAAATAAGAAATGTTGGTAAATATTTAAAATATTTTCATTTTTTTAACAAGTGTTATTCCAACACTAAGGAAATTGAAAAAGATATATTTAGAAAACCGTTCAAGAGGTGCGGATTCTAATCCCAATGCGTTCAAATTTTTAAAACCGTTTTCTAAATATGTCTGTTTTCATGTTACCTTCGTGGTAACACAAAGTTCAGAATTAGGTTTTGTCAATCATAACGCAATATATCCTTAAAAAATTTCAATGAAAGTGAACGTTCACGTATATATCATAATTTCTGTCAGATTGTAAAAAGAATTATAAAAGATAATTTTTAGACAGTGCTTTGCGACAGTACAGTACGACTTTGAAAACGTTCTACATCTGGCTACATCGAAGTTCTTATACGCTTATTACAATTTATTTTAACTGCTTTATTCACTTTTCGATTATTTTTGTGGTTTTGTATGTTAAGAAATATAATATAACATTAGACATTGTCTAAACTTTGGCTTTATATGCATTACCACATTACAATAATGTTGTTGAAAGTATTATGAAACATTTCAAGTTAGGTAACATATAAAAAATTATAAGAAAAAGTACGTTTATGTAAAAAAGTTATAATTATATAATTGTATGTAAAACAGTTAACATTTATTTTAATATTGTTATAATGGAATAATAGATTGGTAACTTAGTTACGCTCTTTATTGTCATTATTTTATAATATATAAAATAATTCTGCTACATGTAATGGAAAAATGTTAAGGTAAGAAAATCTTGAAACGCAATTTTAATCTTCAAACTATCCTATTTAAAAATGGTCTAAATAGAGTGTTTATATGTTTCAATTATTAAGCCTTTATTTTTGAGGTTTATTTCAAAGCTCAATTGTATGTATCCATGCTTAGCCGATATTTTATAATATTAAATACGTGCTGATATTTTTAATTAAACAAACCATATCTTTTATTAGAGGCCATTATGGTTCAGTGGGACAGCGTCTGGCTGTAAACGCGATTGGTTGTGGGTTTTGTCCCCACTCGGAGGAATGATTATATTTAAATTATTTTTATTTCTTCTCTCTGGAACATGGAACACAAAACGCGGCGCTGAGTTCTATCACTCAACAAATAATGCCTCGAATTCGGGCGGAAAGTGGAAAACAGAGATTTTTCTGACTTCCTTGCTATGCTGGAAAAAGCTTGTAGAACGTATGTTGGAATAAAAAAATATTAAGGGCTTTTTAAAACAAAAATAATCGCATAACAGAGCGTGCATGCGGCGCTCGTGTGTGTTCCCGTGCACAAGTGATGTTGCGGGCACGTGATTCAGGCGCGTGGTCACGGGTTCAAGCCGCTGCACATAACCCTCGTTCTGCTGCTACAGTACCTTTGCGTACTCGACTCGCTGCTTTTGTAAAAGCTCTGGAGAAGAGGTGGAAATGTGTATCCTTTTGAAAATTAAGAATCAAGATTGAATATCTAAAATAATAGTAATTTATAATATTCTGTTTTTTATTGTGTGATTGGTTTAGATGATCTCAAATTATTTAAAATTAAGACGCTATTACTTAATACATACACTTGCCCATACCACACTTAAAGGCAGGGCAATGAAAATAATGAAAATAAACTCCATTCCCCCGAATGGAGTACGAACCAACAACCATCGCACCCCACTGTATCACGATAGCCTACATTACACTATGATAAATAACAAATATGAAAAATAAATAAAAGGATTTTTTACAAATATGTAATTAAAAAATTTGAATTCGCCAAAGCCCAGTAAAATTTAAGTATTCTTGCGTGGTACTTGACATATTCTCTTACTTAGTTTGTGATCATTATTGTGTGTCATGGGTTTTATTGTACATACAATATATATTTTATGTAGCATGTTGTCTGCATGTAAGGTCTATAATACCTTGCAATGTTTGTGTTTGTTCTGTATATATGCCTATTTTATATATGTATATATATAAAATATATATATATATTTTATTGGAAGACCTTATAAATAAAATTAAAGACAATAAGCAATTAATTTCATGAATATATCAAATAATTTCCGTTATATATATTAACAGTATAATTACAAAAAAATTATATCAGAAAATGGTATAGATACAAAAATAAATGAAGAGCAAACTAAAGACTGTGAAGAATATCAAGATATGGGCGAGTGTGAAAGAGACCTCGAAGAACATCTTAATTTAGAAACTGACAGACTTATTGTTCAAGGTAAGAAAGAATAAATGAAATTGATTTTTAAATCACCCTTTTTACATGTATAATGCGTCACGCTTTTTTCCCGCATACCAGGTTCGTTAGTATCGTATTGGTAGAGACATCGCGTATCAAGTGGCGATACTCAACGCCTCGCTGTTTCTTGTCACCACAACGGAGAAATGAAAATAGTGATATTTCGAATAGATGGTTGTGGGTTCGATTCCCACTCGGGGGGAGTGGGAATCGAACCCACAACCATCGCGTATACAGTCAGACGCTGTCAAATTTCGCCCCGATGGCAATGACCAACAAAATTATATGCTTAATATATGATAATGTTGCCTATATTTAATATTTTTAGAACACCGCTTAGCTAAAAAGCTGTCGCTACACCTGGGGCCCAGACCAGGCGTAGAAATTCACTTACCTGTACTAAGTGCAAGCGAACAGCTCTCCAGCCAAAAGATTTGCTTTTCATCTTATCTGGAGAGAATGGGCTCATTAAGACGAGATAAAGAAAGTGGAGGTAGGTTCTAAAATTATTTATTAAAAAAAGTAATATACTGGTTTTACGTAGTTAAATGATTTGACTGTGAGTTTGTATTTATATTATTGTAATTTTTATGTAGTAAAAATACGCACTCCAAAACGCCAAAGAAAAGACAGTCTGACAGAAAAAGATAAAGATGCTGAAAAGAAATTCAAAATTGATGACACAGAAACAAATAAACTTATGCAAATAGACGAAACAGCTATAGACGGAATTGAACTAATGGCCCACTACAAGCACAACCACGACGACGAAGAAAAACCCAGTACTGAAGATGAAAAAGAAGTGAAATCTGAGGAAACCGCTGAGGAGGAGGCAGATAGAGACATGCCAGAACGAGACAAAGATATGTCTGAAAAAGAAAAGGACAGCTTTTCTGAAATGGAAGACGATGAAAAGTACAATAAGAGTGACACTGATAACGAGAGTGATGGAAAAGTTGATAAAAGTCAAAACAATCACAAGTTTAAGAATCTGAAGGTATTTGTTGAATAATTGTTTAGAATTCAAGATTTTTAAGAATAAGTGATCTTCAATCATCTATCGCTATTTTCTATCGCTATTTTATATTATAGGTAAAATTTAGATTACGTCCAAAGAAACGTGGCGGAAGCATCTACACCCTAGTCCTCGAAAACAATTGTGATGAAGCCAAGATCGATGAACCAAAAAGTGAAAGTTCAAAGATTGAAGAACTTAAAATTGAAGAATCTAAAGTAGAGGAATCTAAGATTGAAGAAAAAGAAGATGAATGTAAACCAGATATAGATGTGGAGCTAGCGACGAGGCAGATAAGGAAAGGGTGGAGTGTGTATGACGCGGGAGAACTGACTATTGGTGATTTATATTTAATGGTATGTATTTTACCTTTTTGATTTCTTTACAACATTTTTATCAACGTATTATCTTTTTCGTGGCTTAGAAGTCAGAAATAGTAAAAATAAATGGTAAAAAATTGACTGGCGCGCCTAAAAAAAATTTCTTATTTATTTATTACAGTTCGGTTCCCGCTCAAAACTCGAACTCGATTACTGGTGGGCGGAACCCACTCCGCCTTTGCCCCAACCACTGAAACTCCAGAAAACGGATAACAAAATTATGGACCATAGGGACAAGGGCAACAAGACCCCGGACAAAGGGGACAGCTCCGTCGAAGATGAAAGGGAGAAGAGGGAGAGCGACAATGATATATTCTCGCCTAAGAACACGTTTAGTCAGGATAGTAATGACGGGTTGTCCGGGGATGAGAGAAAATGTATTATTTTTTTTTATAAATGATATTTTTTTTATTTATTTAGGATATACATATTATCACCTTCATGCAGTTGATAAGCGTCTTTCTACGCACGCGATAGTTGCAGTTTCGACACCCATTTGGAATGAAATGATTTAATTGTATAATATTAGCATTTTTAGGTTTTTGAGTACCTGGTGGTACCAAGTAATGTGTCGAGAGGCATAACATGGAGAATGGAGTGTCTCGTACTTAAATACGAGCTTCTGTCTAACTACCGAAATTACGTGAAGTTTACTTTTTTTTATATTTCACTTGGCACGATACAATTAACAATTAAAAAAAATAATATTGTATGTTAGGTGTGAAACACAAAAACCATAGGACACTATAATATGTAAGTAATATAATTGTATGCTTTTTCTCCATCTAGGTGAACAGCTATCGTCCCCAGATCACAAATCAGGCAGTTTAAAACTTGTTAGCAAGTTGATCAACCGTCCCGCACTCTCTACAGCTGGTGGTGGTGGGTCCGGCTCCACGCCCTCCGCACCTTCCGCACCTTCCGGCACTGCTCTGCTTACTGACAGGTTTCTATTATTAAATTGTAGAAAATTATAATTTTTCAATATCACAAATTACTCAAAATTTATTTTTAAAATGTTACGATTTAAGTTAGAAGTCAATCTACCATAGTAAATGTATAATTATGAACTCTCGCAGACTAAAGCGTCTGCTAGCCCTCGCGGGCAACACGCACGTGAGCCCCGGCGCGGGCATCGCGAGGTGCAGCTGCGGGCACGTCTGCACGCAGAAGAAACAACAGGTAACACTTTGCAAATAGATCAGCACTTCTCAAACTATAACGACCTAGCTATAGCCATTTGGGAGAGAAAATCCTTTATTATTGTAATTCCATTCTTATTGTTATACTTAAAAATAATGAACTATGCATAAATAGAATTTATACTTTAAGATTTATGGATTTCAAGTTTTCTTACAAAAAAAACTAACTTTGAGAGCCACTGACATAGATTGATGGTGCTGCTTTTCTCCTTGTTATTATCTTATTTTTTTTTTTTCAATTAATTTATGTTTATATGGATATATAGCTTTTTTACAACTAGTTATACTCTAAATTTTGGCTTTAAAGTTTGTCGAGGTTAGGCTATGCTGTCTAATTTCAGTCACTAAGTAAGTAAAAAGAGGAATAAAAAAATCATTTCTAGAAAAACGGAGGAGAACGGTGAACATGACACTACGTCCTCTCTGACTACTATGCTATGAGAGAAAAGTCAATTTTTATTTCAAAATAATTATTTATAAACCTTACATAATTCAAATTTTATACAACATCATATATTATTTGTAATTACACAGAAACAGCAGCCGGGAAATGTAACACCAGTTTCTTTGGCCACAAAGCTTCCAGATAGTTCGTCTACTATCTTCAGACATCCGACTCCCATCGCGCCCAGGGTTGACACTGAGGTGGTATATTGAGAACTGTACTCATAGTGTAGTTGTGACTTGTGAGTCATGAAACATGCGTCATAGATTCAAATTGGGATAAAAAAAAATCTGATTTGTTATTACAATTTTGTTATAGTTTTTTAGTACCACAAAAAGCATATTTTAGTATTCAATGCTAATTGAAAAGAGTGATTTATCTCTAAATTTGACAGATATCTAAATAATTTGGTATTTTGGATTTGAACCTATATATTATGTCAGCATTTGTGTATACAGTAACAACAAAATGCATGACTACTTAGGATGTAGCTTTATTAGAACTTAATTAGCTAGAGTAAGGGTGAGCAACCCACAGCCGGCTCAATCATTGTATACAGCCAAGCGTCGCTCTTCGCTTCGTCTGCGTAAACTATACGACAAAAGTTTTTCGATTTTCACCAGCTCACGTTCTCACCTAAATCACACACTTTGCACAAAACTTTTTTATTTATGAACTAATTAAAATGAATTAATTACTAAATGTTAAGGGAAGATTACACACAATCAAAACGGAAGTCAAAACTGCATCTAAATCGGATCAGCCGTTTCTGAGATTAGCGTGCACAAATGCACAGACAAACATAAAAGAAAAATAATAATGTTTTTTTTTGGGTTCTATTACATTGATAAATTTTGTATACATAGTTTTGCATGTATATACATTTTTATAATATATATATATTCTCCCCCTAATATATTAAGTTCTCTCAAATTAATGCTACTTGTTCCGATATGCCATATGTAAACAAAGTCAAAGTAAAAAAAGGTTGCTAACCCCTGAGATACTTGAATGAGTGAATGAGTGAACGTTGTTTGGAATGCTGCCTGCGCAGAGCCCGCGCGCGCTGAGCCTGGAGGGGCTGCCGCGCTGGCGACGCGGGCGCCCGCGCCTCTGCGCGCGCCGCGTCGTGCAGCGCCTGCTGCCGCTGCTGCCCAAGCTGCCGCCGCCCAGCGGTGTGTATCTACTTACTCAGTCCTCTATAATCCGTTCAAACTAACCCAAAAAGTACTTGAAGTGGAAATTCCCAAAAATACGTACATTCTTTCCGTTATTTTTCCAAATTCACAGCGATTGACACCAGGTTCTACTAGCGATTGACCTAGTGTCTTGACACTAGGTTCTCCCTGACTTCCCTGCTATACGGGAAAAAGCGTAAAGCTGGTAGACTATAATGTTATCTAATAAGTATTCCAATAAATAAATTTGAAATAATAACTGTATTTACGACACCCAGTAAAGTTTTTACTAAGCATAAAATTATCTAGGAATCTAAATAAATTGAATCTATTAATCTCTATCTAATATTTAAAATTATTTAATACATATTTAATATTGTCAGATCTAATCCCTGTAAAAATGGTGTCGCACCCAACACCCTCGTTGGCGCGCATCCTGCCGAAGCCCCCGCCCCCGTCTCTGGAGTAAGTTTGATTATTGATGTTTATACATTATTCTATATGATTTTAGACAATATCGTATTTTAAGACTCTTTTTACTACCAGTATCACCATATACTACCAAATTTTAACACGTCATAACAGTCTGGCCATAAACACAGTTATAATTAAAAATAAACTAAATATTACTTTTGAATTAGAAATGATAATGACGAATGATGAACAATCTTATTTTCGCACCAATATATTGTGATATGATGGAGTGGGGTGATAAAAAAAAAACGAATCGCTGTTTTTCGAATGCTGCTGTTATTAGAATTCGACGAAATTCTGTCCGCAAAAGATTCTGTCTCGGGCTCCTAGAACCATGTCGCGGATTTTTTAAGATGACTTAGGACTAGCAGCCTATAAGAGAGATCCATATTTTACTGAAAAACGTATCAACGTATCGGCACAAGTGTATGAAGATATCATTCTTGAGAAGGTAGTTAAGCCCCTTAACAACACCATGTTCAACGACCAAGAATGGTGCTTTCAGCAGGACTCGTTACCGGGTCATAAAGCTCGACCCATCTAATCTTGGTTAGAAACGACTCCGGACTTCATCAGATCTGAAAAATGGCCGTCATCTAGTCCTGATTTTAATCTACTGTCTTATGATTTATGGTCAGTTGTAAAGAGTAAGGCTTGCTCTAAACGCCATGATAATTTAGAGTCTAAAAACAATCCATACGATTCGCAATGAACAATTTTCCCATAGAAAGAGTGCGTGCAGCTCTTGATAACTAAATGTTACGTACAATAAAAAAAATTGTATTTGTTTATAAAAATATATATGTCAAGACTGAGTATATATATAAATTATAAACTCGGGGTTATTGGGAACTGGCTTGAACGCAGCGGGATTCCAACCTGAGCCTCTTGGAAAGCGCTCTGATCGCTAAGCCATGCGTCCTACGTTCGTCTGCGTCGAAATTGTTATACGCTTATTACAATTTATTTTCATTGTTCTCTGTAGAGAGATTTTTACACATTTCAGTTACCCACAGATTATTCTATAAACAATCGTTTGGCGAAAGGCTATTTATTAAATATATCCCAGTAAATGCCTCCATATCCGCACACTGACTTTATTATTCTATACTATTTAATTTAATATAATATATAGATATATACTAAACTAACTTACATTCCAGCGCGTCATACTACGTTCTTAGTGAGAGCAACGGCCAGTTTTTCCTGCACGACGGCGACCAGCGCATCCCCATCACGCCGCTACCAGACTCTCCAAACGACACAAGTTAATAAACTAATTACTTATAAAGAGGAACAACTTCGTACTGTGGGAATATTATACTGTCATAGTATTCGGACACATGTGCACATTTTGGAATAAATCGCATAGCGAGAAGTGAAGTCAAAATTGCGTGTAAACTTTTTTTAACATAGAATGATAGATAGATAAAGGTGACATTAATTAAATATTAATGAATGAAGAATGTCTATCAAATCTCAAAAACAAACTGTTCCCAATATAATAATAACAGTGTTACACTTGTGGCATGTCATACTTCAAATTAAAGTGACGTAATTGCAAATTTGCAGTGTAGTGAGAAAGAGTGGCAATGAAAATAATTTAAAAATAGTTATTCCCCTGAGTGGGAGTGAGATGGGTATACAACCATCGCGTTTGCAGTCAAACGCTGTCCCTCCGCACGTTAGCCACGTTATTTTAAATATACTAATGATGTAATAGTGTACTAGTATTATCTATTATCTGATACCGCTTTCTAAGGAACTGAATACAATTAGATATTGCACTTTGTTGTAATGTAACTTATAACAAGTAACGTTTGCTTCTAACAAGTAAAGTTTGCTTCTGACAACAAACGTTTGCTTGCGGTTGCAAGTAACGTAGTGCGTGGCTTTGTATCCTCACAAAAGTGAGGCTATCGTAGCGCAGTGGGATATCGTCTGACTGTAAATGCGATTGCTGGTGGGTTCGATTTCTAATCGAGGAAACGTTTAATCATAAAAATGACGTTGAAATTTTAATAAAATGTATTGTTTATTTTGTTTGAGTGTTAGTTGATTTTTTTGTTCACATTATAAAAAATAATATTTTCAGTGGAAGACCTGAGAGCAGACGACGACGAAGATAATAAAGATGTAAGATTAGTAAAAGTTGAAGGTTCAGAATGTGTCGCGAAACAAAAGGAACTGAATAACGTAGTCAATGCAAAAACTGAACACACTGACATTGCTAGTGAGTATACTTGTATTGATATATTGGTATATCTCCATTGATCGCAGCACTGATTCAGCTACAAATTTCTTACATATAGTATTGATGTTATTAACCGGAATGGGCAGCGGAGTCTTAATGAGAGCTGTCAATTACAGATTCTTTAAGAAATAAAACCACGTAAGATGAAAGTAATGTCAAGCATAGAACGAAATTAACTTAGATTCCTCAAAACGAGACCGCTCCTCTAATAAACCGTCCAAGATAAAACTTTTCTACGTTTTCTCCTTTTTAATCTCCAGTGTATGAATAACGATTTCAAAATGTTAAAAATAATTTTGTACCTGTAACCGAAACCAAAGCCAATATAGTATTTTTCCTGTATCCTTATACGTATTCAGATCCAAAATGCTATGTAATTATATATAATACTTTGGCTTTACATGGGTGTTGATCAGTCAGAGTGTAGATGAACAACCACTTACAGTACAGTTGTCTCCACAAGGTGCAATTTGACCAGTGACATCTGGTGGTAATTCCTTAAACTAATCTATACTCTATACATACAATAAAAATGTAACTGATTGCTGTGTGTTCGTGGGAGATATATGAGAAAAAATATTATTCGGGGCATTTATCAATATAACCAACCCAAAACAATAATTTTTAACTTTCTTTTCTGTTTGTCTGTCTGTGTGTTAGTACACGCTAATCTCAGAAACGGCTTAACCGTTATAAATGCAGTTTTAACTATTGATTTCAATCATGGCATAAATAAAAAAGTTACAGCCATTTAAATTACAAATTTTCTGATTTGAGTGAAAACGCGGGCTTTTTTTTTTTTTTTTTTTTTTTTTTTTTTTTTTTTTTTTTTTTTTTTTTTTTTTTTTTTTTTTTTTTTTTTTTTTTTTTTTTTTTTTTTTTTTTTTATATGAATTGATGAAATATAAACGAATGATAAAGTGGTCTGGTACAAACCTAAAAGAAATAAAAATCTATATTAGTAATATATGTATGTCCAAAAAATTATAATATGCTAGAGGACATTTGACGCATAGTTGGTTTAGTAACATGGATACTTCTTTATACAAAAGTATATGTCAAATACATAACTTTTGAACGTTTTTCTAATGCATTATTTTAAAACGTATTCATTTTCTCTATTACATATACACTTAAACTTTAAATATACAAAATTTCTTAAAAACATAAAAATTAATTTATTTCATTTGTATATTAATATGCCGGACATCATTTTCGTATTTACAAATTTTATATATAAAATATTATAGTATATAGATTATTAAAGATTTTGTATAATAAGAAGACAGTACTTATTTGCTTTGTTTTAAAAAAAGTGAATCTTTTTTTTTTTGACCTCGACTGCCACTGGCTGGGGCCACGGGAACTCTTCACAATTTCATGAACCCCAGCAGATGATAGGCTACGTAGCTAATACAATATTTATTAGTGAACTCCGTGTTGGATTCTTCATAGAAATATTTGGATATAATAGTGTGTAATGCGTCTCGGCAGGCTTTCTGCCGTCGGAGTCGTTGTCGTTGTCGCCGTCGCGGCTGCTGCGTGACGCGGAGGGCTGGCTGGAGGGCTCCGTGCAGGACTTCTCGCTCAGCAGCTTCCTCGGACACCTGGAGGGTCGGCCGCAGCCCGAGCTTGTGGTACGTCCCGTCTTGCCGATATTATATATATTATATATGTCTATATGAACCACAGACGTATAGTCCGTGCCTTTTTATCTTGTTTTTCTTTACCTTTACTTTATTGTTAAATGTTTGTATGTACAGTTACAGAGTCATTGAACTAAGTACGGTTTCAATATCAAAGTTGTAGTTATAATTATTATTTTCTCAATTAGGGTTTAGGAGCCCTAAATAACGTCATTTGCAGTATTAGTATATTAACGAATTTAATCCTTGTTTAAGTTTTTTTTAAACTTATATAATAATGGTTGGACCAATTAATGACGTGTTACAATAAAATTTTGTAATCGATTCACGAAAACCAAAAAGTCGCCTTCTTAAAAAAACAGTGTTTTAATTTAATTCGATTCCTAAATTTCTGAAAACAACAGATACCTATATTCGTCTACTATTCTTTATTTGGCCACTTTTTTAGTATTCGAGTCTAAAATATTTTTTGTTCGATTTTTCCATGTGAAGTAAAATAGTTATTGCCTTTCAATTTGCAAATTCTCTAGTTATTATTTTTCAATATTTAGATATAAACTTAAACAACAAATATTGCTTCAAATGTTGCCATAACAATAAATGAAACTTCTATATACAGGTGGATTCTCAGTTACAATCGCTTATGGCTGAATCTAGTGTCGACTATGTCGCCAAATTTGCTGACCTCGCCGCTGAGGTCACAGCTGACCCTGACCTCACAGATGACCTGTCATGAAAATGTATATACTGTTTATGTGTAATCTGTAGCGTAAGATTTAATAAAAATTATGAAAAATAAGTTTTAAAAAAGATGAAGCATGCTCTTTTTGACTTTTATTTCACAAAGCTATTTAGTTTCATTACTTTTACAGTATGGATCCTTTTATGTAAATGTATTTTTAAATATGTATTTTTGACATGTCAATGTAGTATAAGAAAAGGAAGGATAAAATTGTTGATTATATTTTTTAAGGCTTTTATTTTGTATTTTATATTTATTATTTACAATCCCGGAAAGATATATGAAGCAAAGGTGAGCGGTGATATTTTGGATTTTGAACAATTTTAATAATACATAAGAACTTTAATAAATTGTTCTAATAATGATGAAAAGCCTTTCATCATATTAAATTTCTATATCTTTATTTAAAAATTGAGATATCCTATAATCTTATGTTTCTTTATAAAAACATGAAAATATCCAGAAATTAAGACCACTTTCGTTCAGTGTGACAGTGTCTGACTGTATACGCGATGGTCATGGAGATTCGGCTCTCATTCTGGGTAAAGATTTTTCAATTTTCCGGACTAGATAAAGCGCGGGGTTGAGTTTCACCACTCAAAACGCAATGTTTCAGATTCGAGTGGAAAGTAAAGAACGGAGTCTCTACACAGTTGTGGCCACTATGGTGATGCCCACAACTGAGCGAAACTGACTTGACACCACACTTTTTAGTATTTACAAAACTTCTCTTAGTTACACGGCATTCCAACCACTGTATCATCTCTATAAAATTAAACGATCACCTTAATAAAATAATAAATAACTAAAAAATTGCTGGTGTGAGTTTCTCAATTATTATTTTTGTATTCATATTCCGGCTCGAATTTGACTATTTTTTAGGTGACTACAACCTTTTTTGAGAGCTGGATCCACGCCTGCTTCTATACTGGATAAAACTTGAAGCTAAAAAGAAAACCTGACGACCTGGTACTATTCCTTGAAAATAAAAATCATCTATTGTTTTATAAATAAATAAGAAATCAAGTTTTAAAACCTTAAATTCACGATTGTCAATTGAATTATTATTTTAATCTAAAAAACTACGAGCTTTTTATAATAAAAAATATTTTTAATATACGGTAGCGATAGAATAAGTAAAGTATACTTAACGTATTTAGTATGGCAACATTAACCTATAGATGTCATTTAATCGTGACATATTACAAGTTGTTAACTTTAGATAAAAAAAAGATATAATTAAAACATGCAATTAATTAAATAAACAAACGATGTAACTTTCTATATTAAATTATAATAAGTATTCCTCGATCTTCAATATTTATTTCATCTTTCTAGTGTCTAGTATAACTTTTAGTGTTAAATATATATCAAGATGTTATTCGAAATAATAATGTAAGTTATAATTTTTTACTAAAACTCGTGACTTTTTAACTGCAACATAACTTATTTAAAGTGTTCCTGTTTAGTTTAAATTTTAGATTTCATTAAGTAAATATTATGTAGTAGTAGCAATAATTGAATATTGTATATTTTGCATAATTTTTGCACTAAGTTACTTGCATGCTACATTTTTTAAATATATGACACATATTATGTACTAGTTTCGTGTAAAGTAATATATGATATACATACAATATTCTGTTATTTATTCTTATATAGCAAAAACCTATTATTTTGGCTTATTATAAACATTTCATAGTACATGAAACAATATTAACGTCTTAATTTTCATGCAATATACTATTTATAAATTAATACTTATTAAATGGCTTAAACAGATCAAAAACATATTAAATACTGACTATTGTATTTTTTTATTAAATCTTTATTTTTTTCAGTATGGCAGTAGTACTGCCAATAATATGCTTTGGAGTATTATTTTTTGGGATTTTTGTGATTGTACCGAGTTCATTTATGTTTGCCTCGTGGTACATGAGGATAACAGAGAGGAAACTGCAGAGGAGAAAAAGGGATGGACCCAACATTGCCTTCTTCCATCCTTACTGCAATGCTGGGGGTGGCGGTGAAAGAGTGCTGTGGGTAGCTATCAAAGCTATATTGACTAGGTAATGACAAAATTATTTAAATATAATCCTATGTACACATTGGAATTAGGTAATTATTTTTATTCTATAGACAAGGCAATCAAGCATTGTAATTTAATTTAAAGTTATGTCAATCAAATTGTCTATGTCAATCTTGTCTTGGATTTGTCATAGTGAAATTTTACAAAGTTGTAGGAATTGTAATAAATTTTATATGTCCTCTTGCATCTTTTTGCAATTTTGTATTTTATAGAGTAGTATACATTACAGTTTCTTGACACAAGCTCCTCTCTAACTACACGGCTATGAGGGTCAAATGGTATTTTTTGTAATAATACCAAATGATTAAGCTTTCAACTTCTCTGCAGTTTTAAATAATACAGTGAAGATATAAATATGAGAAAAGTAGTGTTCCAAGTAATAACAAAAAGGGACTTGAACCTGCACCTCTTGTAAAACTATCCAAGAAGCACTAACAATGATTTTTTACCTTTTAAGTGTGTGAATAACACTAAAAAAAATTTACTTTTACAGGTATTCAGACGCCCATATCTTCATTTATACTGTTGAAACAGCTGAACCTATTACAATATTAAACAAAGTGCAAAATCAATTCAATGTTAAAGTGAATCATGAGAAGATCAATTTTATTAGACTTACTCTGCAGAAGGCTATCGAAGCAGAGACTTACCCATACTTTACTTTGTTGCTACAGAGCTTAGGAACAATGGTGTTAGGAATGGAGGCATTTTTGAAATTTAGTCCAGGTGATTTATTAAAATAATTGTATTAATTATTGTTATCACATGTAATGCCATACATTTAAATGCTTTACCCTTTTTTCCATCATCAGCATTTATTATTTTATTTTCATTCTTTCATAGGGCTAAGACAAAACTGTAGCTCCCTAACCATTAACAATATTTTATTAGAAAATCTAATGATATTTTAACCTGTAACCATCATACACTACAAAAATAAAGTTTTATAGAGATGCTACAAATATTTGACTATTCAATACACATATTTAACAAATGTATAGCAACTTAAAAACAGTTTTAAAAGCTTCATCCATATATTTCAATAAGTTTTGTCAGTTTTTTATGTAGTGAAACCAAATCATCTGCAGTACTACTTGACTCATCACAATAACTATCTCTAATAACTAAAAATAATTTCGGACTTGTCAATTAAATAATTTAAAATCAATATTTTAACATTTTTATAATGTTATTCACACACTTAAGAAATTGAAAAACATTTTTAGACACGTATAAAAATTTAAACGAGCAGCGAGATCCGAACCCGCGCCTCTAGGGAACCGTCCAATGTTTTTCAATTCAAAATCAAGTTTAAAACATATTATTTGAGAAAGTATAATATTATGCCTTAGAATATTATGTTGATGGAATTTGTGGAATTAAATGCGGTTGATGCTCAGCCGGGAGGCTTATCATACTTGTGACCTTATGTGAGTTTTGTGCCAACTCTTCTCAGCAGAACTGCCTCCAAGCCAGTGGTTCAGAGTTCCCTGTATTACTGGCAATACTGATATTTTGGTTTAACTTTTGCCAGTCATTGTGTCTGTGAAAGTTTTAGTATTGAGAGATCTAGACTAAATGAAGTGTTATTTTAGTTGGCAAACAATATTCGGTACTCCGCTGCCAAATTTTATATTTTAATACATTTTTTTTCAATTGTCGTCTTCTACAGATATCTATATAGATACGATGGGCTGTGCATTCACATACCCCATATTCCGCTACCTGGCGCAGTGTCCCGTGGGCTGCTACACTCACTACCCAGTCATCACAACCACTATGATGAGGAGAGTGAAGCACAGGATCACTGCATACAACAATAGAAGTGTCATAGCTCGGAATCCTATACTGACTTGGTGTAAATTGCTGTATTATAAAGCATTTGGTTGGGTATGAATTTAGTTGTAAGAATTATCTTGTCTCTTTTAGTTTGAAAATTGATTTTTTTATATTTCAAGTCTGGTTTGTTTTGTTAAAAGTGGCTTTGAGTCCCGTCACTCAACACGCAATGTCTTCAACGGAGCTTAAGCTTAATAGTTTATTATAAAAAAGTCATCGTTAATTTCATACGAAAAATATAATTTAAATCCAGCTTTACGGCGTGGTGGGTCGTTGCGCTGATATCGTGATGGTCAACGGCACTTGGACAGAGGAACATATTAATGAGTTGTGGCAACAACCTTTGAATACCCACAGAGTGTATCCACCATGCGAGGTAAATATTGAGAAAAATATTACATTTTTATAAGTAATCCATACTATGTAATATTATATTATAAATCGGAAAGTAACCGTCTGTCTGTCTGTAACGTCATCATTGGCAAACCGCTTAACTGATTGTGATGAAATTTTATATAGGGATACTTGATGGTCTTGGGATGAAGGTAGGCTACTTTTTTCTTATTTTTTTTTTTTTACTTTTATATTTTTTCTTGCTCTTGTCTGGTTATTGTAATATTCTATATTATTATATGTTTAATTAAAAGACATCTTCCAAAATGTACTATAATACTCTAAAACAGTATTTATTATTTGACAATAAAAAACTCGCGTTTCTGAGAAACCTAATAACATCTCCAGTAACCTATTACAATTATTTGAATTACCTCAAAATAGGCTCAAAGTGGATAATCACTTTTTACTAATAATAAGTTTTGTCTATCTCGAGTTTGAACAATAGTATGGAAATAATAAAAAATCTATAAAATTATAAACGCATCAGGATTATAATCACTGAATAAAATAACTTAAAACGTGTTATGTTATAAGACATTTTGTCTTAATATCATATATCTAGCGGTCTATTCTATAAATATAATAAAAATGTAACTTATCGCTGTCTGTACATGGGAGGTATATGAGAAGAATTATGGTTGTGGATATTATCAATGTAACAGAACCCAAGACAATGATGTTTAATTTTCTTTTCTGTTTGTCTGTGCGTCCGTGCACGCTAATCTCAGAAACAGCTTAACAGATATGTAAGTAGTTTTGATTATTGTAGTGTGGTAAACTCGTCCCTATTAAGATTAATATTTTATTTCATTTCAATCGGTTCATAAATGAAAAAGTTACAAAAATTTAAATTATCAATTTAAGTATAATTTATCATTTAAATGAGAACGCGGGTGGGTGGGCAAAAAAACGAAATAGGTGAGTCATGTAGTGTTTATGCAGACGAAGCCGCGAGCGGGTCGTTGGTAAATAATATTTTAAATTTTTCACAAAAGGTATCAGAATTGAAGAAACTACGGTCTTTAGTGAAAGACTCGGACCCGATACAAATAATATCGGTAGCGCAGTTCCGTCCGGAGAAGGATCACCCGCTGATGCTGCAAGCTATGTATGAGCTGCGGAACTTGCTGAAAAACAATGAAATGCTCTGGAATAAGGTAAGTCTGGAATAAGAATTGCGAGCCGCCGCCAGCCAGCCGGATGTAGAACGCATGGCTTAGTGGTCAGAGCGTTTGGACGGTTTCCAAGGGAAGTGGGATTGAGTGCCGCTACGTTCAAGTATATAACACGCACTACGTACGGGCGGGGCTACTAGTATAAAGTAGTATGGCATTAGGAATTAGAAGCAGCTTCACGCTGTTACCTGCATAGCAGAGGGTAGTCGGAGAGAACTTAGTGTCAAGACATTCCGTTCTCCACTTTCCGCAGAAAATTGCAGCATTGGGTACTGAGGGACGAAACTTAAAATATAAATTATTTAAATATTCCTTCAAGTAGGAATGGAACCCACGACCAATTGCATTTACAAACATATTTCCTTATTCTCCATAAATGAAGTACCACAGATACAACAAAGCATACAAATCCGCAGATAAAGCTGGTGCTGGTGGGGTCGTGCCGCCATCCGGGCGACGCGGAGCGCGTGCAGCAGCTGCGCGACCTCGCCAAGCACCTGGCGCTGGAGACCAGCGTGTCCTTCTCCGTCAACGCGCCCTTCGCCTCCCTGCTGCAGCTGTACCAGACCAGCTCCGTGGCGATACACGCCATGTGGAACGAGCATTTTGGAATCAGTAAGTGGCAGATAATAATGCTATTCCCACTCGAGGGAACGGGTACGTTAACTCTGGTTCATTTCGGTCGGAAAGTGGACAACAGAGTGTCTCGACTGTTTGACTAACCTGCTACGCGTGAAAAAAGTGAAGAAAAAAGTTTATTATTATTATTGTGGTGTACTTTAGTATATGTTGATATGAATCAGTCATACTGAAATTCAGTATAAAATACAACGCAATTTACGATATATAGAAATATATCGCAAAATACCTGCATATACACGGACGCTCGCACGCACTCACACACCGTAGCACAATTTTGAATTTATCCGACAGATAATCTTATCCCTATTTGTTTATACCCTATGTGAAGACTATTATAATAACTAAATTTATCTATATTTTTAATATGATTGCGCATTGTCTTTTCTTATTTGCGCGCCAATATATTGTAAAATATTTTGTGATATTAAAATGGAGTGGTTGTGATTGCATTACATAATGTAAGTCCCATACCTACTTTTGGAATCCTTCATACGCTCGATATTAGTCAAATATTTTATATACCGGGCTATTGACAGACACAATGAAATCTCCTCTGCTTGTGACAGAAAAATATCTGACCCTCCGACGTAGTGTTCGTACGAAGAAGGCGATCGAAGCAGTAAAAGAAAGAATTCGACGAAATTATATATATTTTAAATGATGACTTATAACTTGCAGCCTATGGCACAAGTAATTTTTAAACTGATAATTTAAAAAAAATAATAGAGTGGTAAAATCAAAACAACTACTTAAGCGGTACGCAAAGGGAAGTCACAGAGTTTTTTTGCAATTGAGCAATATTTTAATAAACAAAATTACCGTATTCCATCATGTCAGAATTTTTTGTTATTTAGCATAGTTGTTTTAATAAGAAAAAGAACATTACTCAGTAAAGTTGACTTTCTTTTATTAATTCATTAGAACGGGGTTTAAAAAAAATATAGCGATAGGGAGGATCTAAGTATGTGTATATATTGTTATCAGTGCACCAAAATATCCTAAATTCCACCTTCTAAATCCAAAAATGGAAAATAAGTTTTATAATTTGTAATTTGACCTGTATTATTAATATCTTGTTTAATACTTCGTCAAAAGCTTTCTAATTGTCAACAATTTAACAAATTTTATAAAGACCCCTCAACCCTCAGGTGTAGTGGAATGCATGGCAGCTGGTCTCATCACCATCGCCCATCGTTCAGGAGGTCCGATGGCGGACATAATAGAAACAGCAGAAAGTTCCAGAACAGGGTTTTTAGCGTCTGAACCGGATGAATATGCCAGAGCCATCTTGGAAGTGATCGCTTTGTCCACAGACGAGAGGAAACGGATTGTTGAAGCTGCTAGGTGGGTTCTTCTTCATTTGTATGGTAACACACTGGGGATATGTTTCTTTTTCCGCATAGCAGGGTAGTCAGAGAGAACCTAGTGTCAAGACACTCCGTTCTCCACGCCCCGTCTGACATCAAGACATTGCGCAAGACAGCAAGACGCCGCGCCGTACTTTGTGTTAGGTACCAGAGCGGAGAAATTTTAAATATAGTCCATAAGTAGAAGGTGGAATTAAAATAAATGAATAAATGTAGGATTAAAATGGTACTTTACATAACAAAAGCATGCATCCATAAGTATAAGTGCATATATATGCATAAAGAAATATGCAAGTATGGGTCCATGTCATTGTCTTAGTTATGGGTTCAAACTTTTTTTGAATATTATTATTAGATTATTTTTGGCTATTAGTATTGCAAGTTTGAATAAACAATAATTTGTGTATTTTCTATATTCCAGAGCCTCGGTCGACCGTTTCTCAGAGATGGAGTTTGAAAAGGCATTCCTTAGAGCAACAGAGCCTTTGATAACCTTAGGTTGAAGTAATAAGTGTATAATTATATACATTATTTTCAATATATTTAAGAATAAAATGCTTATTGAACTGATATATGTTTACTTAAATAATATTCTATTATTACCTCACCTAGGGGGCCCACTTATTTACCTCCATTGTTGTGGGTTTCATCCCCATTCCTTTGCCAAGGTTTGTAAGAAACGCAAGAGTTTCCGTGCACGGAATTTCCGTGAAAAATAATCTATTAAGCTGTTTACAATATAATATTAACACCATATTGTGGTCAGTTAATATATGGTCTAATTGTATTGACTCGGAACCTACAACGGATTCAAATTCCGCAAATCAATTTTTGAATATCACAATATTTTGTTTATTGACATTAAAGTTGGGCAGCAAAGTTTTACGTAGAGGGTAAAGGTATACTGTAAACTGGTAAATAATAGTAAATATAATTTATATATATGGCTTAGCGGTCAGTGCGCTTGGACGGTTGCAAGTCGCGAGTTCGGATCGCGCTACGTTTTAATCTTTTTCCTTTTTTTTACAACTGTTTTTGATATATGTGTGTTAATAACATTTTAAATATGAAATGAGTATTATTATACTAATTACTATTAGTGACAGTTTTGTGACTCGATTAATCTCTGCAGCTCAATTGTGGGTTCGAACCCACTGCCTTTTTTATTACATATTTAAAAAAAATATTTAGAATAACATTTGACAGCAAAGTGCAAAATTGTGTACTTTTTTATTATTGTAAAAAATAAATACTATATATTAAGAGGGCATGGTGGCGCAATGAGACAGTAAACACAATTGATTGTGGGTTCAATCCCTATTTGGTTGTTCTAATGAAACAGAAAATGTTTGAATTAACTTTATTCCTTCACTCTGATACGAGATGAAGCACAGCAGTGAGTAGCGTCACTCATCACGCAATATCTCGATATCGATGCATAGAGAACGGAGTGTTTTGACAAACCTGCTATACTGGGAATAAGCTGCGTTTTTAAGACTACACTGGCTGTTTGTTTTGCGTTTAGCATTATTTTGTCAATTTCTAACACGATTCATAGGTTTTATTCTTTGATTCAAATAGTATGTAGTGTAACGAGCGTTAATGTAAAATGAATAATAAATTTTACTTTAGTTATAATTTGATTTATTTCATTTTTATAGAAAACATGTTTTATATATAAAATTACTCTTAAATTATAATAACAAGATAACAAGCTGTTACACTCAATGTGACTCAAGATGTTAATATTATTTAATTAATAACATAAATAGTACAAGTTTTGTGTAAGTACAAAAATAAGAACAAAATTTAGCCATTATGTATATGAAAATTTCATTTTTAAACTGTTTTATTTAAAAATTTCAATTAATTTAAGTTAACATTTCCAATCTAATTTGTATGGGAAATACTTAATGTTAATGTACGTTACTACCGTTGTGGTAGTACCGTACATTAGGCAAGTCACAGAGTGATTATAATACAAAGAATTGAGCAGAATGTTGGTATCCAGAATATATTTGTCTAGGTTGAATCACATCCCACTCGGTCTCGTGGAATTAGCCTCAGCTCTGATCCATGCTTGAGAAACACATTGCCTGTAAGTTAATTTAAATAAATATTAGATGAAATATATAATTTAATTTAAAAAAATATAGTAATGAAATTAATTTTAATTTTTCTCTGGTAAGAAAAAGCGCCGCGTCAATTTCCACGACTCAACACGCACGCATATCTCTGGCAAAAACAATGTATCATGACAGTCGGTCCTCTCGCGTGATCTTTGACACATATTCATTTTCCTTACTTTAGACAAAAATTTTCAAATAATATTACCAGCTGTCTGTTGAGGGTTGATGCCGATACCGTCATCAGTTATAATCGCGCTGGTAGCAGGTTCTACACGGAACTCCTCTGCTGCAAACTTCAACACCGCTGTGAATGGTGTTGCTTCTGGAACACTGAGGCTGTATGGAAGAAAATGTTTAATTATTTTAAAAAATAATTCTAATCCTAAATAAGAATATAAATTTCAGGACAAATGGTTATATCGTTTTTACTTTTTCCTGCATAACAGGGAAGACAGAAAGAACCTCTAGTGTCAAGACACTGTTCTGCACTTCCAACTGAATTTTGAGACAGTACTTGTTAAGTGACAACATAATGGAAATATTAAGGTAAAATGAAGATACAAGTAAAGTTTAAAAAGTTACCATTTGATATGCTCAGTTACTTCAAAGTGAAATAAAAGCCAGTTCTTAATACATGAATTATTTATTTCAAGATTTATACAAATTAGAAAGTTAAAAATATGGCTTTCATTTGCTGTTCTGACGCATTTCCTTATTCTATTCAATTAAGACACAAAAAATGAGATAAATTGTAATTGGTTTCTTAAAGGAAACAAAAAATTTCTACAATATAAAAGTATCAAAACACTTTTATTTACTCAAGTAGATAATAAATTTTCCCAGAATGTTGTATCCTGATTCATTTCAATGACAACATCAAAAAATTCTAACTTCAAATTTTCATCTTTGCATATTTCTTTCACAATATATTTTAATTCCAAATGTGTTAAATTAACATAAAAATAATCCATTGACATACATTCTTTGAGCAACTTTGCACAATCTACTAATAGTTTAGATACATGTCTAAATAATGTAGCATGACTTAAATATATTTTAGTTAGCACCGACTCCTTGGTACTAAAAAATAAATTCCAGAATTTCTGACTAGTTGTCCAATCACTTTTATTTGACACAAACAATTCAAATGTTTCTAAAACTATATTGACTTCACAATGATATTTAATATCTTTATTAAGTAAGCTGATTAATAACATGTCCAAAATATCTTTGGTGCAATTTTTGAACATTTCTAATATAAATTTTCTTGAATTTTTCATTCCAGACATTTCCATTAAGAACAATATACTTTTAAATTCTAATAAAATTTCTCTGGGAAATTCATGTAAGTTTTTTAAAAGTGTCTCGTTTGAAGCTGCTTCTAAAATAAAATCATTTAAACACATTTCAAGTTTCTGTTCAGAAAATAGTTCAACAAATATTGAGAATGCTGCATCCACCAAGGAGATATTTACAGAAGAATTAATTATCTTTTTTAATATATGTTTTGGTGGATCTGAATAACACTGTTTAAAAAATAGACTTGATGTATTTTGTTGTTTATTTACTATAGACAAAAAATCATCCATGACACTTTTTTCTTGAAGCTTATCTAAACATTTTTCTATATGTTGTGATATTAAAAAGGAATTTCGGATCTCTTCCAATGTAGTATTATCATTCGGCCATTTACTTAATTGGCACAAATTTATGTACTCTTCAAAAAAATTAAGAAAAGACGGTATTACAGCCATTTTCAGACGATGTAACTTCAAAGTAGATGCACACGAATTCTCAGCATCTGGCAAACAAAAATTAAAGCTATTCAATGGTTTTTTGTAAGAAATAAATAATATTAACAAGGCAATTTGATAACTTGAAGTTACATTCATCTTGAGACTATTAATTTATAAATTAAGAAAACTTACACTTTGAAAGGCAGTTTGGGATCCGAAGTCAGGGTAATCTTGAATGTAACTTTAGACCTAGAACATTAAGATTTAACTGTATTGAGCACACATTTTACAGTTTAAAGCTTAGAGTTTATTTAAATTTAAGCGATCACTTACATGTTTTAATTAGTTAATAACAATTTTCAGAATATTTGCCAAGCGAATAAAATTGAAAGTGGCTGTCATAAGTCAGTTCTTTAATTACGGCGCTGCGTTCAACGTTGCTATAAGTCAGCTGTCGTCGTCAACTCCAGTGACGTGACACATCATACTTGACAGTTCCCTGATTGTATGATGCTTTAATATTAAAGAAATTAGGAAAATAATATATAAGCATAAATATACGACATTGGCAAAATATTTCAAATCTATTTTAACATTATTTAAATGTTATTCGCACTGTTAGGAAATTAAAGTACACGTCTTCTAAAAATGTTTTTCATATCTGTTAACGCAAAATCAGTCCATAAAAAAATTTAATAACCCTTTTAAAGCGTAAGACCAAAATGTGATCCACATGTAGCATAGTAATATTAATATATTTAAATAAATTAAGATTTGTTGTTGCGATTGTTCTTTATTTAATGGAATTTAGGCGTTGAGCAATAAATTAATTTTTGTATTATGTCACGTAGGGAATGGAGAAATTTAAGACGCCTCCGGTATGCCGTATTAAGTACGTCGTCAAAATTGGTAATGGAATTAAATGCCAGATCGAAATCATCGCTGACGTTTGTCATATTCTGAAAAACTTGTTTATATTTGTTATTTGCGAAATTATTGATTAATAGAGAAAAATCAAAAATGTTATTTAAAACAAATCTGCTTGAAACTATTACCATACTATCATGTAGTGGAACTATTTTATGTATTATTTTAAATTATCTAACAAATATCTCACCTATTACTGGAATTTGGTTTATTACTTACCTACTATTCCTGTTTATTGCGTCGGTGTTTGGAAGTTTTAAATTCATACAATGGTTACTTCATCAAAATAAACCTTTAAAGTATGATTTGGATAACATCGTTAAGAAATATCCGTTTCTGTCATTCCTTTTTCATTTTTTACCGCAAGTTAATAAAGCTAAAAGAGAGCCAATTAAGGAATATGATACAAACGAGCTAAGTATTATAACTACAGTGCTAGAAAGAAAACTAGTGTCATCATGGTATGTTACATATATATCGGAGGAAATTGGATTCCCATTTGCATGCAAGCAAATGTTGGATCAGATGATTGCTAAAACCTTTCAGGTATTTTTTATTAATTTTTATTAGTTCTGCCGCTCAATACGCAATGTCTTGATTGAGATCAACTCAGGCAGGGAGTGGAGAATGGAGTGTCTTGACACTCAGTTCTCTCTGAATCTGCTATTCAGGAAAAAGTGTGAAGCTGTTATAAACCTTATTCTGTTTAGTATTTAAAGTGATTGTTATAAACTTATTTTATGTATTAAATTGAAGTAAATTTTACTGTATTATGCTGGCATTTGTTAGGAGTACAAGTATGTATTAGAAAATTTAAAAGGTCTTAATTGTTATTAACTTGTTTTAGATATGCAATAAAATAGAAACCAAAGATGTATATGTAGATGTCTGTGCCATTGTAATTAGCCATCTAAAAGAATATAAAAAAGCTATCAAGCGCCATGAAGCCACACCAGATTGCTCTGTAGACACTTTATATAAAAAGATTCATCCTATATTTAATAATAATAACAAGAAGTTAACTTCAGCTGATCACTGTATTGATATATTGAGAATTATTTTAAAAGAGCTAGTGCCATGGGAGTTGTGGGATACACCATATTCTGAATTACTTGTGAGAATATTGGCTAAAAAATTAGACACTTTTATTGACAGTACTATTGCTGATCCATTATGGCTGAATGATAAACTACTTTCAATTCTAATAACTAAGGAAAATTATAAAAATGACACAAACAAGGAAAAACAACATGAACATCAAGAAATATCAGAGAAAACTATAAGTCAAAAAGTAGAATCTTTAAAGCCTAATGTTATCAATCAAAACAGTGAAACTTCTCAAATACAGAATAATGTAATTGAAGATAAAGAGATTAAGAATGATGAAGATCAAACATTCCAAAATGAGAGGAAACCAGTGGAAATTAAACCTGCAGTATTGCGACAAAAGAGAGGGAGGCAGGGGAGGAATGAAGTTAAGATATATGATAGAATTATTGAAGGTACACCTTATATAATATTTTTTTTGTTTTTTTAATGTACTAGTTGTCATTCTCTCTCATTCTCTCTCAATTATGTTTCTGTGGATTTTATAAACCATAATCTTTTATCCAATACTATTTCCTTTTTTCCCTGTTCTAATAGGATTTTCAAAATGTACTTTCTTTTTTTTCCAGTTTAATCTTGCAATCAGTCATTAAGGCTATAAACAGATGTGTTGTGTATCTTGTCATTTAGGGCGCTGTTCGATTAAGAGTTTACACACCCTTTTACAATGTCTGCAAAGCAGACTATTTATCAAGAATATCTCGCTGCTTTTTATTGCAATTTCTATTTGGCTGTATAGGTATCTATTTCCTCCCTTTCCCGGGGTATGTTATAACAAAACATGGGGTATTGCATATCAGATTGTGTTGTCTTTACTCTATTCCTTAAGTATATGTGTTTTTTTAATTGTTTCGTATTTTCTTAAATACTCCGCATCCTTTATAGTTAGCTGGATGTGCATCAAAGCAAATATCACATTTTGCCGGAGTATTACGGTCTATCTTAGGACAGTCTGCAGTTTTTGTCTTTGAGCACATTTCACGCAGCGTTACGGTCGCATGCAATATATTTTTTAATTACCGCACTGCTGGCATTTTTGGCATTGAACGACGGAGTCCCATTTACGTGGTTCTTCTATAATAATTGATTTGTGGTTAATATATTTAAGATTCTTTACTGATTTTTTAGTAGAACTTTACAACCAAGTTCTCAAAAGAGTCTCAAAAAATGTGGAAGTAGACTTGTTTTCCGGTCCATACTTTGCATTTATTATCTCTCCAATAACTACTTTTACTGTTTCATTTAGGGTAGTGGTGGAGGTTTTAAATTACAACTCTAAAATGTCTTTTGTCATCACTGAGACATAACTTAGATGCTCCTAAGCATGTTAGTTGTGGGTTCAAATCTCAGGAGAATGTTTTTATTTAAAATTATTTTCATCTTCTTGGCCTGGTTAGGCAAAGCCATGCATTGGGTAAAATGTGGAGATTAAGAATAAGGAGGTGGGATCTTAATATTCATTGGTCAATTCAAAAAGGCTTGCATGAGTCTATTTGTCTCCTTTGTATGTTTTGTATTTGAGTCTAGCCTTTAAATAATTACACTACAGGCAGTGTCAAAACCTGGGAAACTGATATGGACTTACAATGCATCAGTGTGGGCCAGGATCTGTTGGCCAGTCTGGACGAGATGACGCTCAGCAGGTTATGGGGACAAGAAGATGTTGACAATAGCCCTAATCTAAGGGCATCTCCGCAGCCATTGTGGTTTGGTATGTAATGTTAATAGTGTAGAAGTTTTGGGTAATGTAAATTAAAATTTTATAAAATATGTTTATAATTTTTGACATTAATTATCTACGTAATAGATCAGTCAAAAATTATAAATACTTTGAATAAATATTATCCTTCTGTTTATTTCTATAAGAATTTTCATTCTGTGATCTGATTGTGAATTTAAGTAATTACTCAAATTATGAAGTTCCGTAGAAGTCCCGTACTACGTTAAAGTCAACTAATTATTAAAACCATAGACTATCTCATTTTAGGTATATCCATAGTTTAGCTATTAAAGGAAATACATTGTTTTGCTCCTCTACCTAGGGTATAAATTTACCTCTAATCCGCCTGACATATCCTAAGATTGACCTATAATTTACACACAAACATTTTTCAACAACATTTCTATCAGGTGAAGAAGACACATTTGACCTGGAAGGTGAACCAAAGAAGGAGTCAAGTCCAAAGCCAACGGACGCTCTCCTCAAAGACCTGCAGACCACCGTCCACCAGGCGAAGACCAAAATCGGGGACCTGCAGGTCTTACACGTAGATGTGAACCAGCATCCCAGTGTATGTTCTGCACGCTCTATCTGCTTTATTTTCTTCTACTTCTTTCTTTTACTCAACTCTCTCTCTTCTATTCTCATGTTTGATATTTTTACACTTTTGTTTTTTTATTGGTGGGTTTTTTCTTAGGAAAGTTTGATCACAAATCTTATTATTATATATTTTTATTATTTTATATGGAATAAGTCAGCTGTAGACTGCGGAGTCAATGCAAGGTTTTCCACATAAGGTCCACATTGCATGTTAAGTATGACAAAATAGCATTGTGTAAGTGCAAGTGTGCCTTAGATTAGATATATTTTTAAATCTTAACAAACTAAGCCCTATTGTTTTATGCCCTGAGTGGAAACCGAACTATGAACTTACATCTAACGGACTCCAGTTGTAAGAAATGCATTGTTTTATCAATATATATAATAGCCAAACGTCACTCATCACCCAATTTCGTAAACCACTTGACGTACAAAAAAGAAATTTAGTAGGGAGGCAGGTTATAATTAGTCCGATAAAAAGAGATTTTGCAACAGGGCCAGATTAAGGAGGTCTAGGATCTCGCAAGTTTGTATGAAAATTCTTCATCTTTTCCTACTTCTCAAGCTTGGTAGAGATATCTCCACTAATACGTGGACGAAATTGCGGGCAATTATAATTTAATTGTTCTATACATGTTAAACTGTTTCAACATTTATAAAGTGTTATTTACACACAGTATATTAAAATCTTAGACGGCCTATACGCCTATTTTGCAAAAAGGTATTTGTATATAAAAAAAAATAATTAGGCCATGGTGGCGCAGTGGGGCAGCGTTTGCCTGTAATCAAAATTGGTTGTAGGTTCGATTTTCACTCGGAGGAAATATTTTTTTCATTAATTAATAATAATCAAACGATCAAACAGATTGGAGGATCTGGTTAACAAGACAAAGCGCGGCATTGAGTTCCACCACTCAACACGCAATTTCTGGAATTCTGTCGGAAAGAGGCGAACGGAGTGTCTTGACTCTAGGTTCTTTCTAGGTTCTATAAAACTAATGCCTTAATATAATTTTAAAAGAAAGTAAGTTTGTATTAGATTTTTTTTAAATATGCATGAGTGCACGTTACGTGTTTTGTCACGCTTTAGTGTCATAAGTCGTGTTCGATATTGCTTATTGGAATTTATTACAATTTTTTTCTATTTGTTTTTTTAAAAATAAATAAATATATATATTTATATTAAATTGTGTAGCAGCGAATATGTTATTTGTTGGTGATTCTAACATTTTGACAACTCTGTGGATATAAATTTTGTTAATGAGTTAAAGAATTCATAATGAAACAATAGTACTAAGAGTACATTATTATATATGAAATGTTTAATGCCTTTAATATTGATTATTTTTACAATATAACTTAAATAAATCTTATATCCTTATATTTAGTACGATCAGCAGTTCTGAAGAGTAAACTAAAGATGTAAATACATAAAGTATATATTCAAATAACTGACATTCTAAACTGACAATATTTACTTGACTTGCATTTCTAAATATATATAGTTATAATAAGAACATTATATCCAGGACGAGGCAGCTGGCATGATGGAAGGATTACTGGACAAAGGCATCGCTGGGCTCAAGAAAGGCCTACGGTTTACAGGTCTCAGTGATGATTCACAGGTAAGTGAAAGCTTTAGAGAAACTTTAAAATGCAACTGCAAAGTATAGTGGACTCTCGTGCCTTTTTTGACGTCATTTTGATACACTATGTGCTTTGTAACAGTCTTTTACGGTGATCTTAAGTAGGTAAGGTTGTTGTTTTTTTTTCTTATCTCATTTAAGATTTATAAGGAGCAATTAAATGAATATTATAGACATGTGACCTCTTAAGATGTGTGGAGTCAGCTTAGTTGATTGAATCCGCAATGAAGAGATCCATGGAATTGCAGGCGTAAGTTAGGATGTTATAGTAAGGATGGACAAGAACGTGTTCAGGTGGCGGTAAGTGATGAAAGAATGATAAGAAAGATATATGAAGCAAAAGCGTGTGGTAAGAGAGTGGTGGTGGGAGACCATGGTTGATCTTCGAACATCGATGATACTGGAGGAAGGCCATATAAAAAGTATGAATACCCCCCAGAGGCAGTGTATGAAGAGGTTGACGACAGGACGAGGGGAAGGAAGTATTCAGGGGCCGTAGCGTTTGGCGCTCGCTAAGGCATAAAGTGTGAAGCTTAACAACAATGTACAATTTTCGCGTAGGATTTGAACTCGCTACCAAAACCTTAAAAACAAAACGTTTGTATTATATTTAATTCTTAATCTTATACTTAAAAATGTAATTATCTTAACAGGAGAAATATCCAGCCCATAAAGAGAAAAGTATCGAGAAGATATCTCCATCAGAGATGTTCAAGAGCAAGTCCAAACCGGAAACAGTGATGGAGGCTAAGGAATCTTATACGCCTACTTTGCAGAAACGTGAAGGTATATGTATAAAAAATATAGATGAGGCTATGGTGGTGCAGTTGGATATCTGAATCGCGAATGGTTATGGGTTCGATTACCGCTCGGTAGAATGATCAAAATTTAATCTGGCGAACAAGACAAAGCGCGGCGTTGAGGTCCGCCACTCAACATATAACGTTTCGAATTCGGGCGGAAAGTGGAGAATGGGCGTGCCTTGACAAGACCTGTAGAAGAATTTTAAATTATAAAAGATAAAACTGTGTGGTAGAATTATGATTTGTGTATGGTGGTCGTAAGCTACTACTGTATTAAATAATAAAATTGTAACTTTTGTATTTGAAAATAGCAACTCTCTTCTCAGCAGAACTGCCTTCCGAGCCGGTGGTAGTTCGATTTGAATTAGAAAAGGTTCTATCTGACTACATAGATTAAACCTGTGGCTAAAATTAAATAAATGTATGTATTTATAATAAACGTTTTTAGAAGACAACGGCGGTTCAGCTCCTCAGTTGATCAAACAGCGCAACATCACGTCGCAAGATAGCATGGTGGGTATTTAACTAATTTTAATTAAGTGAAAATTTAATTCTTACTCGGACGAATGGTTATATTTAAATTATATTCGTTTCTACGTTCTTCGCACATAACACGCAATGTTTAGAATTCATGCGGAAAGTGAAGAACGAAGTGTCTTGACTCTAGACTCTGTCTTGACTCTTCTTCACGGTCTATTTTAATTCTCTCTATTGAAAAAAACGCATTTTTTATGCTACGAAAAATAAGTTGTACTAATAAGCGTACAAAAAGTTTGACGTAGCCGGATGTAGAACGCATGGCTTAGCGGTCAGAGCGCTTGGACGGTTTCCAAAGGCTGGTTCGAGTCCCGCTACGTTTAAAAATTTTATGTTTTCTAAAAATGTTATTTAATGTATTTCAGCAAGCCACGAAGCCTAAGGTAGAGTGGGGAGCTCCAGCTGACTTGCTCTCCGACTCTCCGGAGCCACAGTATGAGGAGGCTGAAGATCTCTCCGCCAGCATTGCCAAGCTTAGGTCGTTGTTGCAGCATGCTGGGCCTAGGTATACTTTTGACATACTAAATATTTAATTTTAACATTTACATAAGTGTTATTTACACACTTAGGAAAAATTCTAAATATATGTTGAAAACTTATAAACATTTTAACGCAGCTGAATGTTTTACAAGTCTTGTTATTATTTGGTTCTCGGGTATATATAGTGGGCTTAGTGGTAAGTCACGTTGCTCGACAACAACAAATTAATAGATAGTAGGTTCTTAAATAAAAAAAATAGTGTAATAAACAAAAACGAATACGTTTTAAAGAGTACTCGGTCAATCTGATAAAGACGTCAGGTTCGTGCTATGAAAAATATTGTGTTTTCATTGGAATCGGGCACTTGTGCACTTGTGCACTTGTGCAGCTGGATAAGAAGAACGGTGGAAGATTTCCTTACGTTATAAAAGAAGTGTTAAAAAAAATCTAATTTGGTTATTAATGATTTCCGTTTAGAATTTGTGGTCTACATGTATATGTTGTTATTGTTAATTTTTGTTTTAAAATGGCCATCTAATCTTAATGCCAACTTTATTACATTTCAATTCGTATTGCAACAAGAACTTATGGTTAAGACTTATATAAACCAATGAAATTGTACTTATGAACTATCAGGCAGGCTGTATTAGTTTCATATATTCAACAGATGAACCTCTTCTGCCCGGAAGCCACTTTTAACAAGGAAAATAAATAGCAATCTAGCGCCGTCTATGCAATGCAATTACTTATTCTTATTAGTGTATACAGAATAGCAAGTCGCACTCCCCCAGGTCGGAGGAGGTGTGGTGGGAGGGCGCGGAGGAGACGCGCGGGCGCGCGGCGCTGCGGCCCTCCTCGCGGCCCGTGGACGTCGCTGCACTCGCCGGTACTTCACTTCGTATTCTCTCAGCATCAGCTGTGTATTCTCTATAATATGTGCAGAAGACACTTGAGTTGAGTGGCGGACCTCGACCCCGCACTTTGTTTTCTGCCCCAGAACTATGATCAGACTGAGTGAGTCAGATGCTGTTTCACTGCGCCACTATAACCTATTTCTTATATAATCCAGGCAGGCTTGAATCCCTTTCCTATACGCTTTTAAATATTAAAATATATTATTTTTCAGATGAATACGATATGAATATGGACAGGAATTCGTCGCCAGGACAAATGTCTAACAATATGCAGAGACTTGACAAGTGAGTTGTTTTTTTTTGTATTTAGGCTACAAGTTATTATAATATCTCTGAAAAAAACATTGATTTCAAGGAAGATAGAATAAGAATTTTTTATCTGCAACTGTTTATATTACTGTTTTGTATAGTAAAATTTATAGTACTGTATATTATTTATTGTCGGAGTGAGACATTTATTTATTCTTAATTTTTTTTTTATGAAACTTTTTCTTCGTACACATTACAGTAATAAGCAAATCTCAACTCAACGTTATTGAATATACTTATTGTATATTTTGTCTAAGTATGTATTATATTTGTATTACACAGGCTGTTCCAGCGCACAGTGACAGGGGTGTTCAACTCCCTCAAGACGGCCGTAGGGGCGGAGGGCGCGGAGGGCGTGGCGGGGGGAGCGGGGGGAGCGGGGGGAGAGACCCTGCAGTGGACCTACGTCACCACTGCACCTGACTTGGCGGTTAGTGGGATTTGGGGGTTTTGGGGGAAGTTGTTGTTTGTACAAAATATAATGTAAGATAGATGAATATATGAATATATGTTACATTCGATGGAGTAACTCTTCTTTTTTAAAAAAATGTTATGGTATTTTATATTTCAAAATATTTTAAGAATTCTTGTTACAATATCTTAAACTGTACTACGGAGTTGTAAAGATTTAAAAGTAAATAATAAATGTTCGTCGAGATAGTTACATATAATGTTGGTTTACAATACTGAACGTACATTACGTGTGTAAATAACATTTTTAATCATTGTAAAATAATAATAATATAGGATATCACTATAAAAGTTGTTATAGTTAAATATAATGTGTTATAGCGGTCATTCAAAAGAAAAGCTTTATTGAAAGCTATAGCATATCTTATATAGCATATAGGACATGGTGGGATGGTGTGTGTGTGTGTGTGTGCAGTGTGGGTTTGTATAGGGAAGTTAAGTAAGTAAATATAGTGTACAAGGGACGAATGTTGTTTATGATTGTAATATCATGGTGAAATATAAATTATGACGAAATATTATATATAGTATATTGTCCGTGTTTGTTTATATTTAAATATTGATTTGAAACATGCGTTGTTTGGATTGCCTTATTCGTGTAAGGTAATTGCGCCTTCACCGTCAGTAGAGTACAGTAGAGGTGTGTGCGCAGGTGTGCGCGCGCGCGGGGCGACTGGTGTGCGCGCGCCGTGCGCTGTGGCACGTGGACGCCGCGCTGGACTCGCTGCGGGACCTGGGCGCGCACGCGCACGCGCACGCGCCCCCCCCGCCGCTGGATTTAGGTGACGATGCGGGTCTCATTACTTGTTTCAAATGCGTTGCGTGAAAATGCGATTCGTGAAGAAAGTTTTTGGAGCAGAGGAGTGGTGCGCGGCGGAGGGCGCGCGCTGGAGCGGCGGCGGGGAGGCGGGCGCGGCGGCGGGGCTGCTGCGCGCGCACCTCGCCTTCCGCCTCGCCACCGTGCTGGCCGCAGGTACCGTACTGCACCTGCATACGCTGCACTTACTATTACAAGCATACAATCAAAATAATTTCACGGCCCACTGTGGATTATCTATACATATAATTTAAATGTAACGAATGTTGTGATTTGTTGGTTTACCTAGAATTTGTTCAATGCTTCCGAAAATAATTGATTACAAATTTACGAAAATAACTTACTTTGTATATATTTTTTTTAACATTCTTTTAAAGAGTGTTATTCGCACACTTAGGAAATTGAAAAATACATATTTAGAAAACGTATAAAAATTAGAACGCAGAGGGATTTTTGAACCCGCGCCTCTTGAACGATTTTATACGTATTTCAAAAATGTCCTTTTGAACTTACTTTGTAATGAAATAAGATTGAAGCAGTTAAATGTGTCTATTCACACACATTTGACTGCTTAGAGCTTTAAAGGCCATTAGAGGCGATGATTATATTTAAAATATTTTAATTTCTTTGTTCTGATACATAAGACAAAGTGTGGCGTTGAGTTCCGCCACTCAACACGCAATTTTGGGCGGAAAGTGGAGAACCGAGTTTTTACTGAGTGGTGTTTATATGTAAAGTATATATAAATTGATTGACAATTCTTGTGACGATCGCGCGACAGAGAACATAAACTAGTTATATTGTATATACTTTGATACTTTTGTTCGACTTGTGATCGGTTTTACTATGAAATGTGTGTATTTGGAGTGAGTTCTGAGGTATTTATTACACAAAATTCTCTCCATCTCCCTTGCTATATACATATGTATGAAAGTTAAAACGGAGCGAAAAACCCATCGTTTTCTTCAGACATAGCAGAGAATCTAATATGCGCTTGGCTGGAAGACCTAACAGCGTGGCTCAGAAAGCAAATATTCGCCTACTTCGAACATCTCTCCAGCTCTCCACCCGACGAGGACTCGTTAGGCCTCCGGTCTCCGCGGCCTCTCCGTGTGGAGGAGACCTGTCGTGTTATATTGGAGAAGCTACCTGGTATTTACATGACATAATAATAGCTCTGAAAATATTTAGAAAACGTTTAATTTTATAAGAATAATAGGAAACCATCGCGTAGCAATGAGACAGCGACTAACTGTATACGCATTTGGTTGCAGGTTCGATTCCCACTCGGGGAAAAAATAATTTAAATATAAATATAAAAAAATAATTTAAATATAATCAATATTTAAATTATTTCATTCCTTCGCTCTAGTGATAAGACAAAGGACAGCGTTGAGTTGAGCCTGCTAGGCGGGAAATTGCATGAAGGTGTTTATTTTGATCATAGCAGAATTCGAACCCGCGCCACTTGAAAGCCGTCCAAGTGCTTTATTCAATTAAGCTATACGTGTTCTCAAATTCTTATACGCTTATTGCAACTTGTAAGAACTTGACGTATATTATCGAATAATCAGTTAGAGTAACAAGTGGACGGTTTCTAAAAGTCGCGGGTCGATTTGTGCTACGTTTAAATTTTAACAAGTGCATAACACTTTAAAAATTGATTGATATTTTTTTAACAAAATATAGCAAAACTTACAAAATACGTTAATTTCAGAAACCTATCTGTTCAGTGAGCACACGTTATCAGAGGCTGTCACACTTGTGATAACGAGCTTTACACACCAGGAGGTCAACAAGGACGTCATCTACCGAGCGTTGGATATATTTACTGTTCATTTTAAAAAGTCCGCCGGCTTGAGGAACCCTTCGTTTGATAATAATTAATTTAATTTTATATAATATATTTATATATAAATATATTGTTTTGTATTGTTAAGAAGCCATTGTAGCGCAGTTGGACAGTTGATGGTTGCAGGTTGCAGGTTCGATCCCACTCGGGGGATTTATTATATTTAAATTATATTTCATTAAACATAGTGCGGTATTAAGTATTCCATATATTCGACGCACAGCTTTTAGAAATGGCGGAGTGTGGAGAACGGAGTGCCTTGACACTAGGCTCCAAGTCTTCCAACCTCCAGACCGCTCGTGTCGTTCTCTTGTTCCGTAGAGTATTAAACTATTATTTTTATTTGTAAGCTCACGTTTTTATATGTTTTGTATGGTTTTTTTAAAGCATACAGGTTAAAAGGCTCTCTTTTAAACATATATTTATTAAGTTTATTCATATGATCTCTAGTAGCCTTATTTTTTTTTTAATATTTTTAGTTATAATGATATTGTTTTTGATTTAATTGTATAAGTACATAGTAATTACTTTGATTATTTAAATTTATATCAATTATCTGATATTTTCCATTATCTTCCTTCTATGTGTACTCAAACACTGTCATTGAACATTTAAACTGCCCTGAGTTAACGCTAATTGACGTTTGTGAGTGCGACTGTTTAGTAGACATTTCTCTGCGTGCATCTTCAGTCCTAAAGGTCTCAATGTAATTAAAATTAAAAATCAATAATACCTTATATATACCATAAACCATTTTTTATTTCTCCTTTTATATTTACACGCCAAGTAAAATATAATATCACAGAGCTGGCGTTTTATTTACCATTCTATCATTCATTCAATTATTGTTTCTTTAAAGAAGTTTACTGTTAACAGTAAGTAAATTCTTCGTTACTTATAATAACTTAATATAGAGTACAAAATTACGTTACGTTAAATTGTTACTAGTATCAATCTTCTTTGAACATTTTAATCTTCTTGATATTTCTTTCTAATATAATCCCAAGAATTCCATTCTTATTTCTTTATATAACCACTGCTTTAAGATAAACTATTCAGTTATATATATGCAAGTATATTTGGCTTGTCAAAGTGAGGTAACACTGTCGAGCTCCTCGCTGTCCCTTCTCTGGAGGTGCGGGGGGCGGTGGGGGTGGGGGTGCGGGGTGTCATCTGCGAAGTCCAGGATGCTGGTCCTCTCTGAGAAGTTTAGGAACATCTGTGGGCAATGTTTGTATATATAACTCATTTTTACTTTTAAATCATCTTGTATGTTATTAAAAAGCTTTAACAAATTATTAAAACCTCCTATATCTCTATTTCTATATATATTTAAATACAAATTATAATTCTCTATTCGCATAAATATTTTGAAATATTTTCATGATTGTTCTGCCATATATTTAGTAGGCATTTTCTTATAATATTACAAGAAATATATATTTTTTATCATTATTCATTTTCATGGCGGAATTGTTACTTTTAAATATTAAATAATATTAAACGGTGATAGTATTTGTCGGACACATATGTCTATCGTTCAATGTAAGAAACTTGCAACGCTATTTGAATCTTGCAACGCTATTTGAATTTAGTAGTTACAACAATATTTTTATAGCACAAACCTAATGTCCTCAACCAAAAAGACCAAGATATCGAGAAAATACTTCTAAGCGTTTTGTAAATATATTGTTTAAAAAAATACATTGGTCTTGTAGATAAAGAAAGATGTAGAAGTTGGAGAATTGAGGTAGTGACCTGGTCTAAGGAGCTCTGGTTGACGGTGTAGTCCTCAATGTCGCAGCTCGTCTGCAACGCGGCGAGCAGCCGGAAGATGTCGCTCAGCTCCGTCACCACTTCCTTGCCGTCCACTGAAAATATGACAAATGTTGTAATTATATGTTTATTCCGAATGATACATATCATAGCTTAGTTTTTATAAATTAATAGTTGAATTTTAAATTTCACTTGTTTATCTGTTTTACGTTTTTTCCCATATAGCAGGAGTTAGAGAGAGCCACACTCAGTTCTCCGCTTATAAGATTACATATAAACATACAGTCAGTACGTATACTCACCGACAGTGCAGCTGGGCAGCAGGAAGTGCAGCGCGGCGTGGTGCAGCACGCGCAGCGCGGCGTGCGTTGCGCGCTCTCGCACGGCGCGCCACGCGTCCGCCGCGCCGCCTCCGCGCGTGCGACACGCCACCACGTAGCCGCCGCCGAACCTGTGTGGGCACATTGTAGGCTCAAATGGGTTGAACTTTTTTTATGAATACATCTCGTTTTCCATTTTCTAAGTATTTGAATAATTTTGAATGACGGAACACGAGTGGAGAATGGTTTTAATATTACCAATCAGTATAAAGTTATAAATTACAAAATTTACCGTCTCAAGCAGTCATCCAAAGACGCCACGGCAACTAGTCTGCCGGCCTTCAGCAGCGCCACTTTGGTCGCGACGCGACGCGCGTCGTCCAGCGCGTGCGTGGCGAGCAGCACGGCAGTCGCCCCGCGCCGGATGCCGCGCGCCACGCAGCGCCGGGACAGTGGGTCCATGCCGCTGTAGGGTTATAGGTTTATTACATTTTATTTCAGCCTCACACTTTATGCCACATTCCCTTCTCCGGCTTCCGTTAAGATTCAAGACATAGCAGGTTAAGAGACGGAATTCACCGGACGGAATATGGACATAATTTAAATAGTTAGTCTGGCCATAAATACTGTTATAATTAAAAATAAACAAAATATTATTTTTGTATTTGGAATCAATAATTTTTATATAATTGTTCCATTGTGTTTTTCATAATGATATTTTCTGCAAAACACGGTGCCGGGTCATAAAGCTTGATCCGCTCGATCCACTCAATCTTGGTTAGAAACGAAGTTCCGGACTTCATCAGACCTGAAGACTGGCCGTCAATTAGTCCTGATCTTAATCCACTGGATTACGATTTATGACAGTTTTAGAGAAAAAGGCTTACTCTAAACGCCATGATAATTTGGAATCTCTAAAACAATCCATACAATTTGCAGTGAAGAGTTTTCGAACCCCTGTAACGTATAATATCATCCTCAATGTTCCAGATATTCGAACACCTTAAGTCACGCCTTATTACTGTTTTTACCTTTCTGTTAAGTATCTGACGCTCAGACGGTGGTGTTTTGGTAAGATCACGTCGGTTCCTTATTTGTTCCAGTCTCGCTTGATAGCTTCGACCTGAATCGATTGCTTGTCGGTCGAAAATATTTTTGACCAATTTCGCAGATGCGCAACAGACAGAGAGAGTAATGGCAGTTGTTACTGTGACGGTACCCTATTAATGTTAATGGCAACAGCTACCTGGTGGGCTCGTCCAGCAGCACGAGCGTGGAGCGCGCCATGAAGGCGATTGCGGCGCACAGCTTGCGGCGGTTACCACCGCTGAGCGCGCCGCAGCGCACGCGTGCGTAACCCGCCAGCTCAAACGCCGCCATCGTGCGGGATATCACCTAGGATATAGGATAATATAAATTGTGCTTATGAATTTTTGTTTCATGTAGAAGTCTTTGGAAAGACTATTTGTTTATTCTCATTTTTGGACAAATTCCGTGCAAGTTAGCAATGTTTGTCTAAAACCAATACGAGTTTCAACTTAAACAACCGTTGCGCAAAGATACAATAGCATTTTTTCGATAAGGTATTTTTTATATGTATAAATATATATTTTTGATTAACTTACCTCTTCTCTATTATCTATACCACGAAGCATGCAGTAAAATATCAAGGTTTCCTCCACTGTCAACAGCAAATCCACTGCGTCCGTCTGAGGGCAGTAGCCTGTGAAACAAAAATACGAATATGTGTAAGTTAAATAATTATTTTATTTGTTTTAGAGTTTACAAAAGTAGAAACAATTAATATTAATTTATACATCAAACTCAGCATATCTATGCGTAAATAAAAATTTCAACATCCAAACATTCTTCCAATAAATAAGTAATTATTAAAACTTTACTCACTAATATGCCCACGGCACAGATCCCGCGCCGTACTACCAGCGGCGTAGTGGGCGCAGGTCTCGCTGAGCCATACTCGCCCAGCGGTGGGACGCAGCTGTCCGGTGAGGAGTGAAAAAGTGGTCGATTTTCCTGCACCGTTCTCGCCTAGCAACGCCGTACACTATATACATACGTACAAAATAAAAAATCTAAATATTCTATTTAAGTACTTTCAAATTGTATATTAACATACAATGTCAGTGTTGTCAGTCCTACCGAAAACTACCACGGACTCGGAAGCAGTTCTACTGAGACAAGCCATCGAGTGAGCATCAACGTTTCCACACACTCCATCACACTGATCTAATATTATATTCTTTGACAGAATATTATACTTTCCTCAATAATATGTAATCTTAACTTTAAATTGTCTAAGTGGTCTAAGGTCTGTAATTGATTGTGGAATTTTATTAAATATACGTATACCTTGTGACATGTATGATTTATTCACCTTTTGAAGGCGAAAACTAGAAATAGTTAGTAGTGGTAGATACATAGGTAAGACGAAGCATTTTAGTTCCAAAAATGGGCTCTAAGCTCGTAAGCCTACTTTTATTGGTTATGAATGTAAAAAGTATGTATGTACCTACAGTATGTCTGTAGTGCATCAATAAAATAAATATTAATAGTCATTTCAAGGCTAAATTGTTGGGTTACTAATAAACTAAATCTAACTAAAGCTGTACCCGAAGCAAAGGAAAATAAAAGTTTATAAACAAAGTAGATACTTTAAAGTATCTACATATAATTATTCACGTACATTGGACATAAGAAACATTTAAAAGCAAAAACATATATATAAATTTAATCGTAGCGGGACGCGAACCCGCGCCTGTCAAGAATCGTTCAAGCATTATGACCACCAAGCCATGCGTTGGACATCCGGTTACATCAAAATTCTTATACGCCTATAGCCAATTATTTTTTTGTTGGCATTTCTGCAGAGACTTTTGGCGGGCATTGAGTTTCATCAATCAATACGTCTCAAATTCGGTTGGAAAGTGGAGAACGGAGTGTCGTTTTGCAAATGTCTAATTGCAATCGTATAAAACATCTGATGTGGCAGTCATAGAGATAAGAAAATTACCACCTTAATGAAAGTTATAATAAAGTTGAATATATATATCGAGTTGCGGGCATACACTAGTCATTAATATTGTTAAAATGTTCAATAAAGTTAAATATCGTTAGAAAACGTAAGAAAATTTTAACGTAGCGCTTGGGCGGTTCGTAAGAGGCGCGGGTGCAATTTTCTTATTATATAATCACCTATGCATTGTATGTTTTCAATGGTAAAGACCAACCTGTCGCGGCGGCAAGCCCAGCGTAAGGGAGTGCAGCGCGACCTGCCCGCCGTACGTGCGGCGCAGACGCAGCGCGCTGCACACGTCGCCCGCACGCGCACTCGCACTCGGCGAACGCTTGAGCGAACCGTTTTTCATTATGTCTTCAGTGTCTATGAAACCTGGAAGGAATTAAAGAAATTGAATAAAATTCTTTACAAAACGTATAAATATCGAGATCCGAACCCCTGTCTCTTGGATACCGTACAAGCGCTCTGGCAGCTAAGCCATGCGTTTCGTGCTGCAAGATTCAAAATGTTTAAAAAAACATAAATGTTTAAAAAAATCGTAAAAGTTTGTCACGCCAAAGAATGATTCAAAATAACATTGGAAGTTTTTCTTACATTGATTGATGGATATCTCAGGTTAATATAATTAAAACATATAAAAATAACGTTACAATAGACATAAACTACTTAAGAGGTGCGGTAGTTAGAAACTATAACGAACCAGCATGGTTTTCACCTTCACGTCAGTCAGTGATATTTAAATTACTAGAACTCGTGAGATTGCAAACGTGGCAGCGTGGGTAATATATATTTATCAATTTAATATATTTCTAATGGATTACTATAAAAAGTAATAGCTTTTTGCACTTCATCTACATGCAAACTATAGGTATGCTAAAAGTCGTACGCCTCCGTCTACAGAATTTTCGTAAAAAGGTGTCCTAAGTTTCTTCAAGTATTAATGATACTAGTATATTATATATTTTTTTATAATTGATTTAAAATCAAGCACTAGAATTACAGGATAATAGTATAATAATAAAAATGAGAAGAAAAGAGAAACAGACTGAATTTAAAACGAAATATACAATACCCGCGTTTATATTGCCAATGGTGCAGAGTCGCAGCGGCTGCGTTGCGGCGAGCACGCGCCTCTCCTCCGCGCGCACGTCGGCCGGCACTGGCTCGTCATCTTCCACTTCTTCTTTACGCCTGAGCCTACAAAACATAAATCATATTAAATAAAACTACAATAATATATAGTATTTAAATTAAAAAAAAATTAGATACCTAGCAAAATTAAAAAACATTTTTAGAAAACGTATAAATAATTTAACGTAACCTATTTTCTAATAATCGTTTTTCAATTTCCTAAGCGTGTGAATAGTCAGACAAGGCGCAGAGACACGCAATGTCTTGATTTGCGTAAAATGAAGAACGTAGTTTCTCGACACTAGGTTCCGTCTAAGTATGTGAGATAAAGCGTGAAGCTGTAAACGTAGCTTCACCACTAACTCCATAATTAGCGTTTGCTGCAACTACTAGCTATTTACAGATTTGTGCTTAAGAATAGCAATCTATACATATAATAAAATGTCACTGGTCGCTGTCTGTACATGGAGGGTATTTGAAAAAAATATTATTAGGGGCATTTATCAATGTAATAGAAGCGAAAACAATGGTTTTTAATTTTTGCACGCTAATCTCAGAAACGGCTTAACCGATTTAAATGTTATTATAGTACACTTCTCTAACATTTAATGGTTATTTCTTTTCAATCGGTTCATAAACAAAAAAGTTATAACCATTACACAAAATAGTTTAGTCATGTAGTTTACGCAGGCGAAGCCGCGAGCGGGACGCTAGTTTGACAATAAAATGAAGAAACGATTTCTGAGAAAATCTCAACTCAAAGCAACTTTTCCTTATTTCTACTTCATTTAAACATTTATCAATAACATTGTCCATGTCACACGAAATAAAGAACTCTCGTATATTTAAGAAATAAAAAATGACCGTATACTGAATGTAATATGTACCTGGTCAGTACAATATCAAAGCAGTCGTACTCCAGCGCGAGGTTGAGTACAAAGAGCGCGGCGCCGACGGCCGCCAGCGCGGCGTAGTGGAGCCCCACTACGTTTTCCGACAGAGGGTCGCGATACGTGTCCATACCGAATTGACTGAGCACCTGCATCAAAATATACATATAAATATTAAATATATATATATATTTCGTGTATTATATATATATATATATTAATTTATACATAAAAAAATAATATACTTCTAAATATGTTTTTCGATTTCCTAAATGTGTGATTAACACTTAAAAATGTTAAAAATATATAAATATACTTTATCTTTGGGGCAATAAGTGGATAGTTCGGTAAGTTATCTTAAATATGTACGGATTAAATATGGACTACGAATATAAACCTCAGCCTGTATAGTGTTCTTGGCGATCTCCAGCAGCCCGTCCCCGAGCGCGAACTGCGGGCTCAGGAGCAGGAGCTTGTGCAGCACCCACCTGGCGTGGTCCGTCTCCTGGATAACAATTATGATTTATTGTTTTTTTATGAGATATGGCTGATTACTTTGATTTTTTTGTTTTAAGTATATTTGAATGTCAACAGTAACTTGCGGTACTGGATTTATTAGTCTTGCCATAAATATTGTCATAAAGAAAAAATATTTTCATTATTACATGTAATATGTATTACAATTACAGTGTGTTAGTTTAATATATTAATATAAAGCTAAAAAATACAAAAATACATACTGCATTTTGTGTAAATGCTTAGCGCGTATTCAGGATTAGAAAAATATTAAAATCTCGCACAAAAATTTAAATACAGCCAAGGAACCCACATTTTTCTTTTTAATACGTTCGAAACGCTGCAGCTTATTACGGTAAATGTGTATAATAATAGAATGTAAAACCATAGGTTGTTATCAATCTGTCTGTGTGTGCGTGTGTGTGTCTCACGTCGGAGTCGGAGATGACGTCGAGCACGAGCAGCAGCGTGATGCCGGCGAGACCCGCGAAGGCGTTCCCGCAGAACAGCAGCATGTTGGCGAGACTCGCCTCGCTGAACGCCTTCTCCGCCACGTGCACCACGCCGCCGCACGCGAACCTGACACCACCAACCATACATACTATATATAGCTACATGGACCGAGTATTCAGCCATTTATTAAGCTTAAGAAAGTGAGATATAGGTGTGTATAGATGGAAATATTTTAAAAATGTATTAAAGAACATAATATAAATAGCTTTGTATGCTACAGATCTTTTACTATAGAAAAAAGCTTCATAAAAACGCAAACAATACAATAATCTAGTTTGCGGATTACCACTATCTATACTTTTATTAAATTTCAATATCAAAGTTATAATTGAAAACATTTTGGCGCAGTTGGACAGCATTTGGACTGTAAATGCGATAGTTATGGGTTCCCCCGGACAAATTATTATATTTAAAATCGATCGAAACACAATGTCTCAATGTCGGGTGAAAAGTGGAGAACGGAGTGTTTTGACACCAGGTTCTCCCTGACTAAATTTCTATGTGAGAAAAAGTGAAGCTGGTTTCTTATAGACTCATAAATACCCGTATAGCAGTATGAGTATGCAGATGGCGGGCAGGTTGTTGCGCGCCACGAACACCGGGAAGTGGAAGACCTCCATCACCGACGCCGTTATCACCATGTTGATTACGATCACCTGGAGTTTTGCATATTATATCATTTTTTTTGTTTATCTTTTTTGTCATTAAAATAATGTATGTAAATATATGAGAATAATAAAAGTAAGGCTTATATAATTTTCAATTTTTTTTACATTAATTCTACTTTTTAGTTATAATTTATCATACATATTATGTGGGACCTATTAAAGTTAGTAAAAATGTGTAGAAACATATATATAAACATCCCTTTATATTCGATTTGAATGTGTTTGTATGACATTATATCTAAAAGTAAAACTATTTATTCTATATTATTTTAGTATTTATGTTGATAAAACAAAAAAAATGTTTTTTCAATTTTGTCGGAATATCAATATATTATTAATTCTAAGACTAAACAAAAACAGCTGCTGTTAATATAAGCTTATTCATAAATAAATAATCTGTTATACTAGAACACATTACAAAATATTTCCCATTAATAATATTAATCGTTTACAATTTTGACTATATTGTTATATACCTCTGCGTACAAGTAATATTCAAGTGCTAAAATTATTAAAAGTATAATGAGGATGTTCCTCACCGCCATGTCCCACAGCAGCGCGGTGGCGGCGAGCAGCGCGGGCGGCGCGGCGGCCAGCAGCAGCAGACGGCGCCGCGCGCTCCTCCGCGCGTCCACCGCGTACAGCGCGCCGCCCGCGCTCGCCAGCGCGTACGCCAGCAGCACCATGCCCGAGATACCCGCGTCCGCGATATGCTGGTACCTGGTGCAATACTGCCCTTGTACTACCTAACAAAACTAGCAAAGATCCTTCGCATGCCGCCTTCGAAATAGGCGGTAGAAATAAAGTAAACATTCTTCTAAGCAGTCCGAGATCTTTTAGTAGATTATTAATTGAAATTATCCAAATAGACATATTACAAGCATTTTTGAATCGTCGGAGGAACATACAGCTACCACCGGCTCGGAAGACAGTTCTGTTGAGCAGTTTGAGAGCTGGTCTTTACAAAAATAAAAATCACAATTTTATTATTAAATACAATAGTCTTACCTGCACTAAAATCAAAGGATATTAGTTTCACAAATTTTTATTCTTTAAATATTCTTCTGTAGAGTAATAATAAACTTTACTTATTGACATTATTTTTATAGTGGCTTTGAATTTCTGCAGTGCAATCTAAAATACATCATAGAATTTTTCTACAGATACATACATATATATGAACATAGTCTTAAAAGGATTTTTTACTGTTTTGGTGGCGATAACTTGGTGTTTCAAGCTTATCATTATTTTTAGTACCTAACTGTAGCAGGGTAAATATAATATGAACTAATAAGCCCAGTTCACTCACACAGTATCCTTATTAAGATTCTCTTTAGATATTTTAAGCGGGTGTGAGTAGACGACGAGCGAGGCTCGAGGCCGCCGCGCCCGCAGCACCGCGGAGTGCAGTGCGGAGAGCGAGGCAGGCAGCGCGTGGTGGCCTTTGTTGTTGTACCAGGCCACTAGCGCTGTGGAGGAGTTGCGGCTCACTGTGCTGTGGCCGGTGTACCTGTATTTTGTTTAATACGTTTCTTTAAATTTTATTGCGATACTTCCTTAATTATTAAAATATATTATGTCTTAGTTACTAAAAATTAAACGCAGCATGCCAGAAAAAAAAACATCGTTAAAGATAATGGTAGAAAATATTTAATAATCATGCGTGTGGAAGGAATAGTAAGAATGAAGAGCGTGCTCAGATTTGGTTAGGTTGATGAAAGGATAATAAGAAACATATATGATACGAAGGCGAGCGGTAATAGAGGCCGGAGGGGACCTCGGTTGACCTTCGAGAACACAGTATCGATGATACTGGAGGAAGGTTTCGTTTGTTTTTCGTGCCATTTTCTTCTCTTTTCTTTTTGTGTCATTTAAGATGACAGCGAACACATATGGTCGCATCTATATCAAAGTATTATGATGTATACCAAATAATGATTATTTAGGGAGATGAAAGAGCCCTCCCCGGAGTTCTAATAAAATTATGTTTAATTTCAATAGTTTTTGGGTATGCAAAAGTGAGCCCCCCGGACATGCAATAGACCTCCGGAGGGCGTGTATTAAATGAGGCTAAAGAAGTATGCTGACTACCCAGCAAGGAATAAAGCTTGAAGCTGTAATAATAATGATTTGTGTTTTGTTATAAGAGTGAAAATATTTTTAGATTCTAAATAATTAACCCAAAGAAGAATGAGGCTCGAAATAAGTCAACTTTGTATTTATAATTTTAAACGTACATTATGTTTGTCAGTTACTAAATAACATTTACCTCTTTTCCATGTAAATTTGCTGTGAGTCCACCAGCCACTGGTTGAGGGCTTTGACGTTGGGAGCCAGCATCAGATCTGGCCGGTTCCAGTCCATCTTCTCCTTAATGTTGCAATGTTGTATGGAATCCATACATTGGCATTGTGGGAAATCCTATTATAGAAAAAATATTTTTTAAAATTCTATTCAATAATAATATTAGTGCATTTTTTTAAAGCTAATTTTATAAATATTTGTTGTTTAAAAGGTATTATAAACAAAATTATTATCAAATTATTTTGAATTGTGAAAGTAAAATAAAAGTTTTTAATTAGGGCCTAAACCGTATGAAAATTTGTACAAATTAGAATAAGTTAATTCGTTTGAATTCTGATCCAAATGGTGTAGGTTAAAATTTTGTTGCGTTAAAAATATGAGAACTCTTTAGCGTTCTACAGATTCATCAAGCAGGTATCCCTCGATGCATGAAGAACAACTTGGAGCAGTATCAGGGACTTGTGACGGAGTGTAGGCTTAAGGGGCTTTGAAATATACATTAACGCTTGTCCCACTGTCTGAGCTCCTCTCTCTTACTGACCAGATGCGGACCCAAGATCCTACTAATGCCGCCATCGAAATACATTCTAGAAATTAACAAATGATAAGTCTTGATCTTATAGACTATAGAAATTATAGAGATTTTCGCTGTTACCTCAACTATAAAATTTCAATATACACTTTTAAGCTTGTTGAAGTCCTATAGCTTACCTCACTCGTTAAGTTTCTTTGTTGTTTTCCATTTCTTAAATTATCTAGGATTTGTTGAGCGAAAGCTGAATCAGTGCTGTCCGAGTATATTGAGGGATGCGAGCTGGAAATTATGTAAAGAAATCATACTTAAATACTAATTATATTTAAAATTTCTTTTTCTTTCTTAAAATTTATTTACAGATACATACAGGACTTTTTAAATATTGAAGTAAAGTGTAACTTAATTATTTTTTAATTTAAAAAAATATATATTCTACAAATCAAGAAATAAATATATAAATACATGCATAACCTAATAATAATATTAAAGTAAAATTATTGCATAAATTAAATGAATTTTAAAGTTACGACTCACGTCGCAAATTCCGTTGCATGCTCATATAGGTTTGTTTTCAGGTTCAAAGCCACTTCAGCATCAGCAGGGGGACGTATGGTGCTGAACGCCATCGCCACTGCCAGGAACAGAGATGGCAGTGCTATTACCAGGAACAGCAGCCATCTGGTGGGAAAAGGGGGGAGATGATAACGCATTTAATAGTGTGTTGTGCTATTTCCTGGTAATTTAGGAAGTTACTAAATAACAAAGTTTTAGAACATATTGTACTTTCAGAACTTTTTTATGAACGAGTAAATTGAATTATGAAAAATCTATACTGATACTATAAATGTGAAAGTAACTGTATCTGTCTGTCTGTGACGGCATCACTTCCGAACTGCTGATCCGATTGTGATGAAATTTTATATAGATATACTTGAGGGTCTTGTGATAAATAAGAAATGACCTATTTTATTTCCCATATTTTTAAGTTCTACCTGAAATTTCATTGATTACAAAGAGGCGGCCAAAAATACAAAACGGCTTTATTTCACGCGGGCAAAGCCGCGAGCGGGTCGCTAGTCACATATATAGGGACAAAACAAAAGTGATAGTGAACTTGTGGTTAATGAAATATAAATTTGAATTTGCAACGATTTCATAATAGATGACTTCAATAAAGTAAGTTCCTAGCTGCGCCATGAATTCTTTTGGCATAAAAGAGACTACTTCTTGAGTCTGTTTCTAGTAATGAAAGTGAAGCAATATACATCTTACAATAGGGTTTGAGACTCATGGCGCAGTGAGACAGTACTTGACTGTAAGCACGATGGATACGGGTTCGATTCCCTATTGAAAAAAGGAATATATGTAAATGATTTGAATTTTCCCGCTCTGGAAATTCAAAGCGTAGCGTTCTGTTTCTCAAAACGCAATGTCACTAATTGAAGCGGAAGATGGAGAACAAAGTATTTAGACCTGTAGGTTCCTCCTGCTTAACATTTCAAATAGGAAAAAATAAATAAATACATTGGTTTATCATATTACTATATTATTTAAATTATAATAAAAAGTTAACATACCTATTTCGCGTATAATGCAAGTACCGCGCGTACATTAACGCCGCAAACTGTTGTCGCAAAGTGCCCTTCAAGGGACCCGCTTCGGGCACGAGCGGCGCGTTAGACGCGCTTGATGACGTCTCGGCTGTTTCCGTTCTGTCTGACACTTCGGGTATTTCTGGAATATATGATAATAAGAAATCTTTAACTCACACATGTTCGCACGCACCCAAAAAACGCACGCAAGTACTCACGCACGCACGTTCTCAAGCACGCACTCACTAATTTGCGTGCCATATATATTACAATAACAAATCGTAATGATAATTGTAAATAAATGTTTTTTTTGTAATGGTTTATGGGAGAAGTATCTGGCGACAGAGAAACTTATTGCAGTAGTCCGTTCCAATTGATTCTTACTTTGTTAGAATGAAAGTCATACATTTACACATGAGGAGAAATAAATGATTTATTATTATTATTTTTATGTTTAGCAAACTGAATAACTATGTAAACATTAAAATTGGAATACTGTGAATTAAGTAAAATGCCATTCTTTAATATGATATATTAGTTATTCATCAGCAGTTGTAATCGGACTTTTTTTTAAAACAACACGTCAAAGGGACAAAAATCTGTCGATTATATTCTACTCTATTCTATACTTTCTAAATATAGACACTTCTCTAGTCAGTTGCACCAACATTCAACCACGCTCAGTCTGTAACACACTTCCGCTGATGCCTGACGCTTGAGATGCTTGAAATTTCACGAACGAATGATAAAATAAATTAAAAGTACTTTCGGTGTAAAAACTTAGGAAAAATATAAACAAGCTTAATATTCACCATGAGAGGCGCCAGTGTCGTGGTGCGCGCACACCGCGTGGAACACCTGCTCCAAGCTGCTGCAGTCCAGGCTCATACTACGGTACGCCAGCTCCGGGCGATGCTGCTCCAGGCACGCGGTCAGCTCCAGGAAACTAGGGGATGGGGCAGTAAGATATATGATATATGGAAAACTGCTGTTTCTCCAGATGAAAATACTGCCCATAGAAACCTGAACTTTCGCTTGTAGGTTCCCTGGGGAGTATAAGGGAGCCATAAGAGAGGATTTCGTGATTATTCAAGATTTAATTTTCTTACGGTAACTGGGAGTAACAGGATTTTTAGAAGGTATTATTATATGTAGTCTCTTGAATATAATGTTGAAATTTTATATGAGTTGTTATGTCTGTTTATTTTATCGTTACAATTCCTTAAGAATTATAAGGGAAACAATATTTAAGCTCACGTGTATGATATTTTTAAATTTTAGGCTCCATGTTTAAAAACACTTTTTTTTTCCACAAGATAACACCTAACACTCGATTTAATATTTTTACAAAAATATTTAATTAATTGAATAAAAATGTTTATTCAATAAACGATTTCTCTATAACGATATAGAAAGGATTTATTAAAAATTTAAATGTTAAATAAATAAACGTTATAAAACTTGTGAATAAAAATAATAATACACTCACTTATTACTAACTCCATCAGTGTCATAAAAGGGCAAATTAATCTCCACCTCCAAACCATTCACGTCCATCAGGTTGGCGTTCTTCACCACACTTCTGGTCAGCGCCAGCAAACTCTTTGTCTTTTCTTGTATACACACTTCCTCAGTGTCACTATCTTCTAAAGGATAGACACTTCTGGAAGATTCAGGATACATGACGGTCAGTTTATACCCATTGCCTAAAGTTCGTTTGATATCTATTGGGGTGCCTGTTGTATGGATGCGACCCTGTAACAAAGTTATTTTATTTCGTACTAATACAAGAAAAAGTTAATATTCATTATATATTCAACTTTTAATAGGGGAGACGAATTGACTTCTTCGAGTCTTAGTACAGTTTATTTGGCGGTTCCCAGCGGTACGTGAAGTTTATATTGAGCCCATTGTGAAGGTTTGGTACAGCACTCTGAATGGCGCAGCCTTGTTCGAAAAAAAGCAGACGTTCGAGAAGAGGCAGAAACTAATAAAAGCATATTAAGAAAAAACAAGTCATAGAAAAACGGAGGACAGCGTCACTAGCATTCGTTTCTCTCTGCATGATAGTGTCAAAGTACCCAGAATATTTCGTTATTTTGTAATGATGCCATAACTTAAAAATCACGGAGACTGTCACCTTGTGCATGATGACGATTTGGTCGCTGAGGAGTTCCGCCTCGTCGAGGTGGTGCGTCGTCAGCAAGATGGTCCTGTTCTTGCGTAAATTCATTATCATCGACCAGATGTCTCTATGATATATAAAAAAATATATACATGTAGTTTTATATTTATGAAATATAATTTATATAGGTGTGTATATAAATTTATATAATGTATTTTTTTAAGCATAACATATTTTTTAAACCAGGCATGAACATATTAGGTGGGTCGATATAAATTTTGTATAGAGAGATAAATATAAAAAAGAAAGAAGAACTTTACTTCTTAAAATTGAAATACTAGAAAACACGTGAAAACACAAAGTTAAATATACACATTTTATAAGCTTAGTTCCAACTTAAACATAAAAATATATTTTCATTTAAAACATATAAAAATTATAACGCTTCTTGAAATCCGTCGAAACTCTATGACCACTCAACCATGCGTTCTATATCCTGCTAAATCGTAATTCTTATTATTAGCAACTTATTTTTGTTGTTAGAGTTTCTGTAGAGAAATTTATACTAAATTCTGCTACCTAAAGATAATTTTACGAACAATCGTTTGGCAAGAGAGAATGCTGTTAATTAAATATTTTCAATATGTTTTATGTCTGAAAATCTTTTTCAATTTCCAGTGAAAGGGAATATCGAGGTAGGTAATAAAGCAAGGTACCTGCGCGCCGCCGGGTCGACCCCGGCGGTGGGCTCGTCCAGCGACACGAGCGCGGGGCGCGCCACGAAGGCGAGCGCCACGCACAGGCGCCGCCGCGTGCCGCCCGACAGCCGCGCCGCCGCGCGCCGCCCCAGCGCGCCCAGCCCCAGCGCTTGCTCCAGTCTGGGGGACGAGTAGGCTCTTGTGCTTACAGATCGGTCAATTAACCTTCCTACTTATTATGTAACGTTAACGTTCGAACGAAATATCTATTGAAAAATATCCTTATATCCATATGTTTTAATTATTCTTTGTAATATTTTTCAGCCTTGAGTCAGTTTGAGATGGTTATATTCGTGGATTTAACGTTATCGTAACATAAATGCCAATACAAAGCTTTAATCTAATGTTTTTTTTGTATCCCCTTTTAATGTATACATATTTGCAAACGGCAAATGCAATCAAAATTATATTTGAACAACGCAAGTCCTAAAAAAATTAGACATTATTTTTCCTATAAGTAACTCTTATAATTACTTCTTATTAGTAAGTTGGAGGGCGGGTATCGAGGCGCAGCTAGACTGCGTCTGACAGTAAGTCCGGTTAGTTGTAGGTTCGATTCTCATACGGGGGTCTGATTATATTTAAATTTCCTCTGGTGACGATACAAAGCGCGACGTTGAGTTTCTCTACTCAACACAAGATATATTACTAGTAGGTTCTTAGTGCGAAGAAGCTCAAAAAACAAGACTATATAAACATCTCACTTGTCAACTTCATCCTGTACTTCTGCCAAAGTCTTCCCGCTCTTTAACTGAGCGTACAGAGCAATGTGTTCTCTGGCCGTCATGTACTCAAAGAGCACGTCGCGTTGCGGACACACGCCCAGACGAGCGCCCGCACTCTCCGCGTCACTCTCCTCATCCTCTGTCCGGACTATCACGTGGCCCTGTGTTGGTTTTAACATGCCTGTCAGGATTTTTCTGTTGAGGAAAAATAGGCTTCAGTAAATTATATGTTAAGAGAAACGAAGGTATTTGGGACGACGTACCTAAAGTCTGAAGGCTCGTCGAAAAAAAACTATTGAAGTGTTATTCTAGAACATAATCTCAAAAATCTTGATAATAAATAATATTTTAATCTCGAGTACATCCCTATTAGTACTTTAATAAAAAAAATATTTATACACTAGCGACACGCTTGCGGTTTTTCCTGCGTAAATATCTAGCTGCTTCGTATTTTCTACGGCCTTTACGTAAAACAATGTAATTTCTGGAAAAACTCAATTCAATAAAATTATCCCAAGACTTAAAGTATCTCTATATAAAATTTTATGACAATCGATTCTGCAGTTTAGCCTTGATGACATCACAGACAGACAGTTACTTTCGCAATTATAATATTAATATGGATTACAATATAATAGAACATTGAAAAGACGCGAATTTTATATACGGTTACTTACATTAACGTAGTTTTTCCAGCTCCGTTATGCCCCAGTAGAGTAGTGATCTGCCCCTTATGCAGTTCCATAGAAACGTTGTCGAGCGCGAGGAACGCGCGTTCGGTTCCCGCGTCGTACACCTTACTGACGCCCACTATACTAACGCCCGCCTTCTCGCCAGATGCAGGGCATATTGTTATGTTGCTTTCACTTTTAATGCCTGTAAATATAATAATTTTATAATATATTTTGATAATTTTTTTTTTGTTATTTTAAATCTAATCACAAAAGATACCTATATGAATTAGATTAAATGATTATATTTATATTATTTCCATTTCTCCGCTTCGATGACAAGTCAAGGCGCTGAGTTCCGCCTACTTGAGCTCAACACACAATGTCTCTAATAAATTAACTAATTATAGTTATAATTTGAATGCTTGTATAATCTATTTTATTTACTATCTTAATATTTACTCTCTCCGATCTCCATCTCTCCATTTTGCACTCATTGTATTATAGCTCAAGCATTTCTTAACATCATTCATAATCGCCATTTAGAACTTATATAAATTAATTTATTTGAAGGAGTACTTATGTGTGAGACAGGACAAAAATAATCTTACAGGATATAACTAGCTATAACTTATTCACCACTCATAAATATCATTTAACGTTAAGTGGCATTAATATATCTAACTACACACTTACTTGTAATAATAAAAATGTGCAGAACCACTTACCATAAAACCTATTAACAATATATCCAATGAGTATATACAGACAGCCGTCGACTAGCATCATGGCGGCCGCCGTGGCGATGCTCATGTCTCCGGGCGCGTCGCTCAGGTGCCGCCAGTGCGCGCCCTCGCCCATAGCCTCCAGACGCGTCACTAGGAGGAACGCGTAGCACAGCGATGACGACATTGATAGACTCTATGGGGAAATAGAAAGAAAGATATATTTAAATTAAACACAACGTTGTGGGTTTGATTTCTACCCGAAAAAAGTATTAATTTAAAATGTTAAAATTTTTCCGCTCTGGCAACTAACATAAAACGCGGCGATGAGTTTCACCACTCAATACGCAGTCTTGATTTCGGGCGGAAAATGGAGAACGGAGTGTCTTTACACTAGATTCTCTCTGACTATGACTATGACCCTGCGATGCGGGAAAAGTCAAGGTGCAAAAAGCAAGCAAAACACCTAGTGGCTTTACTGATTAGTTTACTGAGTGATTGGGTAATAGATATTAAAATAAAGTAATTAGTTTATTTACTATGTATTATGGATTTTCGACAGGATTACTTCAAATTCCTTTCCTTACTGCTTTGCCAGAAGAGGTTTCATTGTACCTATTAATAGCCCGGTATACAAACATTTGACTAAAACTAAGAGTATGGATTTTAAAAAAATATTTGGTACCACCTACCTACCTACCTACTTTATGTAATGCAATCACAGCGAGACGGTTCCCTTTATCACCCCATTCCATTTTAATGTCACAAAATATTTTACAATATATTGGCGCGAAAATAGGAAAACATAATGTACAATTATATAAAAATTAAAGATTCCAAACTCAAAAGTTATATTTAGTTCATTTTTAATCATAACACATACACACATACTTAGTCAGTACGTATTTGTCTCGTATAGGTAATTTATTTTACAATGTCATTACAACATCATTCAAAAATCATCGTTATTCACTTGTCGTTTGATCCATAATTTTCTAGAAATGCAGAGCACAAATCTGACAAGAGATAATACCTAAAAAACTAGAGATAAGAAAACATACCAAAAACACACACGTACATAAATTAGCATTATTCGTCTTAAATATACTGTTCACTTCAAAATATATAAGACTGTAGACTGAAGCGCTTAACAATTTATTACATAAGTTAAAAGTAAAAAAAAATTGTTTAATATAACTTTTTCGAATTATTCTCAGCAAAGTCTTTCATTTGATATCCATATTATAAAAGTCCACTGTTGTCATCTAAAACTAACCGCATATGCAAAATTTCAACTCAATCGGTTAAGGATAAATGTTTCGTCGTACGTTGAGTTCGCACGATTCTTAAGAACTTACAACCAATATCTTGAGCGGGCTGGTGAGTACGGCTTCCAGTGACAGTATGAGCACGAAGGGCATGAAGGAAACGAGGTAGGCGATGCCCGCCACCACCGCGCCCGAGCTCGCCGACGCGCACATCGTCGACATCATGTAGCTGTTCAGAAAACGTATATGCATATAATATTTTAATAAACAATAGCTTTATTGGAACTTAACAAAATTACACGCGAAATATAATTCGATGATGGCTACCATTCATCAAAATTGTGTTGTAATTATTAACCCTTCTCCAGGAAATTATTATACAAATTCCAAAAAATTCAGTATTGAAAAACATCTTTAGAAAACGTATTAAAATTTGAACGAAGCGTGATTCGAATCCGCGCCTCTTGGAAACCATCGTAGCTGTCTGACCGTTCTATATCCGTTGAAATTCTAAAATAATTTTAAAATTTATTTTTGATATTATCTTATCTCTGTAGAGAGATTTATACAAAGTTGGCTACCAAATAATAATGGACGCAAATTGTACAAAATTATTAAAGTGTATTATTATAGTATTACTCTAATAAATATACTAAATACTAGTGTACGGACTGCCTAAATTCAAAACATTGCTTGTTGAGTGACTGAACTCGACGCCGGGCTTTTTCTTGCACCGGAAAAGAGAAATTATAATAAATACATGCATCTACAGTCAGACGCAGCGGGACTGCGCAGTGTTATAGTAAGGCTGGAAAAAAATGTATGCTAATTTAAATTAAATTAATTGCTTAAAAAGAGAGACATACAACAATTCGCGCATGGTTATATGCATAGTCATGAACAAGTCAAATTACCAGAAGGCGAGCACGGAGAAGGCGAATCCCAGCAGCAGCATGTAGAGCAGCGCAGGGTCGGAGCGCGGCAGCACGCCGCCCGCGCACAGCACGGCCAGCATGGCGCCCGCCGCCAGCGCCAGCTCGGCCAGCGTGTACGCCGCCCACGACAGCGTGTGCCAGTGCAACTTCACGCCCATCACTGACATCAGCTGCGATAGGAGGATTGACGATAGAGACATTTTAATTATACATTACTTATGGAAAATACCTAAAGTACGACTTCATGAGTTTGATTATTATTAATATATTCTTAAATTCTCCTATAACACTACGAAACCTTCTTCCATGTATGTCTGGAAATATATCATTTTTATCTGATTAATTCATATTATGAATTAAGACTTAATTCATAGAGTTTTATATTTTTTCGACGTTCATATTTTTAGTAACTACCGTTACAATACATTGTGTATTAAAAATATAAATAAAAATAAATATTACATTCAGTTTTGCTACATTAACTATTAATTCTATATATTTTTCCTATTACGTGAAAAGTAACCGCAGCAGCTTTTCATATTTGACGTATAATCGAGTTTACGATGCAAAAGAAATCACATCATACCATGGTGTTCCCGGACTCCTTGTCGGCCACTATGAAGCGCACGACCGACGACACTGTAAACAGCAGCGAGAAGAAAAACGCCACTATAAGGGACTGAGATTCGTATAGAGATGTCTGGAAACTGCGAAATATCACGAAATAGTTATGGTTAGGTGCATGTTGCTGAGAGATAACTGTTCATAGGTTCATATTCTGTAACATTGTATTTTTTAGTTTCACGCATTATTATTATTATTATTTATACTTTGCAATAGTGAAATATACAGGCACGTTAATTTTTCCACCATTTTATTGCATTTCTATTACCAGGCATTTGTTAAACATGTAAGGGTAGTCCCTAGTTACATAATTTCCCACGAGTGAGATTTGAATCCACGATCTAATTTTACTTAGACATGTCTTAATAATATAGTTCATATAAGAACATTCAATGCCAAAGTTTCCAAAAAGAAGCAGGTTCGTATCCCGCTACGTTCAAATGTTTATGCCTTTTCTAAAAATCTTTTTCATATCCATAGTGTGTGAATAACACTTTTATAAATGTTAAAATAGTAAATATATTTTGTAAATTAGTTCTGGAATTATGAATATATAACACGGCTATCTATAAGAAGGAATTATACCAGTAAAATATTATTTTACTTTAAACACACTTAAAACATATTATACATATATACTAAATAACTTATATATCTTACAAGTCTTTCCTATAGCAAGGGTAAGGCATTTGCTGCGTGTAGACCTCCCACTCTATTATATCCTGATCAGCTATCTCTCTCTTCTCCACGCTTCTAGAATCATCCGCGGAGAGTTGTATCACAGCTTTGCTTATCATGTCTTGTATCTGTACAAAACCCCGGAAGTACCTCATGTTCTCTAGGAAGTCCGCTTCAGGTCCTGGAGTCCATAGACTAAGGGGATGTTTAAATGAATATAAGAAATAGATTCTTTTAAGTTTTATTTCACTACTTTTTTTATTTTAAAATCGATTAAGAATATTTTAAATTAGTTATAATACTAAGAGACAGACAGCCAGAGAGGAACTCATTGTGCGGACACACCGTTCTTCGCTCTCTGCTCGAATTTGTCAAATTTCATTTTGAGTAGGCCAAAGGCCACATTTTGTCTTACCAGAGCGGGGAACTTCATTTTATTTAAATAACATAATTCCCCTGAATGGGATAGAGCTCGCAATCATTGAGTTTACAGTAAGATGCTGTTCCATTATGCCACGATGGCCTCTAGCTAGTGGGGCCACCAGGATTTAAAGAAACAACATTCTTATAAAGATTGGAAAAATATACTCACTAATTCTTCAGCCTCTTAGTAGTAGGTACGTTGTTAATGTCCATGCGTATTTTGTATTCGAGGTTCAGAGGGATTTCTGTTTGTTTGTCACTCATGTTTAAGAAGACCAAGCCTGTAGTAAAATTTAAATTGTTCTAATTACACAGAAGAACAGAATATGTAAATATTTTTAATTTTAAACACGAGTATGTTAAAAGTATTTACTAAATAGCATCCACGTTTGCCAAACAATTGTTCGTAGAAATAATTCTTAGGTCGCAGAAATTTGTAAAAATTAGTCTACAGAGTAGCTTATAACAAGAATTTTATCAAATGTTGTAATAAGCGTATAATCATTTCGACGTAGCCGGATGTAGAACGCATGACCTAGCAGTCAGAGCGCTTGGTTTCCAAGAGGCGTGGATTCGAGTACCGATTTTTGTATCTGTAACTATTTATATGAGGTGCTTCTTAAACTTAAACTTAAGCCATCAAATAAAAGAAGTTAAATTAAAGTCACATACAAGTTTCTTAAGTGGTTGCCCTAATCCTGGACGAAAATAGCGTAAAGAAATAAAATGGATAATGTAGCTTGCTCGTTTGTTTTGTATGATTGTAAGCACTAGCCTTTTACAGTTCATTAAAATAATTAATTAGGAACTACCAGCAGAGAATTCTCCTAAAACAGTGAGTCTCGCGGCCTCCAGCGAGAGCGCGCGCTCGTCGCGCTGCGGCCGGAAGCGGTCGAGGCTGATGCAGCGCAGGAGCTGCGACGCCTGGTGTAACACTTGCTCTAGTGCCTAGCAATATATAAATATATATTTCTTATACTATATTTCTTTTATTGGTAACCTTAAAACTTATTTTATATTGTATTTAAGGCATTTGTTTTATTAAAAACTGTAAACAATATTTTTTATTATGTTTCTATTTAGAGTGGGCCTGTAAACGTTTATTTATTTTTTTTTTATTTTTCCACTCTCATAAGAAAAGGCGCGGCGTTCACTTTCACAGCTCCACATGTAATATCTCAATTTCATGTGGAAAGAGGAGAAAGGGAGTGCCGTGACACTAGGATGTCTGGCTATGCAGGAAATAAGTAAAATTGAAAAAAAAAACAGTGTACCAAACTTATATATAATAAGACACTACTATATATTGTACAATACTGTAATTTTAATTTATTACATTATAAATAATAAAGTTATTGTAGAACCCTGTTAATACGTTAACGCTTAATAAGATTACTCGCATAATACGCTATTTTTATAATTGATTCTGCAACGGCAGTGGCTAATGAATGACTAGCTAGTGTATTTTAAGATTTTATTCAGTAATATAGTTATTATGTTAAATAAAATTAGAACAGTTGTGCATTTAAACTTAATTAATTACTATAGTAATAGTGGAAATTAAATTTATATACAATTAATTTACCTTAGTATCACCAACACTTGCAAACATTCCATCAATATCCACATGAGGCACGCTGATGTCACCCAAGAGGCTCTTCCTCAATTCCTCATATCTTGGTGAGGACATTATATTCATTAAGGCATCCAGGCCGTTTCTGTGTGAACTCAGTTTGTCCACTGACGGGAAGGAGTCGGCGAACGCGTGCACGAGGTTTACCACTTTGGATGTGGGTTCAAATGTTAGGTTGGCCTGTAGAAAGTGAATTTATTAAGTTTTAAATAACAAAGTTCTATTCAATATGCTTAACTAGACTAACTGCAGGTTTACATATTATAGGTATGGGTTTAATGTTAATTTATATACGGTCAATAGGAGCGAGAGGTACCGCATGCGAAATCTTCTTAAAAACTTCTGGAAGATTGGCCTGGACCGGGCTCTAGAACTATCTTTAGGTAATTATATTATTCGTACATATTTCAAAGATGAAAGCTAACCATAAAGAAAATATTATGTTTGAAATTAAAATGTTTCCAAGGCTTGTTGCAATACTTTTCGGATTTATTTTACCTACTGTATAGTATGTAATATGTGATGAGTAGATAATGAAATGAAATGTAATTTAAGATAATTCATTTTAATAAACAGCTTGAAATAATAGTTTAAGTTTAGTTTAAAGAAGAATATTTGTCAAGAAGTTCAAAAAAATAGAAGATTGAAGAAAAAGTTTAAGTTTAGTTTAAAGATAAAACCTACATCAAATAAAAGTTTCTAGAAAATTTAAATACTTCATCGTTATGATTTAACTATGAAAGTGGGTCTGACTTCAAATTAGTAATCAAAACAGGTTTACTAATTTCAGGATTATTGAAATAATAAAATATTTCTTAGTAGACCTGTCGTATAATATTCTCCACAGCGGGATTGGAGGGCGTATACAGGATTTTGCCAAGGATCAGCGGCTTTATGAAGCTCCAAACGATCTTGCCGCCGTCCATCGTTATTATGTCCTTGTAGAGAGAGCGGCAGAAATCAGCTGTCGAGTAAAGAAATGGTTTTTATTTATTTTAAATACTATATTTTATACTACTATTATTAGAAAACCTACACGTGGCTAATCATAATTACTTGAAGCCAATTTGGTGAACCTATAACTGCATTATTATGAGAAATATTTATATATATGTTTATGAGTAGATATTTTGTAAATTCAGATTGATAATCTCATAATAAGTATATAGGTATATAGGTCCTGGATCCTGGGACCCAGGGTCAAACCCTGGGAAATAATGTTAGGATACGACCTGGATACGACCGACACTTGAGAACTTCATCCCAGTTCAGAAATCTTGAAATATAAGAACCAGCTACCGAAAAAAACAAAATTAATAGCTTTTATTCTCTGTATATAAGGATGTTATATTACATAAACATAGAAGCAAATAATTTGAGGGAAAAAAATATTTATTTTTAAATATTATTGTTGATAAAACTTTCTTTCTCTAATCTACTCCTTTTTTTTAGTTTTTTAGGAATTTCATTGTTTTACGGGAAAACAGCCGAAAATAGGAAACAGCTATAGTTCACGTGGGCTAAGGTCGCTAGTATATAATAAAAATGTAACTGGGCACTAAAAAAAAAAAAAAAAAAAAAAAAAAAAAAAAAAAAAAAAAAAAAAAAAAAAAAAAAAAAAAAAAAAAAAAAAAAAAAAAAAAAAAAAAAAAAAAAAAAATATATATATATATATATATATATATATATATATATATATATATATACTATACTAACGGTTTCGCCGTTACAATTTAAAGGAATGTAATATATATAAAGCGCAAGTCTCACTAGGCAGAGAGTCGAGCTGTCCGCGGTCAGGCGCGCTCGAGAGGTCCTTAGTGCGCGCCACCGCCTTGTAGAAGCGGCTGATGTCTGTCCGGAAGGGCTTCCCGCACACCGCCAGACCCACCTCTTCTAGTGCTTCCGATGCTGCAACAGAATTAACGTTGAAGAATATACAATATTACACATTAGTCTCATTAGTCTTTTTGTATTTGTAGATAAATATTAATGTTGGATACATTGGGTTACTCTTAGGTAAAATTGATGCAATAAGTAATAAAAATTTACTTTGTAGTGGGATTTGAACTAGGTATTGTTATCATAAAAAAATTGCCAACTGCGTGACACAAATTCAAATTTAAGTAAAATCTAATTGAAATCACAATATTCATAATAGTATTAAAAACGTATTAAACTATACTTTTTGTTTAGTTTTTGTAAAGTAATATTTTTTTATTTTACTATATATTCCATTGGATCGATCAAATTCGTATAATAGATTTATCACTTGAATAGTATTAAAAAAAATCATATAAACCAAAATATAACTAAATTTTGAGACCATCACTACTTTTTGAGGCAATAACATAACTAAATTATGACGCCATCGAGGCGCAGTGTGAGAGCCTCTGACTTCAAAACGCGATTAGTTGTGTGGGTATCGAACCCACTCGGTTGAATATTTATATTTAAATTATTATCATTTCTCCAGTCTGTGATACATAAAAAAAAGTGCTTCGTCAAGTTCCGCCATTCAACATATAATGTCTCGATTTCAGGAGATAAAAGTGAACGGACTGTCGTGACACTAGTTTCTCTCTGGTATTTACAAATTATAATCCGCATTTAACATCAATAATTTCATATATCTATTATATATGTAGATAGTAAAATAACAAAAATATGAAAAATAAATAGCAGGATCTAACTACACGTAGAAAATTATATTTACAAGCTAGCATATCCCCAAAAGATTTGCTTTTCCGAATTCTCTTCAACAAGGGTTCCTCGGCCAGCGCGGCGGTCACGGGTTCGAGTCGCGCTCGGACAGAGGGCACTATCGCCGCCATGTTTCCCAGCTCCGCCATCACTGCCTCGCCTTCAGCTTGGGTTATGTTAGATGCGATGAATAGTTTGTTGAGTAGGAAGGTTTTAAGCTGTAGATAAAATAAATTATTTCATATTATGAATAAAAAAATAGAAAAAAAATTATTGTGCTATTTGTATACAACACAAATTTGTGTGTGACCACACAAATTTATTGCACAAGTAATTTACTGATATTGATATCATTTGATAACATTCCATCATGTACTTAAAATGGATGGTTGTGAGTTTGATTCTCACTCGGGGTATAGATAATATTTAACTCTACTAAGACAAACCGCGGTGTCGTCTCGAATTCAAGCTGGAAACAGAGAACGGAGTTTCTTGACACTAGGTTCTCTTTGCCTTCCCTTCTATGAAAAAGCGTGTAGCTGCTTTATCTAATGAATTTATAATAAGTAAATTAAAAAAAAAACAAAATTTAAATAAACCCCTATTAATTAAGAATATGAATTAAAATATTCATTATTTAGATAGACAAGCACTTTCGAATCGTCTTTACATAAAATGTCAGCATTGTCAGTCCTAGCGGAAGCTAACACCGGCTCGGAAGGTTTGTTAAAGTTTTGCTAAAAAGATTAGGAAGAATTAGTGTCGGAACTAAAACCAGTCCGTACTTTATCAATAACAATATGAAAATCCACATTCTCCAATACTGCTGTTAGCACTCCCTTCGCCTGATCATCGCTGATGCTGCAGAACTGTTCCACCACAGCTGCATACACGTCCTCGGGAGACACCCCTGGAGCTCCAGCTCCTGGGAGGAGAATCTTGGAGGTGTTCTCTGTTTGGCACACGAAGTCGCTAATGTTGTAGATGCCTTGTCTTTGTGTGAATAGCTTCGGAAATACATGAGTTAAATTAGAATATAGTTTAAAAAAAAAAAGAAAATGGACAAATTGGCTTTCACAGAATCGATTTTACTTAAAAATATAGTACATGATTTTTATAATCTACTATATTTTCTCTAGATATATATAAAATTTATGTTCCATCTTTCATACTTTAGAATTTGACTTGAAAACAAGACTTTCACTGACATAATGCCACTGAAAGTCAAATGAAATTGAATTGCATGTCTCTGTCGCATAATAATATATCAATATCTCCATACGTACAGGCTTAACGGCTATATATCCATCATGAACCCGGGGCGCGGCGACCGACCAGAAGTTAGTGTTGTTGATACCCAAATTACTTAGAGTAAACTCAATTCGCTCTGGATTTGTGAATATTTGAGATACGTTTACTGGAAAATAAGTAAATATAATTAAATAGTATTAAAATAAATTAAATTACGCTTAGCAAATAAATATGAAAGGATGTGAAGAAATGTTTCTAAATTGAGTGGAAAATGAAGAACGGAGTCTCTGAACACTACGTTCACTTTATATACAGGAGATATGTGAAGGGACAATTAATAAGCATGTAAAATTCACGAGATAACGATAAGAAAGTCATTAAAAATTTACATTTAATATCTTCTTCAATAAGGTAGTTCTTGAACTGTCGCATTATTTCCAAGCCATCCATCACCGCCCTCACGGCGCGCTCTAGCGGAGTGTCACGGACTATCGGCTGTAACTCTGTCAGTAGACCTAATACGCTGGAAGTTTATGTGAGTAAAATAGAATAATATGTTTGTATAAAAACTAAATTCGAAATAACACGTTAAACAATTTTCTGGATATTCTGGTTATCTTGGCAAAGACATCAGCTTCGTGCTAATATTAAATATAATATTAGCACGTGCTAATATTGTATCGTTATCAGATTCGGACATGTGTGCAAATTTTTAATCTAATTGGACGACGAGAAGTGGGTCAAAATAGCGTTGCAAGATTTACTTTCATTCATTTATTCATTCACTGACAAATAGATAATAATAATACTTATTTGGTTCAAACTGTGGTACACAATTATAATATCTCGAAACGGTTATTAACATTAGTATAAAACTATGTCGCAGTTATTAACGTCCGCCTCACAAGTGTCGCGTCGTAAAGTAATGTAACTTATATCACGACAGAATATCTAAGCTAAAACACATATCGTCATGATTCATCAAATCACATCATGAACAATCTTAATGATTATAATGATGATATGTGAATGTGTGTAGGTAATTGTAAGCGAAAGTACGTGAGTGTGATTGTGTGTATGTGTGTGCGTGTTGAGTGTATGTACATTAAGTTATGTTTGTAACATGTAATATTTTCCCGTCATCCATACTAATATTATAAATGAGAAAGTAGTCAGCCAGTCTGTCTTTGACATCATCACGGCCAAATTGCTGAATCGATTGTGATGAAATATTGTATACAGATACTTGAGGGGCTTTAGATGTACACAGGCTACTGTTACTCCGATTTTCTTAATGTCTTTTCAGAAATTTGTTGTTTTCGAAAAGGACGTCGAGACACGAAACAGTTATAGCTAGCGCGGGTGAACCCACGAGCGGGTCGTTACTGAGTAGTGTATATTAGTTTAAGACTACCAACTAACCTATAAACAACTTCCTCCACCACATCGTCCATCATCAGTTGCAAGCCAACGTCCAATACAGAGGCGAGGCGTCCCTCACTCACACCGCTAACGTCCATGTTACTGAGCACTCCTAGTGCCCTTGCTACATGCTCCACACCCGACTCCACGTGGGATAGTATGTTGGATATGAAGGTGAACTGCCAGAATTGTTTATTTTGGAGTTTGGTTAGCTGTGAATAAACGTGTACGTATGTTTTTAAAGATTAAATGTTACGAATATTGCGTTTAAACCATGTCCATGGTCTTGCTCTTGCCAAAGTTATTAAATAATATTAGTTTACTAAGCAAGTATGAAATATTCATAATTCAGTTTATAAAGTAGGATGAACTTTACACACTTTAGTTAGGACTGTTAGGAAAAAACGGGAGAACAACTCTTTCCAAGAACAATTGCATTTGTATAGATAATTATATATTCCTTCTCAGCCTACTTTAAATAACAAAAAAGTCATTGAGGATAAAACAAATGGTTTAGCGGTCGGAGCGCTTGGACGGATTCCAAGAGGCGCGAGTTCGAGTCCCGCTACGTTCAAATTTTAATATATTTAAACAAAAAAAAATATTATTTAAAGTTTAAGTAATTTACAAAACAAACTTACATTTATTCCAACTAAAGTATTATTGACATGCTTCGATATAATCCTCACAATATCTTTACAATTGTATTGTTCGCAGATGTTTTTCCACGAATGGTTTTCTACAGAAATATAGTCATCTCTTGGTTGCAGATTCTTTACCTAAAAAAATTCTTAGAACTAAATATTAATAATTCTATTTTACTTAATTATATTATGCCCAGTACAGTTATGGGGTAAAAAGTATTATACGCACATGAAAGTTTCTATAAGTTTATTACCAAGCCTTTTCTTTTCAAATTCATTTCGTAGCTTCAAATGTAAAACGTTTTTTCCAGCATAGCAGAACCAGAGAGATTGAACTGAATCTAGTGTCAAGATAATCCGTTCTCCTCTTTCCGCCCGAATTGACACATTCCGTGTTGAGAAGCGGAACTCAACACCGCGCTTTGTCTAAGTAACCAGAGCGTACAAAGGAAATTATTTTAAATATCCTCTGAGTGAGGATCGAGCCCGCAAGCAATCGCATTTACAGACAGACGCTGTGCCACGATGGCCTCTAGATAAGCAATGTAAACTTACCAAAAGTAGATCCACAGTAGCATGTTCGAGTTTATTAATTAAATCTTGATTTTTAATGAACCTGTTTAGCTCCTGGTACATTTCTCCAGAATTTACCATGTAGTTTGACAGTGAGTCTGTGACTTGGAGAGTGTGGGCCACGTGTGTGTGTAGCTGCTTTAGGTAGGGGAGGTCAATGACCCCAGGCACCTCTTGTAAGTAAGGTAGCTCAGTTCTTAGAAGTTTGGCAGTACGAGCTAGCACTTTGACAAATCTGTGGATATTTTTAACATTTTGAAGTGTTATTCACACGCTTAGGAAACTGAAAAGCATATTTAGAAAACGTAAAATAATTTCGACGTAGCCGGATGTCTAACGCATGGTTCAGTGGTCGGAGCGCTTGGAGGGTTGCCAAGAGGTGCGGGTTCAAATATCGCTGCGTTCAAATTTGTATAAGTTTTCTAGAAATGTAAATCTGTGGATATAAAGTTAAGATTATTATGAGAACATTTTAAATTATATTGTTTCTAATACGAGTATGTACCTGGGATCAACGGTTACATTAGCTATTAAGTTTCTGCGAGAAGTTCACATTAAATGTTTTTTTTATTAGATCATTATCTCAAATTCTATTGAAAATCAATTTATCTGTTTTTGAATAATTGGAAACATGCATTTGTTGATTTTTAAATTTGCTATAATTAAAATAAACGGGTAGTGTTCAAAACCAAGTCGTTTTTATTTTCTTCAGCACATAAGTAAATATTTCACGAATAACTTACAAAGCAGCATGTCCAAATGCATTTCCAGTAACATTAGAAGCGAGACACCCAAACAGCTTAGTGGTGGGCGCGCTCACGTCGTCAAGAAGGTGCAGCTTCACTTGCTCCAACAGCTCGTTTAGCGACTTGTTTAGCTCGTATTTTGTGTAGTTACGAGTTGATATTAGCTGGAATAGGAATTTTAAATTTTAACAGGTTATTTTTTCCATGCAATCTATGTCTTGAAAATTAGACGTAAAGACGGAATGGAGTATGTACAGTAGGTTCGAGCTTCGAGCTTAGCTTCAAGCTACCCCATAGGAAATAACAAGAGCTACTTTTTAAAAAAAATATGATAATAGCATTTTGATGCATTTAGAATAGCCGTTAGGCCGTTAAACTATTACGTATTTTTTTTTTTTACTGTTTTTACCCGCCTCTGCTTCTATGTCAATAAAAGTAGTTACATGTCTTATCGAGGAAAAAGTATGTAAGAAAATATAGAATTATTAATAATGCTAAAAAACTATAACCAGTTTTCATTTCTATAGGGAAGAATGTTTAAATTGAGAATATAAACTACTCATAATTCTTTTAGAGAAATTCAACCAGTGGGCACTATTAGTGCCCAATATGTAATAAAAAAAAAATGAAATAGTCCATTAAAATAGAATTATAACCTCAGCAATAGCCATATCCCAGTGGAAGTCGTTGTTGAGCGCGGCGTGCGTGTCGGGCGCGCGTTGCTCGTGCAGCGCGCACAGCAGCGTGTCGTACTCCTGCTTCTTGTACACCTGGAGGTTCAGCTGCTTGATCCAGCTCGTCAGTTGAGAGCAAAGAGTGCATTCACTAAAAAGCACAATGTATTATTTATTATAAAGAAAAGTTAATTATTAAATAATTAAATCGCTTAATAGTTTTAACACTCTTTAAAGACTCACTTAGAAAATTGAAATTTCTAAAAAAGTTTTAGCTCAATAGTAATGATTTATAGGCTAATCTAAATAAATCAATATATTTACTAAGCACAATGTGGACCATTAGCCAAATGTCTGACTAGATGCGGTAGTAATGGGTTCTAGTCACTATTAAAGCAATGTGTAATTTTTATAATGAATTTATTTTCCTAAGCCCAGAAGAAGCATATCTTATAATCGACTAGAATTTAGGTTGAGTTTTCTCTGGGGTCTATGATGCGGGAGTTTAATACAGGCAAAAAAATACTCACGAATTATTAACTAACAAAATGCTAGCATCTACAAAGTTACTGACAACGCCAAATGATATCTTGATAAGTGATTCTTTAGATAGCAACTGTAGAACCGTATTTCTTAACATTTTCAGCTTTTCTTCTGTCATCCACGAAGGTCTTTGGGGTGAAAGTGACCGGTCTCTATTTTCTTCAGATTAGATTCAGTGTAAGAAATATCAGAGTACAGTGTTTCGTAATCAACGTCGGGTGAGATTTTGAGATCGTCATCATAGCCCTGTTTAAAAAAATAAGATTTTGCTGTTGGTTGCGAAAAAATAACATACAATAGGCTCGTTGTAAATTAGGTTAAAAATTATTTAAGAATTCAAATAAAAAAACTAATATGCTGCAATCTTTGAACTATTTTATTAGCAAATTAGATAAGAATGTATCTAAATAGTTTTTTAAGAGAGATACGCATAGGTGAATCTTATAAAATTATTATTTGAATAGGAACTATTTTATTATATAATATTTCAAAAAAATGTTAAGCTTAAAAATCTGTTTAGTTAATTTAATCACTATTGAATCAAATCCATATAGAATATTCTAGTTTTAAGTTAAGCAAAGCGGAGTGTTTTGCCACTTGACGAGTTTAACTACTGACGGAAATTGGATAACAGACTAAAATATCACTAAAGTCTGTATCTTCTCCGTGTCCTGCAAAAAAGGTACGTAATCTACCTGTGAAGCAAACATCAACGGCGGTATTTCTTTAAACAGTTCGCTCGAAGGAGTGCGTGTCGCATATCTGACGATGGAGAGCGGAGAGTGCGCCGCGTCCGTCCGGCGCGTACTCGGAGAGGCTCACATTGTGTTGGCAGAAGGCTGTGGTGCTGTTCATGTTAATGTCTCGGAGAAGGCGCACCAGCTGGCGGAGAGAGAGTGGAGGAGTGGCGGAGATTAGTCTATGTCACTTTTAAATTAATGTTGACTGGTTTAAATAACGAAATTAGCTTGTTACTGAAGAATATTGTAAAATATGTGAAAGAAAACAAGTCCTCTTTTTTTAGGATATTTATAAATTTATATAATAGCAGATCTTAAAGCAAAGTGAATCTTTTTTATTTTCGATAACATCAATTAGAAATTATTAAAGTTAAGTTGAAAATGCTTCTGAATTCATGCTTTTTTAAGTAATTAATTCATTGCGATATAAAAATATATTTTATTTTAACATTTTAAAAGTGTTATTCACTAGAGATTCATTCCCAAGGATACTAAGAACATAAATAAGTTGTAACAAGCGTAGAACAATTTTGACGGAGCTGGATATAGAACGTATGGGTTAACGGTCAGAGCGCTCGATTACGATTTCAAGAGGCACCGGTTCCATTCCACTACGGTAAAATTTTCTTATACGTTTTCTAAATATATATTTTTAAATAATAATAATGTATAAAAAATGCAAGTGCAAGCGAACTAACGTGTATCTTATCTAAATTTGTAAGAACATCTTCAGCTATATCAAATCCTTTTTCCAGGATGTCAAAGAAGTTAGTCGCCTTCGGTCCATTGTACAGCATCCTCAGCTCCTTCCACCAGTTCTCTCCCGAAAGAAAACTCAGCAGAATGTCATAGTGCTTCAAATTATTTTGTAAATATTTCAAGTATATCGGTATTCCTAGTTCGAAGGAATATTTGAGTGAAGTTCTTAAACTGTTTAGTAGTTCTTGTCTGAAAATATAAATATATATCGAGTAAAGTAAAATATGCAAATAGTTATGATAGAGAAATGTTGCTGAAGGTAAAATATACAGTAATTGTGGATTTGATCCCAACTAATATAAATGTTTATGGATGTACCATTTTTATATGTTGTATTTCATACGATAGACAAATTACGGCGTAAGGTTCTATTATAATGTATAAATGTTTAAAAAACAAGTTAGTGTAAATACAAAATAAACACCTCTTTCTATAGAGATGCTGATAAACAAAAATAAGATGTAATAAGCGGATAAGAATTTCAACGTTCCTGGATAGAACGCATGGTTTAGTGAATAAAGCTCTTGGACCAAGAGGCACGAGTTCGTTATTTTACATACTAATCCTAACTTACCTTTCATTAAAGAATGTATAAATATCAGTTACATTATCACTTTCATTGTTGTATTTATTAATTAAGCTTTCTAAATTAATTTTAGCTTCATCGTAATCGTCATCTAATACGTGCTGTACTGTACTATAGAATTTTTCATACGACTTCGCACAAATTTGAATCTTTACTCTTTCCATTTCACTTAAAATATCTTTCGAATTATCTTTCGCCTTCGACAGTTCACACATATCTTTCATGGCGTCCACCATTTTAAATTCTTTATTATTTGTAAACAAAACGTTGGTTATTACATCGAAATGAAATGCTAAAGCTTCAGCAGCTCTCCTTTTAAATATTTTTTGAATTATTACTAACTCTTCTTCTATTTTCTTTGAGTTTTCTCCTTCATCGGATATTTTGAAATTATCCAATTCTGTGACCAATTTGTTAATAATTGCAATAACCCTTGTTAAATAAATGGAAGCTGCAATGTGCTTCTTATTTCCTTCACTGAATAATTGATAAGACTTATCAGTGCCTTTAATTTCGTAAGAGAGAAGAGTATCTATTGAAGTTTCTAATTTGTCTTGTAAAGTTTGTAAGTTAATATTTTGTGTTTTTGACTCATTCTTTTTCCTTACATCGTCTAATAATGAGATCAGCTCCTTAGTTTGGGTGTAAGTGTTGCTATAAGTACTTGATAGATTGCCTACTTCTAATGTAAAGAAGAGGTATTGCTAAAATAAAAAATATATTGCTTAAAATAATTTGATATATGAATAATTCCTTAATAATAAATAAATAATATTAACGATCTAGCGTTTGGATTTGAATTAACCCATTCAAATCCATCTTGAATATTATTTATTTATTTATAATTAAATTATAATAATAACATATTATAATATATATACAAGTTTCTTAAGTCTTACTGAGTCCAAAGATAGCTCTTAATGCGATAATGCGTCTTAGAACATACTGTTTGTACAGTTCTTTTCATGTTCTTATAGTCTGCTCATAGACAAAAAGAGTGAAAAACTTAGGGATTTGTCACTCACTTTCACTTTCAATAATATTAAGAAGTGAAATATTTTGTTCAATAATTTACTAATTTTACTTTAACTAAGTTTATATTTACTAGGTTATATACATACTGGTTTAGTAAAAACATCAATTAAGGTATTATCTCCCCTCGGCATCGATATCCAGTGTAATAAAGAGGGACAGATGAAAGGCTGCACGAGGCGCAATGCCGCACTGTCTATCGAACTGTCGGGCCCCGGGTTCAAAGCTAGCAATAGTTCCTCGCAGTCCCAGAATTGAGTGCGAGATGCGCGACGTATCTGTGCAAAATAAATTATATTTCTATTAAGAAATAATTAATTCTTTTAAGCTTCGCTTTTCCCGCTTAGTGGAGTAGTCAAAAAGAACCTAGTGATGAGATACTCCGTTCTCCACTTTTCACCCGAATTCATGACGTCACCAAGACATTGCGTGTTGAGTGGCTCAACACCGTGCTTTGCCTTACCAAAGCGGAGAAATGTGAATAATTTAAATATAATAATTTCCTGAGTGGGAACCAAACGCACAACTGCGCTACGATAGTGCTTTTTTAAATTACTTATTCAATTTCCTTTATTTATATCTACAGAAATGTATAATTTTTATTGTTTATATTATGTCAGTAATTCCTTATACTACAGAATACACTACAAACAAACATACAGAATGGATCAAAATCTTTTTTCTTAAGAAAAAAGATGTTTAGTTACCAGGTGGTCTGGTGGAACTGTAACATGTTGCTGTTTTGGGTTCAAATTGCCGTCCTATTTATTTAGTCAGTTCACAAAACAAAAGATAGAATGGGTCTTGAATTACTACTTTTTTGTTTTCCTTTACCTGCATCATATATGCACACAATAAGTTATTACCTGATTGAGGAATCCGAGGTCAAAATAAGAGTGTACGAGTACACCGACGAAGTCTGGCAACTTGTCAAACAACGTGAACAGACCAGTGTTTCTCGTGAATCCCAACAATTGAAGAAACGTCGCGTTTTGCTCTAAAATAAAAGAAAAAAACATTTGAAATAGCATTTTTTTAATATTTATTTCTTATTTAATAGTTTCAACGTTTTCAAGGCACAATTGACATTGACAGTAGTACAAAATGACTTTAAAGGAACTAAAACAAAGAGCTTAGCTAACTCAGCTCTCTCATTCTAAATTCCAGACCAGAGGCCATGTGCAGCGTTGAGTTCCACTAAATACACAATGTAACGACGACGACGGAATGTTGGCACTAGGTTCTTTTTGACTACACTGCTATGCAAGAAAAAGTATGAAGCTGTAAAAAATCATACCATTGCTCTCTTTAAAGTAGGTAAGCAGGTCTTGGGTGATATTCCCTCCTACCACCGCTATATACTCCAACGTGTACTTCCAGGCAGCTCTCCGTACTCTCTGACAATCCTCTGAGCAGTTCAGGTAGCGTTTCCACAGGATGTGCAGAGGAAGTGAGTCCAGGTTAGTGGTGTTTATTGAGTTTAGTATTGTGTCCAGCTTCGTGAAGAAGTTTCTGTAAGATTTTTTAAATTATATTTTATATTATATGGCGTTTTAAATATTAATATTTTTATTAAAGAAGAGGAATTGAGCATTTTTTTGTATTAGTAAGAATGATATAAAGGTGTGATTTCAAATTATATACGATAGCGCTCAGGGCATCTTATTATTTAAATATTTTGAGGCCTTCAGCAGGCCAGGTGCAGTGAGACAGCGAATGAATGTACACGGTTTGATTGTGGTTGTGGGTTCGTAACCACTTGGGGGAAGCCAGTAGGAATGGATTATTTTAACACTAACTTCTCTCTGGTAACCCTGCGATACCCGGAAAATATAATAAAAAAAAAACATTTGAATAGCTTTTTATTTAAGTTTAATTAATCTGTAATTATATTACCTGAAAGTATTATCCCCTGTAGTACTATTAAAAACGCCTACAACATGTTTTATCGCAGATATAAAAGACGTTTCCTCGTCCTCGTCGAAGGCTATTTGTAAGATTTCGTTAATTTCGTCTAAATCTTGTAAAGACGAGTCTAATGTTGAAGAGAATTCCAGAAACAAGTTTTCTGGATATTTCGTTGTATTCCATGCTTGGGTTTTCTGAGATAAAAGAAAATCGATCAAATATTTTAAAGGGGCGAAATTTAAACTAAATAGGGCGAATTTTAAACTAAATAGGGTCGCTACTTTTATATATAATTATGTTTTCGAGTGGCTATCGTACCCACAACTATCATGCTTATAGTCAGATGCGGACCAACTGTGCCACGATTTGTGTTTAGGTAGTATTCATTTATTATTGAAAACTTTGACTATATTTATTATTAAACATATTTAAAAAACCTATAAAACTTAAGTATATCAGGATTTGAACCTGTACCTCCTCTTGGAATCAAATTTATCTTTATAATATACCTCTATAATTTATCTTTATAATATATAATTTACCTCTTGGAATCAAATTTAGCATTTAACTGTTCAAGCGCTCTGACCGCTAAGCCATCCGTTCTATATCTGGCTAGGTTAATATTCTTATACGCTTATTACAAATTATTTTTATTTTTACCCTTATTACAACTTAATTTTGTTGCGAGTTTAAATTTTTATACGTTTTCTAATAATGTTTATTAATTAGCTAAGTGCGTGCGACACTTTACAAATGTTAATATATATAATGTATGTATATAAATGGCTATTCTTTTTTACAAAAAAAACTACGCTATCACGATAATACAGAGTAGTTGTTTTTTGTGTTCCTTTTAAAGCATGTAACATGGTTGCGGGTTCTAATTCCAACTGGGGGAAAATTATCATTCTTTGTTTTTTTCCTGGTCTCTTGACCAAGTCATCACCGAATAAAAAAATATAAAAAAAAGATAAAAGACAATTTTTTTTTCTGTATATTAATACTTACAAACATATCAGCGTTTCTATCAGCCAAGTATTTCTGCCACTCTTCCGTAAAGTCAGTATCGAAGCACAGTAGCGTCTCTAGCGACACTAACGCGGTGCGCGCTTCACTGCTCAGTGGCAACGGAGATCCGGTCAGGCTGGTGGAGGCGCAGGGCCAGGGTTCAGGGGCGTTTAGCAGTGAAATTATTGGTGTTACCTGTTATTTGGAAACAATTTCTAATTAAATATACTGAAGTATATGAGTATTGAGTTTCTTAAACTATTGGGTGTGAAATGTTGTAAAAAATTTAAACTAAGGTACTTGCTCGTACTTATATTTTGTAAGGTGATCTTTAGAATATGCAATATATCTTTAAGATATTATTATATTTTTGTGCCATAATGTTACACTTTTAATGTTAAAATTCTGAAATAAAATTTATATTATTTAATTTTTAATAAAGTAATTTTCATACAATAAATTGTGTATACTTTGGTTTTCGAAAATTCATTTTAGGAGACCGACCGATATACCGAAAACTTTACAGTAGTCCAAGGTAATCCAAATCCATAATACAAAGTTTATATAACCCTATATATATATTTTTTTTACTGCATTTTACTGCATATGATCTTTATACTTTTTACTGCATAGAATAGTAGGCTGAGAGAGCCTAGTGTCAACATAAACCACTCCAATTTCCGCCCGAATCAGAGACAATGCAGGTTGAAGTTACTAGAACCAGCGTAGAAATTATAATTTATCAATTAGGAAAATAATTTTAACATAATCATTGGCCCGGATGGGAATCGAATCCACAACCATCTCGTTTACAGTCAGGCGCTATTACACTGCACCACGATGACCTCATACTGGACCTATAAACCAACCTCATTAATATTTTCCTTTATAAACTTACATCCGTGTCATCTCTCTGTATAATATCAGCAAACTCATTAACCAAACGTGGAAAGTTAGGCAATATGTTCTGCAGAGCGAGCGCAGTTACGTCCGGTACGTTTGTAGAGACGCTCTCGTTCCGCGCTATCTCTAGATAGAAAATATAAGACTATATTATGGGCAAAGTATTCATTACTTTAAACTTTTTAAAGTTTTATTTACACACAAAAGATCAGAAAAATAATTTATGAAAACGTGCCTCTCGGAAACCGTCCAAGCACTCTGGCCTCTAAGCCATGCGGTCTATATCCGGCTGCGTCGAAATTTATATACCTACGCTTATTACAAACATTTTATTTAACATCTCTGTAGATAGACTTTTACAAATAGCTGCTCCTCAAACATTATTTCTTCGAACAATCATTTGGCGACAGAAAATTTTATAAATAATGAAATTAATTAATTAATTAAAAAATTAAAGGAAGTTTCAGAAGCAGTCAATTGACCTATTTCCAAATTATTAATTCCTATCAATATATTACGTGCAGGGCGACGGAGTTTTTAATTTATATTTTATTACTTTTTTTTCAGCCTCGCCGTTTTCTTTTGAAAGGGCCCTCCTCATACGCTTAATTTAGACCGTGGAAATAGTTGTATTTTAATTATATGCATTCTTTAGAGTAGAAAAGAACCTGTCAGTCTATCTGTATGTGATAAATAGATAGACTAGTTAAAACTATGATGGCTTTAAAGAAATACAAAATATCAAACAAAAAACAATTCGAACTCCATACCCGCAGTAAGGCGTATCAAGTCGTCAGCTACTCGCAAGGGCCCCGTAGCGACCGCAACGCTGTACTTGAGCCGCAGCCACGCCTCGCCTTCAAGACCGAACACGCCTCGGTCCAGCAGGTCCAGGAAACGCAGACCTAGTTTTATGCTGAGGAGAATACGGTTTTGTTATTGTTATTTCATTATATGTCCTTGCAAAAATTAAAAGGCGTTTTTAATAAAATATGCCTAGTTTTATTAGCGCAGTGGGACTGCGTGTGACTGTAAACGAAAATGCTTGTGGGTTCAATTCTTTAGGGGGATTGTTTAAATTTATATATTTTAATATCTCCACTCTGGTACTAACTAACTAATCACACACTTAGGCCAAAAATATTTTATAGAATAGAAACGTATATAAATTTGAATGTACCAGGGTTCGAAGCCACGCATCTTAGAAGCTTTTAAACGTTTAGGAAAGGAATGTTAGAGGTATACTCCGTTTTCCACTTTTCGCCTGAAGCAAAGACATTGCGACTTGCGTGTTGAGTGGTGGAACTCCATTTTTTTTTTATATTCAAACTCAAAGTAAAATTTACCTGATATGCATCAGTCTATTCAGATTCCTAACATTGAACCAGTAGTCCGCCGCCTGTTGCACCATCAGCACCACTTTCTTCTGCACTTTTTCGTCCATTCCGAAGGTTTTGTACTCAAATACATATGTATAATCATTGTATACTTTTTCATATAGAGTATTCAATCCTTTTATCATTTTCGTCCAGTTTATTCCGTCTAGAACACTGTGAGTTGTGTTTTTTATTCTTCTTATCTAGAAGTAAATAAGTATTTTTTTCCTAATAAAAGTGATCAGGATTTTATTTTGCAAATTATTAGATTTGCAGATATCGTAAAATAACGAAACGATGTCCTATTAAATATGTATGAAGAGTACTATTGTATAAAATAACTTATATTTGTCATATGCGTAAGGTCATATCTTGTCATATGCGTAAGGTATTTGGCAAGATTACTACAGAATGCGAAGACTTTGGATTCAACCCTTAATATATATATATATATATATATATATATATATATATATATATATAAAGTATAAAACGTTTTCCAACACTTATCTCATACCAGCACCATGATTATTTTTTTAAGAGGACATAGACTGAAGAACGTATTTCATAATTTGCAAAGTATAATAGCATGAACAGTATCTAATTTAACAAGCTTTTTAGTAGCTACACTTCTATCTATCAACCAATATATGATACGAACTTTAATAAGAAACTTGTACAAGAGGAAGATTGTCGTTTTGCTTGAAAATTTTCACACGCGTCACTATCCGATAACGTTACAATTTTTTCATAGCTCCAACTATAACCACTTACCAGACCAGGAACACCAAGAACATCATTTAAAACGTGCTCTTTTACTTTAATTTTTAAACTTATTGGGTATTTTATAATACCTACCGCTATTCCAATAATTGAATCTCTTTCAAGTCCTTTGTTGATGGCCACTGTGATATTACAAAGTGTTGCTGCAAGGTTTTCAGTATCGTCATTTTTGGGGAAATTGAGGTAATTTGAAGCTGTTTCCGCACCATGACATAACATGTCTTGACATGATGTTGATAGCGCTTTATAACTCTGAAAGCAGTACAAGATATGCAAGATGCAGTACTTTGAATTAGTCAAGATAAGAAAGATTTCCAGTTGGTAAGTAGCTAGTTTAGTGGGAAAATTTGGTAATAATCAAACTACATAAGGAAATATAATAAAATACAGAACTTGCAATTTCTAAAATATTACATCGATTCGCTCCATCCATCACATTTGGTTTAAGGCAAAAATAATAGAGCTGTCTTATTAGTACACACACTCCCAGGTGGGTAGGTGTAGTATTAGATACCTAAGATCTTAGTTGGCATAAATCTAGCATCATCTTTTTCTTCATTTTTCTTTTTAATTTTTCCAGTTTCTCACTTTTCTTTTCAGAAAGAAACTAGTGTCAACATACTCTGTTCTCCACTTTCAGCCCGAATTAGAGACAGATCTCAATGCCACGCTTTGTCTTGTTCAACAGAACGGAGATATGAAAATAATTAAATTATGATTCCACCGAGTGAGACTCGAATCCACAACCAATCGTATACACTCTTGTTCCACTGCGCCACGATAGCTACTTTTAAATGTTAAATAAAAAGTTATCATTCTCACCTTCTGTTCATCTTTAGCTGTGTTTAAAAGCGTCATAATAACAAAAGGATAGAGTTCCTTTGCATTCTTTTGTAAGTCTTTAGGCGCAGTTTGAAGTTGGTCGTTTATAGCATCTATCATTATGTGTATGTTTTTTAATGTCGCAGATATTTTGTATTCAAGTAGAGGGTTCTGTGAGACCACTTCTTTGGCTAAAGCCCCGTGCACTGTTATACTGGAAAGGATTTTTTTATAATCATTTTTAAAGAATTATTTAAATACTTAGAACACGGAAAATTTTAAAAAATAAGTATTTAAAGCATTATTACTTTTGTTTAAAAACAGGAAAAAGTATGTTTCTTGTCGCTTTCTTACCTTTATCCTGCATCATATACATAGGAGGTGAGAAATTAGTGTGATGAAACTCATAAAGACATTGTCATAAGTGGCGGAACTCAAAGTTGCGTTTTGTTTTACTACAGGACGAGGATAAAAAAACTTAAATATAACTATATAACCATGTGGGGATGAGCCAATAACATTTTTGTTTACAGCCGATGCCAAACGCTACGGTCCCTGCATACTTCTTTCGCTTCGTCCACTATCATCAACTTCTTTATACCTCCCTCCGGGGTGGACAAGTGGAAGACGGAGCTAATATATTTTAATAATTTATATTATAATCCTTTTTTTACATGTATTTTACTGATTTATGTCCTTATATATTTTGTATGGTAGACAGAGAGGACTAAACGTGTGTTCTTGCCCAACAGTGCGCTTTATCTTACAAAAAATCGCAGCTACTGGCACTACACAATTACTCCGCGTAGCATACTTTTATACTTATATAATACATTAATCTTAAAAGAAACTTACAGCATATGTTTACCCAAGTAAGATTTCTTTCTAAAGAGTTCCAATAATTTCAAATCTTGGGGTGTTTTCAAAACGTTCGTCCAATCGACTACTGTTTGTTCCTCTAGCTCCAATTTCTTTATGTTTTTAGTAAAATTGTTTAAAATTTGGAAATCTTTATCTATACTATACAATTGTCCGCTTATATCTTTACCTAGTGTTTTTAAAATAAATAAAGATGCCATAGTGTTTATCTGTAAATAAATGATATTTATTGGGCCGAGTAAAAACGTATATTTAGAATTAATTATTGGGCACTTCAGCTTCAGCATCACACTTTTCCCCGCAGGATAGTCATAAATAAAAAATGATTCATAAATAAAAAAGTTACAATTAAAATTTTGTTCGACAAAATAGCTATAAAATATGAAATTAAATGTTTTATTAAGTTGGCTGAAACTTTATCAATTTACTGTATAAATATTGTCTTGAAATCATAATTTGACAAAATTATGAATTTAATTAAGGCTTAAGTGAGAATAAAGAAAAAAAAACGCTAGTTTACATTATACTTAGTCTTGCCATAAATATTGTTACAAGGAAAAATATTGTTTTTTATTGTACGTAACATTTATTACCAATACATTATTATAAAACTATTCAACCTATATAAAGCGTATTCGAAGTGGTCTCCATTGGCTGCAGTACAGTCTTTTAGCCAGTTATCAATAGCAGCCAACATTATTTCTGTGGGAAAATTCTTTACAGCCAATCGTGATTCGTATCGATATCGTATGGATCGCTTTAGGGACTCCAAATTATCATGGCATTTCGAGCAAGCCTTACTCTCTACAACGGCCATAAATCATAATCCAATGGATTAAGATCAAGACTAGATGACGGCCAGTCTTCAGCTCTGACGAAGTCTGAAAGGTTAGCTTCTAACCAAGATTGGGTGGATCGATCTTTATGATCCAGCGCTGAGTATTGCTAAAAATATCATTCTTGGAAATTGGTCATGGTGTTCATAAGAGGCTTAACTATCTTCTCAAAAATAATATCTTGATACACTTGTGCCGATGTTTTGATACCTTTATTCACAAAAATATGGCTCAGTTAATACTTCATAGCTAACCCCCCCATCAAACCATCACTGAACTCGGATAAAGCACACGTTGTATTCTGTTGACTACTTGGGAAGCTTCTTTAGAGATTTCAGCAAAAATACGGTAATTTTGCTTGTTAAAATAATGCTCAATTGTAAAAAAATTCTTGTGAACTTGTTTCTTCCCTTGTGTACCGCTTAAGTAGTTGTTTTGATTTTACCAGCCAATTCTTTTTTAAACTGTCAGTTAAAAAACTACCAATGCGTCTCATATAGGCTGCAAGTATAGGTATAGGTATAGGTCATCATTTAAAAGTACGTGTCATGGTTCTAGGTGCTATCTTCATGTTCATTGGTAAAATCTTTTACTTTCGGACAGGATTACTTTGAATTCTTTTCCTCACTGTATTCTGTAGAGATTTTCTTCTGCCACAAACAAAGGAGGTTTCATGGTACCTTTCAATAGCCCAGTACACAGACTTTTGACTACTATACGTACTTTACGTAATGCAATCACAGCGATTCGGTTCTCTTTATCACCCCATTCCATTTTAATATAACAGAGTCCAAATTTAAAGGTAACATTTTAATATAATAGTTTATTTTTAACTATAACAGTATTTTTATGGCCAGACATAGTGAATTTACGCCGCTACATCTTATCAGTTATAACATTTAATACTTACACTATTTTTTACGTCGAAAATACCAAATGACGAAATAAAATCATTTATATAGTTTTTCCAACCGTCAGTGCACAGTTGGGCATTTAACTCTATCGCATCTTCCCTTGATATTGAGAAGAAGTTCTTCAAACGGTTTGTATCGCAAAATACCTCGCCAGGATTGTTTATTTTAGATGTTAAAACCTGCAATTAGTAAATTATTACACATATGCTTTATATAAAATATTAGTGTCGGTAATAATTGAACGTATAAATATAATGAATATGATATTCAAGAACTTGTGGGTTTACATCTTGGTGTGTTGAAAACTATTGTAATGTAAAATATTAAAAACTATGGAGCTTCATAATACGATGAGCGCTTTTTTAATGATATATCAATAGATTTTAAATGTTTTATTCAGAATACGATTTGGCCTTATTTTACTACAATATACGTAACTTGTAGGTTCGTCACACGTATTGAATGTTCAATAATATTTTATTTTAAATAAATAAAATTATATACCAAAGAAATTATAAATAATTATTTAAAGTAATATTAGTTTTTGATACTAAATTAACTTTCATTTTCTTTAAACAATATTAACTTTCACTAATCTCGATAGAAACTCGAAAAAATACTTAAAGCTTACTAGTGTTCTTTCCGCATCAGTCAAAGCTTGCAAACCCCTTTCAATAATATCCGGTTTCAAGTTCAAGAACACTTTAACTCCCTTGGGGTTTCTCAGGGACACGTTGTAGGCCAACTGCTCTAAGTGCATGTTGATGTCGATCACGTTGTCGGCACTTTCTATCAATTTACCCAGAAGTGTAGAATAGAAAACAATGTCACTTTTATATTCCTTTGGTAGCAATTTCAATATGAAGCTTGTTATACGTGATAAGCTAAAAGAGATCAAATAATAATATGAACCGAGGTGAAAATTCAAACCATTAATAATTTTTACTCTGACTGTAAGAGCCCACTCTGGGGTGTGATTTTTTTTTTTAATTTAGATTTAAATTTATATTATAATTAAAAAATATATTTATTTCTCCGATCTAGAACCGAATACAAAGTGCGGCTTTAAGTGACGCCACTCTACGCGCAATGTTTCGATATGCGCAATGTGGAGGTTCTCTCTGACTTCTCTGCTTTTCGGCAAAGAGCGTGAAGCCGGTACATGTGAATACTATCTCGAAGTTATAAACGTGATAGTTGTCAGTTCGATTCCCATTAAGAGGACATAAAGATAATTTTTTCAATTTATTCAATATAATAAATAAAAATAAAACTCACATATTAAAGATATCAACGGACGCTTCATTTGTTCCCAATTCTGAAATAGCTTCAGCAATATTACTGAAAATTAAGGATACTCTTCTCAATTTCGCACTCGTTTCTAAACCAGTATCAGAAGAAACGACTGTATTCTCATGGTCGAAATTTTCTAAATTTTTTGTGAATATTTTATGTAAGTACTGGAAACCTGTGACAGCAGTGTCTAGAAATTCTCTTAGAGATTTATATGATTCGGTTTCACGAAATGTTGGTTGTAATAAGTCCATTACTTTGGTTATCCTGTAAAGAGTGATATTTTGCTGGTATAAAATTATTTTCTCATATGATTTTCTTAATAATATTAATATACTATCCATATATTATTGATTCTGATAAATTTTATAATAAACGTAAAAAGAGAAGCAATACCGGAGAAGTGAATGACTCTTTTGTTCAGTTTACATATTAGAAATGTTTAGAGTTATTTAGTTCTGAATTATTTACTTGGAAAAAAATGTCTTATTAAAATCTTAGGAAAATAGAATTTAATAATTAGGTAAAGGCTTTTATATACTTATATTTATTAAATAAACAGAATGAAAAACGTACATAGTTAAATTAACGTAGCTAAATTCCGGATCTCTGCCCTTAAAGAGCACAGTCAGTTCGGGCGGCAAGAAGCTCTCCAGCGACATCATGTTCAGCACAGCATCCAGCATGTGACCGATCTTCACAATCCTTTCATCACCAGACAACTTTGAATACATTTCACCCGCCTACAAAGCGTAAAAAGAGATATTTTCATTTTGTTATTCACATATTTTTTTTTTTGGTTTTTTCTTGGATGAGACGAGAGAAGTATTGATTTTTTTTTGGAGAAAATAATTTTACTTTATATGTATGTATGCATTAAAGCCTCTCCGCCTACTTTATATGCCCTCCCTTGTAGTAGTCAGGACTTTATCAAAAGAGACAAGTTTCAGTATATCAGATATTCATAGAAACGTTAAATACCCAGGTTTTTTGTAACGATTATAGGTGGTACTTACTGTGCCCGCAACTTTGTCCACGTAGAATTCTAAAATAAAAGTCGCCTAAATTACTCCTTATTACATCAGTGCCCTGTATACATACATACATATGTATTTAGTAAAAAACGGTTATTTTTATATTACAACAGACACTCCAATTTCATTTATTTGTATAGATATATTAGTATATATAAATATTACGAACAAATAGTGAAAATTGTAAATACTTGTGCCTTATTGTTTTAAAATATATAACAAAGAAATGCCATCAAACCATACCATAGTTACATATTTTCCCAAGTCCACTTGCAGTAATAAATCTTTGACTAGATTTTGAATTGTTTTGGTTTCGACTGCACATAGTTTGGAGACGAAAATACTTAAATGCTCCGGATTGGTTACTTTTATAGACTTCTTTATTGAATCGACGCTACATTTATCTATGTTTCCTTGCATAATCTAAAAAATATAATATGTCAAATATTTTTAGAAAACGTATAATAATTTGAAGGCAGCGGGATTTGAAACCGCGCCTCTTGGAAACCGTACAACCTAAGCCATGCGTTCTTCATCCGGCTGCGTAAAAAATCTTATACGCTTATTACAACTTATTTTTATCGTTAGCATCTCCGAGATTTTTACAAATTTCTTTTAGACAATGAGTATTCTACGAACAATAGCTTGGCAAGAGAGAAAGCTATTTCTTAGTAAATATTTTTTTACATTTTAAGGTGTTATTCACACACAATTTGCTAACAACAAAAATAAGTTGTAATAAGCGTATAAGAAAACATATATAGAAAACGTATAAAAATTTGAACCCAAATCCCGCTGCGTTCAAATTTTTATACGTTTTCTAAATATGAATTTTTCAATTTCCTAAGTGCGCGAATAACACTTTAAAAAATGTTAAAAAAGCTTGTATAAAAAGGCCTATTTAGAAAACTGACCACTAAGCTATGCGTTTTGCATGGCTCAGAGCGCTTGAACGGTTTTCAAGAGGCGCGGGTTCGAATCCCGCTGGGTTCAAATTTTTATACGTTTTCTAAATATGTCTTTTTCAATTTCCTTAGTGTGGGAATAAGGCTTTAAAAAATGTAAAAAAAAAGCGTATATGAATTTCAATTAGGCGCGGGTTCAACACCCGCTGCGTTAAAAATTTTATACGTTTTCTAAAAATGTTTTTCATTTTCTTATGTATGTGAATAAGTCCTTAAAGTGTTAAAAATATTTAATGTATTATTTTAATTATAAAGGTGATGTAAGAAAGATAACACAGTATCAACGATACTGGAGGAAGGACACGTAAAACGTCGACGCTGCTGTCCATTTGCCGCTGGTTGGCCCTTAGGTACATTTTACGACACCCTCGAGACGATATTGGGTATTGCTATTCTTGAGCCGACAACTACATTGGGCATTTCTTATAAATTAAATGAATAAATAAATTTCTTACCCCTTCAAAACCAACATCGGCTCCCATGACGCTGTTAGAGACATCCCCAGGTATATGCAATTCCGTCGTCAAAAATCGTTTTACTTTTGTTGGGTTTTTAAATATATCACTCACGCGCAGACCGTTTTCTGAAAAAACAAGTGTGTTTCGAAAACATAGTCGTGTATGTAAGCTTCAAGTGCTAAACATTTGTAATGTACTATTTTTTTATATAGTGACGTAGGCGGAGAGAACCTAGTGTTAAGACCCTCTGTGTGTGTACACTTCCATGTTTATTTAAAATAATGTGTGTTTAAAATAAGTAGGTTGGTGAAACACAACGCTGTACATTGCTTACACACTAATATGTCTGAATGAATAGTTATTTCATGTACAATGTGCACCTTAAAACATAATGTTTAATTTTTTTTTGGTTCACACTTTTTCCCACATAGTCAGAGAGACAGAAATACTGGGCGTTATTGCGTACTCCACACCGCGCCTGAATTCGAGACATTGCGTGTTGAGTGGCGATTCAAAGCCGCGCTTCTTGTTCACCAGAGCGGAGAAATATTTTTTTAATTGATTTATTTATTTTGTAAAGGTTCATCAGTAGTTGTTCCAATAATACTCTTAAATTTAACATGCAATTCAGTTCGGAGACAATTGTACAACTGTATTAAGGCAAACACAGCTTGCCCGTTATACAAGTGCTCTTAATGCTAATTCTTAAAAGCTAACAATAACATAGTTGGATCAAAGTGCAGTTACATTTTATATAGTTAATTGTTAATAGTAGCTACACTAAAGCGACATTGATTAGACTATTTGAGATTTACTAAGAATTTATTTTGAAATCCATTCATGGAATCATAAAATATGTCGGTAACCATACTATATTCGTTTAAAAGTATACGAGGAATCGTTGAATTAGCCAAGTGTAGTGTGAGAAAAGGTGAATGCAGTGATGAAATATTAGATACTGGACGACAACAAGTTTAAGCTATTTAAAATTTGAGGACAGTCAGTATAGTTGTTTAAAACTTTATAAATAAAACATATATCTAATAATATTCTACAAGTATTCAATGAAGTCATTTTAAAAAGGTTTTAATCTCGCGTTATACGAATTTAATTTCTAACCTTGCCAGCAGAAAATACTAGGTTGAAGACGTTCCAGCCTCAAAATATGTGATTGCCATACTTCAGTACCATATTCCAAAATTATTTTCACGAAACTATTATATATAAAATGATCTTAGTGCGTGGATTGCGAAAATTTGAACGAACTAACCATAACATTCTTAAAGCCTGATGAATGTGTCAACTATATGGCTTAAAGTTTCGTTAACATTAATCTATATCGAATGTTTGAATTAAATATTGAGTTAATCAAGAATATTTTTTTATTAAGATAATTAATTTTTAATTTAAAAAAACTATGCAAAATAGAAATGTTTTTAATTATAAGATATAGATATCCATCGTGGCGCACTGGGGAGCATCTGATAGTAGACGCGTTTAGTTTTAGGTTCGCTTCCCATTCGGCGGAATGATTATATTTCAATTAGTTTACATGAAAATTAAAGAAAAACATGTATCTGGAAAAAAGCCGATAAAAATGTAAGTCAACTAACTAGAAATATTAGTAAATAGTGGATTGTCAGCAACATCAGCAAGCGTGGCTAGTAGTTGCAGTCCGTGTGGCGCCGCCCTCGCCGCGCGAACTACACTGTCGTTGCTCAGGAGCGGCCATACCTGCCGCTGTATTGACGTCAACCTGGGTAGGAAATTAGAGTGTTTTGTTTTTAAGTAAACAATTAAAAGATTTATTTATAATTAGTTGAAAAAAAAATCAATTTTAGAAAACGTATGAAAATTTGAACGCAGCGGGACGGGAGCTGCACTTTTCGGAAACTGTCCAAGCGTTGATATAGCGTAATTATAATAACTTTCGTTAAAGTGGTAGTTTTTTTGTCTCTTAGATTTCCACATAACATGTATCAGATGATAATATTTATTTCACCTTCACATCTGTCAATCGCGGCAGGAAAATAGACCAACTTTCCAAACATTCTTCATTTACAAAGCTATTTATTATATACTATTATTTATATAGCTATAGATAAGGTAAAAACTAGGTTATCCGGCCCTGAGTTATACGGCTTCGCAACTATCTGGACTATCAACCCCGATTAATTAACTTTATACCTCCACGTCAAATCTATGCATGCACGGACATGTCTGAACTGAAAATAAAACCCATAAAACTACATTAATAAGTATCTGGTAGTTGCCAAATGGAATTCACAAATATTTCAAACAAATTAAAGTAGTATATACGATTAAGGTTGCAGCATTTTATTAATTTAAGAAAATATGTCATCTCCTTATGTTTTTTTAATAAATATAGATTTTTGTTTATAACTTTGATTATTTTTTTTTGTCTTTAATAACTGCCTTATTATGTAATATGTGCAAAAAACGATTTTCATCATAAATTCCATTATCTGGATTTTCGATAATCGAGTCGATTAATGAAATTTTCACTGTATTGCAATTGCAATCTAACATCGCAATGTATCGCAATCTTGTTTTGGTTAGATAACTCACAAAACAAGATTAGAGAAAAGCTGCCACTATGTAGAGTATGAACTCCTAACTGTAGTAGACAATAAGACTCTTCTTGTTGTCGACACGATGAAACTAACTACGATTCTAAGATACAAATAGCTATACCTAGATTTTTCATAAGTTGGTATTTCTTCGAAGTCGTCCATAAGCGAGCACTCATTGTTCACGTTGCATACAAACGATTGTAGGAAGTTCAACATGCCCGCGCTGGGCAACGCGCGAGCTGCAAACTGACCTGGTGTAATAAAAACAGATATTAATAAAAACAATAAAACTCTAACAAGAAATTCGAAATCGGGCGGAAATTGGGGAACGAAGTGTCTTAACACAAGGTTCAAGGTAAACCTTGAAACTCCCACATGGGAAACAGAGAGAAGCTGGAGATTGAGTATGTGTAAGTAACTAAAATTCTGCTAACAGTGGGGCATATGAAACAAATAAATAATTTAAAATATTATTTAATGATATACAATTAGTAAGCAATTTTAAATAATTGAATGAATATAGCGCTGTCACCGGAAGGCTCAGGAGAGCCGGTAAGAAACTTAACATATGTCAATTCCACACATTTTTATCATTTAAAGAGAATTTGATAGAATGTTTGGTTAGGTAGAGAGAGAAGGCGATTCTTTTAAAGGGAACCTTAGTGTCGGGTACACTTGTGTCGCAAGTCTCAGATACTGCCCAGAGCTCCTCTCTTAGCGACATGACGTTGACGATTATTTCTTCTCTGATAATATTAGACATACAAATCCACAAAATTTTATGGTAACAGATTTGAAGAAAGTTACCGTGAAATTATAAATGTGTACTCACATGTGGGATAGTCCTTATTGTTTATATTTATCCTAACTACGTACAGGCTGAGCATCACAAGCGTCGCCCACGCTATGCCAGCTAGTGTTATCTGTAACAAAATCATATAAGGATCTAACATAATCTTATAATAATAATAATCATATATCAATACAATAGATGATAGTCACAAGGTCATATACTTGTGGAATAGTCCGTCCTTTTATAAATATTTTTAGTCTTATTTTTCCGTTTTTTTCCAATTCAATTGTTAAAAGGCACTGTTAGGTTTTTGACAGGTAATGTAAAATGTAGATATAAAGTGTTTCATGTACCATAATAATTGTTACATAGTTATACCAAATGTCGATTAGTGTTGCAAGCCATAGTAGCGCAGTGGGCCGTCTTACTATAAGCGTTGTGGGTTTTTTGTGTTTTGTGCGATTGAAATTGAAAAATTTAGGAAATTGAAAAAGACATATTAAGAAGTCGTATAAAAATTTGAACGCAGCGGGATTTGAACCGGCGCCTTTTTCCTAAGAGTGCAAATAACACTTTAATAAATGTTAAAAATATTTAATAAATAGCATTCTCTCTTGCCCAACTATTGTTCGTAGAATAATATTTAGATAGCAGAATTTTGTAAAAATCTCTCTAAAGAGATGGTAACAACAAAAATAAGTAGTAATAAGCGTATAAGAACTTCGACGTAGCTGGATGTAGAACGCATGGCTTAGCGGTCAGAGCGCTTGAACGGTTTTCAAGAGGCGCGGGTTCAAATCCAGCTGCGTTCAAATTATACGTATATACGTTTTCTAAATATGTCCTTTTCAATTTTCTAAATGTGCTAATAACACTTTAAAAAATGTTCCACATGCATAAAAAATTGTTAATAATCATTGTTAGGCTTTTGACAGGTAATATAAAATGTATAGATAAGGCGTTAGAAAAATATTTTGAGAAAAAGTATAAATAATTGTACGCAGCGGGAGCCCGATCCCGAGCCTCTTGGAACCCCTCAAAGCACTCTGAGCACTAAGACATGCGTTCTACATCCGGCTGTGCCGAAATTCTTATAAGCTTATTTCAACTTATTTTTGTTGTTAGCATCTCTGTAGAGAGATTTTAATTAGTGTCAGATGTCTTCATTTACTTACTTACATTAATTGTTAGTAAGGTTATGAAAATATATAGGTACATCCGAAAAATGGTACATACATACCATACATACCAGAGTGTGTTAACCCACTCATTTGCTTATAAAGAAATTATTTTAATAAAAAGCAGGCACTCCACTTTCCACTTTTCGCCTGAATTCGAGACACAAACGAAAAACAATCAAATCGAAAAATAATTTAATTATAATTTATTTTAAAGTGTGACTTCATACCCACGATCACTGCATTTACAGTCAGGCGCTGCCATTGTGCCACAAAGATATGCTTAATATTTTAAACGCGATATTAAATAACCTATAGGTATATTTTATATGTTGTTATTGTTGTATTTAAAACGTGTATAAGATGCACAAAAATTATATATTTTTTATGTTAATACCAAGATTAATACAATAAATCATAACCTTTTTCTTATTAAGCTTTTGTAATTAATTGGGTAACACCCAATAATTTAATAACAAATGCTAAATATATATTAAATATGATAAAAAGACTGAGAGGTTAGTATACTTAAAATATAACGTATGTATGTATGTAATCTATATTTACTTATAACTCGCTCAGATTCATGTCATGACTCATCGTTCTCAAACAATAATAGAGTAAATTAATTCAATAATTCCACTAAAACCCAATGGAAACTCCAACCATATACATGAGGCTGACCTTTGACGTTGTTACAGAACTACATGCAATTTCGTCTGCCATTATTTCGTCTCACAATATCTCATCTACTGACACTACCCCACTGCGTCACCATGGTAAGAAAATATATACAATATTTTTTCGATGGAATCGTGTTGGTGTCAATTCATAGTACCTAGAAGTGATGTTTGACATTAAATAATATTGGTTTACATACCGGTTTCCTCTTGCGAATAAGGTAGTCTTTCCACAGCAGCAGGCGAAGCTGCCGGGCCCCCGCCATGCTGCCAAAATGTTATACGACACCATCACTGTAAACGATAAATTATATATATATATATATATATATATATATATATACATATGTCTTATTTGATTCAACATTTTTTATCTTTTGGTATTTTGAGATATAAGCAAAAGTTGTTGATATAAGCATAGGGCATTTAATTTTCAATAATGTTTTTTTCACAAATAGAAACCTTGCGTGTTTATTGTACATATTCTTTGAACTACTCCTAAGCATGTGAATAACACTATGAAAAATATTTTAAATAAAAAAAGTTCTAACAAATAGAAAACGTACAAATTTTGAACGCAGCGGGATTTGAACCCGCGCTTCCTGAAAATCGTCCAAGCGCTAATCCATGTGTTCTACATCCAGCTACGTCCAAATTCTTATCATAACTTATTTTTGTTGTTATCTCGTTTAAATAAAAAACATTTTTCAATTTCTGCCTGCTAAAAAAAATAAAATATTACAATATTTTGCTTAAGACATATTTATAAAACGTATAAAAATTTGCACGGTTTTCAAGAGGCGCGGGTTAAAATCCCGCTGCGTTAAAATTTTTATACGTTTTATAAATATGTATTTTTCAAATTCCTTAGTGTGGGAATAACACTTTAAAAAAATGTTCACAAAAAATATTTTGCTTAGCTGCTTCGGGTCCGTCGGTTCGAGATTATGTTAAGTAAAATTAATATTGAATACTTTCTTCCATTGTCGTTATCTAGTTAACATCAGTGTTGTAATCAAAATGATAAAATAACTACAATTTCTAAACGAGAATATTAAAAGTATATAAAGTAATGCATCTTCTTATAAATCAAATATTAAGACTCGCAGCTCATAAAACAAGTCACGGTCACGTGTTCCACTCCCGGAAATGGCAAAATGCGAACAGTATTCATTAAGAACGCTAGTTAGTTATTATTTAATACTTTGTTTGAAGGACTTTCTTCATGCGAAACGATGTCGTTTATTTACAGTATACATGCAAATATGACTTTGCGTTAAATGATTTTGTAAATCTCGACGATTGTAGCTTATGTCTTTGTTCATTTAGCTTAAATTAAAATATTATTTCTTTGAATCGACTGTTGCAAGGACTTTTATAACGAATGAACATAAAGCTACTAGCGGATCCGTTAAGGAACCGACAAGGAACTCCACAGTATTCTATACTATAATAAAACATTAAAAAAGACTTTCTGTACATTGCATATATTAACGAAAAATTAATTTAGGGACATGAACAAACAGTAATAGAATATGAATGTTTTTAAAGTTTTGGTCTGTTTGTTTGTGTTACAGGTGTTGTCGTAAGCACGCGCATATCTTTGGAACTACTAGACGAATTTGAATAAAACTTTTTTTAGTTATACAGGTTTTAATCTATGTTTTTATTAAAAATACTATGTTAAAAGCCTAAAAGTCCATGCAAACGGCATCTTAACAATAGTTTCTAATATAATGGATACAACCGCAGCATAATTTTGAAGTTAATCCCAGAAATTTGTATCTCCTAATTAATCTCGGACAGAGTTACCAGGTTCACTTATCGACATTTTTGTTAACAGTAATTTATGTTCTTTTCGTGACAAATCGATAATAGTTTGTGGACTTTCATTTGGGATCTTATATTCAGGACAATCGCCAATGGCAGGATGTCAACATATTGAAGTAGTCGTTGTAGTGTGAATTGTAATACTTTATTTTCCGCTTCATGCCCCTTACTCTATATGTTGCAGTTCAAATCCAGTAAAGAATTTGATTTAAACTTGAACAAATCTCGCTTCACGCTTTTTCCCTAGCGGGGTAGTCAGAGAGAACGGAACGCCAAACGATATGCTCCCTGCATACATCTTTCGCCTCGTCTACAGTCATCAACCTCTTCAAACACGCCCTTCGTGGGGTCATCATGTTTCTTTTTTTTGCTTTTGCTCGAGCGTATTGGTTTGGTGTATACAACGATACTTGGATGGATATGTCATTCGAGTTTTTAATATGCTTTTATGAGGGCAGTGGCACAGTTTCTGACTGACACTAGGAGGAATGACAATAAGCAATGTCTAGAATTCGGGGTGAGAGTGTAGAACGGAGACCTACTATGCGGGAAAAAGCGTGAAGCAGATTTTTTTATTAGTTATCTATATATAAAAATCATGCAAGAATGCCAAATTTCTACCAAGTTCGTCCTCGTGAGTTGCTTAAAATATTGCACGTCTGGATCTGATGACAAAATATTTTCAAATCATGATCCATATGTCCTTTCCAGTATTACCAGAATAATGTGAAAATAATTAAATAAAGCGTATTCCTTTTAGTTTGTTTTTTCAACCAACTTGTTATTTTATCAAAATGTCGACTAATTTCATATACTTCATGTATGTGTATAGTAAAAATATAATAAATCACCTAATAAGCCTTGAAATATCGATGACCTTATAATTGTTTTATTATCACAGGTGGTACAAGTCAATAGCATTCTAACATTTTAAAGATATTATAACACTTAATTATATTAATTTAAATTGATTGTACACACCAACTCTATCTCCATTTTTCAGTTTTTAGACCTACTTTACAGTTACACATAGACCCTGCCATACAGGAAAAAGAGTGCTGATCTGAAAATATAACATTATCTGTTGTACACCATTCGATGTTTAGTAAATACTTCTAAATACATCTAGGACTGTATACAATACTATTCATATTTATAGCATTATAATAATATGAGTAACTTTTGTTATTCCCACAACTATATGTTAAAATGTAAAAAGAAAATAATAGCAGTATGTATATATAAACTCTTCGTTGAATGACTGGTTGTTATTTAAAGATTTGACAGACTTATTTTATATTGAAATGTTGAAAATTGATTAATGACATCGACACCGAAATCGAAATATTTAAGAAAATATTTTTGCATTTTGGATGTTTCACCAATCATTGTCACAATATGTTGTAAATATAAATATTCAACAGTGGGATTTGAAATATCAAATGCAATCGAGTAGCAATACACACATTTTAACTTCACTATGCATATTCAAACATAACATACATGTGTTCTACGTATACTGGTACAAGTGCATAAACACCACTTTTTGAAGGTTCCTACCTTTGATATTTTTTTTAAGGAAATGAATGAAAAAATGGTATAAAGATATATGGTGCAAAGGTGAGGAGGTACCGGCAGACCTTAGTTGACCTACTAAAACACAGTACCTATGATACTGGACTGTCACGTAAAAATTTTTAGAGTCCCCCAGAGGGCATTTTTGAAGAGGTTATTGACAGCGGACAAGACGAGAGAATTATTTAAGAAACTAAAAATATATTTAATTATAGTGTAGATCTTATATCTCCTAATATTCATTTTTCATGAATATTACATAAATTTTTTGCAAGAAAAGCAGATTTAAAAAATATATTTTGAACTCATAATAGGTAATTTACCTCACTGCAATTTAAGGCAGAGACAAACGTATCATGGAAATTAAGAACAAATAACTTCATTAAGGTCTCTATTATGTGTGATGGACCCAAGACCACACTTGCACTCCGTTTTGCGTCCAAATTCGAGATATACCGAGTTGAGTGGCGGAACTCAACGCCGCGAGTGAACTGCCAAACTAGACCAAATCAGACAGGTGAAATGTCATAGAGTGCGAACTCACAGCCATCTGGTTCAGATATACACATATCAACTTTGTTCAGATAACGTCATTAGCATATTGATACTGCAAAGCATATTTATTTATCAATATCCGTTAAGTCACGTTTAGCATTGAAATTTAAACATATTATGAAACGTCGAACTGGACAAAATATAAATATAGAATCTAAGCAGAACAGTGTATATATTTGTAAAACGCTTGAGATTTTCTGAGCTTTACGCACGCCGGGAGAGCTTGATAGGATAGCCATGGGATGAGGCGTGAGACGAAAGTCATGATAGTCGAGTGTTATAAATTAAGAATATTAGAAACTGGCTTGAAAACATAAAATCCTGTTTCAACTTGACGCATCTCCAGCATACACGCATGCAAACAGACAGCATAGCAGACAGAGATAAATAAATGCTAAGGCACTCCGTTCCCCACTTATGCCTTACTGATTACACTAAACAGATCTGATAAATTGTGTTGTTTATAATATAATACTAGCATTGTTGTGTCATGTTACCCGTTTATATAGTATTCTTTTTTATCAAAATATTTTTGCGCAGTACAATTAGAAAGTGTTTCGAAGTCGATTTCCACTCGATAACTTGATAACGAAGCGATGTGTGATATCTGACGTAATCTCGATGGGTCTGGGTTCCATTTACACTTAGGGGAATATTTTGTCGCCTTTTTGTCGCTCTGGCAAGACAAAGCACGGCGTTTACTACCGCCACTCCACACTTAGCTACTTATACGGGATAAAGAGGACTTGAAAATGTATGAAAATTAAGTTTTCTGTACATACCTTATAATACGGGAAATGTGTGAAGATAAGAAAAATATATATTTTCCACAAGTATGCTATTTAAGCGGCAGTATGAATCGCAACGTGAGCAATGAACGTTACTACGTGACATTTTCTACATAATGCTTTGATAAAGAGCTTGAACACGAGAAACACGATGTGGATTTAAATTATTTAATATATAAAAATATAAAAATGGTTAAAATTTTATAATATGCACCTTACTTGCTACTTTAGGAATGCTCATTATAGCTTAATTTCGTTTAACTTACAATACTTCCGGTATTTATGGGTTCAAATAAACCATTATACGAATTTGCGTTTAAAATATTCATATTTTAGTAGTTTTACGCTTTTTCCCGCATAAAGCCTCGTTCTTTACGCATCGCCCGAAATCAAGATGTCCTTTTTAATTTCTTTTTATTTAGTTATATTTGCCTATTAAGTGGCGAAACTCAACGTCGCATTTTGACTTGCCAGAGGGAAGAAATTATAATAATTTGAATAAATTATCAATCATTCCGTGCGCACACGCTGCGCACTTGAGCCCAAACATAGAAACAAAATATTTTCAGATATCCGATCTAGTTATATAGCAATCTTGTGTAAATCTTAAGGACATTAACTGATTAACTCATTATATGATTACTGCAAAGAAGAAGAAATGCGCTTAAATAATGTTTCTATAATATAAAAAAGTATTATATTATTTTAAGCCTTCACATATCCTGAGCATATAGTAGGATAGGCAAGAGAACAGTTTCCACTCTTACCGTATCCGTTTTAATGACAATTCGTAAATAAAAAGAGGTAAATAATTTTAAAGAATCGATTTATGCAAGAGCAAACAATCACACGCACACATACATATACGTAGATACACACATATGTACATAGTATGCGCTATACATTTTAGCCGCTTCTATTGGAAACATTTGTCAGAAACACACAATGATGTTTCCTCATTTAATACCTTTGTATTAAAATTGATAATGACCGTCATATTTACCTGTTTTTAATAGATTTGAATCTAAATAACCAAAACATGTTTCTGAATGAATGTTGTTTGATCACTAACGACACTATCAAACCGACATAATAGGCGTTACAATGACTTTAATAAGTAGAAAATTCTATACCCAAGTTAATTTAAGACAAATAACTTAATAGTAAATGATGGTTCTGTAAACAAAAAAATATGCTCTAAATTATGTTTACTCTGTCTTGGTCATTCTTATATTTCCTATTTGCAAGAAACTTTTAAATATAAGAAAGGGTGAGTACAGATATTTACCCAATACAGACTTACAGACTTACAATAGCTTTTTTGTGTAAGAAATCACACAATAATTGTATGTTCAGAAGAACCCGGTCCTCTGGGAAGCTTGTGTGAGGATACAGATTATTATTATCCTATCATTGGATCCAAGATTGTGGAAATTTTCAAGCAAATCCAACGACAAAAAGTAGGTCAAAATAGCGTTGGAAAACTTTCTTACATTGATAGACATCTTTTTGTTTAATCCGCCATATTGCAGCGGCGGTTATGATTTTATTTATAACTTACTGTATTGCTGCCCATATACTTTTTCAAATGACATGTCAAACATGTCTTTCCAAGATCAATAGAAAACTGAGAAGCGTTTTAAATTTAACTTACAACATGTATTTCTATACTGATTAAATGACTGACTGATTGACTTGTGCAACTAACTAAAGCTTGTAAAAACAGAATGACGTGCGTGTGTCGATATGTATATAATAATTGTATGTTCTTTCAAAATAGGTACCAACAAAAAACAAAAGTATTAAAATTTTCCACTGGGTAAGATGTGAACGTATAGCTTAACTCGATAGTCGATTGTAGAATACTTTGAACTGTTTTCCGAGTTTAACAATTTCGTACAATAATAAGTTAATATAAAAAAGGAAGGAATAAAACCAAAATCTTCTCTTTATCCTGCTTTATGCTAAGAAAATATTGCAGTTATTGGAACCGGACACACGGGCAATTTTTTAACTAAATCAAACAACCAAAGGCAGTTTAAACAGTCAAAATGGCGTCGTAATATTTTCTTACATAGATTAATAAATAGATACAAGTTTAGCTAATAAAACATATCCGTTTTCAGACAAAGAATTCAATTTCAAATTAAGTGATGACTTTCACAAAGAAATCTGACGAAAAAAGCAATAATATTTTAATAAAATTAACAATTATCACTAGCACTGTACTCAACGGTATAAAATTGTTTGAACTAATGCCTCATTATTAATAATCGTTGTTCATCAAATTAGGTACGCCATTATAATTTGGTAACGGAAGGCTATTCATCTTAATGCGGAATGAGTTATGTCGTATTATCCAAATACTAGGTACAATACATCAGTGCTCTTTGTACAGGAAGCCGATGAAAAACGATTAAAAATTTAAATAGCTACTCATGGTCTTGGTAAAATAAAAAAAATATCAGTAGATAATTATTGCTTATATCTAATTACTAGATATATCAAGTGTGAAATAAATAATAAATATATCCAAGAGATAATGAGAGACTTACTGTTGCACATTTTTTGCCCCAATGTCAAGACACTCCGTTCTCCACTTTCCGCCCGATTTCTATTCATTGTGTATTGAGTGGTGGAACTCAAATTATTGTCACCAGAGCTGTATACCGTGGCTGTAACGTAGTGAGACAGCATCTGACTGTATACGCGATTGGTTATGGGCTCGATTCCCAAACGGAGGAATTATTAAATTTAAAATATTTTTATTTTTTCGCTCTGGTAACTAAGACAAAGTTCGTTATCGAGGTTCTATCTGACTATTCTGCTACGCGGGAAAAATCGTAAAAAGTGCTCATATTTTTGTGGCATTAGCGACCCGTTCTTTTCATCCCGCCCGCGTTCTAATACGAACTTTACTAAAATGTATAATTTAAATTGATGTAACTTTTTTATTTATCAACAATTGAAATAAAATAAACTCAATATTAACGGAAGATTATCAAAATACAATAGTAAAACTGCATTTAAATCAGATCAGTCATTTTTGAGATAAGCGTGCACTAAAGCACAGACAAACTGAAAAAAAAAATATTTTGTTCTATTACATTGATATATAATAATTATTCTTATATATCTTCCTTGTACAGGACAGCGATTAGTTACATATTAATTATATGTTTAGATTATTACATGTGTCTTAATAAGAAACTCAGCTAAGTTCCAGTTCCGATATGATATGAAAATTATATTTACAACTTATTATGTAAATTTTAATGGGGTTATTCATAGAAGTAGGATAATAAAAACATTTAAATTTTATATTCTTTTAGTTGTAACAGAATAGCCAAAAGTATTTAAATAAATTGTGTTTAAACTGATAAGTGACAAAATATTGAGTAAAGAGGTATGTGTTACAGCCAAAATTGTCATTACATTACGGAATTGAGATGAGAACTATAATACACAATAGCTCCGGAAGCAACCGGTCATCATTGTATTACCGATATTATGGCGACAGATCTGATATATTACCTAATGTTAAAGACCTGAATAGCAAAATAGTCGCTCATCTCCATAATTTTTTAAATTAAATCATTATGAATCTATCACTATTATCTACAAATATAATAAAAAGTGATCGCTGTCTGTACATGGAAGGTATATGAAAAAAAGTATTATTGTGGTCATTTATTATGGTAATAGAACCCAAAACAATGGTTTTAAATTTTCTTTTCTGTTTATTTGTTTGTCTGTTAGTTTGTGCACGCTTATCTCAGAACCGACTTAGATGCTTTTTTGCTTTTGGTAGACTTCTCTTAACATCAAGTCTTTGTTTCATTTCAATCAGTTCATAAATAAAAAAGTTACGACTATCTATATTATAAATTTAAGCAAAGTTTGTGATTTAAGTGGGAACAGGGGCAAGCGAAAAAACAAAATAATTTAGTCATGTAATTCACGCAGGCGAAGCCGCGAGCGTATCGCTAGTATATAATATGAGCATAAAATAATTAATATAGTATGGAGCACTGTATTTGGACATGACGAGGCCCTTAGACACACGCGAATTTGGGGTCCAATCCATCTAAAATCCATGATATTAGATTATAAGAACTGCGTTGTAGTTTACGTACCGTTCGGAGCCCTCGTGAATTCGGAGGCACCCACGGACTCCGGGAGCCCTTATGGTACAGAGTACAGACGATTGAAAGATAATAAAATTATTATTGACTTTTTTCAGTCGTCCATTTAGCAGTGCAGAAACGAAGAATGTACGATAATGTATGATAAATCCACGCCCCATAAAACCCCTTTATTATTTATACTCAAGTTTTCATCAATACTAGTAACTATCAAATTGAGGTTTTATGCATACATATACGCATATTTTATGACATTTTTTATATTAATATAAATAGTTGATGCTCGCAACTCCGTTTGGGGCTTTATGATTTTATGTCACACTACTTCGATTTATCACCTGTTGACATTGAAACTTGGAGCCAAAATTATAATCATTCCTTTTAAGGGGGTTTTTTTTGTATCTATTCTTCGTTCGTTCGTTCGTCTTTTGTAAACGAAGTAAATATTACTTGTTAATATGCATATATATATATTTTAATAAAGACACTATATTATGTAATAATAGCTGCAATATTTTCATTATAATTTTAGAGATATTTTGTAAACTGAGTCCGTGTGAGATTGTGTTATTGTGTGTAATTCAACATTGCTTCCCTACGTTACTACAAAAAAATACATAAGGTCTTATTCTGTTATCATCTTAGGGTATCTGTAATGAGTGTACGAAATTAAAAACATATATTAATATTAATATTTTCTATTTTAATGGGGCACGATAAGAGTACTTTAAAATTTGATTGTCTTTAGATGAGACTTTCATATAAGTTGATTCAGACGATTATAGACTCTTTCGCACAGTTATAGTTTATATAGACAAGAAATGCAGCAAGACACCATATTAATTAATAACGCGTCAAAAATATATTATATTAATAAAGTAAATGTTACACACACTGCTAACTGTTTAATTTTTTTTTTTTTTGCAAAGTGGCATACACGCTTAGGCAACGGATCTACTAGATTACGTACATAGAATCTGAAACAATGTATTCAAAGTTATATTTTTTCTAGAGTTCTCGACTTGAGGTCGCACACGCTAGGGCTTGAAGTTATTTATTATCATACAATATGCTTAATATATTAATGTAAGCTATTAAGCTCCTTTAACCTTTGATTCATAGATTATATTTAATTGTTTTTTTGTTGTATTATACGTCCGATTTATAATTATTCATATGAGTATTCATATTCAACAATAATAAAAATTATAATTACAAACTGTATGTTGAAAATAAGCAAATATATATATAGAAAAGTGAAGAGCGGAGAAATTTATCCTTAAATAAAAATTAAATACATTGCTTTTTTTTCAACCAAATGTCTTGACGTGGGTATTTAGTACTTAAATAAATATTCGAGTAAAATAATCTGTGACAAATTAACCTCGGTGGTTTTATTGATGGGTAAATTAATGCAATTGCATGCCGTTGTGACCGTCAGAATAATAATAAATCATAAAGAAACCATTCTAAGTGTGCCAATTGATGTTATTACAATATCACTGTCGTAGATTGCTCACGACATTACCGCTTCAGACGGAGGCGTCTCAAAAACAATGTACATTATGAGGATAATGTACATTGTTTTTGTTTACAAAATCGATTTACAGAAATATAATTAACTAGCAGTTGTCCGCGACTTTGAGCGCATAGGAATGATTACCTATCTGTCTAATTTCAAGTTTGTAGAAAAAATATAGGGATTTCTATTCAAGAGCCCTTAGACCTCGATCCGGTCCTATCATAAAATAGGTTATTATCGAACGTCTGCTAACTATATAGTAATATCGTGCAAAGTTTTCACTTAGACGTTAAGCCGTTTTCAATATTTCATGATGAGCGACATTTCGCTTTTATCTTATAAGGTTAGGTAACAGGTTCGATATACAAAAGTAACCCACAATGCTCAAAAAATGCTCAGGTAATGTGCTAGTGAGCGGGACATAGCGAGAAGAATACACTAGATGGGCGATGGGGCGGGAAGGTTCTCGAATAGGGACCACGAACCGGGAAAGGTCGCCAGCTCATGCCCTTTCGTCGTGGTGAACATATTGGGAGGTGTATGCTCAGCAGTGGATGACGACGAATTTGTAGGTGTTAACAAAATATCTGTCATCTTTAAAGCTGCATAATTCAAAACACTCGAGACGCTGTACACCGCAACACGCGCATTGCAAGGCGTTTTTATTTTTTTTATTTGTGATGCTGCTGCAGTGTTTAGGGAAAATGCATCGTCATCAACCATGGCTAAAAAGAAGACTATTTCAAAGTATTTTTAAAAATATAGGGGTTTTTGCTCGGTTTGTTTTAACATACTATCTTAAAATGGCGAAACGAATTATCAGTCAGTCAGGACTTAACTGGCAATCTTAATATGGAATGAATAGATATAGAACGGATAGAAAACGTCAAAACAAACAATACTCAAAACACGAACAACACGTAGCGAACTGTCATCTGGTATTATATTATGATACAAGTTGGGCCAAAAGAAATCACCCTATTGGAAGATGCTCTTATTTTTGCAAACTACGGCCAATGTCAAATCTGTTTTGACATTTGTATACTGGACAGATATAGAATACAAGTGAACAAGCCATGGAGCGATACACTCCCCAATAAGGCGGAATAATCGTGTCTATTTTTTTGCCTTACAATTCGTCTGTGGTATTGGCCAGCGCAAATTCCATCGCTGATTCCCGGGTCGTCCGGTACCGACCTGAGCAAACACTGCGCCGTTTGGCCACCAACCTTGAAGAGTATGGGACCACACTGCCAATAGTGGCCGGCCCCGGTGCTCCCGTTCTACCGAGAATATCGCCGAGGATGTCTAGCTGTCGCCAGAAACGGTGTCTGGTCGATACCAGACACCGTGCCTCGCAATTAGCTACCAGGCGGTCGACCCTAAATTGAATTATGTGTGAATTTCGGTCAAAGACCTGCGCATGTTCCCGTACAAAGTCCAGTCCGTGCATCAGCTGCTGCCTGTCGACCGCTAAACGCGTGTAACCTACGCCCAAGCCATCATTGGATGACTTCTTTTGGCCCACCTTGTATATGATATTTTCATCGAAATATAATTCGTAACTACCGATATTCATTTGCAAATCCTTACATCAAGATAATTTCTGACCGTAATGGTTTTAGTCGTTCTAATTCAAAATAATTGTAAAGCGTTGCAAGGATAAGAAAAAATTGTATTAAGTCTCTATAACGACTAATAGTCACTTCCTGTAATTTGACGTAAATAGCTGCGAACAGAAATGATTTAGCGAATTTGCACGTAATAATATGTTGAACTTAAAAGAATAAACCACTAATGTAATCTATTATTGCGTAGAAAATAAAAAAAATGATGACAATATAGAATTTTTCTATAATATGAAGTCTACTGTATGGGGGTTTGTACATTGAATTTAAACTAAAAAAAATACTTCTAGAACAGAAGTAAATAAATAGATTATAGAATTTTTTGTCTGGCTGTCTTTTTTTGTCTTCAAAAACTACTATACGTATAATGAAGTCATGTTTTGTATAGATTTATAAGTCTATAACATTTACATATATACTATATTTTTCTTGAAAGTCTAAATACATACGCACATGTTTATGCCTATATAACATCCAAAAAAGATTACACAGAAATTCATACACGAACAAAGCGCGGTTTCAACTAATCTAAAATAAAATAGAAACTAACAATTCTTTATCAAATAAAAATAAGACAAATACAATAAATTCCATATGTTTTCTTAGAAACAATACCTAAGTTGTTTCTGAGAACATCGCCGGGGCGTTATTTAATAACAATTGAGCACATAAATGATATTATAATCCATACAAGTCGATAGCGATTAAGCAAATGTCTGTAAAGTTTATGCTGTTAGTTCAAGGAAACCCCGGTATTGACTTACCCCGGTATTGACTAATACGATAATTAGTTGAACAGGTTAAGGTTTCTTGATGCATATTTAACTGATGCTGTAACAAAAGTATAAAATTTTTGAAATGAAAATATTTTAACAGGATTATTCGCTTTTATTTTGATATTCGAAAATTCTAGAAAACTCGACATTTCAAAAACTTAAGCAAGCTATTAATTCAACATTTTAACATTTTTTAAGTGTTATCCACACAGGATATGAAACACTTTTAGAAAATGTTAAGTTGGAATAAGTGTAGAATTTGGACTTAGTTATATGTAGAACGCATGGCTTTTCAATAGGCGTGTATTCGAGTCCTTCTGTGTTCAAATTTTTATACGTTTTCTAAAAATTTTAGAATGATATTGTTATTTATATTAAGAAGTCTTATGACGTTTTCTATATTATTTTTTCTTTGGGACCAAATGACATTTAAACTCGATACATTCGCAGAACTAGAACAATTGACTAATTAGTGAATTCCTCTTAAATATTACGCAGTTTGGTAAATAATCAATTTATTATTATTTTTGTCCTGATTTTATACTAATTTCTTGTATTAAAACTTTTGACCGGCTTAACTTAGGCCATATGATGGCAGATGCGTTCCGCCGTCGAAAGCCAGGAGGGAAGAGAAGACGGTACGCGTATCTCCAACTCCCCTACCCTAGAGGAGCTGCTGCAGGAGGGTCATGGTGATCCTCCTGCAAGTCATCGAGGCTGCGGGTGTTCTGGAAGAAACCCCGGAGCACACTAAAGGCGACGGTGGCCCGCAATAGGTGGGCCGTCCACCGAGGCGTTGTAGTAGTACGCGCGGGCGTTCCTGCAATGTCTCGCCGGGGTGGAGAGGTTTTCCGTTGGATTTTAGTGGGTAGTATCAGGTATACTTGCCGGTGAGTCCCACAGTACCGTCCGTTTCCGCAAGGGTCTGCACACGGGCAGTTTGCGCAAAGTCATTTCCCAGCGTCACAATAAAAAAAAAGGCCATATAATGGCGGAACCCAACATCGCATTTTACTCTAATATTTCCATTAGAAATAAAAAAATATACATTACAAGCAGAATTCGAACCTACTCACATCCCTATAGTATCGAATGTAGCTCCGCAATTATTGTAAGTCATAATCATAATATTTAATATAAGAAATCGACTAATTAGCATCTGAGTAAAGAACGCGATGCTTGCGATAACCGTTAGGTAAGCAAGGTCGCCGTAATAGTCGTATTGTATATGCTTTTTTGCTTATGATGCGTTATTTTAGATAATATGTGTAATTTTGTATAGTATCTTCTAGTTAAGTTGTAATTATATGTGTTTTCGTACGATTTATCAAGTTTAATAAATGTGAAATAAGAATATTTAATTTAAAAAATGTTATAAAAAATATTGTAATTTATGAGTTTGATAAGCCATCGTGGCGTATGGGTACAGAGTCTGACTGAAAATGTGATCGTTATTTTAACTACCCGGCTCTGGCAAGACTGCTGCATTGAGTTTTGTCAATTTACAATTTCTCCAATTCGGGCAGAGTGGAGAGCGGAGTATCTCAATAGCACTAATCTTGCTTTTTTATGAATATAATCTAAATATAACCTCAATATGCCTCTATGTCTATATGTTCAAGTTCGACTTCACCCATTTGTGCTCATCAAAAGGAAACGTCACGTGACTTACTATAAAAACGAACAAATGGCTTAGAATATGCCTATAACATTTGTGATAAGTTGAATCTCATGAAGATACCATCATCAGTTACGTTGTATCATCATATTCATGGGACAATCTGGGAAGTATACGCTTCGAAACGAAATATTTTTTTCCAAATCGGTCCAGGCTTCTAGTTAGGAGATATTTGAGTAACGTTGAGAAACGTAGACGAAAAACATATCGACTAATTGAAAATGTAATATATTTTAAATTGACCAAATGCAAATAAATCAAAAAAACTTATTAAATAAGTGTAGCCTGAAAGCACATGGTGGAAATTACCATGATTTATGTATTCCATTTATATATATGCAAAGTTAATGTAATCAGTTATTATAAATTTAAACAAACTAATTATTATAATTAATTCATAATTAATTCAATAAAGTTCTTGAAACTTCAAATATTAACTTCAACAGTAAATATCAGGTTTTATTCAAATTTTGCCTTTAAAAAAATTAATTTGCCACATTGAATACCTAACATAAGTAATGGATTACATAAATTATTTATTTACCTGTTGCTGTTCTACAACGTCACGGATGGTTGGCATAAGAACCTAGAGTTACGACTCTCTGTTCTCCATGTTCCGATTTTTTTTTAAATATTGCGGGTTGGGTGAATCAAACTGTCATTATATTCTGTCTATACTGGCACAGTGGAAAACCCAGCAGGACCTGGGTGCAGGTTTATTTTACTACACGACACACATAAATGTGTAAGAGCTATCTGTGTGAAGGGTCACGACGCTAATGACAATAATGTGCAATAAATATGTGAAATCTAACATCAATATTTTAAATACATTTCTACATTTTGGAGTGTATGTTGTGTTTTGTAGAATACGATGGTAAGGTATTTATATCTCATTTAATAAAAACTTCTATTTATTATTAACCGACGATGAATACGGAAGAGGTTCTCAATTCGACACGTATATATTTTTATTATGATACACCACGGTAACTTTTTACAGACTGGACTAATTTTGATCATCATACATTTTTAGTGGATACATTATACTCCAAGATTGGTCCTTTAAAATTGTATAACAAAAATCTAAGGGTAGAAACATATAGCACGGTTCCGTATACAATCGTCGGTTTTAACTTTATTTATTTATTTAGAACCACCAGTGATAATAACATTAGGCAAAATACAAATTAAAACTATAAATAATTTGATCTTAAAACGTATTGCATTATCTTTGAAGATGGATACAGCATTCAAATTATCAAATTGTGCAATTTCAATCCAAATCTATAAATTGCAGAATAATAGTATTTATGAGTAAAAAACAGGCAGATTTCGTTTAGTTTTAAGGTTTCTATTTAAAAGCTATTATAGAAACTTTACATTTTCACTAGCGAATACAAAGTGTACAGTAGTACATTCTAACTAGCGGTACAAGCGGTAAAGGTGTGTAAACAAAAAAGACACAATTTTTAAACCAATACAGGTCCAATAACAAAACAATATAATTTTCATAACATGACCTTATTTTTGCTAGGATGACTAGGATAAAGAGAAAACTATATATAAGCGTGGTTCCGTGGCTTCCCTTTTGAATTTTTTTTTTTTATTTATTGCAACGACCTAACTTGAAACTTACCTTACGTTCAGTTCAATTAGAAATAGTCACTATAAGTAAAAAAATATTTGATAGATTAAAATCCATAACGTAATTTAATAATGCAATAATTGTGGAAATAAATAATAGAAATGTGATCCGGTTTAAGATGGGATATTCTACGTATGGACATCGTTAGTGCACGTGTTTCGCGGTTTTATAATGTTATTATATATCTATTATTAAGTGACGATATAAATTATATAATAATTACTTACTAATATAACATATATCTATTAGACTATGTCAGAAAATGTGATTATCAGTTCTCACCGTTATTTGTAAGTTTAAAGTAAATATAATTAAATAACTGAATTGACCCTTACTAAAATGTATCCGGTGAATGAACTCGTACATAATTTCCTTTATGACATACACTTGTATCGATTTGAAATGAAACTATTTCTAACCGGCTTATATTATATATTATACGTACTGTCCCATTTCAGTAGCCTCGCGGATCATCCTTGGAATATATGCGGATAAAAAAACATCTTCAACAGAAGTCAATTGGATACCACCTGGGATCCAATTCTGAAAACTTTGAAGTCTCAAACGTAACACGCCAGAGAGCAACATACAGTCAACTCTGCAAGAACCCAGGGAAGTGTCCAAAACGTCGGGTTTTCTGAAATGTATTTTCGAATACTAATAATATACGCGACTAATACGCGAATTAAACATAGTTTATTTCAAAATGTGTATAAATTGCAAAAACCAAAGATCTTATTACACTTGAATCGTCATGGCAAACTTAATATTCAAATCAACGGAATTATCAAATTAAATTGTTTGTAAACACTGTGGCATTTGACAGATGCAAAAAAGAGAAACGCGCCAAATTTTGTAATTCATACCAAAATATAGATAAAAAAGCGCTTTACTGTATAGTCGTACACGTAAACCACGACACTAGACTTTATCACGAATTTATTTGCATTATTATCAATTTAATATAAATACAATAATAAATTATAGTAATATAATTATATATATTTTATTTGGGACTTATTTCTGACACAATTGTTATATATATAGACATAGACACAATAAAATATATTTATTTCTATTTATGTATAAGTTTTATGTACTATGTACATACTGTTATAGGTCGAAACCTTGGACTTTCCTGATATTTTAATGCATGTTACACTAAACATTATGTAAATATTGCTTTATAAAGTGATAAAACAGGTTTTACACATCTCAATGTAAAAATGTAAAACAAAATGACTTATCTATTTTGAACTGCTATTATATATTTCACAAGTTGCATTTATACACTATGATTAAACTTTACTTTCATTTATAATTTCAACAGTTGTAACTTATTTATTTATGAATCGATTGAAATAAAATACCAATACAACACTTAATGTTAAGGAAAGTTTACCAAAATACAATAGTCAAAATTGCATTAAATCTATTAAGTCGTTTCTGAGATTAGCGTGAGTGCAAATCATTGTTTTGGATTCTATTATATCGGTAGATGGGCATGCAAGAATATATATTTTATCGTATACCTTCCAAGTACAGACAGCATTCAGTTACATTTTTATTATATGTATAGATATAGTTCTACATCAGATGGGCCAGATATGAAAAATGAATTATAATTTAGGCTTCAACCTATACAAGAAAAAAGTTATATGGAATTATCCGTCCAATAGTTCTAGAGGTTAACATGCTCAACAGACAAAGAGACAAACAGATGATTTAAATTTAAAATATCATAGATTAATAATTATTATCTTTGTTGATATACTTTTTATATTATTTTATGATCATATACATTTAAAAGTGTTTTTAATCAATAACTTTATAATATTTTATCTTGTCTATGGAGTAAAAATTTTTTTCATTAATATAAACAACTTTTTCAATAATTTCCTTAGTTCAGTCCAAAACAAGTAAATATCGGTCAGGGCCGGACCGTGACCGGAATGTTTGACGGGGTCTACGTATGCGAATAAACCGCGGTGTCCGTCGGCCATGTCGTAATATACATTTGGTAATACTAAAACTAAAAGTTATTATTTCAATAAAAAATTGGTAGTTATTGAAATATTTTTATATATTTTATTACATAATAAATAAAAATTTAAGGATTCATGATAATATCTGATTAAATACAAGATTTCTTATAGATTTTATTCACATTCGGAGGAATGATTATATTTTTTTTTTCTCCCGCATAGTACCTACTGTACTACTGTCAGAAAGAAGCGTGTGTTCATAATGACTCGGATCCAATATAACTTAGGCGTGTATTTTATATACTATTGGGATATTTATAAGAATTTTCTTAATATAGTTAAATAAAAAAATGACTTATCTCGCAATACAGAAAGCGCAGAACGGAAAAATAGATCTCTAAGCTTTTTAAGTCTATTAAAGATATTTATCGGAAAACACTTGACTCCGCTCTCCACTTTCCCCCCGACATATATAAATAAATTGCGTATTGAGTGGCGAAACTCAACGCCGCGCTTTGTCTTAAGTACCAGAGCGGAGAATAGAAAATATTTTAAATATATTATTTCTTCCGTGCGTTTACTGTCAGATGCTGTACCACTGCGCCACGATGGATAACGGGAACCGGAGTGTCTTGACACTAAGTTCTCACTTGCTACCTTGCTATGCGGTAAAAATGTAAAAGTTACTATTAACTTATTCATTCACATAGGACATATTTTTTGAAATTTGTTCGCTAATTGGCTATAAACATCACTTCATACATTACAAAATTATAATATAGAATGAAGATCTAACTGTTTTGAATTCAACTAGAAGCGAACAGTTACAACTCATTAGCGTTATTTAGAAAGGGTTTTTATCTCTGTTCCCACAAGCCACAGCGAGGATCCAAGGATGAAGGGCCTACAATTCGTCAGATTGTTTAAGCGATTTCAGATAACTTTGTTCTATGTACACCGTTTATTTAGCCTTTCCCATCGTATCGCATTCATTATGCAACTTGAAAGGCATAATAGTGAATTGGATGAAGTTTTATTATGAAAATAAACGAATTTGTTATGGTTTGAAAATTTTCTATACATATGTAGGTACGTAAATGTAGCTAAGTTCACAATTTACGGCTTAGCGTACCTTATTTAGATTATACCGATTTAGATTGTACCTATACGTTGTTTGATTTTTTTAAGCTATGAGACTGTTGATGGTAGAGTTTTAACATTTTTTTAAAACGTTATTCACACACTTAGGGCTATAAAAACCATTTGTGGGAAACGATTAAAAAATTTAACACAGTGGGATTCAAACCTCTTGGAAACCGTCCAAGCGCTCTGAACGCTAAGCCATGCGGCTACGTCGAAAATTCTTATACGCTTATTACAACTTATTTTTCTTGTTAACATCTTGCTAAGATTGGAAGAGTTATTTTTGTATAGCATTTATTATTTATGCTTATAATTATGCTTTTATTCTTGTCTTAATAAGGTAGAACGTTAAATATTTTTGTCAATTTTATGAATAGGAAATGAGAGAGTACAGGTAACAGTATATTTTAAATAGTTCATAGATTATAGAAGCGAAATTTAATGCCAAATTTGTCTAACGAAATTAGGTGTATACCAACATCAAACTTCAATGACCTTTGACCTCACAACTGCGCCATGTTGTTAAGATAAGATAAATATTAAAATCTGTACATAAAAATATACATAAATGTAAGTGATTGCTATTTGTACATGGAATATATATATATAGCGAAAACTGCATTTATTTCGGTTTAGCCATTTCTGAGATAAGCGTGCACGAACGCACTGACAAACATGTAAGCAGAATCAGTTCATAAATAAATTAGAACAATTTGAATTATAAATCTAAGTTAAGTTGGGATGTAAGTGGGAGCGGGTAAAAACTGAAACACAGACGAAGGCGACAGCTAGTCTCTAGTATTAGATATAAATAGCACAAGATTATCTATAGGTACAATAAAAATAACTACCACAGCGATGTTAATATAATGCGTGCTTTACGTAATGCGGGATTGTATCTGCTGCATTTCTGCATAGGAAAGTACGCGGGTCCCGCTTAGTGGATCCTAAAAGTGCATTCGCCTAACAAAATGTATATTTACAAATCTAATAATTTAGGATGTGCATTAAATGCAACTTATTAGTTGAGGGTTAGATACCTAGGGTTAGATAGATTCGGGAATTAAATTTTTTTTACATAACTTTTTAGTAGAGCACTTGGTGCTGACGCTCAAAAGTCAGTGTCTTGGAGTGACCTTTCACTAGTGAAGAAGTAGAGAACCTAGGTTCTCACTGCCTATGTTGCAAAAATTGAGAGAAACGATTGTAAACACAAATAGCTACACACTTTTTCCCGCATATCAGGGTAGTCAGAAAGAACCTAGTGTCAAAACACTACTTTATCTTTGCCATTTTTTTATTAATAATAAGGAAAAGATCAATACTTTTCACAGCGGGGGCTGTTCACTGCGGGTAATATATTTACTTCCTTCATGTTTTGTAATGTACAAAATCTGAGTGTAAACGCGATGGTTGTGGGTTCAAATCTCACTCGAGGAACAAAATATTTTGATTTCTCCGTAATAGGAAAAGAAAGCGCGGCGTAGAATTTTGACAAGTGTAGAGGACACGCAATGTTCGGTCGAAGTCGGGAGTGAAGTGTCTTGACACTAGGTTTTATTTGATAACTAACCTTCTGCAAGAAAAATAAAAGTGTGAAGTTGATATAAAGTTGAATTTATTAACATTTATTTAGTTTTTTAATCTATAGCATCATTTATAACACAGCACCACAAAAATGCACAAAACAATTCCCTGAGCCCTCTGACCTCGTTACGACACAAATTGCTTAGAATGGCGATACAGTGACGATGCACCTATTACGATGGATTTATACATTTTATACTACTAGTAGCCCCGTTGATACGTAAAATTTACGTTGCCTTAGCAACGTGTATTTTACTTTATACAGAACTGTATGTCAAATGACATGTTAGTGTGCGTGCTGTTTATTTTAGTAATTAAGTTTACTGCGATTGGTTGTGGGTTCGATTCCCACTCGAAGGAATGATTATGTCCAAAATGTTTCATTACTCCGCTCTGACGGACGACAAAATAATTGTTTCTTTTAGTCTAATTACTAAATAAATTATTATTTAATCTTTACGCTTGTAGCTTGAGGATTTTCCCACAAAGCAGGACGGTCAGAGAGAACCTAGTGTCAATACACTCCGTTCTCCATGCACGCCTCACATCAAGACAATGCATTTTGAACGGTGGAGTCTAAGGTGTCGCTCTGTATAACCAGAGCGGAGGACTACAAAGAATTTAAATATAATCATTCCTCCGAGTGGGGATCGAACCCACCAACAATCGCGTTTATAGACAGATGCTGTCTAATGTAAAATAATGAATAAAGAAAATGGAGAACGTGTTTTGACACCAGGTTTTATCTACCCTGCTATGCGGGAAACCTGAAGCTAATGTATACATAAAAACTATTAATCTACTTGTAATATAAAAACCGCTATTGTTGTTTTCAATAACTTTTACTCATTATGGCGTTGAACCACAAAAACCGCAAAACTCACTACATCGTATCAAATGCAGATAAATGTGTAAATAGATAGCTGCTATAATACCTATGTAAGTATGTAACTAATGGAATCAAATATCAATTTAACTATTAATTTATGTTTGAGGCCATCTTGGCGCAGTGATATACCATCTGACTATCAACACGATGGTCGTGGGCTCGATACCTACTCGGGGGTATGATTATAATTAAGTTAAGTATAATCACACATACATCGGGCTAGTTGGACCAGACGTTGGGTGCTGCCACTCAATACGCAACGTCTGAACTTCGGATGGAAAGCTTAGTTTCTCTTCTGAGTACCTTGGTATGTCGGTAGAACCTGGAAGCTGCTGGCTTAATTACGTTTTATTATTATTTCTAATTTAGATATAGTTTCTTTTTTGTTTATATCGACGACGGTACAGACCTTAGTCAAGGTAATATTTCAATTAATAATATTTTGAGAATTGGATTTGATTGATTTTCTAGTTAGATAAGGTGCATTTACCAACAATAGAACGTCTCGGTGATGAATACGAGTATCAACTATTGAGATAACGCTCAATCTACCTGTCATAACTGTGGGAGATGTGGTAAGAAACACGACAGTATTACACGTAAACTACGAAATTAAATTGAAATTAAATGACTTCAAACACGTTTGTATCTAATTACCTAATATGCCCAATTTTGTTGTTCATAAATAGAAACACGCGTTATATCTAATTGTATACTGTTACCAAAATTGGTTGTAGGTTCGATTCCAATTCGTTAGAATAGTCATTATTTATTGATTAGCATTTCGCTCTGGTGAACAAGATAAAGCGTGGTGTTGGGCTCCACCACTCAATACGCAATAACTGGAAATCGGGTGTAGAGTGGAAAACGCAGTTTTCTCACTCTAGGTTTTCTCTGACTATCGAACTATGCGTGCATGCTAAACTGCCTTGCTAATTAATTAATTTAGTATTCGACTTTGAGGAGACTGACTCATTAACTCTAATTAACGAGCGGTTTTATTTTAACTAAGCGTAGGATTAAATGATTATTTTAAATATTAACACATTTGTGTATTATATTTAAGTACCCATTTCCAAAGGTGGGCGTGGGGTGGAAGAACTCGCTTTTAGAGATAAGTTCACAGTTGCTAATTTAATTTCTGTAATGTGAATTGTATTGTTTTTTTAGGGCAATAAAGAGTATATATACTCGTATATATATATATATATACCTCTCTGCGTTCTCTTGTGGTTAATCCTTTACTTAGCGGTTGCCTGGAAGAGATGCTTCTACGTATAACTATGTTATTTAGTCTAAATTGTAATTTCTTGTGCAATAAAGTATTATTATTATTATTATTTGTGAAAAATTTAAAATTTTAAAATATTTAAAAAATAATAATAAAAATTTAAAAAATATTTTTTTCGTTAATGCACTTAAATAAATAACTTGCACTTAGAAATATAAATACATAAATTATAGGTGCTTATTAACCTAGTCATCCTGGCTGAAGGACATTTGAATTATGCTTCGAAAATATTGTGTCATCCACGGACCCGGACACGCGTGCAAATTTTTAAAAACTTACAAAATCAATAAGCAAAATGGTGAAAAGAGCGTTGCAAGATTATTTACTTATGTATTATTATAGAAACAAAGAAATGCAGTCGATATCTAAAATTAATAAATTTCTCTAATGCTAAATTCAATCCGTGACCTTGCTAACAGCAAAACTTCGTTCACCAAGCCTTAATATATTACTATTTATTTGTACACGTTTAAAAAACGAGTTTTAAACAGGTTGCATCAAAGATCGCGTGTCGACCTAGTTGCTGTACCAATTTTGATAATGGTTCATTAATTAAATTTGTTATTGACGATTTATGAAAATGGTTTAAAAAGAAATGTTAAAATTTTATAAAACCTGTTTTCAAGAGGCGGGTTCGAATCCCGCTGCGTTCACATGTTTATACGTTTTCTAAAATATGTCTTTTTTAATTTCCTTAGTGTGGGAATAACACTTTACAAAATGAAAAAAAAAAAAAACAAATAATAGTAGTATAAACAAATAATAGTCTTACTACTATTATTTGTTTATAAATGTATTGCAAGTTCGTTTGAAAAAAAAACGCTCGTTTAACCAAACCATTGAATTTACATTATAAATAGATTATATAGAATAGAACCGACTAACAGAATAGAACTGACATCATTTAAGAAATGCAATTTTTGACAAAGCCCTAAGGTTTTAGAATGAGTTTTGTCTATTTATAGCCAAATCAGCAGTACCAGAATGTTGATTTGGGTCACTTTCATTTTAAAGGCACCGGAGCACCCTGAAGGCGACGGTGTGTGTCAACAGAGGTGTCGTATGTCGCATGCGCAAGCGATCCTCTGACGTCATAAATAAATGAAGAGGGATTCCGCTGGATTTTAGTAATTTCCCAGCGCCACAAAAAAACTCACTTTCATCCAAAGTAGCGAAGGTGATGCAAAAGGCTAAAGCTACGGTTTTTTTTTTCCAGCTACACGTTTTTTCCCGCATAGCAAGGTAGTCTGAAAGAATCTAGTGTCCAGACATTATAATTTATATATTGTCTTGATTTCGGGCGGAAGTCCACTTCCTTAGACATTGCGTGTTGAGTGGCGGAACTCAACGCTGCGCATTGTCTTAATTACCAGAGTAGAGAAATGAAATATAATCATGCCTCTGAGTGGGAATCGAACCGACAAACAAATCGTGTTTACAACGCTGTCCCACTGCGCCACGATGGCCTCTTTTTTTGATTTTTATCAAGGTCAAATAAAGGGTAATCTATATAAGGAACTCGTGTAAGATATAAGATAACGTATATAACTATTAACTAACTGAAAGTAATTAAGTCTTGTAACATAGGTAAGTATAGTGTACGGTGGCTGTTAGATGAGTCGCAAACACTTACGTAAGAAGCAAGCTGTATGCGTAATATGAACTTGATTTGCTTAGTAAAAAATACTGAACAAGGCACATTAAATTATTTAGATAAATTTTTCCTATGTGCGGTGTTCCTCCACCCAACAAGTAACGTCGAGAAACTTTTTAATAAGTTGTAAAAAGCGAAATTTACGTGAAAACAATGCAAATGTTTGCCAAAGTTGTGTTTAAGCTATCAACCATGGTACTGTATTAGACACGTTTCAACTGCACCACGATGGCGACTTGTAATATATACACAATACTACAATGTATCACAATAATTACTGTTTATAATAATAAATAAATAAACATTTGCATTGTTTTCACGCAAATCTCGCTTAATATAGCTAATTGTTGGGTCGTGGGTCTCAACACCACACGTATATCACAGACAAAGTGGACTAAAGAGACATATATTCAATAGATATTGAACTTATAACCTCTAGCTTAGTTTATTAGTTAGTCAGCCACAAGCATATTCTTCTATATAACACGATTCCCACAGGCTTACCTTTGTAAATTATAACAAACAATGAAGATATTAATAAATATAATAATTTAATTATCTAAGAGAACCAATACAGAAATCTATTTTAATTGATACAAGACAATATAAACGTAAAGTTAAATGGAATACTTATAAGTATCGTCCAAAGCGAACGTACATTTTTAACATTTATTTATACCGCCGGTTTACTTCTGCAAAAATTCCTCATTTCACCACAGGCGCATATACTATATGTATTATATAAAATATATATGAGTATAAGTGATTTTTCGAAAATATTTAAGTTCATGAAATACTTACTTACTCCTCAATAATTACATGTATGTATTTTAAAGGCACGATTTGACTGCAGTATCATTTTTTTTTAATCTTAAACTCTTATTGTAATAAAGATGGTAGTGACATGTAATCACTCAGTCTTAACTGGTTAGAACCTAACTTTTAAAATATATAATTAACTAAGTATTAATAAAATTAAAGACATGTTCGTTATACGTTTGAAGCAGTAAATAATGTAAGTTAAGTAGTAGTGTAGTTTTTTCTTACAAGAATTATTACCAACATCTTTTTATGATTCTATGAATGGATTTTCAAATAAACTCTACATAAATAAATAAATTTCACGACAATTAAATATTATTAGTAACTAACTAACTATTATTAGTTAAAAGTTTGTAACCTTGATTCCGCTAGAACTTTATTTAAGTAAACTGTTAAGGATTTGTAATAAGAGCGGTAAGAACTTGTAAAACGACCACAAATGGCAAGCTGTGTTTGCCTTAATATACGTAGTTTTACAATTGTCTTTAAACTATATTTCATGTGTAATATGGAAACTGTCATTGAAATAAATGCGGACGGAGGAGGATATAAAAAAACCAAAATATACTTTAATGAAATAGGCACATTCATATTATAGGCACATTCATTCATTCATATTATAAGCACATTTGGATTGTCAATTAACATAAAATGTATTGTCACTCCTAGAGGCAGCTACCACCGGCTCGAAAGGCAGTTTTGCTAAAACGAACCGGCGAGGGACTCATCAGATGCACTTTATTACCTTTGCATGAAGCAAAGGTTGAAACCGACACTGCACTTTGTCGAGTCGGACCAGGGAAATGTTATTATAAAATCCCCTAATTGGGATTTAAATTGACGATAACAGTCAATCATGTAAGAACAACTCAACTACGAATTGCTGGTATGTATTATTATCATTATTAGGTGTAAAGTGTTTAAAAATAAACGTAAGTCAAGAACATAAATAGCATTCGTGTGGCGACGTTTACATAAAATATACAAACATTGCTATTCAAATAAAAAGAGTATGGAAATAATCATTATAATAGTGAATATAGAGTAAGTTATCACAACAGCAGCAGGGTAGTGTCCTGTGGGTAGTGTATAATATATTTAAAACCTAGTAAATATATTATACACTAGTAACCCGCGCGTGGCTTCGCCTGCGTAAACTACGCAACTAATGTATTTCGTTCTTTCACCTGCCCCCGTCTTAATTGAATGACAAACTTTACTTAAATTTATAATTTGAATGGACTAAATGTTAAGGAAAGTTTGCCACAATACACTAATTAAATTTAAGCTCAAGTTAAGCTGTTTCTGAGATTAGCGTGCACAAACAAACAGATGAACAATAAATAATATTAAAAATGTTTTGGGTTCTATTATATTGATAAATGCCACTAATAATATATTTTTTATACATCTTCCATGTACAGACAGAGGTCAGTAACATTTTTATTATATGTATTAAATTTTTATAGATATACTTAATTGAAGCACTTTTTCGTTTAAAGTCTATTAATTAAATGAATTCTTAATAATAAATTAATTTAAATATTAAATATTTAAATGAGATGTTATGCAAAAGCTCGAGTAATAGGACAAAGCAGTTGCACGACGTGACGCAACAACTTCCCAGCCGTGTGATAGTTTTTTAAGATATATGTTACGAAACAGCTTTGTATGCACAATGGAGTTCAAAACCCAGAGTTCATATTTTTTACAAGCTTTTAATAACTTGCAATGTATGTACATATGTGTGTATCAATATCTATAATAATCTTCCAACTTAATTTTGATGCAAATACCGATTGAGCTGTTTAGATGACAATGTATGGTTAACTTAGTGACGTGATTCAAAAGCCAATATGGCGGAACATCCAAGATGGCGCACTAATTATATAAATTAAATAATTTATATTTAATGTACTACAACATGAATGTCAAATATAAGAGCTTACTGAGTATATTTTATCTAATATTATACAAATTTTAAATTACATCACTGTCTAATAATTGAAGGTATGAAAATGTAGCAAAATTACTCATTTCGAGAAGTTTTTCGTCAAATTCATAAAATGTGTGTTATTAAACGGCCCAGCTGTTAATTATTTCTATAATGGGAAAAGAATGTTATTGTTATAATGATTTCTTACACATATAGACACAGTGGAACAGCGTCTGACTGAAAACCGAAAATGATGGTCGGTTCAATTCTCACTCGGGGATTTGATTATATTTAAAATATTTTCGTTTATCCGCTCTGGTACCTAATATAAACCACGGCGTTGGGTCCCGACACTTAGCACGCAATGTCTCATATTCGGGCGGAAAGTGAAGTCTGTCATAACTAGGTCCTTTTTTTCTTGGTCCCTTTTTATTTTTTTTGTGTCAAATCGTGTTGAAAGTATTTTTTTAAGAAAAAGATTGTACTGTAAGTAAACAATGTGGATTTTGTTAAGCATGAGTTACTACCCAATATAATGTTATTTTAATTCTGTACAAAAAACGACTGCATCAGGGTTGCAAGCCCAACAATAATCGCCATTCTTTATGACTAACTTTATTAACATTTATATGTTATATCCATAAATATTATATTTATTGGAGATTTTCATACGAAAAAGACATTTAACCTTTTTTTATAAGCGACCTTTGAAATGCAGTAATTCTGAGTTATGCAAATAAATTTTGTTCTCTACAGATACCGGCTGTTTTAATACTCAACTTTAATTAACTTCTTAGGAACGCCTTATTTATATTCTTTCGTCCATGTTCTCGTGCGGAAGAACATGTCTGTCATGACGAGTCGTTTTCAGAGACAATTGAAATTTCAACGCATTTTGTGCATTTTGTCAGTTTTTTTCATATATAATATTTTGTTTATGAAATTCATCCATTTAATTTAGTATAATAATTTGTGTTACTTGTTCATTATATAATTAATATACTTATATATTTTTTTGTTTGAAAGTTGCGAAATTAGCGATGTTGGTGTGTTAGATGTTGAGAACTTAGGAATATATCACTATGTTGAATTAGAGTCACTTTCCATTTTTTAATAAAAAAAATATTATCTTTATCAGAAATTAAATATTAGGCTTGAATACACTTGTAAGTCATAATAAATAAAAAATCAATAGAACGTGAATATGTTCTCGTATTCACGCCATATTTGCTAAGATTTTTAAAATGTACTTGACCTTTATATTGTATAATTTACTTTATATTTAACGACTTGTAAACCGCAACTTTGTTGATTGGACTATAAAACCAAAAATCTTAAAGCCGCGCTTTGTTTTGTCGCACCGAGAAATAAAATTATTTAAAATATAAATATAGTATATAGTACCCCAATATTTAAGACAATGAAACTAATTTGATGGAAATTCTTATCATCTAATAACTGCATTTTATTGTTATGGAACCATTATACGTGACTGAGCGTTTCAGGTTTTGTGTCTTATTAATTTAATAAGACCCAATACTAATGATTTAGCTTTGAAAAGGGGTTTACCTAAAGCCCATTAATCGTCAACATTGAGGCACATCATATAAAAAGAATTTTAAGTTATTTTTATTTATTTATTAGTATGAATTTAGTAAACGTTACGTCATTAGAGGCTGATATTATCTCTTAAATAAATAAAATTGGAGTGCCTGTGTGTTATGTTAAAATAACCCCTTAACTTAACACGGTACACACACCAAAATAACAACTTTTCCAATTTTTGTCTGTGGACTAATTTTGACGGAACTTTCAATGACCGATAGCTGATTTATAAGGACTAACTTTGGCTACTTTCATTCTAGAATATTATTCGGATGAAGTGGCGGGCCCAGTTAGCTAGTTTCATTATAAAGAAGCCAATCCTAGTAGTGATGTGTTGTTTTTTATTTGTATTTCTAGCAAATGGAACAATTAAGACTGATGGCGGATTGAAACTCTTCATTTACAAAGCTTGAACAGTAATAAAGTGCCTAAAATTATATATCTAGTGCCATAATAGTTGAACTCGTGACCGTAATTTTAACGCAAGTCCCATAAATAGATATTAAAATAATATTTTAATTTGCGCAATTTTTTAATGAAGCTTTAACCTTAAGATTATTATGAAATCTCGAAAGGAAAGGAACCCGACGAGACCTGAGCTGCGTCTGCGCTGATGCTGGTAAAAAGTATTTTTTGCAATAGTCTCTTAAGAACCGCTTATTAAGTTAATAAATTCATAGTCTTATAATCTTAAAGTAGGTTAGGTAGGTAGGTATATACTATAAATAAAAGTCCAGTTGTAATAATTACTTAATAACTAGAGGTATAGTACCATATTTTTTTAAATCCGTTAACAGCCCTAAATGTATTCATGATGACTTTGTAACGACTAAAATAATAAAAAAATTAGAAATTGTAATTAGCACCAAAAACCCAACCTATCTAAATATATTTTTTTGTAATATTTAATACTTATCTACGTAATACCTTTATGAATAAATGTTATGCCCAGTACTTTTATTACAATTTTTTGTAACACAATCTGCTTTAAAAGATTTTTATTTCTTATTAAAATCATAACAAGTAGAATAGCTTCTGAGTATAAACAGTTTATCAAAACAATTCGACATACGGATCCATATTGTTCAAAACTTTACTGATATATCATAATACAGAAACTTTTATTAAACAAACTAGCGACATTTACTTAAAAGATACAAACATCAAAATAAGCCGACAACAATACGCTAATTTATAGCCGTAGTAAATGAATTTTATATTATAAGATTATTTATAAATTAAAAAATATAGACTTGAGTTTGAAATCACAGATTAAATATAAATACTCACAACAATAAAACTTCTTTTATAATATCTTTGCCACTTTTACACTAAAAAAACAAACAATTTATTATAATTTTGGTACAAATATTAAAAAAAAACTCGCGTGATTTCAAACAAAGTGCACAACAGCCTACTGTGAGAGGCAATTTTGAACTGACATTTCTCAGAAAGGCAAAAAGTGAATAGTGTGCGATCTGTTGCGCGACAACTGACAGGTGAGTTGCAAATTATCCCTTACGTATGATTTATTTCCAAATTGTACATATTATGCGTTTTTGAAATTCAAACTAATTTTTTTACACATAAACTTCATATTTTTGAATGTCAAATTCAGTTTTATACGCACCAAATTCAACATTTTAAACTTCAAGTTCGGTAATTTAAACTTCTTAAACAAATTTATGATTTTATTTTTTTTAATTTGCGGCGATCATGGCACAGTGTGACGGTATCTCACTGTAAACCCGATGGTTTTGGATTCGGTTTCAACTCGGGAGAATGTTTATATTACAATTACATTCATGGCTCCGCTGTGGTGAGAAAAAAGCGTGGCGTTGAAGTCCACCACTCAACACACAATGTCTCAATTTTAGGAGGAAAGTCAAGACACTCCGTTCACCATCTTCCGTAATTAATATTAATAATTTATATATATATATAATTAATAATTTTAATATAATCATTCCCCGAGTGGGAATCGAACCCACAACCATTGCGTATGCAAGCAGACGCTGTCACACTGCGCCACGACAGACTCAAATAAATATATATCTTATGTTTATAAAAATGTTAAGAAAATTATACATATGCTCGCATTTCAATCAATAAGCAATTCTACACTCCATTAAAACTGTTCACGCGCGTCAACACCGAAGGCTTGCAATTGTTTAAGGCGATCTCGAGAAAACAAACTATTTTAACCGTATCTCATAAATAGCAAGGTTTTTGAAATGTTAACCTAAAAATGGGAAATGATAAGGAAAATTGTTTTTTATTTCTTCGCACAACGTTAAGTTCCGCTACTCAATGACATATGTTTTCTTTGATTATCCTAATATAGGGGGAAAAGCGTGTAACGTGTGTAAAAAAAGCAAAAAAGGGAATTGATGAACAAGGTTGCTTCTGCTTACTGACGGACTGACATGTCAAATAGTTAAAAAAAGTCTGAAAAAGTCGTTGAAAATTATGTCCTCATGCTGGTCGTACAGAATGATGCTATAAAATACAGTTCTGTCATTGAATTTGGAGATGTGTGATAATTTTCAAGCAAATCGGGCAACAAGATATGAATCGTCATAAGAACGGTCCAAAGATTTTCGGAAATTAATAGGGCAAATAAGAAAATTACCGCTGCAGGGTCATTTAACGTATAAAAAGCGACTAATTATATGTAATATTGTCTGATTTCTTTCAAGGGATTTTATTTTACCTAGGTATGTTTCTTAGGTTTGGTTATACAACGGTTTTGGTTGAAAATGGTCTGAAAATGGAGAAGGGAAAGATATAAATGGAATTTCTGTGCTAAACCCATATAGTGCGTTAAAAGTTAATAATAAAAAAAATTACATTTTATATAATATTTGGCTTACAACATTATTATTATGTGAAATATTAAACCTATAAAACGACTTAGAATTTTGTAATGCAATCAAAAAGACACCAAAAAATATCTTCTTTTTTTCCACAACTGTGTTTTATATTGCGCCACAGACGCTTTCTTAACTACACGATTCACGCTTCTTCCAGCTAAAAGGACCCAGTGTCAATAGCTGCGTTTTCAAACATGATTTTTTTTTTTAACTTCCGTTCTGGTAAGTAGTAAGTTCTGGCAATGAAAATAGTTCAAATAATTCCCCCTTTTCGGGATCGAACCCAAAACCAATCTTGTTTACAATCAGACTACGTTCCACTTGGCAACAGGGTTTTTCTTATGATTCTATTTTATTTGTTTAATTAATCCGTAATATGATTTTTTACTAAAACATTTATTTTATTGTAATAAATGTAAAGTTAATATATTGTAATTTAAAATAATAATTTGATGTAACTAATGTAATTTGGATAAGATTGTTCACTGTTATAAGTGAATTGCCTTGAACTGTTGACGTGTTGTTGATACTTTGATACAGAACCTCGCAAGTGTAAAAGAAAATATATAAAAAACCCAGCTTAAATTTTCTCCGCATATAGCACAGTGAGCAGAGAGAACCTGTAAAGACAAAAAATGTAAAGACACTCCTTTCTCCTATTTTTGCCTAATTTCGAGGAGACATTGCGTTTATAGAGCGCAACCCAGCGCCATACTCTGGAATACCAAAGCAGGTTAGACAATTAAATATATATATTTTCTGCAGAGGGAATCGAACCCACTACCACATGTATGTTTACAGTCTATTATGCGCCACAATAGTGTCAAATTTTATTTTTTGGTTATATTTATACAGAAATTTAAAATACTATTTTTTACACTTACGAGGTTGTTACTACGCGGTGACGCCGCGTAGATACTTAAGTTTTTATTACTATTTGTGTATTATATTATATAGTTAAATATATTTAGATCTTCACATGCGTTCCTATTATGATATATTAATTAGTGAGAAACAGAAAAAACTAAACCAAGGACACGGTTGGACGCGTCGTAAATGAGATTAAAATAAAAAAAATCTCTAAAAGTACCAACAATGAAATCTTGAAGTGTTATGTGTTATACTATGAGTTATTTGAGATATAAAAATAAGTTAAATCATGGAATTTTCGGATTGCTGGAGTACCATTTTTACAATATCATTTAAAAGTATCCGCTATAAAGTAAAATTTTATAAATGTTTTAAATCAGAAAATGTCAACAAAAGTTCGTACGACAAGTACTGGCATATGTAGTTTTTTTACATCTAGTGTTGTTTCAATGTAAGAGGCTTGTGACTATTGTGAAAATAATTTTTGATCGTAATTGTAAAATATTGCACTAAAAAACTACACGTGGAATTAAAAGGGTTAAACCCAAAACTTTACACACACATATACCAACATTCTGTCTCTTTGTGGAATCGTAAACAGCCATGGCTGTAACACGTATCGATAAATATGAGAAGTTGGTTAGGGAATTATGTTTAAGAAATTAAGTACAAAAGTGGTCATTGTAATAAAAAATGTTTTTTTTTATATTGTATTATAATTAACTGTTAACAAAAAAAGGGCAATCGTTTTGTGTCATTGGTTTTTGAAATGGATTATTTTTTTATCAATATGACTAATACATTATTGTGGGTATGGATTATTCATTATATTTCCCTTATGTTTCATTTAATTATATAATGAAATGAAACGTCCGAATTACAAACTTAGTATTTATAATTAAACATTTATGCTCTCGTATGCAATTTTAATACAGCACTATAAAAAATTAGGTTATATATACACACAATATATGTTATATAAAGCAAAAAATTGACAAAAATAATTAAATTATCCATTACACATAGTAATTTCATCTACAACGACGCGGTACAACACTATTGGTCATCCGTAGTAAATAAAGTCGGATCAGTTGCTCGATCGATCCGCATTGGGTATGAGAGTGAACGGTCTGTGTTAGTAAATAAATCCGTAATAGCATAAGCGTTAAGTACTGTAATTTTTAAATTTCTGACTGAGTAAGAAGTAATAATTAAAATGACTTACTATTACTTATAATAGGATTCCACAACTATATTAGATTTGCAATCCCAGAAATTTAAAGCCACTATAAAGAAAATATTAATAAGTAAAGCTTATTACTCTGTAGAAGAATATTTAAAAGATAAACATTAGTGGTAATAGTAAATAAAAGTTGTATGATTTGGGTTTGGTGCAGGTTGTAACTTTTGTATTTGAAACGAGCAACTGTTGAGATTCTCGCCGGCTCTTCTCAGCAGAACTGTTTTCCGAGCCGGTGGTAGCTTTATGCTCCTTTGATGATTCAAAAGTGCTTGCAAAAGTCTATTTGAATAAAAAGTAGTCTATTAGAATAAACAGTAAATACAAATTCAAAATATCGAATTTTAATTTGAATTTACTTATGAAAGGTAACGCCATTTTTTTGTGAACTTGACCTCTTGTCCTTACATTTAGGCATAATCAAAACGTTGTTTCTCAAGCGCTACTAGATTTAGTCAAGTGAGCAGTCGAGTTGCAACTAGTTTTACTACTCGCCTAGAACCAGCTGGACTTATACTTTAAGAGAGGGGTGCTATCGTATGGCTACTCCCTTCCGTATTGCTCTAAGATAAGTACTATTCTAAATATCGCCATTTACTATGAAATAACAATAATAATAATATAGTTTGTCAGCTTCACGTTTTTTCTCGCAGCAGGATATAAAGAGAGAACCTAATGTTCCGAGACATAAAGAGAGGAGAAATGAAAATAATTAAAATATAATCATTTCTCCAAGTGGGAGTCGAATCTACAACTCACGTGGATACGCGTTCATCAGGCGTCACACTGCAACACGATGGCCTCAATAAATTAACTTTGAAATATTTTTTTTATATACATGATAATATAATATTTTATTCATTAGAACTTTTTGAAACGTTAAATAAAACGTTACTAGCACACGTTGCTATTTCACTTTATACAAACGTGTATGTCAAACATATGTCAGCCTGTGCCTAATATATATTTTATTCATTTAATGTGGTACAGAGGTAGTTCTAATGCATTATTACAAAAATTTACTTCTGTATTTGATCTCCATATAAGCTTTACGTTTAGCAAATTTTAATACTCCTCAATAGTAAAGAAAGTAAATTTTTAAATTCTATTGATTTCTACAGATTTACGTCTTTTTACGCGCCTAGTATTCCCGCAAGTGGTTATCGAACTCACAACCAATCTTGTTTTTAGTCAGACGGTGTCCCACTGCGCCATGACGGCGCGTAAATTCTTAAAACAAAAACGTAAGGTAAATTATACTTTTATCTAATGTCAATCTCACACAAAGTCACGGCCGCGGTTATTACGTGACCATTTATGTTTATGTAAAAAAAAGTCCGGAATGCCTGCGGTAGTATATCTGTCTAGATAGCTTGACTAATTTAGATGGTATTTCTGGCTTAAAACTAAAATTTTACTAATATATGAAATTTTTCGTCGTAAATTGTATTTTTTTATATAGGTATGTTAATAGAATTGTTATATTAATTGTTTTAACTTTTTTGCTAGTTACGTTTAAGATATTAAATAAGATTATTTGTTAATACTTTATCAATATGCGTATGTATATAAAACTTTTCCATTATTCGCTAAGCGAGTGATAGACAACGCACAATTAGAATTACTGCGCGAACAAAGTTGTAGGTACCTAAGCAAATGTTGCGGAACACTAAGAAAGAATTTACCGTTATTTGAATATTTCGGTAAAAAAATAATTACGGTCCAACTACGGAAAAAGAAATTCGAAATATTCAGAGAGTTTCAAAGTTAAGGGATTTTTTGTTTTACAGAAAATAGAAATGAGAATATAGCAAGCGCCAAAGTCCAAGTAAACGAAGTTGCAAGCAACAATATGTATTTTATAAACTACTATAACTGGGAGCTCATAACCATCGCTTTTTGATGTCATTACACTATATATTATTTTACTATAGAAGTATTTATATTATTATTTAATTCTATATTCTAGTGTGCATTATTATGTAATAATTAATAATAAGAAATATATTTTTTTGGAAGACGAGTCCATGCAATTAGGCCGCGGCGGTGATAAGCTGGAAATTAAAACAAAAATACAGTGCATATTGCATGTAAATTTTAAATTAAAAAATAATTAAATTCGTTGTGAAAATGGTTAAGCAAGGTTTGCTTCGATTAGAAATGGATGGGTGTGCAACCTCCTTCAGGTTTCAAATGATACGTTAAGTATTAGATGTCAGCTATCAAAATTTCGTTATGAACAGGCTCAAGAATCTTTACCGGGTCTCCTCAACATTCTTATACTATTGTTACATGCATTATTGATAACATCGTATAGTGTACAGCTTAATTGGATAGAGTGTTTGTACAAATCCATGGGACACAGGTTCAAATCTATCTGCGTAAAAATTTTTTTATGTACACTTAGATAGTATGCAAATGAATCCATTTTTATGAAATATCTTAAAATAATTGTTATTATTACATTTGATGATTCGACCCATAATAATATTAGATATTTGCAATTACATACTTTTTCCTGCTATTATTGCTATTATGTATTATGCAGGTTATTAGGAAGAACCGTGTGTCAAGACATTCTGTTTTTTTGCCTTTACCCTCGAAATCAAGACATTTAACTTAACACTGTCTTAGTATGCCACAATGGCCTCATGAACCCACAAATTTTGCAAATACTTCAATAATGGATAATAATTACAAAAATCCCACCTTGACCCACAAATTATAGAGCAGTATTTGTGCCTTATCATATCAGAATTTATCACGGTATCACTGATAACAGTGAGTCAGATGGGCGTCGCGTTCACATTGCCACTTTGCCAGTTATTTACTATAGAGGTATACGCGTCATATACTATTTTAGCTATTGTCATCTAGAACACTACTAAAATTAGGCACATAAAAGAACTTATATTCGTTTTTGTGATTTTATTTTAAATAATTATCTAGATAAAAAGGTTTTCGAAAATTGTATGCACAATATATAATAATAAGTAAATTATAGAAACAAAATGTTGATAAAAACTTGGAACATTAATTAGAAGATTCAAGAATACTCGTATACTATTGTGTTTTGTTACCGTCAATGTGTACTTGAGTGTTACGTTAAAATTGGTTCTAATATGAGTATAAAACGAATTGAAGCAGATGTGGACGTCGGAGGAAGGGGAAAGGAGAGCCCTTGTTATTTTTGTGGAGAAACGTTTGAAATGGGCAAACTTCAGGTTAGTTGGATGAGCTTCTAATATATTTATATCAACAGTGTGCCATACAGTACTAGGAACAAAGTGCGGTATTATACACTAAACTCGTAAAGACACTCTGTGCCACCAAATCAAAGTCTCTCTCTGTCTCTGTGTCACCAAATAATCAATCAAAGTCAAAGCTAGCTTTTAGTTCAGGTCTAAGCAGCTATATTATTTATGAATATTTAATGGAAGTTTGTTTTTGTATAAAAATGAAAAAATACTAAATTTAGTTGTGGTTAAAATTGTAAATATTCTGTACAATAATAAAATCATTAGTGATGCTAATCCAAAAAATATATATATTTATAACTATATAATTGTATATAGGAAATGTGTATAGGCTCGAACCCTACATCCATTTATACAGTTTACAGTTATTATGTGTTGATGAGAACTGCCCACCACACAGAATATTTTTACTAATGCGGCATTTACTTATTTCTTATAGTTCAGCTGGTCTATCACAGTTCTTTTCTAGATTTTCTAGATCTTTGCTTGTCACTTTAAAGACTTTTTATTAAAGGCGCATTTGCTTTACTTATGTCAACTGTAAGTTCATATCACGTTGAATAAATGGTGTTCAGATGGTTTTTCCGTATTTCTTATATTTTAGCTGGACTATTATGATTCTACATAACGTTTTTCACTTTTCAACATCAATTATACTTTAAGTCAGATCAAGATTGAAATAATAGTCATAGATTCTGTTTCTGTTTTTACATCGTCGTAAATTATTTTTTCGTGAATATGTGTAATGTGTAGACAGTTTTTTTTTAATTTTGCAATCAAACACATTAGCAATTAAGGCAAAGAGACGTTTTTATATGAAAACTTCGCACAATTCTCTGCCTGTGATTTATTCATTAACAATTCTATAATCATTTATCACGTTTAAACTCCAGGCTAAAAATCACTGTTTAATGAAATATTAAGTAAAAGAATGTACAATTTTTTTTCCATACAATTTTTTTTCTTTTTTATACATATTAAAAGTCATTGTTCTGTGTTTTATTGCATTCATAAGTGCCCAATGATATTTTTTTCCATATATCTGCCATGTACAGACAGCGATCAGTTTCATTTTTATTATATGCATAGATATGTATAGTAAAGGAACATATAATATATTAAACTATGGAGATACAGACGTTATTTAACGTTTAATTGACTTTGACTACATATTTGCGTATTTAAATCGACTAAGATGTCAAATGAGATGAGCCACTCTCTATGACTAGCGGTATGACTTATATGTTGAAACATTACCTCCTTGAGTTAAATACATCATAGATTTTACTTATTTTCTTTGATAAATCAAAAATTAATGCTACCCATTATCAGCAGTACCTATCGATATTTATTTTTTATATGCTATGAACAATCTACAATTCTTCAATAGATAGCTGTATACTTGAACAATCATATTTATACTCTGTAGTAAAGATACATTCAAGCTTTATTAATTGAGCTACTGCAAAGTTGTTAAAATTAATACAAACATTGCATTTGTTAGATAAGAACTTAGAACTACTTATAACTTGTAAGCTGAGTAACTCAATTTAAAAGGTATACCGCTGTGCCATTACGGTATTAATACCAAGATAAAAAAATAATAAAGCAAGCTTTATTCCGCATAGCAGGCTAGGCAGGGAGAATAGGATAGAATAGGATAGGAATAGGAGAATAGGCAGGGAGAATAGGAAGGAATATTGAGAAATATTGGCGATATTAAGTGGCGTAACTCAACGCCGCGCTTTCTCCTATAATAGATTCTTCCCAGTGACGATCGAACCCACAAGCATCGCATTTAAATTCAGACACTGTCCCACTGCGCCACGATGGTCTCTTTAAAAAAATAAAAATAATTTAATACTTATCTCTAGAGATAGCTCGAAGGTTTGCGAAGGATTGCATTACATGATACGATAACACGTTAAAATATTTTATATTGATAAAATGACATTCATACAAATACAAATACTTGTATATCTGCTATTGTAAATATGCAACAGTAATACTCTCTGTCACTTCACGAGCGGATTGCTGAACTGGTTTTAGTTAAATTCGAAAGCTGTGACGGAGGAAAGGGATAAATTTACCTTGAAAATTAAGTTAATTACTTGGCATTGTTAGAAAGGGTTTTCATAATTGCTCTAAGTATTTTTTAATATGTTATGTAGCTAGATGTGGAAGGGGCGCTGGTTAGTTGCTATTCTTTATCTTTATGTAACTCCTGTATTTGGGGGGGAAGTGTAAATAGTCTCAAGCAAACAATCTAGCCTTCCTTTTTGACCCATTTAGATACATGCTAGGTATTGTGAGCTAAAAGTATAGTACGTATAGTAACCGCAAAAGTCTTCCTCTGTACTATAGAACCGTCTTAACTGTAATGCAATTGCATATAAAATCATAAAATTATGTAAATCAATGCTACAAACAATTACTATCCTATTTTCCTACTAACATTCTTATAACTAGTATATTAAAGAACTAGCAACTCGCTCGCTCGCCGCGTTGTCACTTAAATCACTAACAAATCCATAATATTGTGTCAATTAATAAAATATAATATATTTAAATAGTGACAGAACACTTTGCTTTCAATTTCTGAATCCTACTGCCGAACCTAAAAATTAACTGCAATCCAAATTAATTAGTTTATACCTACTAACAAATTTGTCGTCATGAAATTAGAATTTGATTATCAAATTAATGGATTTTTGTTTTGTACCAAAATGACCAGGCTGAATAAATTTATAAGTGACTCCAGAACAAATAAAGTAAGATAACATATTTTTAAAACCCTTGAAAAATATTTACATATTTTTTATACATTTAGGACATAAAAATTTGTTCCGTAGTTTGAAAGATCTAAGTGTACACAGCGAAGACAATTTTCTTTTATATTAATTTGTAATCATAATGTAATGTGAAATGTGACTTAAATAATTCACGTTTTTTTAGCCATTACTGTATATTTTTAAATGGATATACCATTTAGCGTATATCAAAGGAGCTTAGTGTTATTTACTGTTAATAATAAATATTTACCGGTATTATTACTGTAACTATATTATAAAAAGATTTGCTTCACTTACAAAGTGAAGCGTTCAAATTACGTCGATTGCTATTTAGTTTTTGTAGCCTACAGAGCCTGTTTTCTGCTACTGCTACAATACGCGAAATTAATAAATTATGTTAGTAAGAAGATTAGATATTTTCATCATCATCACTATATAGTATATAACAAAGTCTCGCTCCGTCTGTCTGTTCCTGAACTTTCTTCTTTTAAACCACGCAACGGATTTTGGTGCACTTTTTACTAAAAAATCCGCAATAGCCCAATTATATTCATCTTCTAAGGTATAACCATTTTTATCTCTAAGTAATTTTAAAATATTACTGATTCTTATATCTAAATTAGTATATTAGTTACCTTGGCCATCTAATGTAGATTTACAATATCCTTTAGTTATTTCATTTAAATTGATACTTGAGAAGTTAACACAAATTAAAAATAACACGCACTAAAAAACTGGCTGGCACCACCCCGTGTCCCGTGTTTACATAATTCTTTAAAATATATGATTCGATAAAATTATAAATATGAACAGTGTTATTTAAGCGAGGCCGCAGGCCGTCAAAATACGAAATAGCTATTATAGACGTGTACCTGATGTCGTGTTACTTTATGACTCTCTCATAAATTTTTAATAAACAAATTACTTTGAAAAAGACATAGAAACACGCCTAAAATATTGTATTGTCATTGGGACAGGAAATGGATGCAAACTTCCAAGCAAATCTAAGAGCAAAATGGCGGTGCGAGATTTCGTATTTACATTAGTTCAAACATGCATATATATTTTATTTATATGCATATACATTTTTGTTAGTTAACAGACACTTGTGTGATTATAGTAAAATATCTTTGAATAAAACCAGAAGAAAAAATAAAACTTTTTTCAACCTATGCTTTGGAAGCACTAGAATCGCAATCCTGGTCATCTTCCAAATATCAGATCAGAAATCGATTTCTTCATCGATTGGTTGTAAGACAAACCAATTCTAGTCTATAAAGGTCAAGCTAATAAAAGTATTTAATTTTGGAATAGGATCTTTTAAAACCTAACCCTTTGTGTAAAATCGTTAAGGCTTATCGGCCAAAATAATATAAATTTATATAAAATGATATTTTTTTTACCGTATTGTACTATACTTTACATATTTATACTGTATTACACAGAACCATCTACGACAATGTGGCAGTATCTTAGAGCAGTGTCCGCTGCGCTGCGGCGCGTGGATACAGCGCAAGCACAAACAGGCTCACGTCAAGGAATGTCCGCAAATGGAGAAGGTAATAATAACCGTACAATAACATTAAATCTGTTATTTCATTAAAACAATTGTAGTAAAATAATTTTATTATTTTTATTTTACCTTATTTGTTTCCGGTGCATATGTGTAATAATGTTACGATTTAATTTGCATATATTTACCGACCTTGGGTTTTATTGTTCATAAGTAGACTGCAAATAATTTATATATTATACTTTATTAAATTAGTGTTAAAATTTTAGTTGCGAAAGTTTTTTAATTTATAATTAAAAATTATCTTAAATTTGCTACGAAATATTGTTTTTGCGAAAACATTTAACGGTTTGTACAATTTTCACAAACAGTATACACAACTTGGCTAAGAATAAGATTTTTATTCGATAACAGAGTCGTAACATCTCCTCCCCGAGTCACGTCAGAGTAACGGACCCGGTGCCGCCGGTCATCGTCAATCACACGTGGAATGCGAGTGACGTTTCTTTAGAAGGCTGTATGGCATTTCTCGAGAAAGAAGTAGCTGCTATCAAGTATGACATTTAATTTCGGTATTAACAAATATCTTAGAAGATATAAAAGATTAAAGTATTCAAATTCAAACATAACAGGATTTCAAGTTTAAATAAAGTTCAAGCGTCTTTACTGACCTAAGTTTGAACATTACTCCAAGTCGACTGATTCGTCTTTTTTACACAGCTCGAAAGGTCTATAAATTTTTATATTGTATTATATTTTAGGCTTATAATCACAGAAGAAGCTGGACAGCGTGATATTCAGTCAACAGAACTAGAAAACATCCGATCCAAACTGGTTCTAGTGGAGGAACGCTCCCAGCACTTTCTCTCTACCATAGTTTCTCTCCGCGTCTCCGTCGATGATGAGGCAGAGAGAGGGGCGAACTGGACTGCACAGTTTAAACATGACCTAGCTAATGTTCAACTGGCTTTACAAGTATTTAATCATTGTTTTATTAATAATCGTTTATGGTCTTTTTGAGAACAGTCCTTTTCTAGTTAAATTAACTTCGTTTTTTTTAAGTAATCTGTGTATAATCAGGCTAGATTGCATTTTATGTTCTCCAAAATTCTTCGTTCTAAAAAATGTACTTTCTTAACTTAAATTATATTTCCACTAAACTATCTTTCATTTTTCACCATCTTAATGGTGTCTTTCAAACTCCAGGAGCTGCAGAACCAGCAGCTGAACACGGTGATGAGGCTGGAGAGTGCTATCAGTAGTATTGTACACGAACAGAACGAGAGAGAGCTACTGGAGCAGGCGTTGACCCAACATGACAATAGGATACGCACTATTCAAAGTTTAGGTAAGTAAACTTGAAAAATTTTGTGAAATTTTAGATGAATCGTGTCTGCCATAATCCATTAGTGCGTATGTTCTTATTTATCTAAACTACAAAAATTTTTCGATCGTATCAAATATGGTACATGCATTTATCCAGTGATTGAATTGAATTTGCCCATATATTTCTTTTGCCTAAGCCCACACTGTACCGTCTTTACGTATCTCTAGTACAGTGCGGGCGTAGAAAATTGTATATATATATATTCATAGAATTTTTGAAGCAACTTAAAACTTATATATTAGCATAACATATGTTTCCAGAGGAAGTGATCGAATACATCAAACAAACTGTAGAAGAAGAGAGAGAACGAAACGCGCAGAGTCGCGCGATGTTGGAAAATGAATTAATGGAGGCTAGAAGAACATCTGAGCAGATTACACAATTGTCCACGTTAAGGATGCAAATTGAAAATGCAGCAACTGGAGAAAGACCGGTTAATATGTTTATAACGCCTTAGTATTACTTACGTTCCCAATAGAAAATAAAGCTACCTATTAAAGAATTTCTAAAACATGCATTTCAACTTACAGCTTCTTTGGGTAGTTAGTAGTAGTGTAGTGCTTGGGGCACGTAAGCATGACATTTGAGAAGGAAAATGTACGTTATAATCGCATAATTAATTGCAATGTCTGTATTTCCAAGAAACTTCTGCAAATTTTGTCCTTTTGATTTTTGATGATCTAATAAGATACAATAGTATAATGAACATATTTTTTCAGGCAATTGATCGTCTAGCAGTTTTGGAAGTGGCGACAGCTGATGCTAGAGTTGAGGCAGCAGAACAGGGGACGAGGATGGACATCGTGTCACGAGATTTAAGAGCACTCACAAAGTCTTACCACAAGATACGCAGTGAACTGGCTGACTTTCAAACTAGGATTAGTCTGGATAGTCCTCAATTTGGTGGAGATAATGGTAACTTTTTTTTATGGGTTTAGTACATTACCTTTACATTATGTTACATATATAAATATTTCATATAGATTGTATTTGTGTCTTGTTAAACAGATGGCCTCAAATTGTTAGTAACATACTAAAATGATCTTTTTTATACTGTATACATAATAATGCAATTTAATTGTATATCTGTATATATTTTCTAAGGTAGGTAATTGCCAACGTTAAAACCAGAATATTTGATCACCAGCTGATTGAAAGTCTCTTAAAACTTAGGTATTTTAATAATCAATTTACAATAATCCGATTTTTTAACTGTTTATATTATTAATGAAAAAAATAGGTTCAATTAATTGCGCTTATGAAATTGTCAGGTCATCTTATTTGGAGAATAGACAACTTCGCCACAAGAATAAAGGAGGCTAAGGAGAGTGACACTGTGCTGACAAGCCCTCTCTTCCGTACTAGCAAATATGGATATACACTTAAGGTTAGGTATTTCTTATAATTCGCGTCTTTGGAATAAAAGTCATTTAACTCAATATTTATATAACTATATCTATCCATAAATTTCAATATTTTTTACGTAAATGTTCACATTTTGTTGAAGTTTATATATTTGGTTTACAAATTACAGGCTGAAGTAAACTTAAACGGCATTGGCAAGTGGAAAGGACGCCACATCACCAGTACCGTGCGGCTTGTTGCAGGGCCGTATGACCCGCTACTGGAGTGGCCCTGTGACCTCAATATCAGCATTATATTAAAGGACCAACCTGCTAATCGTAGTCAGGTTGCGTATTAAGTAATTACGATAATTAGGCCAGTGTCTGAATGTACACGCGATCCATTGTAGGTTCAAGTTCAACTCCAGGAATTATTATATTTAAATAATACTAATTTCACTGCTCTGGTACCCAAAACAAAAGTTCTCTCTCCATAGTAATAATGCCCAAAGGGGAGGAAAGAAACCTGGGCTGACCTTCGGAAATACAGTGTCATAACTATGGTCATACTAACAGCATGAGGATCGCCTGAGTGTATATTGGATGAGATAGACAGTGGACCCTGGTCGACTGGCTAATGTTCAACTGGCCTTACAAGTGTTCTCTCATATTTTTATACAAATCGTTTATAGTATTATAACGAATTACGCCAGCTCGGCGATATTTATCGCATTTTGTTTGCCTACCTCGCCGAGGATAAACCTTTATTATTAAAAAATAATAAAAGTACTACATAGATAATAAGTATTATAAAACAGTTAGTGAAACTCAACTCCTCACTTTGTCTAACAAGAAGTTTGTATAGCGAGACTAAAACGTCGAAGATTGGAAATTAACGATTAAAGTCTTACAATAATCACACTCTCGAATGCACGATTCAAATCTCTCAACTTGTTTCAATTTTACATATAGCTAACTTATCACCATCTTACATATAAATATAGTAAAATCTTTAATTTCCAGGCAATGGACATAGTAAAATCTCTGGATTTTCGTCGGAAATCCTCGTCTAAACGTCACGATTACGACGAAGACGAGAAGACTAGATCAACTGAGGCTTTGGATAAAGGGATATTACAGCTGAAGAGACAATACATTTTTATTCCTCATACGAGTTTAGATAAGTTCGAATATGTTAAGAATGATGTTATGTTTCTGGAGTTTTTAGTTAATCAATAAGCATCTCCTTATTAAAGCAATGTATAGTAGAATGTTCATAGCCCATTTAGTGTAATATTTATATTTGTATTACTCCACAGCGGAGGCGGCCCCTTAAGCCTACACTTGTGTCGCGAGTCCCACTCTTTTTTTTTAACGCGGTGGGCACGTTGGAACGCTAAGCAGTTGTTTTTCTTTATAGAAGTTGATTTTACGTTAAGTAACAAGTATTGTCTGTAAACTGAATAACGTAGTTACTTGATAACAGGTTTTCTTAGATTGCCGTGAAAAGTTATATGCGTGAAAAATCTAAAATGTTGACGATTGACGTATATTCATATATTAATACGTGAAAGAAAGAAAAATTGAAAACCTTTTTACGTAAATAGTGTATAGTTTATGTAGAAAGCTATTTTTTTTACACCAATGTGTATATTAAAATAAACCAATTTTATATTAGTATCATATGAAAACAGTAATATTAATAATAATAATTGTTTTTATTATTAAAACTCAAATGACAATACAAAAATGAATAATATCATGACATCTAACATATAATATATATATATTGTTACAGTAAAAGCTTGTACTACGATAAATCCTAAGATTTTGTCAGCTTCACGCCTTTGTCCGCATCGCATTTGTCGAGAGCCTAGTATCAAAACACTCCGTTCTCCACTTTCATATTACGTGTTGAGTGGTGGAACCAGTCTCACCAGAGCGGAGAAATGTAAATAAAATAAATTACCCTGAGTAGGAATCGAACCCACAACATTATGCGACGATGGCGCCAATTATAAAACTCAGAACTATTTGTAACTTTAAACGAATCTAATCAAACTAACAGTTTCTCTTAGAAGTAAAAGCAAGTTTGACCGAGGTATATGCTTTAAATGAATATGAATCAAATAATATTATATAAAAATGTTATTCGCACGCTTAGGAAACTGAAAAAGACATATTTAGAAAACGTATACAAATTTTTCAAGAGGTTTTCAAGTGGCGCGGTTTCAAATCCTGCTACGTTTAAATTTATATATATGTATATATATACTAATAAAATTGTACTAAATTATGACTAATCAACCCACCATGTTTGTATAAATAAAATAATTAATTATAAAATACCATGTTCTTTTTATTTAAAATTTAAAAACCAAGTATTTTATTTCACTCTCACATAACACGATCTAGTAAATCTAGTAATCTAGTAAAATTTAAATAATAATTATCTGACACAAATGGCCCTTAAACAGTAACTGGTATCTCTGTGTGGGCCGTAAGAATAAAATGAAATATTACTTTAATGTTATTATTTTTGTATGTGTATTAAAGTAGACATTGAATTCAACTTGTTATAATTCTCAGTCAGGTTAATAAAAGGGAACCTAGTGTCAAGACACTCCGTTTTCCACTTTCCACCTAATTTCGAGACATTGTGTGTGCGTTCGCACCGCCATTTGTCGATCATCACCGCCACATCAACGCCGCCCTTTGTCTTGTTCACCAGAGTGGGGAAATAAATATAATTAAAAAATGACAATTCCTCCGAGTGAGAATCGAACCCACGACCAACTGTATTTACAATCACCCACTGCACCACGATCAATTTCAACAAAAAAATAAAAAACAATTTTATTAAAATTTTTATTATCTCCAAATACAAAGGAGTAACTACATATATGACAACTCACACTAGTATTATATACTTAGTTCAGTTATATCTATATAATATTATACATTAATAATAAATTTTTCTACTTTAAAAAAGAATATATAGAGATCGGATTTGAACCCGCTCTTATCACTATCGAAACATGATATGCTACTAACATCAATATATTTCTAAAGTTAAATGGACAAGATCGGGAACGAACTTATTTTAAAACTGATCAATCCTCAGTGGGGATCGAACCTATAACCATCGTGTGCACTCACACTGCCACCGCACCACGACGGTGTGTACATAGAGAATACAATTATATTAAACATTTGAGATATATAAATATACCTTTGTAAAACAATATAATGACTAATTTTTACAAGCTTTTACTTAACTCGCCGCGTTGGTACACGCTTAGCGGGGTAGTTATAGAGAACCTAGTGTCAAGACACTCCGGTGTCCGTTGAGTGGCTTTGATGACAATACAATTAGACAAAATATCAAAAGCTTGTTTTTAATTAAGTGCGAAAGTAACTGTCTGTCTCTGACGTCATCACGACCCAACCGCTGAACAGATTGTGCTGAACTTTTATATAGAGATACTTCAGGGTCTGAGGAAAAACATTTTTTCTCCCATTTTTTTAGTTTTTCAAAAATTTTAGGTAGGTAATTTCAGTGTTAGCTGCCGCTAGGATTTACAATACTGACATTTTATGTTAACTGACAATTCGAAAGTGCTTGTAATATCTATTTGAATAAATAATATTTTGATTTATAATAATGTACGTGTAATAAACAACATTTTATTTAAATTTGTTATTTCTACCTTCTTTCTCCATTTTTCATTATATTTCGCGGACATCATTTATACTAATATTACTTAGATATATGACAGTCTTTGTGGCCTAACCACAGAAACGTTAAAAAGGTATTATGTAAAAAAAATGACTTAGGACACTTAAATTTTAGGAGTACATTATATTTTAAACAAATATTACTTCTAATATATGGATATGAATGATAATAACACACATACATATTTTTTTAATATATACTTAAAAATACACGTCTACCTGTGACGAAATCACGGACGACTGCAGAGTGTTCGAAACGTCCGAGTTTTCTGAAATGTATTTTCGAATACCAATAATATACTACATATACGATTAATTCAGTCAAAAATAAAATTGTTTCATTGCAACACATCTAAAAATCACGAAAGTCAAAGATCGTATTAAATCTTTATTACAGATATAGACACCAAAGACAACATCGGAATAGGTATAATAATTTTTATTATTTTAATGTATAGTTAATATTAATCTATTGTTACTTTTAAACATTCAAGTACAATATTTATATATATAAATATTGTACTTTAATTTATATTTTTAAAAAGCTTATTAGTTTAGTGGATAGTGCATGTAACTTAACCGAAGGTCGCGTGTTCAATTCCAGCACGGACAAAGACATGTATATGTTATTAAAGTTAAAATTTCAAAAATACGAGGTTTTTTTTAATCTGTTTAAAAATATCTCAAACCAAATAAGTAACGCTTTATACGACCACAAATTGTCAGTTGTAGCAGATTCAAATCCTGGACATAAAAAAATAGTTAAGTAATCAGAAATGAGAAATACAGTTTTCTCTAACATGGCAAACAAGTTTTTAAAGGTAAATATTTTGTGCTACGACTATTATAATAAAATCGACTCCGCGACCACCTCAGTTTAGAGCAGAGACTTGTACTGAGCCAGGAACTGCTCCTCTTCAGTGAGAGACGCGCTTAAGTAGTCGTCCTCGTCCGAACGAATCGCCTTTTGGAGGCGACGGAGAGCCATCTCTCTTTCTTTCCTTCTGTTGGCGAGAAAAAAAAAAGTAAAATCTTGTGAATATATATTAATAATATTCCCTAGGTAGGTCGTGGGTTCGATTACCAATCGGCGGAATGACCAAGTTAAGCACAACTTTGATTTCCGAAACGCAACTTGCAATATTTTAAATGCAGGCGGTGCGTGGAGAACGGAATGTCTTGACACTAGGTTCTTTCTAGCTACAAAATATAACAATAATAAATTAAAAGTAAAAAAAATACTATTCTATTCTAAGCAAGTACTTTCATGTGACATCAATATTGTAGGCGTGCATTAAAAACAACTAATCCGCAATCTTGGGTGTTCCGCCATGTTAAGTTCTGAATGACGTCACAAGGCTAAGCATGCAATGTCTCCAAACTAAACTTCTTATATAATATGTATAATAATATGCTTCGATATTGAATTTCGACATTGCAAATCAGGCTTATAAAATTATTCATATACAAAATCTTGAACATTATTAATTATAAGCACCACACAACGTGTATACTCACTTTCTCTCTCTAAGTTCTTTGTTCTCCTTTCTCTGTTTCTTCCTTGAACTCTCCGCGGCGCTTGTGGAAGGATTTGACAAATCACCTGTATTAAAAAAACAATGTAAATATATACGAAACCATCGCGGCGCAGTGGACAGTGTTAGACTGTGAACGCAATTGGTTGTCGGTTCGATTTCCGCTCAGAGGATCTATAATATTAAATTAATTTATAAATTTACATTTTTTTTTATACTTTTGAATTGTGTTATTCGTAAATTTAAATCTAGATAACCGATCTAGAACAAGATATAGAAATCAAATACAACATATAAATAATATAATAAATTTATTCATTTCTAATATAGGATAAGGAATATATTTTTAAAAAACATATCAATTTTGAACGCAGCGTGACTCGAACCCGCGCCTCTTGAACGGTATTAAAGAGGATTTAATAACATAACATTTGCAATGTTAGAATTTACAAATTGATTTTCGTTACAGATAAGCCTAAGTTTAATATATTTAATGTTTATTTATATGTTTTTATTGCTTAGTATAAAAATGTATTTGCACTCACAAGGCTCAGTGAAGCCAGCCACCAGCAGTTCCACTGCGATACTGAGATCGTTCTGGGAGAGACTTAGCGCGTTGCGAGCTTGCTCAGTAGAATAGCCCATCGATTCCAACTGAAAAAAAACATACATTTTTATATTAACTACAAGCGACCCGTTCGTCTTCGTCCGCATGAACATATGTTTCATATTTTTGGCGCCTTTCCGTAAAACATTGAAATTCCTGGAAAAACTAAAAAAGGAGAAGAAAAAAGTAGCTTATGTACATCCCTAGAACTTCAAGTATATCTACATAAAATTTAATTACAATTGGTTCAGCGGTTACAGAGTTAGCGACTGACAGAGTTACTTTCGCATTTATAATGTTAGTATGGATATAGAATTATAAATACAATTTATTGTATATTTTTTAGTTTCATATTTTCTACCGCCACTTTATTGTCCACTCTCCGCCCAACACCAACAATGCCTGTGTCTTACTGGGGAAGAAGAATAAAAATAAGTTAACGAACATATAATCTTTTCTCCGAGTGGGAATCGTACCGACGACCAATAGCGCTTACAGTTAGACGCTATCCCTGCGCAACGATCCCTTTCTACTGTTTTATTTAGAAATATAACTAGAAGCTGCCTTCAACTTGGTTTCAGCGATTTCAAAGACCTCACCAAAATACTCATCACGCTGAACAATTTTTGTTAAGGCATTATTTACTTATATTTTACAATATAGCTTGTATTATGGTTCTACGTCAGAAGTTCCACTTTTCAAAATCAATTATAGCCTAAGTTGAAAAGCGTACAAACATACTGTTTTTACTCTTTTATTATAGTATAGATTCGGTTTATAATAGATCGTCAGTTTCATTATTTTAAATATCTATTTAACCATTTCAAATATTTTAATTTACAGTTACATTTTGCAGGTAACATGGCATGGCAGGCACTGTATCTATTTCATTAATTACTAACAAAACTAAGCGGAGAACGGGGTGTCTAGCACTAGTTTCTCTCTGGCTATGATCTATGAACCCTAAATAATGATTTAAAAATGGCCACAACACAGAGCGCGAATTGATTTATAACTAGATATTATAAGGATGTTAATATATGTAGTACATTATAAAAAAAAAGTTTTCATTTGCTTCTTTTACATCCCATCATCATCATACGGGTTTTTTATTACATTTACTGCTGACTTATCAGTCCCAACGGTCGGTCAGTTGTGAATCTATGTTTCTCGCAGAACCGATGGCGGTTGAACGTGTTTTATCCGCCTCCGGCATGAAGATGATGATACCTACAATTGACGTTTAATGTTAATTTGTAATATTAATATATGTTTTAACTTACTTCTGCCACGAGTCTATTATCAGGTTCCACAAGAGTGTCGTCGGAGCTGGACGTCTCCACTTCTTCATCATCGGAATCCTCTTTCGATTCCGACTGTTGAGTTATAAAAAATAAAATATATTATGTACGTGCATTTAATTGAAATTTAAGAAGTGTATAGTAATAATTGAAAAAGTTACTGTCACACTTTTGTAAAAAACAAGTGAGTAGTGGCATACCGCGTGCGCGTGCGCGTGCGCGTGTGCTTGCGCGTGCGCGTGCGCGTGTGCTTGCGCGTGCGCGTGCGCGTCGCGCGCGAGGCGCAGCGCGGCGGAGAGGTCGTGCGGCGCGCGGCGCAGCGCCCAGAGCGCGGCCGCTCGCGACACGCCCAGACGCCGCAGCAGCCGCGCGCGCACTCCGCCCGCCAGCCTGCGTTTCTGTGCTCATGGAGTACATGCAATCGACTATTGACGATATATACTCTCACAAAACCCCGCATTTTAATGCGCATAGTGCCGATTAGCTTGGACCACGCACCACCGACCACGCGGGGAGGTCTGCATTTCACCTTGCTATGGCAAACGGACTGTCCCAACCAATTACAACTACGCGACTCCTAGAAGTCCTTCACATCCGGCACAGTACCGGGTAACAGTCGATGCCCCTTTGGGGTCCTATGACCACCGTCTGGTACGGAGCATGATGCCAATTAAACACGGCAATTGCAGAACTCCCGCAACTCGTCGTCTCTGGCATTACAAGTCAGCAGATTGGGATGGGATGCGTACTTTTTACTCATCTCATCCCTGGGGGCCGGTTTATTTCTCTTCTGACGATCCTAGTGCCTGTGCCACTACTGTCGCCGATATGATTCTACAGGGTTTGGAACTGCGTGCCAATTGGTGGCAATAAAGGCAGTAAGTTGCCACCCTCTCTGGCAAGGCCGGTCGTACCTGTCTCTGGCATGGTCGCTGCGCGCGAGGTCGCGCTGGCGGCGGCGCTCCTCCAGCAGCTGGTGCGCGGCGTCGCAGGAGCCCCGCGTCGAGCGAAGCCCCGTCCGCGCCTGCCCCTCCGTCCAGCCTAGCTCCATTAGTGTTGCTACTGAGTTTTCATCCACCTTTAATGTCATATTAGCGTTCTTTATTCAATTAACTCAAAGATTTAGAATAATTTTTTAATAAATAAAACAATATGTCCTCACACTAGGCTCCACCTCACTAATTTATATACCAATATATATTGGAGATACATTAAGCTAAATATTTCTTCTTTTTTATATGTAACGAAGATCTGTAACAAGTACCCAGACGACGCAAAAAATACGCACTATAAATCAAAAGCCATGTCAATCAAAGTCAATATCAAGTCGTGTAAATTTATGAGTACAGCGAGTTACCCTCAAACAGTTGAGCTCGGCCTCCGCCCTCTCTAACAAAGCGCGGGCCTCGACCCTCTTGTTCTGGTGGTACGCGACGATACCTTGCAGTAGGTATAGCCGCATGAAGAGCACTCGCTCGTTGGCTGAAATAAAATAACGCCTACAGCATCGTGGGGAAGTCTAACTCTACGCACGATGGTTGCCGATTTGATCAATTTTTATAGAAATTTTCTACAAGCATTTGACAATTTGAATGATAATTTATTCATTTCTTTGGCGGTGTTGAGTTATTATGGCATTGTGGCACAGTGGCACAGCGTCTGACTGTAACCACGCTTAGTTATGAATTCGATTCCTAGTCGGGAGGAATGATTACATTGAATTTATTTTTATTTCTCCGCTCTGGCGAGACACAGCGCTGCATTGAGTTCCACCACTCAACACACACAATCTCGAAATTCGGGCGGAAAGTGGAAAACAGAGTGTGGATTCGGGAAAAGTATGAAGCTGTGGAAAAAAAGCTAAACTCACCGTTACTCCCTTTCAACGCAATCAATCTCTGATGATCCTCTCCGTAAGATGCCACAAACGCTCGCTCAGCTCTCGCCAGGCGAGCTGATGCATCATTTGCTGAAGACAGGTTCTGGAGACATAGGTAGCACCACGCTATGTCCAGCTGGAGTATCGCACAGTTGTCCACGCTGGAGAGGATCGAAGACCTGCACTCACTGGAGAGGGAAGGTATATTGAACATGCCTTATCTAATTCATAACCTTCTATTTTTACGTGTAATATTTAAATATAATGTATATGAAAAATGTGGAAAACATAATTAAATAATTGTAAATTTATTCATGAAACACTCTCAATGAATAATTTAAAATACACCATAGGAGTCATCCGTTTAGATTATCTTTTTTCACGATTTTTTTAGGTAGTCAGACAGAACCTAGTGGCAATGGAATTGACGGAACTCAACGCCACCGTTTGTATTACAGAGCGTAGAAACAAAAATATTTTTAATAAAATCATTCACCCGGGTGAGGATCGAACCCACAACAGATATCATCAGTCAGATGCTCTGCCACGATGGCGTCAGTTTAGTTGCCGAAAGAAATTACATTTAATATCGATACAATATTAATAAATATATACGCGTAATAATTTCTTAACACACACAAAAACATACATTAGCTTATCATAATTAAATCACAGTTAATGATAATGAACATCTCTTTCATACTCAGAAGTATGAATACCAAAATCAAAATCACCCACCTCAGCTGTCTGTCTGCTTCTAGTAACAGCACGAGGGCGAGGGCGTAGTCCATGCTGGAGGCGGCGGCGCGCCCGCGCTCGTGGAGCGCCAGGCCTACCATTAGGGCTTTCCTTTCCGCCGGTGGGAGTTCCACGGCCTGTCCGGATTGATCTTCCAGCTGTTTGGATACTTATACTATCAACAAAATTATTATAGAAAATATTTCACACCTAAACGTTCCCCCTATATCCGATCACATTAGTTATGTTTGATATAGCGCGGAGGTAAACTTGCATCTAACGAGCTGTCTCTGAAATAGGCAACATTATGAGATGATACCTATAATATATTGTATATGTAGTATAGGTTATTGGTGAAACAATGCACAGCGAAAACAAGTCAGTTTGCATTGCGTGGGTAGTGAGTACAAATCGCATTGTCATTAATATAATATTTATTATATCAAATAAATGTATATATCTATTTATATATTTTTATATTTATATATATTTACGCAAAGCATAAGATGTAACATATAAAACAAAACTAAAAATATAAAAAAATATTTAAAAGGGATAAAAAATAGAGTAAAGCCACAGTCAAACACTTGTTTGAAAATACTAAATATATACATCCGTACCAGGCGTGACTAATTTAATGTAATGCATATTTTTTGGATAGGCATTTCCAAGTGTTTTTTTTTTGGTGAATAATTTTTATAATTATTTATTTATTCAACCTTAAGTACAAAAGAAATTGTAATGCTAATTATATCCATACTAATATTATAAATGCCAAGGTAACTCTGTCTGTCCCGTCATCGTGGCGTCGTCACGGCCATACCGCTGAACCGATTGTGATGAATTTTTATATAGAGATACTTGTGGGGTTTTGAATTAACATAGTAAATAAAAAGTATATACAATTTGGCTTATAATTCACGCCTGGAAATATACTCTTTTATTTTTATAGAAGTTAAAACTACTAACTTACTGTAATATATTCATCACTGCCAGCCATGTCATCTACATAGTCAGTGAGCAAGGTAGTATCGTTTATTGTAGATTTCATTTCCATGTACATGTTGTCTTCCTTTTTGACAAGTTCAGGTGAAACTAGGAATATATGAAATAGAAATATAATATTAGAAATTTAAGGCAATTTGGCTGGAATTGTAGCAACCTACAGGTATGTTGTAGCAATAGTAGCAACATCATCAATCCATTAGATTATAAACACTCTAATCTGTAAATGTGTAATGTTAGGTAGCTTTGATAACAATTTATTAATTTTTTTAAACATACCTGCCATAACCAATGCCATAATTTGAACTCCATTTTTGACATCTTGCTCCTCTAAGGTTTTATTTCGGTCAATAATCTTTCCATTGTATATCAGTTTCATACTGATGAAAAACAAAATGAATAGAAAAAAAGTTAATATAAGTAACAATATATTTTATTTTTCCAAAAATCTCTATAAAGTGGAAAAAATAATTATTTAAAATAGACATATTATGTAAAGCTTCACACTTTTTCTATCATAGAAGGGTATTCAGAGAGACAGTCACACTTTGTCCTCCACTTTCTGTCCAATGTCCAGAGAGATTAAAATAATTTAAATATTGACTTGAGCAGTTGTAATCAAACCCACAATAATTATGTATCAGACCACCACAACAGCCTAAACAGCCACTTTTGATAATGCAATTTAATGATTTATTATTAAATATTGTGTAAAAGAAAACATACCTGTTTGAAGAAACATTTAAAAGTTCAGAAATAGATGTTACTAATTCTTCACCCATAATCTTCAATTGTTGTACCACTTTTAATACTTTTGGCTTCTCTCCAGGTACCGTGGCCCTCACCCTGAGAGTTGCACACCCTGTCTCTTTAAATTCTACATTGGCTTTTGATCGCTCAATTGAATGAAGTTGAAGTTCATGTAGACCTTGTAGGACTATGTTTTCATCTAAGTTGAGAGTGGCAGCAAATTTTGCTGATAATTCCTATAAATGTGATAATAATACATTATTTTTATATTATTTTGCTTGTTTAATTTCGTAAAATTTGATCTTCAAAAACAAAAACAATGTTAAGTTAATAACAAAAGATGTGATAACAAAGGCATTAAAGAACAAAGATAGATTCACATTATAATTTTTATAGATAAAATCCATGTTCCTGTAAAATTTCAGACAAAGCTTATAATATTGATCGAACATTAACTCTTTTAATACTAGTATAAGTAAGTAAATAAACAAACCTTTAAGCTCTCCGATACATCACTATTTTCCGACAAATAAGGAACCTCCCATAACTTTATTTTCTCCTCATTTAATTTGGCACGAAGTTTTATAAGCAAATCCTCGTGCTCAAGGCTCTCCATTTTGAGAAAAAGGACTTTAAATAAACAAAGTATGAAGAAATGATTTGCAAATCTATTCCCAGCAAAAATTGTGATAATCAATGACAATGACGTTTAAAAAGGAGCTGTCTTTATGTGCTGCCACTGAAAAAAACATATTTTCGCAATAACTTTTAGTAAATCATCTGTCTTCTATCGTCTAATTATTTTTATTTAATTATGTTTTATATATAAATACGGGAATATATTAAAGTAATGGATGGAAGGTTATTATGTGAATATTCACATACAGGATTTTCGACATTTTAAATAAATATATATTTAACCATCAATTGTAATATATTCTTGGGTTATATATATCGATATCAAATTTCTAACTTAATAAGTGGTTTGTAACGTATATTTAAACAAAACAAGACTACCATGATAACTATAACATTATTTAAGCCACTCATACTACGTAATATTTGAAGGGCGGAGCTCACATTTTAAAATATTTTTTTTTTTTGTAAATATACTAATTATATCACTAAATACAATATATAAAAAAGTATATATCATTTTTCCTTATTTTTAGGCAATAACGAGAGAATAGGTAGCATTATAGGACAATGTCAATGTCCAAACAATATAATGTCGTTTTGATTTTTTTCTTTCCTAGCGAAATATATAGGAAAATAGTTTCTATTGGTAAAAAAGGAGCTTATCTTAGTAAGAATAACTTAGGTTATTAATAGAGATAAATAAATAAGGGCCGTATTAGCTTAATAAAACAATTACTTCTATTGCAATACATTATATTTAATACACTTAATGCGACAAATGTTAAATATTTTTATTAATTTCAAACGCTTAAGTTAATTGCTTTCAAAAAATTATATTCTCATGTCACAGGCTGTAAAGTTTTGTAATTAAGGAATAAATTAATATTAATTGAAAAAGTACTTAAATTGTTATAAAATTAATAGCAAAATAGAAACATGAAGAGCGCTTTGTGCATCATAAGTAAGTTATATCAAAGTAAAATATTTAGTACAGATAGAAACTATCATAGCTTGAGAAATATCTCACTATACGTAAAATAGTTTTGGATCGATTCCCACTTAGTAAAAGTTTTAAATATATTTATTTCCCTGGTCTGATAAAGCAAATGTCAATGGGATCTCTTAGATTCTCATGTACCTACTGTGTGGGAGATGCGTAAACATAGCACATATTTTAAACGATAATCAGATTTTTATAAAAAAAATCGGCTACCGTAGCGCAGTGGGACAGTGTCTGACTGTAAACGCACGCGATTGGTTGTGGGATCGATTTCAACTCAGAGTAATGAACCGCTCTGGTACCCAAGACTAATCGCGGCGTTGAATTCCGCCACTTACCATGCAATATTTCGAATTAGGGTGGAAAGTGGAGAACGGAGTGTCTTGACACTAGGTTCTCCCTGCTATGCGAGAAAAAGCGTGAAGCTGCAAAAATACTAATAATAATAACAAAAATAACTAAATAGCTTAGAATAACTTTTCAGCTGTATTTTTAATTATACAATATTCCAAGTCGTACATCCTTCTTACTGCGAACATGGAAGACGTTCAGTCGCTAGCGAAGCAATTTCTCACTTCGCCGGTTGTAGAGCAAGTCGGCAAGATCTGGAGACGAGCCACGTCTCAATTCCAGAAGGAGATCAACAAGGATATGCGGCGTTACGGAGAAGAAAGTGAGGAAGGTCAGTAAACAAATTTTAACTTAAAAATAAATCACACTTTAATATATTTTTTGTAATATTGGCGAGATTTACATAAGGTTCACTAACAGTATGTTTTATAAAATATTTGGATGTAAATTTTCATCTCAAATCGGACGACAGGAAGTGGTGACAATAGCCTTATAAGATTTTTTTACTTAGACAGATTTATATTACCTGCTAGCGACGCGGTCCCTGCTTCAGCCGCGTGTACTATTCGTATTTTTGTATTTTCGGCGGCCTTTCTGTAAAACAATGAAATTCCTGGAAAAAAATTGAGCGTAAAAAGTAGCCATGTTGATAGTATGTAGTATGTTTAACCCAAGGCCATCAACTATCTATACTATAAAAAGTTGTTTCTGTACATTGAATATATTTACGAAAAAATAATTTATCATAATTTTGAGTCACTTTCGTCAATCCCAAAAGCAGTAAATGCGAGTAATCGTTACTAATATTATAAATGTAAAAATAACTCCGTCTGTCTGTGACGTCATCACGGCCAAGCCGATTTTTTTCTTAAAGATACTTGAGGGTCTAGGGATGAACATAGGCAACTTTTTCCATTTTTTCTCTCAACTCTCTTTATCACACCACCCCATTTTAATATCACAAAATATTTTACAATATATTAGCGCAAAAATAAGAAAACACAATTAACAATGATATAAATATATCAGATTCCAAATTCAAAAGTAATATTTAGTTTATTTTTAATTATAACAGTATTTATGGCCAGACTGAGTAGATATTAAAAGAACTGTTTAAGTACTCCATTCCATTCACATTCTTTTTTATCTTTACGCATCTTTGGCGTTTTTAAAATATGAATTATAAATTCTGTCGTCAACACCGATCTTAAACCATCACAGGGTACAGGCAGGCCAATTGCGACACAATACATTATACGACCAATCATCTTTTAAATTTTCGTGCTAAATTTCTTTAGTCTGTAAATGGCAAGGAATTTGTCAAGAAAAAATATTTATTTGGCTTCATCAATCTTGTGAAGTTCTAGATAACCTTTGTTAAGGTTTCAACTAATTAATGTGACTTCCTCAAAGAAAGTTTTATTATTGAAAATGATAACTTTTACTAAAGCATACTAATGTAAAAGTAGAAATTATAACATTTATTATCTTATACATATAGTAACTTAGTCATCTATGAAACGTTATAGTGGCTAGAATATTAGACTGTTAGTTAGAATTTATCTAGCTGAACGAGATGATTGGATTATTTATATTTATATACAAAAATGATATATGTATTCTTTTATATATTTTGTACTCATTTAAAGCCGTTCCTTTTTTCCACTTTCCTCTTGATTTCACTTTCCATCATATTAGCTAATGCCGCTTTTAGTCTTGTCAGGGAAATGAAAATCACTTCAACATTTTTAAACTTGGGACATGAAAAATTTTTAGAAAATGTTTAAAAATATTTTTTTACAGGCGTACAAGAATTTTGTACTTGGATATAAAAAGATTGTGTCTCGTCATTTTTTAAAATATATTTCAAATGAAAATTATTTAAGCATGATTATCACCCCAAGTAAGTTGTTATACAGCCAGGCACTGTCACGAGGTATAATATATATTAACCGTTTTAACTTTCGAGGCAAAATTGATCCGTGTCTCATTATACGATAGTAGTTGCCTATAGATTGGAATGTCATTTTGAAGAATGGGTGTGAGGCATATATTTACTTACACTTTTCACCAGTCTGCTAGCAAATTGATATGTTCAATTCTGCCGCACAGAATATTTTATCTATACTAATAAATGAAAAAAATCCGAAGACCGCTGTAAATTGTTTGGGTGAGCTTGTCTCACCCTTTGCCAATTTGAACTGTTCTCATTGTCATTCCAGTTTTTATCTTATTGTTATTATTATAATAATAAAAGTGGAGTGTCCGTTTGTAATATTAATATAACCGCTTTTTACTAAATGCATATGTACCTATACCTGGGTACCCGGGTACCTATTTGTACACAATATACATGTATAAAAATAACATTTGTTATTTCCGGCTAATCTCTTAAACGACTGGACCGAATTTGACGAGATTTGCAGTAACTTGGGCTATTTTAGAATACCACGAGGACAAAGTCGTGGAATAGTATATAATAATACTATGTCATAATATAATAAAGATTAGTTTATGCCGAGTAAATAAATAATACTTTAAAAAATATTATAATAAAACAGACTATATTTTAACTTGAAGTGGAGAACGGAGTGTTATATTAATAAATTTAAAAACTTTCACATATCAGCATTTTTAACGTCCGTTTACAATCTTTACATTATATTGCTATTTAAAACTAATCCAATACTTAATGTAATCTCTTAGTAAAATCTTTAATGAACCAATTTCTATGCTAATGGGTCTGGATAAGGCGACGGTAATTATTTGTTAAAACCATTATTCTCTTAACCGTATCATTAACTGAAGACTGAAAGACGAAAATCAAGTGAACAATATATTTTTATACTATATTAATGTCATGTTTAACATTTTGAAGTTTTATTTATACACTTAGGAAATTCAAAAACATTTTTAGAAAACGTATAAAAATTTGATCGTATCGGAATTCGAAACTGGCGCTTTTTGGACGGTTCGAAACGTTTTAAAATAAATATTATTTTTTCATTTTCTACAAATGAATTAGGTACCTAATTCGTTTCTGTAAATTAAATCTTATTTAAAGGTTAATCTTATTTTTACATTTAAAAAACAATACATATTATTGATGTGATTGATTCCAAAAGGCATACGTTCGTATCTTGCTAAGTTCGAAGCTTTTATACGTTTTCTTCAAAACAAGGAGAGAGACTATTGTATTGTGAGAGGCGAAGCGGGACAGTACCTGACTGTAAACATGATTGGTTGTGGGTTCGATTCCCACTTAAGGGAACGACTATATTTAAATTATTTCCATTTCTCTGTTTTCTCTCGTGCAATGTATCAAATTCGGGCGGATAGCGGAGAACGGACTGTATTGTTACTGGATTCTCTCTGACTCTACTCTACTCTGCTATGCGGGATACAACGTGAAGCTAAAAAAGCAAATCTTTAACATTAAAAATAAAAAGTAAAAATTTTAAAAGTTCTTAAGCTTCAAATTCACTCATAAACATCAGTTAAATTTGAAGTTTAAAACCTATATTATTCTCAGGATCTCTTATGGTGTCTCATTCTTTTTTGGTGTCTGAAAAAAGTATTTAATGGCGTATTACTTTGTTTTCCCCATATTATTATTTGTTACAAATTCTCGCGCAACTGAACTAAGTATCTGATGCTAGTGACAGATGTGATCGTACAGACAATGGTTGTAAACAAGCTCTAAAATAAAAAATAGTTTTATTTGTAACAACCAAAATTAATTCAGAATTAAAAAGAAATCTGCCAGCCATTTCTGCTGAGAAGATTCTGAAAGATAACTTTAAACCTTTACGCTTCCAAACCACAAGCGTTCTAAACGTCGTTAACTTTAATGGCTTTAGAGCGACGGGCTCCAAACAAACTTGTCACTAGGCCTATGTCTACTATATTATAGACTATAGTTCTATTTTACTAAGTAGATTTCTATTAATATTTTACTAAATAGATTCTGTACTCAGAATGTCATTAAATTAAATCTCATGTATGTCAATAAAGATCTTATAAATGATTACACGCCTTGGGAATGAAATGTTCGCTCCAGTCTGTTTCAAGAGTATCATTATCACTAATAAATAATTGTAAATTATATTGAAAAGAAGAAAGCCTGCTGAGATTCTTGCGCCGGTTATTTTCAGGCCTGAGGGTCTAACTTTAGTAAACCGGTGGTAAGTTGTGTGATGTTTAAAAAATTGGAGCATGTAACTTTTTGTTTTAAATTTGCTTTCACTTTTATTGTTATTGCAGATTCGCATCAAACTGTTGAAGGAGAGAACTTAAAACGTACTCGGAGGATTGTCAGAGACATCGTCGCCATCACCAAGAACAGCGGCTTAATAGAACCACTAAAGCAGGCTATAGACAGTTTTAACCCTAAACTCGAAAATGCATAATATTTTAATAAAAATAAATTATATTTTGAGTATTATTTTTTTCCATAAAGTAGAACTTTAAATGATATCGAGCATACTTTTTAAGCTTTTTTCTTTTCAAGTCTCTTCTATTTTAAAGCCCTTTCCACCCTTTTCAATAATATTGACAAAAAAATGATAATAATACAAGCAAAATTAAATTTTGATATCAATCGAGGCTATTCTGGCGTAGGGTACAATCGTATAGCAATCGTAACAATCGTACAATCGTAAAAGCGTGTGGTTGTGGATTCGATCCCACTCGGAGGAGTAATTATATATAAAATAATGTTTTATAAAATATATTTAATAAAACATTGTTTTAATTGTCTTTTTAAACACGGTGTTAAGTTTTGTTACTCATCACACAATGTTCTGATTTCGGGCGGAAAGTGGAGAACAGAGTGTCTTGACACTAAGGAAGTGTAAAAAGAGAACAATGTGTGTAAAAATCGATAACAAAATGAGTTTTCGCTAGAATTTTTTCACTATTTATATTCGTTCGTATATGCAAGAAAAGGAAAAAGTAACTTCCGTATTAAACTTTTATATCGATAACATCAAAGTTAAAAAGAAAAAGTTAAAGGTTTAGTATCCAAAAAAACACTTTGTGAAGCTTTTAATTATGAAATTTAAAATGTATACCAAAATTGTAAGGGAAAAGTTTTATTTCGTTCTTTGCCTTTGGACGTTGCATCGTTTTGGCAGCCTCTTGGTTTTTTTAATACTTTTATTATTATAGTTTTTATTAAAATTAATTAATTTACTACACTAAAATTAATTTACTGAAATTTCTAAATAAAAACCTCTAAAAGAAAAATACAAAATAATACTTACTTTTACATTACAATTTTTGTTTAAAATACTGGCATGACCTGTGACCTTATATATTCAATGTATTGTAATATATATTAGTTGTTACTTGGTTCTCCAATTACCACCTATTGGGATTGGACCCGAGTTAAATAGCAGATAAGAAAACAAATAAATAAAAGATAACAAATAAAGAACTAAAACCTAGCAAAACATTTACAATCTTTTTATTTTTTTTTGCAGATACAGAGAGAATCTAGTGACGTTCTATGCTTTCTGCCCGATATAGAGACATTATATGTTGATTGGCAGAACTCAACGCCGCGCTTTGTCAAGCCAGGAGATTTAAAGGTTATTTTAAATATAATCGTTGCCCCGAGTAGGAATCGAAACCACAATCATTGAGTTTACAGTCAGACGTTGTTCCACTGTGCCTCGATGGTCTCATAAATTTAGAAATATACGTATACCTATTTAGAGTTCATTTAAATTTAAATAAACATACCACCAAATGGGATTTATATCCAAAATTAGTGCACGTTAAAGTGATGCACAGTAATTTAGATTTCACGTATGTCTGAGATAGTTTGGTTACAAACTTTGAAATTGTTAAACACGAACTTTAGAATTTGATTGAGCTTACATATTATGACATGTTTGAGCTTTTAGAGTTTTGTTTGTTTAAAAGATAAAAAGTAAATAAACTATCGGGGTTTTTGAACCAATTATAGAAGATATTATTTAAATTCATGTCTAATACTTTGAGGCCATCATGGCGCAGTGGAAGAGTGTCTGACTGTAAACCCGATTGGTTGTGGGTTCGATTCCTAATCGGGGGAATGCTTGTGTTTAAAATATTTAATTTCTCCGCCCTGGTATCTAAGATAAAGCGTGGTGTTGAGTTCCGCCACCGAATACACAATGTCTCCATTTCGGGCGTAAAGTAGAGAACAGTGTGTCTTAACACTAGGATCTTTCTGAATACGAAAAGCGTGAAGTTGTGTAAACTATAAATAAATATTTTCTTATATTATTTTTTTAAACTTCTATAATAAAATAGTAAAAATTTTATTTCTGTATATTAAAAGTATTTTCGAAAAAACAATTAAGGGGCGTGTCAAAACAGTAATGGAATATGAATAAATGATTTGATTTCAATTTCCAAAGTGTGTGATTAACATTTTAAAATGTAAAAAAATATATATATATGATTTTTTTTTTTTGTCTGTTTGTTTTTCTGTTTGTACGTGTCTGATTTCAATAAACCTTATTTTTTGTATACCTTTTAAGCCTGGTCAGGATTTAGGGTATAATTGATTTCAAAGAATTAAACACCTGATGCAGAATTAGAATAGACCTGATAAGCTACAACAAATAAAGCTTTAACAAAAGTTGTTCATCGTGATGAACATTATCCGCTGACATATAAAAAGCAAATATCTGGAACATCTGATGAATTTAAGTCTAGCTTAACTAAGAAATCGTAGAAAGTCGTCTACAGCGCTGTTTTTCAGTATCATCCTTATTCTTTCAGCGTTAACATAATACAGGGGAACTGTGATAATTTCCAACAAGAGATATATAATATATAAAAAATCAAGATATGGAACAGCTGATGAAGAACCTGATTTTACTGTTTGTCTGTGCATTTGTGCACGCTTATCTCAGAAACGGCTTAATCGATTTAAGCGCATTTTGACTACTGTATTTTGGTAAACTTTCGCTAACAATTAGTGTTTATTATATTTTAAACGCTATCGATTATATTCGAGTCGCTAGGAAGTCTATATAATTACATAATAATACAACACTGACATTAGTAAAATAAAGAGTACGCATACTACTATGCGCTTGACATATGCTTTTATAATGTGGCTTACACGAAAACATTAAGTATAAGATTGAGTTACAAATTTCCTTTACATGTTTTCATATTGGCTCAGGGTTATCTCTCTGATTTATGAGCTATGATAGATGAGGCTCATTACGAGTACTTAACACCGGTCGTGTTGATATTTAACTTAAAATTGTAGCAAAAAGCTTTTATATTTTCAGCATTCAGTTTGTAAATTTACATATTTTATTAGAGGTTGGTAAAAAAGCAATTTCACATTTCAAAAAGGAGTTTCTCATTTTTTTCCGTAGGTGGGAAGAGATAACGTAATGTCAAGACACTCTGTTTTCCGTTTATATTATTTATATCTTTATGGATATTATGTACCTTGTATTGATGAGTATTCAATTCAAATTCAAAATATCCTTTATTCAAATAGACTTTTGCAAGCACAAGCACAATCGTCGAATGAACAAAAAGCTATGACATTTATGCTAAGAAAAGTCGGCGAGAAATTCAACAGTTGTTTTGTTTTTCGAATACAAAAGTTACAATTTTATCATTTAATACAGTGGTAGCATACTTGCACCAAGGGCAAATCATATTACTTCCACACATTTTTATCTTTAAAATGTTCTTTTACAGAGTAATAAGCTTTGTTTATTAAGATTGTCTTTATGTCTTTATTTCTATTGTTGATCCAGTATTAACCCAAGATTGCAGTATGTTGATACTGCTCGTAATCTTCTAATTCTAAACGTTCAATAATATAATAGTTTTTTTAATTATCAATTTTCACTTCTCCGCCACATTTCAAAACTCGTTTAACTTATTTTTTGGTACCAAATACTAACATTTGTGCTTGGATGGATTTAGAAATACTGATTTTTTATTGACCAATTGTTTATACGGCTCAGATCTTAATTTAGGTTTTGGATGGCTGCCTTAGTACCTTCACCTTTAAAAGAAAAATACAGTCGCGTGTCATCAGCCTACATGTAGTATTTGCAGAAGTGTATACAATCTAGTAGATCAGCTGCGAATTATGTAAACAGTGTTGGTCTTAATAAAAGTCCTTGGGGTAACCCAAGTTGAACTGGTGAGTTAGTTAGAGCAGAGTACCTTTTTCGATTTACCATCTGTGCAGTGGACTTAGAAAGTTGTGAATATTTTGACTACGATACTATGAAACTAACGTTGGGTCTTTGCTCTTGGGTCCTTACCCTACTTAAGTTTTCAACTAAGTGAAAAGTGGAAACCTACGTTCCATTAAAATATGAGTATAACACGGCTCTTGGTACAAAAGAAATATTGCCTTCGATCTATATTGAGCCTAAAAGCGGTTTATATAAGAAAGTGCCGTTCCATTGAACTAACACCTTTCGCTATACACTCAATATAACCTTACTTTATGATTGTCCCGATATAATTTATCGAGACGAAGAAAAACTTGAAAAATAAATTCAAGAGAACATCGAGTCAAGAAGGCATTTTCTGTGGTCTTGATGAATAAAATAAGAAAATGGTGCTAAGATTCTTGTATACAACGTTTTATATAATACTAGTGACTTACCCTGGTGTCGGATGATATCAATATGATAATTGTGTACATATTTTATGATTAACAAAGATATTTATTTTAAAAGACTTTAAGTACAGTTACCATGAAATGTGAAATCAATGCCGCTCTTTCTCTTATCACCAGAGCTGAGAAATGAAAATAATTTAAATATAATCATTCCACCGAGTGAGAATCGAACCCACAACCATATCACGTATACAGTCAGTCGCTGTCATACTGCACCACAGTGGACTCTATTATATCTGATGTATGTCAATTATTTAATATATTTAAATATAGAAGTTCAATGGACATTTTTAACTACGACTAATATTTTTTTTAGTACAACTATATCGTAAGTGGCTAAATCATTTGGAGGATTTGGGACAGACTTTGGAGTTCAAATACTGCTACGCCAAAATTTACTTTAAGAAATGTTCAGTAACTTCGTTAATGAATTATGATATTATCATTATGCCGATAAATTTATAAGTGAGTAAGTAAAGTGGAGAAATATACGACACATTTGCAAATGACAATTGTAATTAAATGAAAAAGACCTCGTCAATTACTTACTGTGTTCGTAAAAATCTTACAAAAAAGTATCCTGTTCTTGAGCTCAAGCAAATCCCCGCGGGAATAATCATTAAAACTTACATAAAAGTCAAATTAATTTGAATTTATGTCATGATAAATTTACTTAATTACTATGCCAGTCTAATGTTCAGTAAAAATGAAGGTATATATGATTAGAAAATTATTCGAGACTATGCGTGTAGAGTGAAGGGTTGACTCAATACCGCGCTTTCTTTATCAAAGCGGAGTAAGAAAAAATAATTTAAATATAATCATTCCACCGAGTGGGGATTTTTTTTAATCCACTACTTCTGTAGCCCATACCCTTTTCTGCTCTTTTATTTTGTAATTTCTTGTAATTTTTCTGTTTTAATTGAAGATGACGGTGAGCTCACTCACATCACATCTATCTCAAAGTAAAATGTATAAATTATAATGGTTTTGGAGAGCTGGAAGAGCCCTCCCTATTAGTCTAATTATTGACTAAATTTAAAGTGGGGATCGAACCCACAACCAATCTTCTTTGCTGTCAAACGCCAAAATGTACAATTAATATTTATATGAAAATAAAAAGGTTTCTTCTGAAAATTTATTTTGTTTTGTACTCAAAATACTTTATAGGCGCACATTGAAAAGAAATAATAAGCTAGATTATTTATTTCACGTGTAAATATGTATCTCGTGTTTTTTTTATATTTCCTTGTTTTTGTATTTTTTAACCTGTTATAAAATAATGTTATATATATGTAATGTGTAATATTTATGTAAAAACATGTATTTGCTAATACATGTGTTAATCTCCATCGTTGCTTGCGGTATTCACCTCAAAAGGTAACGCATTTATATATATTTGTGAATGCATATAAGTGAATCAAATAAATAAATATATCAATATATATTGTACTAGGCATCGTCTGAGTGGTGATTGAACCCATAGCCATCACTTTTGCAATAGTATTTCTCAACTACGCAGCGCGATAACCTTGATTAATATATACTTTTTCCGCTTCACGCTTTTTCCCGCATAGCCGAGTAGTCGAAAAGAACCTAGTCAAAAGACTTCAAGACATTTGAGTGTTGAGAGGCGGATCTCAACGCCGCGCTTAGTCTTCTTCACCAGAGCGCAGAAATGATGCTCATTCTTTCTAGTAGGAATCGAACCAATTACAGACAGACGCTGTCTCAATGCGCCACGATAGCCTAATAACATAATATTATTGTAAATATATTCTTGTTACGGATTATTCCGCTGACAAATATTTAATAATGCTTCAAACCTTTTTCTATTGCCTAATTAAACAGGAGACTTACTGAGCTAGCTCTGTATGCACTAGTTGCAATTGACTTTCGATGTTTATGTATTTTTATAATTATGCTTTTTACAATTGTTGAGCTTGTCATCTAGAGATACCACTATTTTGTTATGTTAAGTGTTAAGACACTCCGTTCTCCACTTTCCACCTTAAAACGAGACATTGTGTAACATATTTTTAGAAAACGTAAAAAATTGCCTTAATATTGCTATTTTCACCATTATTAGGTTAAACATTCTGATAAATAAATTAATGGAACTGAGAAGGATAATTTAAGTTGGGTGCTCGTTATTGATTTTACTTTAACACACATTAAGGATCGCAAAAGCTTTGTATAATTCTGATAATAGGTATGTCTTGCCACAAGTCGGGTCCTAATATTATGTGAGTCTTGGAGGTTAGAGAACAAAAGCTTCTTGTAATCTAGTTTGGTTTTGGTAGGTTTAAATTATACAATAAGTAAATACAAGAAAGTACGAAGAATTGTTAAAGACCTCGTATGTTTGGTTTTTTGGTTTCACTTGATTTCGATTGAGATCTAGAGAAAAAAAAAATGTAATTCTTAATTATTCTCATTTACATTTTTTAGTAAAAGTATTTAAATTTAAATATTTTATTCAATGCGACCAAAAAACAAAACCATAGATTTAACGTGAAAAACTTTCTAAGTACGCCACGTCGAAGTTCTTTCAATAAGATATTTAATAAACACATTTTTATTTAGTATTTTAATAAGTGTATATTTATCAGAAACATTATATTATTTGAATTAGCTATGTTAATAAAAATATTATAATGCAAAAGCATTTATTTTATCAACGCCAAAGTTTTATATGATTTACGCATCCGTGTCCCGAACACTGTAAGCAAATGTTTAGTTTAGTTTATTTTTTTATAAGCAAGTAAAAATAAAAATAACTTACTAATTATATGTATTATGTCTGCAACTAGAGACTTGAATTACCAAATTGGATTTAAAAAAATTTTTTAGCTTCACGCTACTGGGATGTAGCATAGGCAGATAGAGGCGTATACCTTAGACCCTAGAGAAGTGGACTCCGTCTATCTTATCAGAGCGGAGAAATGAAAATAATCTAAATTCCTTCCCACGAGTGGAAATTGAACTCACTACTGGTCGCGTTTATAGTCAGGCGTTCTCTGATGATGATGATAATTTATTCTCTATTTAAAATAATATAATGCTACTTAGAGCCGCTGATTGTATGTGAAAATTATTTGAAAGCAAGCAAAGTTATAATTAGTTCCTTAGAATAAATCATATTAAATTAAATTGTACAATTTTTATAATTTTTGCTTTTAAATATTTAAAATACTAAAGGCAACAAGGAAATCTGGCAAACAATAAGTTTATAAGTTAAGAGGTAATCTTTGTATTTTACTAGAAATTAAAACCTTTAAAAACTTACTTTAGCTTTACATCCAAGTCCTGTACACTAAAATAAGATTATAAATATATAATCATCTCCTATCTTAATGAACAAATAATTACCCGCAACTTTGTTTGCCTGGACTTCATGATTCTTATCATGTGGTTGGCAAATATATTTCTATTTCCATATTTAGTAATTAGCTTCGACTAAATAATCTTAAAAATGGCTTTTTTTCGAACCAGAGAACCGGGAAGTAGATTCACGAACCGTTTCATGATAACGTCGATGATTTCATGAAATTGCCATTTCTATGATATGGCGACGATACCGCAACATAAATCTATGTCGGTTCGGTTACACCAAGTGTATGTAATTCCACCATTAAAAATTTAAAATAAGTGATAAAAGTTAGATTTCTGAGCAAAATCAACATTTTTTTTTAACTTACATTCGATATGCATTTATCTCCTTCGCACTAGAAAAATAAAGAAATAAAATATGACAATTTTCTTAAGGCTTTACATAATATCTTCCAATACAGATATTATGAAATTTGACGCGTAAAGGTTTAGACGCTCGAAATCCAGACCCTTGAGTAAATGATCTTACTTGTTCATAGACTTATATATTTTCTTTACATAGAAGAGAGTTATTGTTTATAGAGGAAACATCACACAAATCTTTGTGAAATTTATGGTGTGTAAATTTATTATAAAATTTATTTTATATTTTACAATTTCGTTAACTTTTACGTATCTCCCAGATTTGAAATTTTAAAATATCCTCGGGTATTATTGAACTCACTACTATCGCGTGTACAGTCAATAAGACAATTGTGCCATGACAAAAATAAAAAAAAAGCTTTCAAAAACTTTTTACAGACAGAAGTGTTGTATATTTAGATCCAGCTTAGTTTAGGTAGTTTTCTTAGTTTCTAGTATCAAGATACTCCGTTATTTTTATGATAATTAATGTGTACAGTATGTGTAATGTGTACATGTCTTACAATCAAACAATATCAGTAATATTTTAAATAAAAGCATGTAGGCCTCACCCCAGATTTGCACATTAGTCCACTGCACTGAAAAACACAATAATAAAATAATTTTAATCTAAAAGAAAGTCTTAGGTTCTATTCCCTGTTAATGGAAAGTTAACAAAAGTTATATAAAAATAATGCTAAAAAAATTCTGTAAGTTCCGCTGAAAAATTGTAGGCTATTTCCTACAAATTGCTATTTGTCGTAATTATGGCATTTAATGAATTTAGAATCTTGAAAAGTTTTAATTTTACATACATACCACTGACGTGCAATTATCACCAAAACACTGGAATATATAAATTTTATAATTAAAATTTCTTTAAAAGTTCTTACACATACTACGACAACGCCGAAATGTTGCAGTTACGACCTGCGTGACTTTAAGCTATGCTAAGCTATGCTTAAAAAAAAAAAAAAAAAAAAAAAAAAAAAAAAAAAAAAAAAAAAAAAAAAAAAAAAAAAAAAAAAAAAAAAAAAAAAAAAAAAAAAAAAAAAAAAAAAAAATATAAATATAATAAATAAGGCATATCATAAAATAATTTTATTATGATAATATTGCTGGTGTATGTTTACGTTTGAAACTATAATTCATTTTTCAATCGAATTAATTTAGACAGTTTAGTGATATGTCAGTTAGTAAGTAAGTAGTTCTTCAGTTTCCGGCTTAAACAACGTTAAAATTTTGAGCCAATGTACTTACCGGATAATCCATAATATTTATAAATAGTTCAAATTATATAATAGCTTACGCATATAATCTAAATTGTGTCCGTAAATATAGATGCAGTGCGAATATTCGTCTAACGTATAGTCTTGATATAAATATATAAACCAATTTCTCGATGTATTTAACCTTTAGTTTTACTTAAATTCATACAACACTTTTACTGTTAAATAGAAAAAAAAAATCATGTGAATTATAATATTTTTTGTAATAGGATATCGTTTAGGTTACTTACACGAGCTGAACACCCAAATTTATCACTTAACTGCAAATAATTAATAAGAAGTATAGGTTTTATGGTGTTGTATTATGGAATGTAAAAGTTGTAACATTAAACACGTGATGATACTTAGAATAAGAAAAATATTACCAAAAATTTACCAAGAGGGTGGGTTCGAGCTTGGCTACGTAAAAAATTTGATACGTTTTCTAAAGTTGTAGACATTTTTTTTAAGTTATTTTAGAGCGTTATAAAGCATATACAGCTTTATTTTTTTCAAAGAGAACCAGGTGTCAAGACAATCCATTCTCCTCTTTCCGCCCGAAATCGAGACATTGCGTGTTGAGAGGCGAAACGGTTTGTCTTGTAGCGAAGAAATTAAATTAAATATAATCATTCCACCGAGTGAGAATCGAACCCATGACCAATCACGTTTACAGTAAGACGCTGTCCCACTGCTCCACAATGTGCTCAAACTCACAGTTTTATATCAAATACACTTTTTGTTTTTAATAAGATTCTATATTAACTGTGATAATAAAGTTACAAACAGCTTGCGTTTTGAATTTTCACCCAAAGGCGTTGCCTCTGAAATACTGGGAAACGAAAGTATATTTTCAATAAAAGTAATTAAGTATATATATACCTATATATAACGGATTTCGTGTAATAAAAATTGAGCTTAAACGAATACTTACTCCCGAAGTACAGTTGTTTCCAGAGCACTAGAAGTTGTAAAATGTTTTTATTAAGTTACTTATTTTTACGTGATTGTGGGTTCGATTCTCACTCGGAGTAATGATTATGTAGTAAAAATAATTTCCTGTAGTAAGGAACAGGCATGGTGTTGAGTTCCGCCACTCAACACGCTATATCGGGCAGAAGAACCAATTGTATTGGCATTAGGTTCTCTGTCCCTAGGCTAATATATGTAGGAAAATGTTTTGGTTTCATTTAGCAACAGCGTTGTCTATACTGTTGTATCAATTTTGTACGTACTTATCTAATGATATAGTAGCTTTTAAGCAGTCACACTCTAAAACAGTATATCTTTCGATTTTTTTTCTATGTTACTTAATATATTTTCTTTTTAAGTGGAGGAATAGAGAAATTAGTGATAAAACACTCCTCGCCACTTGTCTCGCCTGTCCATAGATATAATGGTAATGGTAGGTGATGCAAATCAGCTCTGTCATATGTGTTGTCAATGTATTTTTAATGGTACTTACCCTAGCATCACAGCTACTTTGTGTGTACTGAAAAAGAAGTTATTTTAGTTATATTTTTCAATTATTTTCAGCATATTACAGTGAAGGCAAAGTACACGTTGTGGTAAATAACAATGATATAAGGTATTTGGCTTCCGTGATCGCAATACATTTCTATAAAATTATTTTAATCGAATCTAAAAAGTATAACAAATATACTTTGTAGAAAACCCGTGGAATGTTTTATATTGTGGTTTTCTTTTGTGGAAATTTTCTTTCCAATAGACTTATTGTTCACCGATCATGACAATAAATCATTAACATTTTTAAAGTGTTATTCACATACTTAGGAAATTGAAACACATTTTTAGAAATCGTGTAAAAATTTTAACGTGACAGGATTGAAAGGCGCGCCTCTTGCAACAGTTCAAGCGCTCTGACCGCTAAGCCATGCGTTCTACATCCGGCTACGTCGAAACTCTTATACGCTTATTACAACATATTTTTGTTTTAAGCATCTCTGTAGAGAGATTGTGCGATGACTGTAGTTCTAAATTACTTTTAAATTAAAGTTTAATTGCACAACGTTATCTGTAAAAAGACAGTACGAATCTTAATCCTTTTGATAGCAAAGACAAAGACATAAAAGTTTTACTTTACAACAGCATTCAAGTTGGTTTTAAGATATTTTGTATTATTGCGGACTTAATATACTTAATTAGTTTTTTTATTGAATTTCTAACTTTTTAGACAGATGCATTAAATGTTTTTTGTAATTCTAAAGTTTTTATAAAATCAAAATTGATATAATCAAAATTTTTTATTACCGAGCTGTGCTAATTGTAAAAAAAAACAGTTTTTTTGTAACTATGTATATGAAAGATTTTAGAAAAATCTCAATTTGGTCCGTGAATATACCAATAACAGAAGCGAAAAAACCAATCAATGGAATTTTTATTTTTAAGCGAACGGGTCGCTAGTTCATGTATAATTTTTTAACTTTTTATCTCTTTGTTTTACGACTTTCACACAAAAACTACTCGACGGAATTTGATGAAACTTTGATATGTAGCTTTTAGCCCTCAGCTACACAACTATAAGACATACATTTTTTGAAAATCTAAAGCCCTGATGAGAAATCCTAGCAGCCCGCCTAATCCATAAAAGATAATATAAATATAATATATCGCCACACTAAAAGTTAGCACGATGAGCAATTTTTCTGAAGAACTTGATATGAGACTAGAAGCCCAGCTAAATCTTAAGAGATATAAATATAACGTCTTAGAAATTGTTTTTCAGCGTGAAGAGGCTCCTTTAAACACGAAAAGTTGTAGGAAGAATACTATACTACCTCTACAGAAACTAGAAGAGCTTACTTCTTCTCTCTGGAAATGTACCAACACCTAATTAATAAAAATAATAACTATGAAAAAAATACGAGACGTCACTGAAATAACTGCTTTACTAACTTATTAGCATTTATTTATAATCTTAAAAGGTCAAAACTGTGCTTCTATTGTGACGCAGACGTAGTTGGGCGGATCAGCTAGTAGGTTAAATATAGTCATTGAGTTCAATATGTTGTTAAAGTTAAATATTTTTTATTCAAAATAAGAAGTTACATGCTTCATTTTTTTAACGTCAGACAATTTACCACCGGTTCACTAAAGTTAATGCCTCAGACCTGAGAAGAACCGGCGCAAGAAACTAAGTGAGACTTTATTTATAGTATTTCTTTCTTCTTTTTTCAAATCAAGAATTTACAGATTTATTAGTGACTGAATGATAAGTTATTTCTTCAGATACTTTGATTAAACTATAGAGCATATCTTGTATTATTATTTTTTTTTTTATCTATTTTTATTTAGGGTCTTTTTATGTAATAATACAAAAATGTCAGCCCATATCTTGTATTATAAGAATATTATTGTAAAGCACTCGCGGTCAGCTATATTACTTTAAATAAGAGATTTACCAGCTTACCTTTGCTTATCTTGGTGATACGCCTATAGGATAAAAAGGCTTTTGCAGACTTAAGGCTTTGATTTCTAATACTAGATCATAATAAATAAATTTGAATATTTTCGGTAGTTATATGGCCTAGATTTTAATATTCGGAGCAATGCTGTAGTTCTCATTGTAATACATTACGCTGGATTCAACTAAATTCATGCAATATTACACGCGAGATGAATTTACTTACATATAATTAAGTAAGTCTTGTACATATATTTATTCGATTCAAATATTATTGATTTTAAAGTAGTTTTTAGATATTACGAAAAATTAATATTTTATTTCATTTCTTTGATGCTCTCGTTACACTATTAGAAAACGTCTAGTGACCATCCAGGGGATTTTTTTTGTATTCAATGATACATTTTTGGGTTTTACTATTTTGCTTTCTATATTTCTGAAATAAGCAGAAAGTGCGCCAAAAATGTTTTAATAATTGGAAGTTTTAAAGCTTTTCTCCGATTAGCTATTCAGAGAGAACCCTAGTGTCAGGACACTCCGTTTTGTACTTCCTACCCGCAATCAAGACATCATTGACGGTGATGTGATGGGCGGAACTCAACGTCGCACTGTATCCAGAGCGGAGAAATGTAAATAACTTTAATATAATTTCTCCGAGTCTGTCCCAATATGCCACTATAGCCTCAATTTGCTTCTTTGCTTACTTGTATAGTCCAACAAAAAATATAAAAGATATTGATTTATCTTAAAAGAATATTAATTAACATTTGAATATTAGTATAAGTTTTGACTATTGCATTTTGCTAAATTTCCCTTAACATTTAATGTTTATTTCATTTAATTTCAATCGGTTCATGAACAAAAAGGTTACAACTATTTAATTATAAAGCTAAGGAAAGTAAATGCGATTTGAGTAAAAATGCGGGCGGGTGGAAAAACTTAATAGTTTAGTCGTGTCAGCAAATACCTAATAATATTGAGGCGAAATTTCATAATGAAATTTTCTGTAAAAGTTATTATTACGTGTCTTGCGAGAAGCATAGCTCGCAGGGGTGGTCATTATATCACAAAAGAGGTTAGTTAGAGAGAGTGTATATCGATAAATACATCAATAGCACTAGTTTATTGGAAATCTGCCGTGTTCGAGACTAGACTTAACAATGTGCAGGATTTTTTTAATGTTAAATTGAAATTCAGGTTTTATTGGAACTAAAGTAATGTCCATTAATTTTTTTTAATGTAGAATATCAATAACATTATAAAAATTTTATTCATCTGTGGGCCTTTAATATATGACAAATATAAATTACAGCTAAAAGAATCTATTTTAACCGGATTAATCGCTTATATTTTTGTATTCGAAAGAACTAGACATTTCAAACACTTTACAGTAGTCCGTGGTCACAGCTTAGCTACGTCGCTTACTACCTTAGATTCATGCAGAGTGAACTGACTGCATTTTGCCCTCTGGTATGATGGGTTTGAGGCTCCAAAGTTTTTATGTATAGGTCCTGAATTTGGTGTCCAGTTAGCTTAGTATATTTTTTACAATTTTTATATGTTTGTTTAGTTTTCACTAACAAATCTTTGTATAGATTAGTCGATCGTTCGATCGATCGATCAAACTACTATTAAATAAAGAATAATCAAAATTGGTCTATCCTGTCAAAAGTTATGCGTGTTCTAATTAAAAAATATATATACGTGTCAAATTGAGAACCTCCTCCACTTTTATCGTCGGTTATAAATTACAGGAGATGCGTATAGAAAATAAAACCTTACCTTCAAATAAATGATAGCTACAAGCAACTGATACAATACATTCATCATGAGTGAATGCAGTTCTATTTCGACACGGTGAGCAAACGTATTTTGTTACGGCCATAATAATGGAGATAATGATTTGGTTGGTATCGAAAAATTATTGTTTCATTTGTTTTCTAGTTCCGTATAGATAATGATAGTCTAGCAATTTGTAATTATTATATAGAAGGGGCCATCGTGGCGGAGTGAGATAGCGTCTGACTGTAAACACCATTCATTGTGGGTTCTACTCTGGGAATTATTATATTAAAATTATTTTTATTTCTCCGCTCTGGTACCTAAGACAAATCGTTGAGATTCGCCATTCAACACACAATATAACAAATTCAAGCAGAATGGGGGACAAAGGAGTATCGAAACACTAGGTTATTTTTATATGAAAAAAAAAAATTTGACACCATCGATGTGTGTGGCTTGTTATCTAAGCCATTGGATGCGGGTTTGATCCCCATTTAGGGGAATTATTATATTTGAATGATGCTTATTTCATCGGCCTCGTAAGAGAAAGCGCGGCTTTGGGTTCCATCACTGTAGTGTTTCCATTTAGGGCGGATCGAACCCATAACGCGTCACACAGACGATGTTCGCACGTTTTGAGATTTGATCCGAAAACCACGGTAAAAAATACATATGTATGTACAAGTGTTTTATACTACTTAAATATTATTATTCAACAAAGTCTAATCTTATATTAAAGGGTTAGTAGATCACTCAATATAATATGATAGATTTCTCAAGGGACGACGATTCTTTATACGTTTCCCATGTCGTGAGTTGGAGACAGTAAAAATAGCAAAGTGAAACTAAACTAATCTCGTCAGCTGAGTGCTTCTAGACACAGTGGAGTGGAATTTGCGTATCAAAGTTGATAAAATATCAAATTGTTTATTGTAAGACGTTTCTTCAGACTACCTGTTTTGCGTGAAAAAATGTGAAGCTGCTTTTATTTAAAAAAAATGCCTTCAGAGTTATTGATTTTCTTTTTTTTCTTCTTTCTTCTAGATCAGTGAAACGTAAAATCAAATTATTATTTTTTTTGGCAACATTTTTTAAAGTAAATGTTTAGTGGAATGGTTTGGCTAAGGTAATTAAGGTAAGCGTTTTACCTTTGATTGTGTACCTCTTGAATTGCGTTGTGGCAGAAAAAACGCCGCGTTTTGACAAAGAACTAAAAAAATACCTATAAGTTTTGAAACTGCAAAGTGTCTGAAAATGTCAAGAGGATTAGTTCTATGATGAGGAAACGTTTTGGCTTTATAAGCTTTACATTTTATTTCTCTATCGTGCAGCTGTAACTACTTCATTGTAATCGTGGACCTGACATTTGACAAACTATACAGAACAGCAGTTTGAATTTTTTTTAATATAAAAGTTGCAATGTTCTGAGTAAATAAAAGGAGGAGCTTATTATAAATATCTGTAATATATTATAATTAAGTATTTCGATCGATATTTCTATTATTAATTAAAGTAAACTCTAAAACCTTAATCTATTTATCTAATGGATCGAATTTCGTTAGTTTTCGCAAATATATTCAGGGGTTTTGTAAGGTATAATTTGAATTAAAGCTCGTTGATGTTTATATAAAATATTTTAAATAAAGATTTTTAATTTATAGGTATATCATATGTTATTGGGCCATTATAATAAATTCTCGACTGTTAATGTTTTGAATGTGACAGAGAATTTCGTCTAGCGTCACGCTTGAACGTTTCTCATTTTAAGCACTTTATAGGTCCGTGTATTTATGTTTTTATATAAAACTTTTTTTTATCTTCTCGCATTTTCCCACATAGCAGGGTGTAGGCAGAGAGAACTAAGTGTGATGGTGCTCCGGTCTCCACTTTCCACCCGAATGCGAAATATTTGTGTGTTTAGTGGTGGAACTCAACCCATGCTTTGTCATTTGACTTTAAATTAATATATATTACATTCATCCATTTAAATATATAAATTTATATAATAAAACCCTCTTAATTTTGAATATAAAATTTTGGTCCTGTTACTTAATTAAAAATATACTTAAACATTGTTTGTTTATTTGTTTGGTTGTCAATAAAAGCTCCTCGAAGCAAGCCTGTAAATTGCCACATTCAAAAATTTACTGCTTCAAGGAAACATTTGTAACAGTACGAGTTTACGCTTTTATTATTTATATAAAAGAGTTTTTGCAGCTTTGCTACTTACTATATTAACGCTTAGTTGATTTTCGCAATATTGTGTAATTTTCCGCTAGGCGCCCATTAAGCGTAATTTTGCGATGAGTGCGGACACCCTTCGCGTATCGTGCTAGTGATGAAGGTCTAATATAACAAGAACTTACAGTATATGCTATATTATATATTGTAATATTATTAAAAAGGTAGACTTTTTTAATTATTTGTTAGGTATTTTAAACGAATTGTTATCTTCGTCCAATTGTGCATAGAGAGAAAAAATGTGCATATACTATATTTTAAAGAAAATTTGTGGCCATCGTTAATCTAAAATTTAAACTAAATCCGCTCGATAGTTCTAAAGTGTTTAATCTGAAAACCAATTACACGAACTGCGATAAACGATATCGTTACAACTTGATGACGACGATTCATCAACGAGAGCAGCGAAGCGTGAGATTGTTTTCATAATTCTTCAAAGAAACCATGTCCAAAGCAACATATGGAATTATTTATTCAAAATATAAGAAAGTTATGCTCTATAAATTTACCACAGAATTTAGCGACCATTTTCACTAAAGTATTTCCCATTACTAAACAACGAGTTTACAAATTTTATACTATATTAATATAATACATATGATTTATAAACTTAGTTAACACACATACAGTATAATGATAATGTTAAATAATATAAAATATAACTTATTTATGTATAGTAAAATATGGAAAAGCTAAGCCAATAACATTCAAAATATTTTTAATAAAGCAGCCAAAATATTTGGGTCTATTTTAGGGAACTACTTTCTAATTAATGTCTTAGTTCTAAGCCTAGTTTAGTAAAAGGAAAAAAAATGTAATCATCCGAAAATAGCTAACAAAAGGCACGTTTCCGTAGTGAAACGTATACAATTTCAAAAAAGTTACTTTTATTAACATAATCATAGCATAAATAAAAACATGGCAAGCTAAAAAAAGTACAGACTACATGAACATATTGTTCGGACAAAAATAAATAAAATAAATATATAGAAAAAAAGCATTTCTAAACGTAATATTCTCAGATTTTTAAAATAATTAAGAATAGGTGAAAAAAGCGCTACATTTTTTTCAGTCCCTCAGCCCCACCTTATAGCGTTATATAAAGCGTAAGTAGTTCAGCAGAAGGCTGACAAGCAATAAATGGTAGAAATCCTGATCACATCCAACGTCAAATGAATAGACTAAATTAATGTATCTTAGGGATTACCTATTCGCTCATTGTCCAACTTGGTTAGACGGATTGGGCAGATGTTATATCTTGGCACTAGCTTACATATGGAGAGAGATAATATAATATAAACACATATTTACATGTGCTTCTGGCCCAATTAAAAAGTACCAAGCCTTTGAAAGTAAATAAGATCATAAGTTTTGGTTACTTTTACACGTTTTAAATGAAATTTACTTCGATCAAACAAAGAGAAGCATCGGTATAATGTGTTAAAGTGTTCAAAACGTCTGGTTTTATATGATATATTATGGAATACTAATAACATTTGCGATTAATCCGGTTAAAAATAGTTTCATTTTAAAACTAACTACAGCTTTTTCGTGATTTCGGTAGCATTTTCGTAAAAACTGGAAAAACTAAAAAGAATGGAGAATAAAATAGTTCCTATGTTCATCCCGAGACACTCAAGTATCTCTCTCTCTCTACTGGTTGGCTGTGCCGTGACGTCACAAACAGAAAGACAGACAGAGAAATAAACAGACAGGTTACTTTTGCATTTATAATATTAGTATGGATAACAAAAGGTCTAATAAGCTTTGTATTTCAACAGATCCAGATTAATCAAATACACGTTTATTCTGGTGTCCTTCACTATCGTTATATCCACGTTAGGACAATGTAGGACACTCAACACTGAACCAACCAGACCGAGAGAACCATTTCAATGGACACAAACAAATGCCTTACTTTCCTACACAAATTGTTTGCTGAAAATTCCGAGAAGGGATAAATTCAATGTTATGGACAGTTGTAGGTGAATATTTTGTTTGATAAAATAATGATGTCCGCAACCTCGTGGACGTTAATGACTTTATGATACATTACTTCTACCTGATACTCTATCTCTATATCTCTAATTGATATTTACTAGTTGTTGACATTGAAATTTCGACACAAAGTTATAACAACGTTTTCTTGTCGCTTAGATCTACATCAGGAACAGGAACACAGACTATATTTTAAATTTTTTAAGCTTCATAATTTTTTTTCACCGCAGGCAAATAGGACTCTATACTCAACGCCCGGAAAGTATTGCCGAAGATAAAAAGTGATAGTTATTTCAGTATAATTATTCTGAGAAAATCAAACCCATTACCCAATAACCATTGCGTTTACAGACAGACGCTGCGGCACGGTGGGCTCAATGTTCAATGTTTTTATTTGACAACAAGAACTGCCCCTCATACTAAACAGCAGTTACTAACGTGGCATTTATTTATTTCCTGTTTACCTGATCAATTATGGTTATTCATCAGATATTTCAAATATTCACTTGCTATTAATAGAAAATGTATTAAATAAAATGAATAAAATAATTGGAAAATCATTTTCATTCTTTTACTCCTTTTTTAGTCCCTTCAATATTTTTTGTTGTTACGTTTGCACGTTTTTCACTGTTTTATTATAGCTTAGATTAATATGAAGGTTTTATTTAATTATTTACAATTATTTAACAATTATTTATCTAGAACTTAGATTTCGTAGATTCTCAGATTCGTAGTGCGACACTTACTCACACTTACTTCCAAAATTAAATAATATTTTTACGCGTAATGAATCCAAAAAACCTTTATTATTTGGAATATTTCCAGGAGTACTCCTGGTTGTGCTTATATGTACATATAAGCACAACTACTTGTTTTTATATATTCATGACAAATTCAATAAAAGTCGAAAGACGATAGTTTTTTTACAGGCACCCATCTCTCTCTTTTTCTAGAGATGCTAGTGACAAATTACTTCCTTCCCATTTTACAATTATTTATCAGATATACACTATGATGAGGTATCCAACGCTGAGACTTTGGCTCACCAAACTTCAGAAAGCTAAATATTCAAAAAATATTTACTTATCCGAGTTGAATTTGAACCTTCAACCATTGCTTTCAGTTGAACGCCAGAATTAATTCTAACTCCCTATATTACTAGTCTACATATTAGGTTACTCATTGACGTGTATGTCATATTCCTTTAATATATAAGTTACATATTGCAAATGATCGCTAACTCATAGTCCCATCTACGAAGTGCATTGAAGACGTAGTTGCAAATCAATCCTGGTAACTTGAACTACTTTGAGCGTAGCTACTCCATATTACTACAACATTTATAAGGATTTAATAGAAGTGGTAATGAAATTTTGTGAATTATAAACGAGGCCATCGTGGCGCAGTGGGACAGCGTCTGGCTGTAAACGCGCTGAAACCGCATTTGGTTGTGGATTCCATTCCCACTTGTGGTTAATTTTATTTAAAAATATTCTCATTTGTTCGCTCTGATACGTAAGATAAATCGCGGCATTGAGTTCCACCACTCAACACGCAATACTTCGATTTTGGGCAGAAAATAGAGAACGGAATGTTTTGACACTAAGTCTTTCTGACAGCTATGCCGGAAAATCGCTGAAGAATGCTGCTCTTAATTATATTTAAGTTTTTTATAACAAGAATATTTGAAATGAAAAATTGAATTGGTTATAAGAACAATTCTTCTTTTTTGTTCAACTGAAATAAAAAAACCTGCACGAAGTAATCCGCCGCACGTGTCACGTCCATAGTACCCACTGTTATCCTAGAACAAGCTGAACCAATATTATTTCTTACAATGAATGGTTAACAGAAATAGCATCTATCTACTTATGTATTTTTTTGTCTTAACTTATTTGTCTTCCTTGTTTTTCTTTTTTCTATTCTTTCGCATCAAAATCAGATCAAAATTAAAATATTATTTAAATAAATAGGCTATAACAAGCATTTCAGTATAGCTAATTAGTCTAAAAATGTAATTAATAACTACCATTGACTCGCAAGGCAGAAATAGTACGTACTTAGGTAGTTTGGGCAGTGGCGAAGGAATGGCAAGAAAGAAACAATAAATATATGAAGCAGAGGTAGCCGATAAGAGAGGCGGGGGAGACCTTGGTTGACCTTCGAGAACACAGTATCGATAATTCTGGACGAAAGTAACGAAAAAAGCATGACAACCCCCCGGAAGGTGTGTATGAAGAGGTTGATGACTGTGGACGTGGCTAAAGAAGTATGCAGGGACCGTAGAGATCGATGCTCCGTTCTCTCTGACTACCCTGCTAGGGATAAAGCGTGAAGCAAACTAAAAAAAAGGAGATATAGTAAAAGCAAAAACAGATATAACCTTAGTGAATAATACTTGCTGAAGATTTACTAAGAAAAATAAATAATAAGCTATGTATACTGTCTACACTCATCTACTATCATTCTATATTCATAATAATATTAGGTCAAGATAATATTTTATTGTCACTCAGTAAACGTGAAATACATTGACTTGAATTATATAGTGTTATTGACTTGAATTATATAGTGTCATAAAACTCAAAGTAAAACCTTATATTTGGATTTTTAGATTTATATAATGCCCACTCAGGAGAATAATTGTATATGATTGATGTAAATTTCATAGGTTATTGGTTTAAAATGAGGATGTTTAATTCTCCGCTCTAGTAAAATAAAGCGCAATATTGACTTCAACCACTCTCTCAAATCTGGAGTGTCGTTACAGACGAAGAAAAATAGTGCTTCATTATATATTCAAATTTACTACTCGTTTAATGGAACTCTAAAATAAGCAACTCTAATACATTTTCATATACTTGATATAAATTCATGAAATACATTAATTTAAAACTAAGGGTATCCTTACAAGGGTCCGGAGGAAGAGAAGTACTAAATTGCCAACATTAGGGATGAAGATTGACTTGTATTTTTTGTCCCGCAGGACGGACGCCGGACTGAATTATGTTATTCTTACACGCGTTTCATCTTAGCTCTGTAAATCACTATACATTAAAGGGAGCTTTTGAAAATATATAGTTTTTGGTTAGGTTAGTAAAAAATTAGAAGAGCTTTGTTTTTTTGGTTAGCTTATCAGGATAAAATAGAATTTTATTTTTAGGTATAATTTTCATACTTCATATATGGTATCAATCTACTGTTTTTCTATTAGGCACATTTCAGGAACATAAGTTATTTTTAGTAAGAAAAATACAGCTTTTGTAATATATATTTTAAAAAACGTTGTATTCAAAAAAAAAATGAAGAGATTAAGATCGCAATTTCTTTACTTTCCATCTTTACTTTATCTAGTACATTATATCTAAGATAGCGGATATTACTTATTCAGAGGTTTACATAATTTACTTTTTTTGACAGAGACCAAATAAACTATAACGATGTGAATTGTGCGTTGTCGCAAATTCTTCTGTAGTATGACGTTAATAATCCTATGCTAAATGCAAAAAAGTTACTGTATTGAATTTACTTTACCTAATGTTAGATGGCGAAATCTGAGTACAACAATTAAATGAGAAACTCTCAACAAGACAGACATAAATTTAATATTTATACTTCAAAAGTGCTGTGATATCAATTTATAATCTTAGAGCTCGAGGTTATTTGCAAGATGTTTAAATGTGTAGGTACGCTTACAGTTTCTTCGCAGTATATGTATTGTAATATTTTGTTTGTCCGACAACATATCCAGTGTTGTGCTTTGCGAAAAACAGTGATCAACATAAGATAGGAACGATAAATAAATATAAATCTTGTAACACCAAGTTATCGCCTCCAATAATATCGCTTTTATGGGCCCGAATATACGCCTCTATGTATAATATAATTTTTTTTTTATTATGAGGAAATCCATTGTGGATATGAATCCGATTGAGGAGTCGGACGTGGTGGGACTGCAAACTGGCAGGCCGGCCGTGTACCGGTGCTCCTCCTCGACCACCACAAGCCGGGGCCATGGCAACACCAATATTCCCTGAACCTTGGCGGCGGGAGTCAGCAAAAGCACGTCGCAGAGTCAATGGTGGTGGGCTACCCTTAAAGGCTTGCTCAGGTGATTCAACGATCAGCTTCCCTAATCTGACCGTCCTGTGGCCAATTAGGTCGGAAGGGGGTGGTCTTGTACCGCCCTCCGTCCACCCGGTCGTTTGTGGCAGGTTGAAGGATTCCTCACCCGTTCTACCGCTTCCTTCTCGAGCACCACTGCCTTACAGAAGAATCCGACCGCGTCCCATAACCATGGCCTTCGCCACGGCCGGCAGGGAGAGGTCGTCCTCTATGATACGAAGATAAATTAATTAATTTTAAATTTATTTAGTTTTTTTATGATTTTTTGTAGAAAAATAATCCCTTTCTGATAAAATTGATAAAGAATCTACATATGTGTAAAACAGACACTCTGTCCTGATTTTTATCGATATGTAAGAACTTTTCCATACAAACTTAGTCATAGATTTCCACTAAGGGAATTATTATATTTAAAACTAGCGACCCCTTCACGGCTTAACGTAAAATATAACGTGTTGGTTTTTTCATAAGCCAGCATATGTGCACGCTAATCTCAGAAATAGCTTAACTGTTTAGAAATGCAGTTTTGATTACAATATTTTAGTAAACTACCAAAAACATTTAGTGTTTATTTTATTTTAATCGGTTATAAAATAAAAAAATACAAGAATTTTAATTATAAATTTTAGTTAAGTTTGTAATTAAAGTTCCCACTATAGTTCTCACTTCTGAGATAAGCGTACACGAACAGAGAACAGCAAAAAAAATAAAGGATATTATTCTGGGTTCTATTAAATTGATAAATGGTTCCAATAATATTTATTACATATATTCAAAATATATTCAGTTCTCCGCTCTGGTACCTAAGACAAAGCGCGGCATTGAATGCCGCCACACAATACGTTATGTCACGATTTCGAGCGAAAAGTGGAGAACGGAATGTCTTGACTCTAGGTCCTCTCTGACAGAGCGAGAGACTGAGAAAAAAGAAACAAAATTAAATTAATCAATTACTAAATTTATAAAAGCCGCCGCAAACGAGATCAAAGATCTGACATTCTGGCTTGCGTTCGTTCCTTCCTACTTCCAACCTATTTTTTTTTTTTTTTTTACATGAGGAAATCCGTTACGGATACCCGCCCGATTGGGGACTCGGACGCGGTTATGTGGGACTCCGGACTGGCAGATGTTAGGCCAACCGTTTACCCACGTTTAACGTTTCCTATAATTTATTAAAAAAATAAAACTCTTATTGCAATAAAATAATGACGAATGCCTCTTCTATAGCGCACAGTTCGAAGGTTTTACACGTGTTTACAAGTTTGTGTCGTTTGAATCTCTTTGAGTCCTTTTTAAATAGTTTTATAAATTTTAAACATGAAATTATCTTTTGAAAAATCCTAGGTTCTCTAGCTACCAATTATTTTACCAAATGTGCATTAATTTAAAAATCTCAATCTCTACTCAATGTTTTTCTATATTGTTCTATTTTATACTTGCCGTCCCGTAGACGCGTAAGCAATGCGTTGAATAAGCAACGTGTATGTCACTTTATATAAAGGTGTTTATTTCAAGCACTTGGTAGTGTGCGTTTAGTTTATTAATTTAATATATTTTTTATTGACTCCTTTATATTAAGTATAAATATAGTTGATACTATAAATATTTTTCATACTCCTACGTGTGAGGAAATTTCGTAAAATCGTGTACAAGTTTTTGCTTCACGTACATTAGTATTAAGTAATGTATTATGTCCCAAATTTGTATCGTATCTACTTATCTCAATTTTTTATTTTATGATTTCTTTACGCTTTATCCTGCACAGCAACGTATACATTTAAAATCTGTGCCTGTTAACTTTTTATATGATACTATACAAATAAAATAAAAGTAAGTAAACGTCATTGTCTTAAACATAAACTCAATTTAAAATTCGCTTAAAAATACTCAATTGCAGAATGTCTCCTTCTGAAAATTGTAACTCAAAAGACTTAAGCTCAAACTTGTCTGACAAAGACTAAAAGGAAAGGATAAAAATATCTTACATTACATTATACTTGACGTTCTGCTTTTCCAAAGCTCTTTATAAAAATTTGCTTGCAACTTCCCTGAAATATACAACTAGTGATACATAAAGAACTACATTAACTCTATATGAATAAAATTGTGGCGGAGTGGAACAGCATCTGAACTGTTAGTTGCGGGTTCGATTTCCACTTGGGGAAACCATTATCGTATTTAATTTATTTTTATTTTAAGTACTACAGAGCACGGTGTTGAGATCCGTCACTCAACTTATTTCTATCGGATAGTGGCGTACAGAGGAGTCTTGACACATGGTTCTTTCTGCCTACACCCTGCTATGTGAAAAAACGTGAAGCTGAATATACTTAGTCTGGCCATAAATGCTGTTGTAACTAAAAAAAAACAAAATATTACTTTGGAATGGACCTGGCATTTTTATATAATTGTTCCTTGTGTTTTCTTATTTTCGCATCAATATATGGTAAAATATTTTGTTATGTTAAAATAGATTAGGGTGATAAACACAGCCGAATCGCTATTATTGCTGATTTTTACACTCCTTCATACTCCGTCATATATTTGCGTATTGAAAGGTACAATTAAATTTTCTCTGTTTATGACAAAAAGATTTGGCCGGCCACGTAGTGTTCGTACAAAAAAGGTGATCTCGGGAGATGAAGACCCTACCAAACTACCTACCTAGAACCATGTCGCGTATTTTAATACTGGACTTACATCATTTTTTACTTTTAATTTAAAACAGAATAGAGTGGTAAGATAAAATCAACTACTTAACGGAAATTTTGTTTACCGATAAGAATTTTTTTACAATTGAGCATTATTTTAACAAACAGAATGACCGTATTTATGCTGAAAGCTCCAACTGAAACTTCCCAATTATTCAACTGAGTACAACGTGGGCATTATCCGGTTTTAGTGATGGCTTAGTGGGGTGTTGGTTATGAAGAAGTGACTGAGCCAAATTTTTCTGAAAATGTATCAAAATATCGGTACAAGTGTCTCAAGATACGAACAAAGAACGAGCGATACGAAGATAAGAACAGCACCGTTTTCAATAACCAAAAATGATCCATTTAGCAAGACTCGGCGCCGGGTCATAAAGCTCAATCCACCCAATCCTAGTTAGAAACAAAGTCTAGTCAGTTTTAGAGAGTAAGGCTTTTAGAGAACAATATCCTTGAGTCTTTTGACCTTTTGGATGATAAGGGCTGCCTGAAAACGATCACCGGTGGTGATAAGATAATAACACCATTATTCTATAACAGGTATATTGGTATGCGTGTAATATGGTTCATTAAAAAAAATTAAATTCCTTAACAATTCCACAATATCAGACTCAAGAATAGGAAAAATCGAATTCAACTGACTTGAAGTTCAATTTTTAAATATGATAATAAAAGATAGTACAATATTATTATAATTCCTCAAATCGTCTTGAAGTTTAACTAATTAACGAAAGATAGCCCCCAAGTCCTCCGGACTCAGATTGCTATAAAAGCTTTTAATTCCATAATGCTTCATTGTATTTACTGTAGCAATTGATCGCTTACCCCCATTATCGGCGCTGCCAACAATATTGCCTTATAATTAGTCTATAAATATACGAAAACCTATACGGTACACAATTAAAAAATAAAAAATAAATATATAAAAAGTCATCATATAAAAAATGAAATATTTATAATATTAATTATTTTCCAGTCCAGCTCTAGTGGAATGCCCAGCTTGAAGCAAAAAAAACTTGCAGACAAACTCAACTCGCAATTAAAAAAGTAAGGCAAATACTGCCTGTCTGGTTTATTTTAACTATTTTCGTAGCATTTTATCTTATGGAATGGGGCAGTGCCGCAGGCATAAATTCAATATTTATTCTTCAAAAAAGAGCAGTGAGGTGAGCAATTTATAATCTTCCGAGCTCGAGATTATTTGCGAGAAGTTTTAAAACAAGTAGATATACTTACAGTGGCTTCGCAAAATATATATGATATATTTTTTTGTCCGACAACATATCTAGTGTTATGCTAAAAACAGTAACAGACATACGATAGGGGGGTATATTTTTTTTAACACAGCGGGATTTGAACCCGCGCAACTTGATAACCTTCCAAGCACTCTAACCACTAAGCCATGCGGTCTAAAAAAAAATTATACGTTTCCTAAAAATGTTTCTCATTTTTCGAGAGAATCCAACGTGGCGCAGTAGGACAGCGTCCAACTGTGTAACACGATGATGGTGTGTTCAATTTCCACTCGAGGACATGATTATATTCAAATTATTTTCATTTCCCCATTCTTGTAGGACAAAGTGCAGCGTTGAGCTTCACCACTCAACACGCAATGTGTCGGAAAACGGAGTGTTTTGCCACTAGATTATCTCTCACAACGCTGCTATGCGAAAGCTAAAAAAATTGTAAACAAAGAAAAGAAAACAGTTACAGCACAAATTATGTTTACAGGCTCGGTATTGTATCTAAAGTTATCAATCACATCCGGTCACATCGTTCAAACTCACTCATAGACCCCATAGTATGTTAAATAAATAACCAACTATTCAGATCATGGCATACATGCAGTAGCGCAGTACTGTGGACGTGAGCGAACTAAGTCGTGGGCGACGCTTTGTTAATTTCATTTGCTATAAGGAACTTTCAGATGTTCAATCGATATCTGATATAATAATATTTATTAATTTGAAACTTCGGTACATGATCATAACAATTAATATAACTTTTGTAACTTTTACAACACATTTTTACTCTAAACAAAACTTCTGGTAGCCATAATCTTTCCTCCTTTTTATCTCTAACATGATTCAAATGTACGACTGCAGTAAATACAAAAAGATCGTATTTTTGTGTATAATATTTATTATTTTAATATACATTCAAAACTCCAAATTCATTTGTATACGCAGCAGCAGTAGAGAACAGAGTGTCTCAACACTAGGTTCTCTCTGACTACCCTGATATGCGGGGAAAAGCGTGAAGCAGCTATCATACTCAATACCAATTTTATTTATTTTGACTTTCAAATTTATTCATAATTTTGAAAAAAGGCAAAAATATAAAATTTAAATGTAATAAATATTACCCATGGCCATAATAATCACTCAAACAATGCGGATACATGAGGCCACATACAGTTTTAATGGACAATAACTACATTAGTATAAAATTGTGTCGCAGTAAGTAACGACTGCCTCAAAGGCGTCGTTTAATATACTATTGTAACATACATACATTATTAATATAGAACAATTTAATCGAGCCGCGGCCGAATGGAAGCGCGATTGTTGTGGATTCGTTTCCTACTCGGGGAAATGATTATATTTAAATTATCTTCATTTGTCCACTCCACTCTTGGTGCCTTTCATCAAGAATATTGAAAATTTTATATACGAGTTACCTCCGTATAAGTATTTGTAGACTATTATGCTATTGACACGGTTGCGGCGCAATAATTATAATAAGATAATATAATATTGCTCTACATGATTTTCATAGGTTCAAATTCCATTAGGGTGAGAGTTTTTCCATAGTTAAACAAAATACTTGTTTAGTTCCAACATAAACCTTTGTTATTGAGAAAGTAGCACTAATTAATTAAAACTATATTAACATTCGGAACCTTTTATAATTGGTGAACTTGGTGTACCTACAAGAATAATATAAAGTTATAATTACGATGGTCATTTTTTTTTAAGATTCGATCTACGGTGTGGTATATAATACTTGTTTGATATAAAACAGAGTTACTTGGTATTACTGTGAGTGTCGCGTCACAGCGCTCTGGGGACGTGTCTACTTGCACGTGATTACACGAAGTGGGACGTTAAATTCGAAAAAAAGGCAAAATCAAATTATTTTATACAAAATAAAAATATACATGCTTAATTTTTTGAACGTCAAATATTTTAATTTACCACCAGTTCACTAAAGTTAATGCTTCAGACCTGGGAAGAACCGGCGTTAGAAACTCACAACTTTTTTTTAATTAATAATTTACATATCTATTAGTGACAATGATACCTTTGAAATAGGCTGGACCGAGCATTTTATTCCCAAAGTTTTGTTTAACACCGACCGACCACCGTCACAGTCTTGAAGTTATGTGATAATTGTAATAGAAGGTGTGTTTCAAAAAAGTAAATATAAAATAAAGTACTTCCCTTATTTCTAAGGGGCATAACACAGTTCATCCTTCTTGCATGACCCTAGTAAAAGTACAAAGAGAAATAAATTTATAAATAAACCCGCTGCGTTCACGCTGCACGTCTGTCGCGACATAATCTAACCAACAACTAAGTAGCATAATGTACCGTTAGTTGCATCACGTGGGCATTAATTAAAAGTTGCCACAAAGTTACAACTGCGGTGAAAATTTTCTGCTGTTTGTGTAATTTAAATTCGTTTGTAAATATTGTATTATACGTATACACTATCTATGTCATGTAATAAAGTTGGTAAAAACTTTAATTTTAATAAATTAAAGAGGGTAGTTGTAATTATAGATTAATTTATTATTTTCCATTGATACACTTCATTAAATTTAAGATTAATAATATTAATATTATTATCCGGTAATCTGGTATCGTTATTCACTTTCTAACTAAATTCTATTCGGATTGCTATATCAGTTTTTATCTTAACCGAACTAAGAAATGGTGATAATTGAACTATCCCAGAATGGGGATTCAATCCACAATCAATCGTTTACAGTCCGACACTGTCCCACTGCGCCACGGTGGCCTAATATAGTATTTAATATTATATCATAAACTTGCTTTAAAACAGTTTAAGTCTTAGATACTATTTATGTTAATGTAATTGAATGTTTAAGAAAACAAAAAATAATAAGTTAAAAAAGATACAGAAAGAATGTTTTTACTGTTATATGATAAAATATATATAATATATATTTTCAGACTAAATGTCAAACCAACGGTCTGTAGCCTAATAGTTATGGCCAATCTAGACCAATTAGACTACTAATTGTACCTCCAGGCACAGAGCAGGCACTTACGCTCATCACCACAAATATCTATATAATAAATAATAGTAACAACAGACTCTAGATGAGATCATACCCCTGAATAACTCGACTATTATCCAGTTACATTTAAATTAATCATATTGCCACTAAACTTAAATATTTTTACTAAGTAATCACGCTAACCGGAAGTGCTTTTAATGTCATACTAAATTTAGTTTAAAGTGCTTAGGTTAATGCACAGTTCGCTTAAAAGGCGATTTGATAAATTTTATTGTACAATCATGTATAAGACGTTTAAAGGATTACTTTTTCTTGGGGATGCCGATAAGTCTGAAATTTATTAAAGTAAAAATATCTTCGTATTTGTATATTAGATAGACTTATTATATATAGCATAGCAGGGTTTATATAAAGTGACTTCCGTTTATAAGGTCACATATGCGTTGCTAAGGGAGCGTTGTTTACGCGTCAACGGAACATCTAAGTATACTTAAATACGAAAAAAAATACAATATAAAGTTATACATTGATTGTTTATAACAATTGTGTGTTATTGTCTGTGTATCCTGCGACAGATGGAAATTGTAAACAAAAAATATGAAAAGATGGCAATAAATATATTAAAAGCCCCAATAATTAAATAATAAGCCCCTAATAACGTAAAGCTTTAAAAGCTCTTTGTCGCCAGAAATATTGAATAAAGTTTTCAAGAGTAACATTCCAGTTTATTCTTGAATGGACGGATTCCCTTTGTACAAACTAGAGTGGGGCCGAGTGGAACTTTCGAACAGTAGCTTATATTTTGTTTTGTAAAAATGGTTTCGCTATAAAATTTTGTTACATTTTGGAGCAATTTTCAGTGTAAACTTTATCTCATGAAATACTAAAATAAATGTGAAATGATGGCCAAGTACAATATTATGATATATGCCACGGTTGTTGACTTCAACGACAAAAAAGGGAGATCTAAATGGGTGCCAAGTTCAATGGTGAGTCCTGAAATTTATTGGTAACAAAATAAAATATTGCTTAACAACTAAAAAACTGCTTTCTTTTCTAACTTAAAACAATATATTGAAACCTAAGGTCTGACTTTTCTAATTTTCATATGAATTTACAATAGGAAAGTCTGTTTTTAGCATAACACTGGATATGTTGTCGGACAAACAAAATATTATAATATATATACTGCGAAGCAACTGTAAGAACCTGTGTGTTTAAAAAAATCTCGTTAAGAATCTTGAGCTCTAAGATTATAAATGAATCTCATGACTCTTTTTTGAAAAATAAATATTGAATTTATATTTGCGGCACTGCCCCATTATTACCCCACAATCCATAAGATAAAATGTCTGTTACAATGTGAGTTATTGGCTTTACTATTTGAAAGTTTCTACTAAAGTTTCAATTTGTTTTAAAAAAAGTGAGTTAAATATTTTTTATTTATGTCGTCAGTTATTTGCCTTAAGGCTTCAAGGTGGGTCTTCAAGTGATTGACTAAAAAACACAATCATTACTTAAACTTGAAACTTTTGATAACAATGATAAATATTCCCGTCACCGCGCCGTCCAATAACATCGTCGTTTAATAATAAATTACTTCAAATGTCGGTTTATAGATATTCTATATTTAAGTGTATCCACTTGTAATATGTTAATAATAATTTAAAAGGAACATGCTTAAAATATTTTCCCTTAATCCTGGTATTGGCATACTATGAATGAGGTTCATACTATTAAAATATTATAATGTTATCTATCTGATATCACACGCGTACAAATTTTCAAATAATAAGACGCTAATAAGTTGGTTAAAATGGTGTAATAAGATTTTATTACAACATTGTTTAAAATATCTTCACTAAATATAAAGCTACTAAACTTTAATGAAGTTACGATCTTAATAGCGGTACCGGCCATTACATAAATATCATTGTTTACTTAATTAAATTTAATCAAATAGAGAACCTCACAGAACAGACAAAAGAAAAGAGAGAACTTTCAAAGTGTTACGCAATTAGTATTATCAACATATTATGTTTTTATAAAAATTGATACAAAACCATCCTTGCACAGTGGAACAGCGTCTGACTGCTAACGCATATGGTTGTGAATTAATTATATAATAATTAATTAATAATATAATAGATAATCTGATTATTTTTTTATTATTTATCTTTCACGCTCTGATACAATACTGGCTGCGTTGAGTTCCGCCAATGCACATGCAATGTCTCGAATTCGGGTGAAAAATGGAGAACGAAGTGTCTTAACACTAGGATCTCATTGACTACTTTGCGCGTATTTGAATGCAGAAGGATATGAATCCGTCCCTTTTGAGCACCGTCCAAATGCTTAAGCTATATATTCTAATCGTGCGGCGTTTGATTTGTTATGTGACTTTTATATGTTAAAATAAAATGGAATTTTATATGAAGTTGTAAAATCTGATTTATGAAAGAACCTTTATGCCAAGTTCCATAAGTTAATTCGTCGAAATATTTCAGTATTTCCCCTTTGACTTCCGTTTCGCTTTACGTCGGAAGTGCCTTAAATATTTCAAAGTCATATTAATTAAAACTTAACATTTCTTGACAACAATACTTGTGCATTTTATTGCATCTCGATGGTATCGTGGCATAGTGGAACAATGTCTTGACAAATAATGGTTGTAGGTTCGATGCTCAGTAATTAGAATGAATATAATATTTAAAATTATTGAATTTTTCAGGTTTTGTAGATCAAAGTGCGGCGTTAGGTTCCGCCAGTTGTCATACAATATCTCTAAAATGGAAAACTGAGTAAAATATGCACTAATATAACTATGTGTGTAATTATTAAGTACAAAAAGATAGGTAAATATACTAACACATGTGACAAAATATGTCGTCATCATCGGGAAATATATAAAATTATACAAAGGTTTCGGTAACTTATTTGCTGGCAAAGCAATTTTCACAATTAAATTATTGATATTTCCACGGACTTGTGAGGTGAAAGACAGTTACATAGTAAGCAATATCTTTAAAAGACATGCATTAATCAATTATCAATTATAACTTATTAAAAGTAGTTTCACATTTTTTCCTGCATAGCAGAGTAGTTATAGAGAACCTAGTGTCAAGACACTCAGTTCTCCACTATCCACTCGAATCCGCGACATTTCGTGTTGAGTGACGGAATTCAACACCACGCTTTGTTTGTCGTATCACTAGAGCAGAGAAATGAATATTTTAAATATAATCATTCTTCCGAATGGGGGTTGAACCCACAACCAATTCATGCTTGTTCATTTTTAATAAATATACAAAAAGTCTAATCTGAGAAAGGCTGGAAGGTTCCGTTTTACTCAAAAGCCCAAAAAAGTGTATATTATATTGCATACATCATACAACAAAGTTTACTCGATACACTGTCATTGTGACATTAGACGAAATAACATTTTTAGAAAATGCTCAACATCTACTTGTTATTAGGTACAGTACTAAATAAAATTATTTGATGTTAAAGTACGAATTTCAAAGGATCGGAGCAATAAGAGCCTTTGAAATTGTTTCGAAACTCAAAAAGGAAACTAAGACTTAGACGCTGCTGAATGACTTACGAACAGCCATTTAATTGTTAAACATTTTCTTATTTTCAATTATTGTTTAATAAAGATTACTCTTGTAAATTTTACGTTACATTAATTAATATGAATATTACAATGTTTGTTAGAGGCAGGGGAAGACCTTGGTTGACCTTCAAGACCACAGTATCAATGATACTGGACCTGGATACGTGACTTCTCACGTAAAAAGCATGAGGACATCCCCGAGTGAGCAGGAAGTGTATGGACAGTTTGTGGACAAATGTGGACGGGACGAAAGAAGTGTGTAGAGCACTCTGGTTTCGCTTGCGTAAACACGTGAATATCTGTTTATTTACACTAGTAGCCATGCCATATGTGTATATCACTTTATACAAAACATGATGAAACATGGAATTGAGCGTAATATTTATTTAATTTTTTAATGTATGCTAAAACATGAGGTTTCTGTACTTTTTTCCATACAACACGCAATTCGTATAAACATCCGTCTAAGATACACAAATCTGCCGCATAGTTTTCGCAAAAAGCTATAGAAAGCTTGTTCTTCACGTACCAGAAAAAAACATTTTTATATATAAATTTTGATCCTCAGTGGTATTTGAACCTACAAGTACCTGGAAGTGTAACTTCAATACTATTTCACTTTAACAAGGATAAAATATAGTATATTTAGAAATGAACTTGGTAATTTTAGATAAAAGTTAATAAATATTTAATTAATTTAAAATTTATATCGATTCGTAAATATTTGTTCTGGATAATTATGTGTCAGAGGGCGTATAATATATTATATATTATACATTAAGTTTAGGTTTCTTGCCGACCTCTTTATATTTTAAGGTGTTTAATGCAGACTAATCAAAATGTAATGCTTAATTGCTTAATTTACCCAATAATGCTTAATTTTGTCTAACATTTTTAGAAAAATTCGAACGTAGCGGGATTTGTATCCACGCCTCTTGGAAACCGTCTTAGCGTTCTACGTTTAACCCTACGTTAAAATTAAAATATTTATACGTTTTTGAAAAATGATTTTTTTTTTAAATCACAGTCGAACTTCCAACTACATATTCGTACTCGTATACAGTCACATATTTTTCATTTTAAATTAAATTAATATAACCGGATTATTCTTGAATATTTTGGTATTTGAAAATACGTTTTAGATTACTTAAATGCCATGTAGAGATTACCTGTGACCACCTGTTTGTCACGTTTGGTTTTCAGAAAAGTTTTCTCTAGTACCGATATACATCTACGCAATTAAACCAGTTAAAATAGTTTCAGTTAAAATGTGTTAAAAATCCTTTCAAATATTTTCCAATTGCGCCATGATGGTTACGTAATAAAGGCTTTACAACCCAAAAAAACTACAGCAAAGTTTCAAACTCAAATTTTCCGTTGTTGACAGAATACTTCAAACCATAAATATTGGATTTTAATAGATTTTTGATTGTAATCTGTACGTTATGTTTTCATAAAATCGAGTGTCATCAATCAAGTAGTATTGGGCGTTTAATAGCTGTTGACATCAATTTTTAGGCTGAGTGCTGATAACGACATGTTAAAGATAAATTAGGGCAATATTTTTTATTTTCAAGACACCCCGTTCAATTTATTAAATATATTTTAATTTTAGTTTAGATACGTCTTCCGCATTTTGTGGTGGAACCAAAGAATCCTCGTCAATATTTCGTTCTATAAGTTGTATATTTAACCCTGCGTAACTACACGACTATAACTATTTCATTTTTTTCACCTGCACGCGTCTACTTAAATCACAAATTTTACTACAATGTATAATTTAAATTATTGTAAATTTTTTACTTATAAACCGATTGAAAAAAAAAACACCAAATATTATAGAAGCTTAATACAATAGTTAAAACTGCATTTAAATCGGTTTAGCCATTTCTGAGATTAGCGTATACGAACGCACAGACAAACAGAAAAAAATAAAAAACATTGTTTTGGGTTCTAATACATTGATAATGCCCCCGATAACATTTTTTGTTATATATTTTCCATGTACAAACAGCGATCAGTTACATTTTCGTTACAAGTATAAATAAAATTTCCGTGTTTTTGTAATTGTAATTTTGTAATTTTCGTTGCTACATACTGTTTTATATAAATGTTTTGTTTTCTAAATACGGTATTTCATAGAAATGTTTTTACACACAATTCAGAAGTCTTACCTAATTTCGTTAAATATTAAGTGATTTTCGGATACATCCATTTTTTTATAATAAATTATCAAAATGTTACTTTAAATCAAAGTAAGAATTGAGTTACGACTATTGTGGGATTTAAATTTTATCTGAGGGTGTATAATACCAAGCGCTTTCGACCTATCGTACGAAAAATATAATTCACTGCATACTAAAAGAATGTTGTCTAACAAGATTTCTACTTATTTTTAAAGTGATTTGTAACCAAACCTATACTCTACAAGCCCCGTAATAAATCAAGTGGCATGTTTAAAGTAATGTACGAGAGCCTCTTAAATTACTTTTCATTTATCAATTTCACGCAATTCTCGCATTACGTACAGTACTAACTTACACTAGAAAATAAATGTCACTAGTCATGTTCAGTGGCAGTGTCTGATTGACACGTTGGTTATGGATTTAGTTTCCACTTGGGAACAGTTAACTGTTATTATATACATTATTTTAATAGCTTACATATTTTTTTTCGTATAAGCAAGAAAGAATAATGTGAAATAGCTACAGTTCTGTTTACGCTGGAGAACAGGTCAGCGGGTCGCGGGTTTATTTATAATAAAAGAGTAGAAAAGTCAATTCGGTCCATGAAAAGATATAAGAAAAATTTTAATTGAGTCCGTTAATATATTGATAACAGAAGCGAAAATACTGCTCATTAAATATTTGTCTGTCTCTCTGTCTGCCCGTAGACACATAGTCTATGGGTTACTTTGTTCATCAATCACGCAAAAGCTGCTGAATAGGAATGTTTAAATTTTTGCTAGCGAGTCCTTAGTCCAGCAGTACATTTAGGATAGTTTTATTCTAACACTGCGGTTTTCGTAGAAAACATGAAACAGTCAAATTTATATATAAACTGATAGCTACTGCGTAGAGTTAGAGGATAATTTTGTCCTGCTTGGAAATTTGCATACATATCCGGTTTAAATGGCAATACAATATTTTAGGCGTGTTCTTTTTTAAACTAATTTATTTATTAGATGTTTATCTTCCAAAAATTTTCCTCAATGTCCTAAGTGGGTAAAGAACACTTTAAAATATAAAAAGCGTAGTCTATTTTGAAACGATTTTTTTAGCTTCTCCTGTATCTATGAAGTAATTTAACGTTAATCTACTAAATGGCGTATTAATTTAAAAAGATAAAGTAATGGTGCAAATCCTAAATTATTTAAGTCAAATTTAACATTACATTACATAATATAAAACATAATTGTCTCCGCTGTGTACGCGTAGATCTTTCAAACTCAGAACTTAAAATCCATGTGGTTTTTATTAATGAATAAAGTGATTTATGAAATTTATAAAATAATAAACAGAGTAGTATTATATTTTTTCTATTAAATATGATAGATACGTCATGTATTTACCCAAATTTATTCAAAGTAACCAATATTGTCTTTTATAGTATGATGATAAAATGAATATCTTAGAAGATATCAGAATTTTATTAAAAGTAGTCGTCACTTGGGGCTAAATATGTTTAATATATCGCAAACGGCAACAGAGGAAAAAGACTGACTTGCCTGTAAATATATAATATATGAACGTAGTGACTCGAACCTGCGCTTCTCGGTAACCGTTCCGAATCGAAATAGTTCAGTGTGTATACTTCTATTTAAAATGGCGTCAAGTAAACCACGCAAAATGCCGATTCCTTTATTGTAAATCAATTCGTACATGTTTTATATAATCTTATGAAATTATGCTTATGAACTAGCAAGCTACATTGTATTAGTTTTTGTCTGCTCTATAAGAGATGTGAACCTCTTCTGCCCGAGTAATACATTAATATAGTTAAAGAAAGTAAGCTATACAGTCTAGTGCCCTCTATACATGTAATTATTTATACAGCATAATGCACAGTGTTGCTATTATTAGTCATTACATATACCAATTATGAACTCTATGCACAACAGAAGTTAAACCAAAGCACAGCACATAACAAGTCAATTTAGAAACTTAATAGTAACCTTAAATATAAAAATAACAAGTTAACAAATGTAATCACTTCGGACTCATTTCAATATAAATTTGAGAATCATCTGAGTGGTTGGATGCTGGGAGGAGATAGAAGGCAATTGAATTGTTTTCTCATTATTCAGCCACTCAATGTTAAAGTTATATAATATCAATGTTAAATGTACTAATTTGCGTCTTAAATGTTAGAACTTGTCGGGTCATATATTTAAATATGTGATTATTTGTATATTCCGCTATTTGTGTGCACTATATTTATTTTACTCAATTTATTGATTGGCCACTCTGTTCTCTTTTTCTTTCAGTTCTCTTCTTAGAACCGAATACAATTCTGTCCTAACCAGGCTGAGTAAACGTTTTATTATAAATATAAAAATAAAATAAGTAAAATGAGTGCTATAGGAATCCATAAATCAGGTTTCAAATTAATATAACTCTAAAATGTTTGCATTTTGAATTATTTACAGATATAGAACTGAAGCTACGGAGGCGCAGTGAGAGAGAGATTATATTTGCCTTTTATATCATGTCGAAAAAAAGTCAAGCTGATTTCCGCTTTTTAAATCGATAATTGATGTCTTTATCTTTGATATATTATGTTGATTCCATGACTGTGAACCCTTCAGATTGATTGCATACTTACTATATTCATTAAAGGTAGTATGCATCCCTCGAGACCAGTTTTTGGATGTTATCATCTGAATACGTGAATCAAATTCGTTATTAAATTTCGTAGGAATAAGAGTTTTTTCTTCTAATATCGCTTAAAGGTACGTGACTGCAATCAAGCAGTTTCAAAGGTTTTTATGAATACTTGGGAAATTAAAGAATTTTTATTCATGTATGGGAAATTACAGCGTGAGAGATTTATAAGATTTTCTCGTGTACGAGGATATACATTTTTTATGTTCACGTAATATACGTACAGAAAAACCTTGACAATATTTACCACAAACAAGTGTTAAGACATCGAGGCGCAGTGCAAGAGCGTCTGACTGTGTATATGCGATGATTGTAGGTTCGATTCACAATCAGAGGAATGATTTTATTTAAAATATATTTTATTTCTCTGCTATGGTAAACAAAACAACACGCGGCATTTAGTTCCACTATTCAACGCGCAATGTCTTGGATTCGGGTGTGGAAAGTGAAGAAAGGAGTGTCTCGACACTAGGCTGTTTTTGCCTACCCACTGCCTACCTACAAAGACAAACTGGTATATTTCAAAATGCATACTTCTAAGCAACAGAACGGATTTGTGAGATCTAATTTACTTATAATAAATGTCTTAGTAATACAAGTGATAATCCAGATTTATTATCAAAATTTAAGCTTAATTTTCCGTCTCGGTATCCACACAAACCAATTTGACCTCTTGTTAGACCTCTCCGGAGAACATTGTGGTATGAACTCGCAGGTTTCACGGCTGTCTAAAGTGTTGTAAGACAATAAGGACGACCGACGACGAAGATAGCCCTATTTGGAGACTCATCGTCCAAATACAAACTTAAGATTATATCTCAAATTTTAAATTGTAAATAATTAATTATATAACTCAATGATTTAAAATTAAAAAAAAAAGTTATATTAAGATTGAAATAAATAAAAAATATTGACTTATATAAAATTTCTCTATGTTTTATAATAGTTTGTAAGGTGTTTTCTTTTTTTTTTAATGTAATGTTTGTGTATTAATTTAAATCTATGCACCACAATTTGTTTATTTTTATATTAATACATGCTGTATCCGTCTTAAAAGATAATGCAATTAGTTTTAAGATAAAATCTATACTCCTAGATGAATTTAAATTAATAAACAAACAAGTACCCTGCTATGCGGGGAAAAGCTGAAAGTTGAATAACGAAAATTCGTAATATAATTCTACCAAATATATTAATGCAAAGCGAGTTTATATGAATATCTTCTCTGGAGTTGAGCTTTTAAGAAGTGCTGAGTCGAGATTTTTAATAACACCACACGTACTACATGCCCAGAATAAGTTTATTTAATTTAATTAAAGCGGTTAATGAAATTAACTAATCAATACTTTAAACACAAATTTGTTAAGTTGGAACAATAAAGTTATTTTAAATAGTTATCGTCGTAGTTATTTTAACCGTTTCAACCAAGAATCTCAATGACCGTCGGTCCTGTGCTTTCTGCATCCAGCGGCTTCTGCCGACCTTGACCCTTTCCGACTAAAATCGAGACATTGCCTGTTTAAGGATGGAACTCAACACCGCACAATGTCTTACCAGAGCGAAAAAATAAAAGAAATAAAAATATAATTATTCCCTATTTAGCAACAAAAAATTAAAAGTAAGTAAAAAGGACAACTAGAACAGAGCTCCACGTGGTTGTGATTAAATTATAAAGTTGCAGGCATTGCATCGGCATGAAAGCGGGCGTCTAACTGAAGTTAGCCAGCTGCCTAACTTAATATCTTGAAAATAATATAATATGTGCATGTATGAGACTAGACTATATGATATTACGGTACAGTTGGCATGTATATGAATGCATAGGGTGTAGATTCAGATCTCAGTCAGGGAAATACCAATTTTGTATTCAATATATATATATATATATATATATATATATATATATATATATATATAATTATTATTACAAACAACAAAAATGAGCTTTTAACTAAAGTATTTCAACGCAGCTCGGTAAAATCGTTTAGCTTAATTGGCTAGAGCACTTGGACGGTTACCATGAGACGCGGGTTTGAAACCTCCTTCTCTAATTTTTTTATTTATAATATACGTTTTTGTTTAGAAATATTCTTAGTTGCTTAGTTTCTATGGTAAAAATGCAGTTTTTATAAAGAAGGTAGTGTGGTGAGTAATTATGCAATATGTAGGAATTATAATAATAATAAGTGTCAGTGTCAGTTAAAAATAAAACACAAATAAATATAAAATAAAATTATATATTTATTTCAATCTTATCTTATCAATATGACACATAATACAAAATATATTTATTAAATAAACATCAGGTTTTAATTTTTCCTGCCCATACTTACATTTATATATGCAGATGAGAGAACGCCATTATGGCGTCGTCGGAGAGTTAGATCCTCACTCCAGACTTTATTTCTCCGGTCCGACAAAGCGCGGTGTTGAATTCCGCAATTTAAAGCAATAGAGAATGAAATAAAGTCTAGACCTATACCTAACCAAATGATAGACCTATTGTTTGCCTAATTGTTATTATAAGAATATTAAAGAGAATATTATTATTTATATATGTACAAGCTACCTTACCTTAAGCTTACCTCAGTATATATATATATAAATATATACTGTTTTTTTGTAATTTTCATTCAAAAAATACTTTACTTTATATTTTAATTAATACCATAATAGTTTTGATACCTCAAAACTCTTATGGTATCAATTTTTTTATATATAAACGTTTAAATTAATCTTGATTAATTAAAACTAGCGACTAGGCGAACTAGTTTCGTATTTTCGGCAGCTTATTAATAAAACAATGAGATTCCTAGAAAAAGTAAAAAAATGGGAGAAAAAGTAGCCTATGTTCATCCTTATACCCTTAAGTATACCTATACAATATTTCATTACAGTCGGTTCATCGATTCCGCCGTGAAGACCTCACATACCAAGAGACATACAGACAGAGTAACTTTCGTATTTATAATATATGGATATGGATTACTTTATTATTATTTTACTTGTTTAAATTTTTTTTAAGTAAAAATACGAAACCCTATTTAATAATATAATAGCTTACTTAACATGTATTTATTAAAGATTACACAAGTATTTTATTTTTAGCGCTTATATCAAAAGCTTACAATAACTATACGCAAGTATAAAAATGTGTACTGATTTTAAATTATTGATTTAACTATTATTATTAATAAGCTTTCATATATACATACAAGATACAAATAAAAACTATTAAAGTAATGTCAATCAAAACTATAATATTTAGAATATATATAATTTCTCAGGGATTTCATATAAAATTTGAAATCTCCCAGACCTTCAACCTGTGCTTCTTCTATACTGTCGAATGTCGCGATCTAAGTAAGTTATATTGTTTATTCCGTTTTGCACATATCATAAGACTTTTCATATATATTATAAGCGCTGCGGTAATTGCAAATTCACTTAAAAGTATAATAAAATCAACCACAACCCCAAAAACAGACATAGTGGGTAAACACCTTATTTTGTTGCCATATAATAAAAAACTACAATTCACAATCATATTTATAATCCTTCAACATCAAATGACTCGATTCATGTTTATCTTTAGTTCGTCTCTCCTTCCATCTATTGCTATATAGGTTGGACGTATCAGTAGCGAAGCTTCTCCCGCTGTAGTCAGATCGGTTCTTGCGCTCGTGACTATGAGACCTGACTCGAGTTAGATGAGACCCGTCTACTGTATGGTTCACCGTGGTCTCCCTGATGCTGGACTGGTCTCGATACCGGCTCTTCTTCCGACGAACTTTGCGGCAGCAGAGCGTTTCTTTAAATGCAATTCTATATCTATGGAATGAGTCTTGTTTTAATAAAATATAATTTGTAAGAAACGTAGGGGGCGACCTCGGTTGACCTTCAGAGAATACAGTATCGATGATAATGGAGGAACGTAAAAATCATGTGGACCGGATGGCGTGTATGAAGAGGTTAATGACCGTGGACGAGGCAAAAGAAGTAAGCAGGGACCTAGCGTTTGGTACTCTACTCTCTCTGATTACCCAAATAGAAATAAAGCGTGAAGTTGAAAAAAATATAATAATTTGAATATAGTGATTTAGGTTCGATTTCTACTCAGGAAATTATATGTTTCATATTTTTTCTTGCTTCTATTCGATTAAACAAAGTAAGTCGATAGATTAAAGTCAAATATAATTTTCTAGAATGCGTGGAAAGAGGAGAAAGGAGGGATTTTACACGAATACTGTTTATTTGTGAAGAAGGGCTTCTCTTTACTACTTTGTGTAAAATTTATGGAGGACAGAATCAATAACAAAATTAATCTAATAAGAGACTAAGGAAGAGAGAGAGAGAAAGAGAAGTCAATATTTTTAATGTACATATTTTAAATGATAAGAAAATATTAAAAGCAGGTTTAAGTCCTGCACCGTACAATTTTTATAGATAATTCAAAAAATATTATTTCTATTACATATACAAACGTAACTAAATACATAAAACGCAAACGTAGTTTCAAAGGATTCCTACGGGTTTTCAGTCAGTCACGTCCTCCCCACTTTAACTGATAGAAAGAATAAACGTATTACAACTTTTACTTTAGATAGTCCACTAAGTTTTAAACAATTAACACTGTTTTAGGCTAAGTAAAGGTTACTTAGTATAAGACCACGAAAATATAACTTCTTCTTTTCGTTTTTTTAAGCATAAGCATAGAAGACCTAAGTCATTTGTACTCAATTTCCACCCCTTTTTTGAAAATTCTATACAGGTAACATGATAAAACGCCGCACATTACTATGGTAATATTTACATATAATAGGTTACACATGTAATGTTTAGTGCATTATTTTTATTTATTTGAGATATCCTATCGTTCAATATCCCTGTAATATAGAGAAAATACTTTAAGGATGCGTGTGTTTGTTTAAGTTTGTGGAAAGTGGGTCAAGCACGTTAAAGAAATATTACTTACTGATACATGTATCAAAAGACTAAGTAGATAAGGGACGACACTACTTTTTGACATATAGTTATAGCCTAAAATAAAGAGACAAAGAACTGACTTAAACACGCCTTTTTCAACCAGGCTGACTTTTGTGTGTTCGTCAGGGATGATATCTCTTCTCAGTGACTCGACAGCTGAGAGACTCGTGATCTATCAACACTTTGGGTGCAATTACAATTTGGTGTTTTAACCCGTATATACGCATGCATATATAGATCTCACAACGGAAATGCCGAGATAGACAGCCTCTTCGGGTTTTTTCTTGAACCATGACCTCGATTTTTGTAAGCATCGAGTGTACAGCAACCTTCACCCTCAATGTCGGCAACGCGTCCACAACTCCTCTGATGTTGAAGATGACCACGGGCGAAGATAAACACATACCATCAGGTGGTCCGTCTGCTCGTTTGCCCCCTTTTAGAAATAAAATATATTTGCATTGAACAATATTAATTAAAATTACCTGTGGCTCATAATATTGTACAAAATAGGGTTGACAGTGGCCGATATGTAGTAGAAAACACCTGCTGCCAGAAACAGGTACTCGTTTATAATATGGTAGTATCGCACGCCCGGGCCGTAGATGAAGAAGAGCCGCTGGAAGTGGAATGGAGCCCAGCAGACGAAGAACGCTATTACAACTGCAGCTGTGAACAAATTGTATGATATGTAATTTTTATGTAGAGGCACGATTTTTAATGAGTATGTTCTTTTTAAGTAATAATTTTGAAAATTTGTAAATTCTTTTACCGACCGGCTGTATAAAATACAAATTATAATTTTTTAGTTTGGATTATGTCTGAGATCATCAAACTACTTTGTATGGTACGAAACCGAACGCTGTATTACCTACCATTTTAAATAACCTTTTCAAATATAATAAAATGCATGGTAATTTCTAAAAATACAAAAAATGTGATAACAACATTTTTTGGAAAGCATTATTTTTTTAACATGTTGTAAGCAGTTGCTGAGTTCTGGTATATGAATGCCAGCGGTAAAATAAATCTGCAATGAATAGTAATATATTAACTCTAGCATGCAAATAAATAGAATAATTGATGAATTTTATATCAGAGTCAGTAACAATAATATTTATTATGAAAAGGAAGAATGTTTGCCCCATAAAAATATTTTGACCAACTGGCCACACTTACAACGATATAAAAATATGAAAAGCAATTTACGATTTAGCACGAGATAAATTTTGAAACGTCGATTACAAGTCCATTTTTTAAAAAAGTATTAAAAATTTCTGCACTGTCTCCAATTCAGAAATTGCTACGTGATATTGATAAAATGATGTGTGCTCAAATATAAATCTCATTTGAAGGCCATAATAAAAACATAAATAAAGTTTAAGAAAAGAATAATGTATTATGGTATTATTTTTTTAGTAATTTATTATTTTTGGTTAAAGCTTTTCTCAAAGTAGAGATTCAAGATATTGCATTTTGAATGTCGGTACTCATCGCCGCACTTTCTGCTCTGACCAGAGCGGAGAAATAAAATAATATTAATATAATCATTCCCCGAATGGGAATCGAACCCACAATAAATAGTGTTGACAGTCAGATGCTGTCCCGCAGCGTCACGATGACTTCGTGTCAAATATTTATAAATATTTTATTATCCAAAAACCTTGTAGTATATGTTACACCCAAGCCAACATTTGTTTCTACTATAAAGTACTTGTCCGAATCGTTACGAAACGTTAAAATATTAGATGTTAAAGTATATTAAAAAACAAATATATAAAATATTTAAAGCGACTTATTTAAAACTATTCACGTTGTTCATACATCACACAGAGTTGCGGCCAAATAGAATAATCTAAATCGATTCGTCCTTTTCGACGTCTGCCATTTATGTTTTATCTTAAAGGTGTCTTAAATTGTATTCATTTATAAACACTTCCTCCGTTTTTCGAGCAAAATAGATGTTAAGTACTTAATTAATATGTTTTAATTTATTCAACTAGTTAGAGACATACGTACTTTATGATAGAATGCAACGCAATTAATCAGAGTAATATTTTTAGAAATGTATAACGTGGACCCTCCCAGTCCATGAGATGCGGCTTCGAATACCGATTTAATAAAAAAATGTCCGCAAAGGATTTAATAAAAAATGTTTTCAATTCGTAATTGGAAAGCCGGGTGGCTCCCTTACAAGGATTTAAGATTCTATCTTCCACCAGGCGCGGATCCAGCCTCCAAAGGTTATTATGGTCACAGTCACGTCACATATGTATGGACACAGTCAATTGCGTGCCGGAATATGAACATGGAGATAATTACAATTAAGAAACTCGCTCTAGTTGTTTTTTTTTAAGGAACGATAGGGTATTATGTTATGTGATAACCAAAAAATGTGGCAATATGGAAAAGGTCTACAGGTCATTGACTTCATTACCTACATTAATTAACTAAATTATTTAAATAAAAACAATATTGTTTACTTTAAGCAATTTCAATAACTTTTTACCTAACTTTAAATATAAAACTTTAGATCTTCCAAAAATCAACAAACCTATTGTACCTTGAACAGTTCAAATAAATTATAGAGTCGGCTACACCCAAATTGAATCCAACTTTGATGAACTTCGAATTTCACGCGAAAGAGACGTGTAATTATAGATAGATTCTAAAACCCAGCAGAGAACAATGTGCTTTATATGCAAATTGTCGCAGCCCCCTTTGATTAACAGTATCTTGTTGAATATTTTATTAGTAAGTTTATTGTACGCATCTGTATATATGTATATAACAATTCCTACTTACTACTCTGTCTGTCTGTTACTATTAGTCTGTCTTTTATAATGACATTTATAGGCTATGGATTCTAGGTTCGTATATTGAAATGTATGTAAATGACATTAAAAACTTTTTATCGGTTTCATAATAATGTTTTTTTATTTATATTTAAATCATTTTCATTCCTATGACAATGTGCGTACATCTCTAGTTTTTTATTATCTTTTTTGAATTTGTTCATTTGTCAAGCGTATTATATACGTCTTGTACATAGAATGTGGACTTTGGACCTATGATAGCAAGATAATTTAAAAGTTTTAGTTTTAAATACAATCTTTACAACTAAATTAAAAATGTTGAAAACATTAAAACTTGCTAGAGTAGAATTTTATGAGTATAATTATATTTATTTCAATTCCACGAAATACTGTGCGAGCTGGTTGCAATCAGGAAGGAGTGTTGAAGTTTTTAAACACTAACGAGCTCAAAAATTGTATTAACATGCTGCTCTGTGAACTATGTTGACTTTCCAATTTGCTTATGGTTTATTTTGTTTTTTATAATATATAATAATAGAATTATATATATAATAGTATTATATTCCCTTATGCTATTGACTTGTTTCAGAAGACCTACCCGGCAGCGTATACGAAGACAAGACCCATACTTAGAATGGTCTCCTGTTGTAGGTAGTGCTCCACAGGGTGGCATGTTAACGCATCTGTTATTTTCCGTATTTAGAAATCCTATTTGTAATCATATTTCTTCTCTCTCTAGGCTAATTGTCAGACTTATCTACTGCCATTAAGGATAATAACGAAAGCAATAATACTGCATTATTTAAAATAGCTTCGTAAATAATTCATTATTATTTGGTAATATTATGTAAAAGATAAAAACGATGAATATTTAATGATATATGTAATTTATATGGATCTGGCGGTCTGAGATAAAGATTTATTATTATTAATAATATATATAGATCTTCCTAATAAATGAATCGGCTTATTAATGAGAACCGAATTAAATTTCGTTGCGTAGTTTGAAAGATCAAAGACAATATTAATAACAAAATTTAATGAAACTCGGTACTCGTATTTATAAGGTGCACATATTTTTTCAGGTTAGTTTTTCTAGCATTTTGTACCGGTTTATTAGGATTTTATATTTTTTTATTATATATTTTATTAACACATTACGCACATATGGTGTGGTCCGTATCTTTTTAAAAAATATTGTTCCTTTTTTATAAGTTACAATTTTTTCCTAATAATTTCAGTATTTATAACTATGGCTTATAATATCACAAAGAGCTAAGTGTATCTATGTATATTGTATACCCAATAATTTTTTTGTTTAACCACTATCATATAAAATTGAGTAAAAGTAAAAATAGTAATTTTGATTGGCTTTTTGTAAAAACTACAGTAATTCCTAAAAAAGCTTAAAGCTCTTAATAGAGAGTTAATTTCAGAGCTTTTAAACAATTAAGGTTGCTGCTATAGAAAAAAGTGACCGAATATTCTTAAAATATTATTCCATATAATTAAAAATATCGTTAAAGATATTAATAATTGTGAATTAAGGATTTTAATTTTTTGTATACATCCTAAAATCAATGAGATGTAACTTTTTTACGTTATTTTGAGTTGTAGTGAGCAGCTCCACCTTATGGTTAATTTGAATTTATTGAATATATAATAAATTAATTTTGAGACATGTTATATGTATGTGTAAAACATATAAGGAGATACAAAAACCAAATCATATAACATTTTCAATGCTTAATAATCAAAAATATTTCTGTAATAAAAAATACATTCACAGAAACAGAATGTTTGAATTTCGAAAAAATGATAAAATGCAGCTTAAATATCAGTAACGTAGCTTTTGTGCTAAATATAATTTAGCATTTTAAATAAAATACAGAAAATATTTACATAAGAGCGATCACCCAAAGCAACAAAGAGTTACAGGGAATTTCACAGAGGAAAATTATATAGTATTTTAAAAGAGCAAGGGTGAAGACAGTTATGCTAAGACCTCTGCAATAGTACAGTGCAATGCCACGTGCACTTTTGAAGTGTGCAAATTAACTTAAATACATAAAATAGTATTTTACATGGAAATTTCACAAAATCTCAGTATTTTTTCTTTTTAACATTTTTTAAAGTGTTAGTCGCACCCTTAGAAAATTGAAAATATATATATATAAACGCAGCGGGATTTCAACCTGCGCCTCTTGATAACCGATCAAGCTCTCTGACCGCTAAGCCATGCGTCCTACATCCAGCTACGTCGAAATTCTTATACGCTTATTACAGCTTATATTTGTTGTTAATATCTCTGTAGAGAGATTCGATTCCGCGTCCAACTTTTATACGTTTTCTAAATAAATCTCAGTAAGTTCTATTACGGTATTTATATGCGGGAAATTAATTTTAGGATTATATATATTTTTTTCAGTTTCATGCTTTTTAGTGTAGCGGGGTAGGCAGAGAAAACCTAGTAGACACTTTCCGCCGGAATGCGAGACATTGTGTGTTGCACTCGACGAATCTCAACGCCGCGCTTTGTCTATCGCCCGAGTGGAGAAATGAAAATAATTTAAATATAATCATTCCTCCGAGTCGGATTCGAACCTACAACCATCTCGTAGACTGTCCAACCACAGACCGGAAGGCCAAGATGTATCCTGTCACCGGATTTGAATTTTCCCGCCAACAGTAAGTTGCCCGCTGTACTTAGTCGGTTACGGTAGTCATCAATCGTGTCTAGGTTTTCGCTTAAAAACCTCTCATTAACATTGATAATAATTGATTAATTTAATCGAACTGTATTTCGATTAAAGCTTTTAAGTAACGCTTAAAATAATTGATTTTTATTTTATTCTACCATTATTAAAGATATTGATTTATGGCCCACAGACGGTTTTGGGTGCGAAATTTGTTCTCGTATACAGTTTTCAAGGTTATGGTTATGACTCTTATTGAGAGAGCGTATCGGTCCGATTAGATCTATTTGATGAGTACATTTATATATTTATATTGTATTTTTGAATTTAATAAAAGCTATATATTATGTACGTTAATCTTTTTGTTTTGGTATGGAAAAAATTATTTTCTTTGATATGAGAAATATCTGGTCCATGGTTTCACCGCGCTGTGAACTTGGAATAGTACCTAGTGCATGCAATCCAAGTGTAAGTCTTTTTTACAAAATTACAGATTCACGCTAGAAACACTTGGTACGTACTTTTTTTTACATTTTTTTAAATTGCTGCTATTGCTTGTTACAAGTTATTTATTTTGTAAGATCTTCCTAAAAATATTATAAAATAGCAATAAAACCTATTAAACGGGACTTTGAGCAAATACAAATAAATAGTCTGAAAAATCTTTGATATTTCGAAAGAGAGCAAGAGATAGCTTTAAAATTCACCATTATAAATAAACTAACATCGTGTCAATCAAGCTGATTCGATCGATGATCCTGGAGTAAAACTTTGTAACAATGTTAACGATATAAGCTTATCATGGTTTTATAAAAGTTTTACTTTGGCAGGATGTAAAGTACATAAAAATAACTTAATTGGTTTTATAGCTGGAGAATAGCACATAAAAGCAGGCGGGTTTCAAACTTTTATATGGAAATTCAATTCATACATTTTCTTTTATCTGAGACCTGCTTTAGTCCTTAAAGTTTAATATATCACGTTCACAGTTAGGAAGGCATTTTTTTATAATTACCTAGAAATATTGCTTGTGCATTGCGAGTAGTGGAACTCAACGCTGTACTTTGTCTTGCCACAACGGGAAAATTTAAATAATTTTAAATATAAAAAACGCCATGGAAAACGTATAAATTTTTTAACGTTATTTAAACACGCGTCTCTCGGGCATGTCAATCGTTCTGACTGCTAAGCCATACGTTCTGTATCCAGGTACGTCGAAATTTTTATACGCTCGCTACAACGTATTTTAGTTTTTAGCATATTTATTCATAGATTTTCACAAATTTCTTCCACCCAAAGATTATTTCTAAGAACAATCGTTTGTCAAGAGATAGTGCTATTTATTAAGTAAACTAACCGCGCGGGTTCGTGTCGTGCTTCCCTGTACCCGTGTACGTTTAAATTTTCATACGTTTTCTAAGCATGTTTTTCATATCCTCAGTGTTTAAATAATACTTTAAACATATTTAAAATATACCTTATTTCTAATACAACGATAAAATGAATATGAACGATAATGTTAAATAAGCTTTATTGCTTGCAAAGTGCCTAATATTAATTCTTGGCATTATTCTAGGAGCTTTATCGTGGAGCTTTTATTTTATGTCTTATAAAATTATATTATTCAATATCTGATGCTCGCAACTCTGCGCGGATTTCATGCCACTTACCACCTGTGTGGGTGGCGTTGAAATTTGAACCCAAACTTACAATAACTTTACTTTAAAGTGGTAGTGTTCTTGTCTCTTAAATTTTCACATGAGATGGTCCAGACGATTGTACTTTTTTTTAGCTTCATGCTTTCTTCTCTCGGCACGCAAAAAGGATTCTCTACTCAACGCCCGAAGTGCAAATGCAAATAGTACAATTAGTGAATTAAGTAGGTTATATGCCTTAAGTGAAGACCTGAATCTAACATATTTTTAGAAAACGTATAAAAATATGACCGCAGCGGGATTTGAAACCGAAATTGGATTTATTTTTTCTAAAAATAAGTTTTTAAATTTTTTTAAGTGTGTGAATAACACTTGTTGTAGCATCAGTAACAACAACTGGTAGAGCTATCTAGTAAATTTGTATTAAAAAAAATACCACACAGATAATTTTACATGTACCAGTTCTAAAACAGTTTTTAAGCGTTCATATAACCCAGTAGGAAGTCTGTACACTTACAACAATTAAACGCTCAAGTTCATCACAGTTGTGATTTAGTTTTTTTGTTGAGTATCTCGTATTTAATATCGTTTAGTGTCTCGGTCTGGTAAGGACCAATCACACCACCAACCCATAGTCCTACCCGCCCGTTGGGCATACGGACCGACACACCGGAGACCGCACGGTACTTGCGTTTATTCTTAACGTTAGCTCTTTCCCAGTACGGAGCTTCACTCCTACAAATCTATATCCTGTCCCATTGTGTCAAATCTCCCCCTTCTGGGGCTTGCTAGTAAGGACCAGATGGAGATACTAAACCATCAGATATACACTAATATTATAAAATAATACTTATATAATATTTAGAAAAATAATAAATAAGGCCACGTCGTGGGAGACAGTCTTACTGAAACGCGATGGTTGTGGGTTCGATCTGCGCTTAGGAAACTTATTATATTTTAATTATTTTCATTTCCCTGCTCTGGAAACACAAAGCGCGGTGTTGAGTTCCTCCACAACATGCAGTGTCTAGATGTCGGGAAGAAAGTGGAAAACGGCGGGTCTTGACACTAGGTTCTCTTTTGAAAATTACTATGGATATTAAAATATTCTTTGTTGTCATACGTGTTGTCCCCCGCAACTTTGTTTGCGTGAACTTATGAAGTCTACCTTGGCTGTAATATTTTCATCCCTAATTTTGTTAAAATAAGATAATATAAAATCCCGTTTCTTTCGTTTTTTACGTAACTCGACCAATCCTCTCTTGATTCTTACTATTAGGGTAGTAGCTAAAGAATCGTACATGTCACATCTCAGCATTCTGAATGCGCAGTAGTTTATATTTATTGACTTTCTTCACCTGTCCGTTTTCCCACTTAAATCACAGACGTTGTTTAAATTTATATATAAAATTATTGAAATAAAATATACACAAAATGTAACAAAATACAATAGACAAAACTAAATTTAAATCAGTTTAGCCATTTCTGAGGTAAGCGAGCACGAACGCAAAGACTAACAGAACAAAATAAAATATTTAAATAATGTGATAAGATTTAAGAAGAATAATTTGTTCTCGTATATTTACTGTTCAGAAAGCGAATGTTACATTTTTATTATGTTTATAGAGTAGCTGTTACCCGCGGCTCCGCTCGGGCTATTAATGGGAAATAACAATCACTGGGGTTTTAAGCTAACCTCAATATCTGGTGGATAGTGTTTAGTTAATTTTAAGACTGGAAAGCGCATGTAGATGAGATTTGTCTTTCAAATGGGTGAGAATTTTTTGTATACATACACCTTAGAATACGGACTTGAACAGAATGTGCTACATATGGTTGATCGTGAGAGAAGAATAGTTGTGCTGATTATAAGTTCACCCTCGCTGCCTTTGACGTTTGTCTTTGTGTCATAGTTTCACTAAACTTAATAGTAAATTGCATATTTTTAAATTGGAATGAGAGATCAGTAGGTATTTAAGACATTTGTGGAACCATTATATTTTCCCCATTTTTACTCCTGTTAAGATAGTGTCAGCAATTATGTGCAATGTGAAGTTCAAATTATGTGACACATGTTCAAGTCTCGTGCCGTTATATAATCGACGCTTCTCAATTTCGCATAAGCACGACTGGAATGCTTAATTTTTATAGAAGCTTATGTGGATAGGTATCCACATAAGCACCTGCTAGCTCAACTGAACTTAGACACCCATAAAATGCTTTGTTCTGTGTTCACAACTGTGTCTAATGGCAAATGCTCTGTTCTATCAGGAGATAGAACAGAGCATTTGCCATTCACGTTTGCAGGAGCAAACTTACTAAATATTTCTGTATATATTTTGTTTACTACATCGTTCTTAGGTGCTTGACTCGCTTTGCGTAGATATTGTAGACATCGTGTAGACCTTTACAAAGATTATTTAGTGAATCTGGGTAGGCATTAGCGATCACTTCTGAATTACTCTATACTAAATTGAAGCAACCTATAGTATGTATAACACAACCCTCAATATCTGCTTCTAACTGCGCATACCCAATTTAAATAATGTTTCACCATAGCTACCAGCGTTCAATTAATTTTACAGATGCACCTTCATATTCGTTGTGAGGCTGATCTTGACTGACTAGGCTAGACTAACCAATTGACAAAACATGGGAGAATATAAATGGCCCTTATGGGCATAATATGTTTTATTGCGGTAAAAAATAAACTATGTAATAGTGTGTTGATTAAAACTTTGAGCAGATCCGCAATGGCAACATGTTACCGTAACCGCTGTAACCGCTGCAACTGCAGAAGTACCTTTGTCTCGCGCGACATGAAATGCTACCTCAGCAGTACGTGAACTTACGTCCATCGTCATTATATTAAGAAACTTTAATGCGAAACGAAAAATGCGAAACGAAATTATGACTAGGTTAAGTTAAGTTATAATTTATTTGAATATTAAATAAGTTCAAGCGCAAAGTCGTAGTCGTAGCGTAAAGTTCTGCGCATACTCCGGTGCACCCAGCGTAATCTGCGCAGTCAGCAGGATAGTCATACAGTAAAATCAGTGAGTCGATCACAGATTAGGGCTATATGAACCTACGGGTGTGTAATTGGGAGGAGTATCCGAAAATCGATACCAATAGAAATGCAGATTTGGTAAGTACCTAGATCGCACTAGGGTTGTTCAGCTTCCTATATTTATTTTTCCTTGTGATTTAATTATTTCTTAAGTAATTTTTTCGCATGTCTTTTTTCCGTCAACTGATTAGTTTTATCGTAAAAAGTGTTTACCCATGGAAATTACAGACCATAATTTATTTGTTTTGTTACATTACGTACCAAAATTGGCACTAGGTTAAGTATAGTTATAATTTATTTGAATATTAAATAAGCTTAAGTTCCAAGTCGTATTTCTTCAAATCCTCCGGTTGCACCTAACATTATGTTATATTTGATTTTGATTATATTGTTAATAATATTAACTTGCAATTAGAAACAATAGAAACCTGTTATTATTAATGACCAAGAGCCTAGGTGGATTTTAAAATAACTGTAAAATAGATAATTTGAGTGTCCATTCAACAACGTCAGGTTCCAGGGTAAATTTAAACAAAGCATATCCAGTTTTTCCAGGAGGCTTTGTATTTCTTTTTGTTTTAGCCTCATGTTTTATACCTAGCGGGATAGTTAGAGAGAGCGGAATCGACAACGCTACAGACCAGCATACTTTACCTTAAGAAAGGTCCTTTTTACGTGATTTTCCTCCAGTATCATCTTTGTATTATGAATTAAATTATTCTTTATAAATAGGAACGAGCTATTGTTTCGATGAAATCTGAATTTAGGGCATCAGCGTCACGTAATTTGGGCATCCTTGACTAAGCACTAAGATAGCGGGTTCATAACCTATCGGTAGGATAATAATATTTCTAATATCTTAATTTTTCTAACTTAGTTATATAAAATATGGAGTTGTTATATATTTTATAAGTTACCCATATTTATGGTAATAATTTTTTATATAATTTTTATTAATAAATACACAATAATAATATTTATTAATTTTAAACTGTGGTACAAAATTACAACATCTTGTAAAGATTATAAGTACCTATATTAGTATAAAACTATTAGTATAAAGCGTAAAATCGTGGTTTTTTTTTCATTTTCATAGAACAACTTCGGAACATTTGGTCTTCGTACTCTCTAACACTGCTAAAGGAGCATACGCCCAGTACTTTCGGCATAATACCATTTCGGAACAGTGTTTGTAATATATAACGGTAACATGAGGAATTGTTTTTACGCATTCTCCCGCGTAGTATGGCGCACAGTAGTCAGAGAGAACCTAATGTCCAAGACACTCCGTTCTCCACTTTCGATTCGACGCCGGACTTTGTCTTGTCACCAGAGCGGAGATATGAAAATAATGTAAAGCCAATGCCTTGAGTGGGAATCGAACCTACGGCCATAGCGTATACAGCCAGACGCTGTCACACTGCGCCACAATCACCTCTTAAGACACGGTAACATAAGAGATAATATAAGAAAAATGAACTACGACTCTTCTAAATAAATATTTACACATCTGACGTCTGCGGCAAAGAGCCGCCAAATCAATAAAATAATAACATTCACTCTACTCTCCCTTTCTACCTATAGAACCATAACACACAACTCACACGAACGTTCAGCGCCGCGATGGCTTATTAAATGTTAGATACATTTAACAAGTCTTGGTAGTATTCATTAATATTTAAAGGATAAATAACGGTTCCAAATTTGTACCGCCTACAGTTAACACTGTATAATTATGAATTCAAAACGAGTGTACGATTGTGATTGTATAATGTAGTTTAATATATATTATTACAGCTTTACACTTTATCCTGAATAGGGTAGTGTCAAGTTACTACGCCTCACCATCCGCCCGAAATCGAGATATTGCATGTTGAGTGGAAAAACGAAGCCCCGCTTGAACCAGTGTCCCACTGCGCCAGCACTTTGGTATTGAAAGATATTTCCATCCTTAAATCCAATTCAATTCTCTCTATTATTGTTTTCCCTTGACCTTACTTTAATTAGTAAAAGAAACGAGTGACGTATAGACTCGTTCAATATACAACGGTAGTTAAAACCTACCCGTGGCTCGTTCATTTTGCTGTCGACTCGGTAGTCGAGAACGATGTTTACATCTCGGTAGCTGTAAATATTGCTGTCGTTGCCACTGCCCGATCACCATTAGACAATAAATAGTATGAATATAAATATTACCGACTAGCCACCCGCTTGCGGCCTTGCACTTAAATCACAAACTTTGCTTGAATTTATAATTGAAATTGTTCTAACTTTTTTATTTATGAAGCGATTGAAATAAAATAAACACTAAATGTTAAGGGAAGTTTGGCAAAACACAATATTTAAAATTGCACTTAAATCAGTTATAATGTTTCTGAAGTTAGCGTGCACAAACGCACAGACGAAAAACAGATAAAAAAATATTTTTTTTAGGTTCTATTACATTGATAAATGCCACGCATAATTTTTTTTTCACACATCTTCCATGTACAGATAGCGCTAAGTTACATTTTTATTATATGTATAGATTTATAATTATTATGTAAATTAAATTTGAAGAGTTTATTTTTTGGCCTTGACTCTTGGTAATTAAAAGGATTGTGAATTTATTAGTTTAAGTACGACTTATTAGTTTCCCTAATCTAAATCATAGACTATTCTAAATTGAAATCATAGACATTAAAACATATTTAAAAAAGCAACTGTTAAATTTTTTTGTGCCTTATAAAATAATTAATATACAATTAAAAAAAGGAAACCATTATGTAAATACTCGTACCATTATTAAAAATCCGTTACGTTCCACCAAAATTCTAAAAATATTTTCTTATAAAATTAAATAATAAAGAAATTTAAAACAAAATTACTTTTAATACTGAGTCTAATCTTAACGCCATCCGTACTGTGAAGTGTTCCAGACGTTGAGTATAAATAAAAAATATACATAATAGATAAAAAGCTAATTAGATGTTTCAAATTTGAAATTTTATAAGGAATAAATTTATTTAAGTCATTTTATTTAGAGTTTTAAAGACATTTGAATATATAGTTACTGTTTAAATCGAATGATATAATTATGTAGAGTGTATATAGTGTCTACACTCCGTTCACTACTTTCCGCCCCAAACCGAGACATTGCGTTTTAAGTGGCAAAAATCAGCGCCGCGCTTTCTTCTCACCAGAGCAGAAATATAATCAAAATAATTTAATTTAAATAATTTAATTCTAATCATTCCCTCGTGTTGATATCAATATCCATAGTTATGGGTTCAAGCCCGAGACCATTGCGTATAAAGCAGACGCTATCACACTGGGCCACAATAGCCCTATTATCATACTATCAAAGGCTTGAATTTGAAAAAAAAATATCTTGATTTTTAAATGGATAGATTTTAAATTGAACTAAATCAATTTTCTCGTGGAGAAAAATAATATATACTCTATGTAAACCAACAACGTGTACATTTAGGTTATTTCCCATTTGCTATGCGAACCAAAGTGTAAAACTTGAAAAAAAATAGGATGATAGGAATTGAAAAGGTTGATAAATCATATATAGACTATAGAAATAGTCTATATATATATATACTCATTGACTCATTGGTCACAAATATCTGTCGTGAACGAGGATCGAACCTATGACAAACGTCGTGTTAAGCATTTCTAAAGTATTATTTATTACTTACCCAGCATTCGAATGATATTCTTCCTCGACTGGGCTTGCCTCGCCTCACCGTGTACACTCCCGTTGACGCCATTCAACGTGCCCGGGCTGCCAGGGTTGTGCGGATGCGTGGACCTGTCAATTTGTTAAAAAATGCTTATATTAGTTTCAATTGTATTTATCTATCAATGTAAGAAAATCGTGCAGCAATATTTTAATCCACTGGAGTCATTCACGAATTGTCTGTTCTCTAATCTTTCTTTTTTAACTTCCGAAGTTCGTGCTGTAACACGTAATAACTTATTTTCTCGCATACCCCTTAGAAATTCAGGAAATTCTTCTTTCTTAGTGGTTTCGTTCGTTCAACACGCTTCAAGTTTTGTTAATCAGTTATTTGGTTGGTGGCGTATACATACCTTATGTATACGCCACCAACGGGTGTCTCTCTCATTACTCATACCCTCACATTTACTTATAAATGCTAAAACATTTTCAAATTTTTAATTTCATTTTTCCAGCGTGAACGCAACCAATGCCGAACGAGGTTTAAAATTTATTAGAGGTCCTGTTTTGTCTTGATATTTCAGTCAGCTACAGTATATATAGCAATAAAATAATAACAGTCAGAAAACTTATTTTGAGTGCAGTGTAAAGTTTCTTCCAAAAAAGCAAAGACTCTACTAAACGGCCGATATTTAAATATCGCTGTCGTGTCGCAAATCTTATTTGTGTTATGAAGGTTTCAATGAATAAGAGCAGTTAAAGTGGCCATAGCTACTCTTTTGTCAAATAAAACTATCCATGGCAAGCCTTTTTTGCTTTAAACCTGGATTTTAACCCTTTTAAATAAGGAAAACATTGCTGTTTGAAGAAATGCTTCTTCAACCGCGTTAACTATGTACGCGGAATCTCTCGTGTCGATATAAAGCTTTCTTAAAAGCGATCATTTAAAGTAAAAAAGATAGAATATTCAAAAGAAGTAGAAAGACCTCTACCTCTTATTTTCTATATAGTATTTAAAATATTTTCAATGGCAAGTAACGTCTAACTTCAAAATCTGTTCTACGTCCGAAGAAGAAAGTTTAGAATAAGACATTCCAAGTTATTTGTAGTGGAAGTAGATGCAACAGCCAATAACTCCTTCTGGCTTTCCTCTCCTTTCGCTCATATTTGCCTAGCTCGTAATTATTTGTCTGCCATTTTTTTGCTAACAGCATCTAAGCATCCCAATCGACCTGGCCCTCTTGTTTCTTTAAAGTACTTTGTCTTCCTCTATTTTGATTTATTCAAAGGCATCGACATGTTATGCACATGTCGATGCCTTTGAATAAGTTATTGAGACATTTAAAATTAGTTGTATTATTTTTGATCGTTGCCTGAGTCTTCTTACAACTTTTTGCAGCTCTCTCCAAACATTATATAAATCAACAATTTTCTTCGGGCAGTAAAGAAATGCGTTTCGGAAAGTGCGTGCTTTTTACCCAAAACATACTCTATTACTCTTTTTAACTACAAGCCTCGCATTTTTACTGACAGTCGCTAATATTGAAAAATAAGACGGGGAGTACCTGTCGATTTGATGATAGTTATTTAATTGCTTGCAAGGCAGTCTGATAAGGAATATGCTTTGCTCCTCACTTTGTTATTCCATTGACATCTTTATGCAATAAATAATAGAACAGGTTTATTATTAAAAATGAGATAAGTGAAACATACAGGCAGCAGCATAGAGTACCCTTGCAATTTGTATGAACAAGTTCAATCGCATGCCCACACGGATCATCGTCTATAAAACGGGCTAATATTTTTTCTAAGCACTATCGCATCATTACGAAAGTTTTAAGAAGGTATGCGTAAAAATATCTGGATCTTGAAATATAAGGGACACCTTAATAAATAATACAAAAGTATAAATGTAAAATGTATTTGATCTCAGATTAACACAGAACAAAGTGTTCATTTAGATATACTCGTATCCTTGCCTCGACAATGACACGTGGCTAAAATATTAAACTATGTAACCAAATAAATAAATAGTATTGTAAATTTGTATAAATTATAACACATGTACACAGTTGTGTACATGTGGAATCAATCGCATTTACAGTTGTAAATGCGATTGGTTGTGGATACGATTCCCACTCCGGTATTTAAGACAAAGCACGACGTTTAGTTCTGCCACTCAACACGCCTTGTCTCAATTTCGGGCGGAAAGGAAAGAACAAAGTCTAGACACTAGGTTTTGTTTGACTACCTATGCTTGGGGGGTCTATGCGGGAAAAAGTGTAAAGCTGCTTTTTTCAGTATTACACACGAGTTTATATTCACATTTTCAAAGAATTACTTAAGCGTATTTGAAATACTTCGATTGGTGCAATTCACTTGTAAAAATATGTTCATATTTTGTTTTTAAATCTTAGTTTTCATCAAATGCTTGAAAGGAATATATTTCTCTTTGATATTTTAAATTTAACTTGATCTGTCTGTGGAACTTGGACTTTGGACTTGAACTTGGCTTTGGTAAGAAAAAAAAGCAATGTTGAGCTCCGTAACTCAACAAACAATGTCTGGAATTCAGGCTGAAAGTGGAGAACGGAGTATCTTGACACTAGGTTCTCCCTGTCTACTCTGCTTCTATAGTTTTATGACATAAAAATATAATACCTTCTGCTCACTTTTTTCTATATATCTCTCAATGAATAATCAAAAGATTTTGAATTTATGTAAGAATAATGTTTTGGGCTTTAGCAATTTTTTTCTGTATTTTAAGTGAAACAATTTTTAACGTTTTGTAAAACTCAACATTTCAAACACTTTACAGTAGTTTCAAGTAGATTGAAATAAGGTATCAAAATATATACGAGTAATCCACTTGAAATAATTTCAATTAAAATATTTTTCAATCGCTGTGAGCAGGGTTTGATTGAACACGCTTTTTCATTCAATTCTAGCCAGAAGAATTTTTGCGCTTAGACAACATATTACGTGACTCTTAACTCGTTCACTTAAGCACAGAATAAAATATTCGAAAAAAAATATATATTCACATATTTTTATGAATAAATCTTGAAATCACTTTTGATTTCATTTATTTATTGAATAAATATTTAAATACCTTTTAACTTTTCACATAACCTTCGCAAAGCAAATTAGGGACCCTATTTTTCTATTTCCGATCCAATACGCTCAAACACTGAGCTCATTAAGTGCATAAAACTACTTAATTCATATGCATACCCGCAGGAGCACTGCACATGACGCGCCCGACCGCTAATAACAGAGTCAAATGAAAGCCTTTAATGTGGCGAGCGAGTAGACACTGATACGACCGGCTGCTACATAAATTGGGAAAATACAATTTTATATGTGGTAATCATTAATTAATAACTGATATGGTGATTAGCTGAAGATAAAAACGATGAAAGTAATGGAGTACGGGGTGTTTAGGCTCCCTTTGACTAATGCCCGGTGCGTAACCTTATTAGAAAAAATTAAATTTCTGATATATTTGTCTAGTATAGACTCATCTTATTCTGCATTCAAGCACATTATATTTAAGATCATATGAGTGTGGGTTTAATTGGCAAAGGAACTAATTTACAGTATTGTTTTATATTGTGTGACTATATATCTATTTTCTTTATATAATTTTGTTTTCAGCTACCATTCTCTATAGTATGTGGCAAAAGTCAGGATTTTGGTGACAAGTGAAAAATATCTATGATAATAAAAATTAAAAAAAAACATAATCAAATTAATTTAAATGTGAAATAAATTGAAAGATTGATCTAATCTATTTACATTACTAAATAACTATGCAATAATTGTATTTCATCAATCGTGGATCAAATATCCAAGAGAAATTGCTTCAGTCTGATTAGATAAGGTAATTTGAGATTTAATATTTTCTTCATAATAGAAACGCCATAATATACTGTTTTGAATTACAACAAAACGGTATTATATGTTTTTGAAAACACATCAATGGTACGAATAATTAGTTCCTATGATTCTATAGAAATTAGAGACGACCTTCATTTCTGAACGATATTACATTTTCCTCAAACGAACGAACCTTACATTTCTGGCATCAGAGGACGACAGTTATACCTCACCGCCATTACAATCTTGACCAATATCTCAATTCCAAAAGGGACTATCTGTATGTACCAACCGATTAAGATGTCTGGAACTGAAACTACTTCTTTTTCCCATTTTTTTTGGTTTTCCAGGAATTTCTTTGTTTGACGAAAATGCCGAAAAGCCGAAAGCGAAGCCCGAGCGGATCACAGGTAGATAATAAATAGGTTCTATCAAAAATAATACAAATAAAATAATAAACTATCTATCACAAAAATAATTAATTATATATCTTTAATCTAGTTATAAAATTATTATAGAGAGAATCTTCCATAGCTGAATCACTGACTGATGTACAGTCTTATTAAAGTCTATATAATAGTAATATTTCAAGACACAATTTCCTTTACCTAATAGCTTCTGTACTGGTCTATTATTTTGCCATCCTTATTATGGTACAGCTGATCTTATACTGCCTGGAAAGGCATCAATCTCTATATCTCTATTATATCTAGCTAGTTTAAATACAAATCTCGACAATCATGCAATCATTGCCTTAGATGCATATTTAACCACTACTGTAATAGAGATAACAGAGTACACTACTGTAATAGAGATAACAGAGTACACTACTGTAATAGAGACAGAGATTTTACACGACTATCCTGATTGCGCTTCTGAGCTCTTAATTAATTTCTAGACAAATTCTAGAGTTTAGATGCCATATATGAAAGCCAGCCTGATTGTCAGTATGATCCTATGTGGTGTCTATCTTTAAGCCAAATCTTATCCAAAAAGTTACAGTTGTTATCATCTGTTTCTGCAAAACCCTCATCACTGAGATATAAGAGATTTTACTTTCAAAAACCAAATGTTTTAAGCCACTCTAACAAGATATAAATCAACCCATACAGTTTATGTAACTGGATTCGGTCTAGATAGGGGAAACAGCTCTTACATCTTGTTGTATATAAAAAATCTTTCTTTTTTATTGTAATATAGATTTAATTAGAAATATAGTATTTTATGCAAATTTCTCTTATGAATAAAATCTAAATTAAAATTTAGTCACATCCCTACCCTCTGGGCACTTACTAAGTACATCGGGGAGAGCAACCTATTTTTTCTAAGCAACTAGCCTGTCTTAATTGGGTTTTATTTTTGCGAGCCAAAATGACACTTCTTAATAACATTAAAAAAGCAGTTGGAAAATACCTGTAACAAATATATCAATATATATTTATTTGTAGGTGTACAAAAAAATTATATTACAGATGTAAGTGTAAATAATACGTATCCATATAAATTCTTCAATTAGGCATACATTTTTTTTTAAACTATTATATACAAAATATAAGGAAGGTCTTGACAAATAACTTACAGCTTAGACTCATCTATTAGGAACTCGGTTACAGAATAATAATACTTATCTATAAAAAATTGTATTTTAAATTTATTAATGGCATTTCTTTTAATAATTTGCTTACTACGTTATTATTTACCAGTCCTGCTTTGTAAGCATAATAAATTTTAGTATTGCTACCTAAGGCGTACGGTGCGGTTACTAGATTGACGGAGTCTACTCTGTCTCTAGAAGAGATGTTTATTTGTTTCTAGGAATGTAGCAATTTCCAATATATACATACAAGGAGATGTCAACGTCAACAAAAAGGTCTGTGTTTTTTAGGAAGTGGTACACAGCTATAACCTTTGAATTAAATATCAATCCTAACTTGTTACTCTTTGGTAGAATATATTATTTTCTGCCCAATAAATTATTTTTTGAATAGCACTATTTGTATCGTGTATCGTTGTCATGAGTTAGATTATCGCTACATTTAACAAATACAGTACAACAATTATCTGCAAACAACACCATAAACTGAATCATTTTTCGAGGAAGATTATTTGTATTAAGTAAAAGTAGCAATGGTCCAAGGATGCTTCCCTGCAGGACACCATGTTTTATTTCTCTATAAGCCGAAAAGAATTTTAGCTATTTCTGTACAGCGTTTATCACCGCTAAGGTAAGATTTAATTAAGTTTTATTTCGTTAACAACGTTTCGTAATTTCCGTAACAATATTTCGTGATTTGGATGATCGTGAGCTTAAGGCATATCGGTATAAATAGCACAAATATGTATTCTTCCATTAATGTTACGCACTATAGTACTTATAAAGTCATATATAGCCATGTTTATATTCTTATTTGTCGTAAACTGTTTCAGTTCATCAAAGTTTTAAGTCATGATTCTAAATATTAATTCCTTGATCAGTGCAAAAGTTATTTAAAGCTTCAGCAATTTTCAAGCGACATATTATTTGATCATGTGTTTTCATGTGAGTAATATATTCAGGGTTAGTTTTATTGTTATTTATTATCTGCCAGGCTGTTGCCATAATTATTAAGCGTTCTGCCTTAATTCCGGATATCCAGAGTCCTGGCGTCCTGGCGTCTATTTGAATAAGGACTTAGGTATCCCATTTCAGGACGCACTGATGCCTCCGCAAACAGCGTAAGCAGTCTTTCATATTAGAGTGACAGCCTTCTTTTTAAAATACTGTCTCCCCGAGAGATACTGACTGCTCCAACTCGTTCTCCAGCCCGCATCTGCTGCGTATGTTGTTAAGAAGTGGATAATTGGTCCCTTTCAAGTCCAGAGCCCAGTCAACTATAGATTGTAATCATGTTCATACTAATTACATACACCTAACATTTGCTTAGATATAGTTATTTACAGCTAAATAGTTTGTTTTCGTTGTTACCGTCGACATGGTAGTGTGTGGTACATTTATTTTACTCTACACTCCTTCTCTATATAAACTATAACCCAATGTGCCAAATTATGCAATTTTCGTATTTCTTAATTACTTACTTCGTAAAAAGGGGATACAACGTTTAAGCTTAAAGTATTAATATAAATAGGTGATTTGTTAACTAGAAAACAAACATATATTAATAAGCTACAAAAACAAATATTTATGCATAACGTAAATATATGCCACAGGCGGGAGTTGAACCTCCACTGCCCAGCTTAGCTTTAAGAATTAATAAGGATGATTTGAATTGGAGAATGAATTATAGTCAAAATCACTTAGGCTGCTGGTTAAAAGGATTTTAACCTAAATAAAATATTTCAGTAAAAGAATATTTTTCAAGTTATTTCATAATACATAATATTCGTGTATATACGTAACGTGCACTGGGAAGCTCGCAGCATGGAGCAATTTTTCCAGCACAATTCATAAATACTATCATACTGGTAGCTTAACGAAAAATCTTAGAATATTTCTCTCTGTTAAATATGTATGTATATATATATCTCAGCCATCTGCGTTATCACTGTCCTTAAAAAGTAACTAAACAGCCTTCCTTCCTTGTATTCACAGACATAAAGATTTGGATGATATTGCTAGTGCAAAATAAAAGTTTTTCCTATTACCTCTGTACTCGGACGAGTACAACAATGTTTGCTTCAAAAAAACAGTTACTAATACATACAAATTACTTATATAGTGCTAATACTTTTGTATATTGTTAAATTCTAGATGGAAATATTTAAAGTGGCCACTTTTTCACCATAAAAGGAAAAAAAATGGATGGGGAAATCATTTAGCTCATACTTTCTAATGCTGAATTTATATGTGAAAGAAAATAACAAGCACTTATTTTAGTTCGATGCTAATGAACTAAAAAAGTTAATTGGTATTTCTGCACTGACCTGATATCACAAACTGTCTTGGGAGAGTTTATATTGGTCCTTAGACGGAGATTAGCGTATTATTTTTGTTTCGTAAGCTAGACAAGATAAAGGTTCTATGAATAGAACCTCTTTGTGCCGAGAGAAAAGAAAAAATATCTACTGAAAAATCAATGGTACAATGTTATATTTCAAATATGTATTTGTGTCAATCTCCGTCGTTGCATGCGGTTTTCACCTTAAAAGGTAATGCTTTTAGGTAATGGTAATGCATCTTGTAACGTAATTATTCAACCGACAAGATAGAGCAAAAAATAGCTTATTTCTGGGCTTTCTGCCTATATTTTTTGATACAAATGATGCATCTACTTAAATTGATAACCAAATATGTATGGCTATTAAAAACTTTGTTGAGCTTCACGCTGTTTTTGCATAGTAAGGTAGTCTAGGAGAACCTAGCCTGAAATCGAGACATTGTGTGTTATATGACATAGGTACTAGAGAGGAAACTTGAAAATATTTTAAATATAATCATTCAACGATTGGGAATCGAACCCACAACCAATCGCGCTTACAGTCAGACGCTGAATCACTGCGCCACGATGGCTATGTTACTTATTATATGTTATAATGTAATACTCCATGTGTCCATACTTTGCTTCCATGTGTCCATCATGTCTTGTCGATGTTGCCCCTTACTATTTACGTGACGTGAAATAGTTTCCTGAGATGAAATGAATAAACAACAATACTCCACGGAGTCCTCACATGGAGGATTGATTTTAATAGAATTATTTTCATTGTCTCGCTCAAGTAAGACAATACACGGGATTGAGCTCGAAGCTCGGAGCTGGGAAGTGAAAAAGGGACTGTCTTGACACTAGGTACTCTATAATCATCGCCCTGCTATGTGGGAAAAAGCGTGAAGTTATTTTGCTGTTTAATAAAACGTAGAAAATTCTTATACTATAAGAAAATACATACCCCATAACGTACCTGATGCGCAAGCCCATTCTTACATACAGACAGAGGATGATTAGACCCGGCAGGACGAAGAAGAAGAAGCTGCTCAGCTCGCAGATGTACCATGAAGGCAGTTCCAGCATAGCACAGAACGCCGATTCTAAAGATGCGTTTCCGGATGCTGTCAAGAAGGTTATAAAAATTTAATAATTACATTTATATGTTTCTTTTTTATTTTATAGGCGAAGAGCAATAAGATCGTATATGTTCTGTTTATATAGTCAATATACCGACATACAATAGAACACTACGTCTGTCGTGTGGGAAATAAGAATATATAGTACATACGAAGTGTCTCTTTGTATGTACTCTTGTTTCCAGATTATATTTTATCAACAACTTTATATAATTAAAAATATTTTTCTTAATTAATTAATGAGCTTATGTTGCAACTAACTAGAGCTACACTACCCCTAAACACTATTGATTTACGTCTAAAGCTTTATTTTTATACTTTTTGTTTATTTCAACACTTTAAAATAACATAATTAAATAGAAAAAGAAAATATTTTTAACGAAAATAACTTATGAAACCTTTCTGCTGTAAGGTTTTTATGTTTATTTTTTATGCTTCTGTATGTCTTTTTTAAGCCATAATTTACTAAGCCTATACAGATACATTATTGAACCTAAACTAAAAGTTTAATATACCACTGCACTGGTTGCAGATTATTAACAATAAATGTTGAAAATCGTTTCATGAAGAGAATTTTATCTGCTCAGATTATTATTTCATTCCCTCCTAATATAAACTTCGCGAGAACGTTGTACCTACTTCACGTAGTTGGTTTAAGATATTTTTATTAAATTTCAACATTCTCGTTCTAAAATAGTTAAAGAATATTAACCGTATTATGACGTATAATATGTTTGTAATTATGTTTTTAATTTTAGCAGTGTGAACCTAGTGCCATGACGCTCCGTTCTCCACTTTCCTCCCGAACCCCGAGACACCGCGTGTTGAGCAACTAAGTCCACCGTCGCACTTTGTCTTATCACCAGAGCGGAGAAATAATTTAAATATAATCATTTCCTCGGGTAAAAATTGAACCCACATCCATCGTGAACAGGCTAAGTTGCAAAATGCATAATTTTTTATATTTTATATGAACATCTTTAAACTGTGATATATTTTTATTTTATAAATAATCTAGTACTTCCAAGTTGAAGTTGTAATTACAATTAAATTATTTTCAAGCAATAACTTTCGGTTATAATATCTGTTGTACTTAAAATTATTAGGTTGGGTATGTATGGCTGAGTATGAGTTTTGTAAAGCTTTTTTGTAAGTTTTTAATAATTAAAAAAATTGCGAGAAATTTATAACGATATAAGTACGAGTAATATATTTTTTTATAAATTACTATAAAGAAAGATGCAAGAAAATGCAAGAAATTAGTTTCTAATGACGTTAAGTAATATGCGTGTAAACACGTATATACTCATATATTAAACTAATTTGCACCACCTCTATACTCGTAAGTTCTGAAGATGATGCTATCTCAAATTCCCAATACAGCAGTAATAATGAACAAAGAGCACCTGCACGGGGAAATTAGTTTAGTTTCTACAACCACAGGTACAGTGAGCCAAGAACCATGCGCCAGCCTTTGTACTAAGCGTTCGTGAATTTACACAGTATCGCCTAAGTTTAAAATATTCTGTATTTTGAACTGCGAGTTATGTCGTCTTGAAGTTCGTTTACTAATTTACGGTACATAGTGTCGGTTTAAATTGTTCCTTGGCCTTGTTAAACAAAGTACTATATGAACTTGCTTCTGCTGGCACGTAAATACATCTAAATGGGTATGGAGGTTGGAAAATGGACTGACATTTTATCATAGTCGTATGTACATGCATCCTAGCCTACACCGTAATTGGTTTTATTTTTATGTCTATATAAATATTAAATCTATATCAGTGCCAGTGATAGATAGTCAAATAAGAGTATAACACGAGCTCAAAAAGTAACAATTTCAGGACAAAAGTACCAATAAAGAACAATAAAAAATATTAAAGTAAAAAAAGACATTAAGAAAACGTATAAAAATTTGAACGCAGCGGGATTTGAACCCGCAGCTCTTGAAAACCATTCAAGAGGCGCGGGTTGAAATCCCGCTGCATTCATATTTTTATACGTTTTCTAAATATGTATTTTTCAATTTACTTAGTGTGGGAATAACACTTTAAAAAAAATGTTAACAAAATAATAATAAAGTAAATTATTTGACATGAACAGTCATTGAAATATTTTGGCATTCGTTTTTTTACAATACTCATTATCATTTATTTACAATCATCTTTTTTTTCCTAAGAATCGATTGCTTGATATATACGATATATTAAAGTAATATTCCAATCTCATAACATATAAGTAATATGTGAGGATCAAAAGTAACGTCAAAGTACTATTTGTGTCTTGTAACATAAAAGTAACGCGAGAGAGTCAAAAGTAAGATTCTGGCTTACTGATACTGATACTGGCATATTCATGTACATTTATATAAAATATGTGTTATATAGAAAAAGATTCATTATGATACCTTCATAGAATCTTTCTCTTTTCTATTATATTTTAATAAAAGATAAACAATTTTATAATCAAGTACTAAAAAGTTAATAAGGAGAGCAAATACAGAAAATCCTATTAATATTATAAACGCGAAAGTTTGTAAGGATGTTTGTTACTCTTTGACGTAAAAACTACTGTTTGGATTTTAATGAAACTTTACAATAATATAGCTTATACATCAGAATAACACATAGACTACAAGTTATAAAGACATTATATGAATTGACCAAAATATCAAGTAAGTATCTTATGTTCCATCCATTAAAGCCAAAATAGTGGACCATTGTAGTCAATAAATTAATATTATGGTATATAGGAGTATATGCTAAATGCATACACGCTACATATACCAGAATATTATTTTTTGCTATTCTTGTGTCTGTCAGTCTATTTGTTCCGGCAAATCTGTAGAACAGCTACACCGATTTTGACGGGGCTTTCACTGGCAAATAGCTGATGTGAGATCTCCACGCGGACAAAGTCGCGGGCAGCTAGTTATGTATAAATGTAAAAACTACCCGTTTCAAAATTTCCGATGGAAAGTTTTCAATTTCCGTTGCACCGGCTTCGCATTTCCCTTACGTAAGATATTAAAAATTTCTAACTTACAAAATAAAAATTAAATGGATACGATAAAATTTTTACTATTAAAAATATACTGATATTTATTGACAGGTGGCAAACAAGGAAAGTATGAAGCAAGAGTTTTTTTCTATCATTTCAGGTATTTCATATATTTTTGTAGAGTATACAGAAAGTACGTAACGGGAATACACTAGACTCTCCTTTTTTAAACCCACAATATGTTCTATAGTTTCGAATGTACAAGTTGTTGTAGAAATTTTGGGTAATACTCTACACTCACTTAAGTCAAATTTTATATTTCATTATATATTTATTATAACTGCATTGTGGGCCATACTTTTTTGTAATATTATACACAAAACTTCGTTCTTTTTCCCGCATAGAGAGATTTTAGTGTCAAGACATTCCACTTTCCGCCCAAAATTGAGATATTGCGAGTTAAGTAGCGGAATTTAATGCCGCGTTTTATCTAACAAGAACGAGAAACTGAAAATAAATGAAATATTATCGTTTCCTAAGCGTGAACCGAACTGACTAACCATATAGGAGTCTCATTCAATAAGTACAGTTCATTTTCCTTTTTTATAGTCTTAGTCTTTGTGTTAAGACACTCCGGTCTTCACTAATCATTACAACACTGAAAATTTTGACATTGTGTATACAATATTTCTAAAGAATACACTTTTAAAAATAAATTAATCAGTTTTATTTGTTAAATATAATACCAAAACCAACAAAAATATTTAATCTGGATAAGGATTAAGTGAACGCTTTTCCTAAATAATTTAAGGTTTTAGAGAGGATTATAAATTCATGTTGGACTCGGAAAAAAACGCACAATTCCACAAGCAACACACAATGCCTCAAAATGGGTGGAGAGCTTTGATCTACACCCCTTTTATTTTTGTAAACTTTGCTATTTTTACGTATTTAATTTTAGTTTTTTAGTTATGTTCATTTCGAGGGTGTCAGTTTTACGTATTATACGATAAAGAAAAAATACGTAATAAATAATACTGTTTTACCCTAATATACCCCAACAAACCCTACATCATATGTGCCCATATGATATACATGTATTATTTTAAAATTTAATCAATTACTACTAATTTTTAAGAGAAGGTAAAGGCTTAGGGTCTCATATATATCAAATGAATGACACTTTCACCTTGGCGGGTAATTACTAAACAAGTTTCACCGTCACCAATATACGACCACTCTCGTATTTGATTTCTCAGACTGTTAATTTTATCTCTTATTTAAAGACTTAAATTTATAACACAAAAGTTCAACAAACAAAGGTACCTTTGAACTTTAATTTACGGTTATATTAAATATTCTGGCTTTACGATTATCATTAAAAAAAATTCTTCACATCGTTCCCACATAGCAGAGTGTGCAGAGAGTTCGATACACAAATCTTTTACGTATTTCGTAAAACGAGTAGGTCCTAGATTATAAATTCGAATTCTTTAATTTTTAAGTTTTTTTGTCTTAACATAGTTTAGTTATGGTCAGAGTCTATTTTCCGTCATTATTGCAGATTGTCCAAAAACATATCTTTGCGCAATCTGCATATTATTCATAAATAACCCATTAACTTATTCACCACTAGCGACCCACTTGCGGCTTTGCCCGCGTGAACTATAGGTGTTTCATATTTTCGGCGGCTTTTTCGTAAAACAATGAAATTCCTGGAAAGACTAAACAAAATGAAAGATTAAAGTAGCCTACGTTCATCCCTCGACCCTCCAGACAGACATCACAAATCAGCCATCACAAATGGTTAAGCGATTCGGTCGTGATGAAGTCATTAATATTAGTATGGACTACTTCCATTTACTAAAGGTTAATAATGATTATTTTCTAGTGGTAATTCTTTTTTAAGTCTTCCTTCCACATCTGATATATTTTGACATCAGAAAGTTTACTGTCAAACATATTTCTGTGTGCCACGGTGGTCACAAAGTCTAATGATTTTTATTGGTTAATAAAAACTGCCCACCATACTGAACACATTTTACTTATGAAACATTTACCTCCTTTTTAAAGTTTAGCTAGTCGATTATGGTTCTTCATCAGTTGCAACGGATCTTTAATTTCTATATGTTAACAGAGAGAGTACGCTTAGCACTGAACAAATTGTGTCAGGTTTTTAGAACTTGATGCTTACAACAAAAATAAGTTGTAATAAGCATGAAAGAATTTTGACATAGCCGGATGTAGAACGTATTACTTCGCAGACAGAGCACTTGGCCAGTTTCCAAGAAACGCGGGTTCGAGTTCCACTGCGTTAAAAATTTAATACGTTTTCTAAAAATCCATGTGACTGTATAAATAAATTTTGTGGTATAGACAAGGTTCAAAATTGGGACCTTTATTGTTTCTAGTATACATAAATAATATTCATGTAATAGATTTACATGGGCAATTACAATAGATTTATCTTTGTAAGCGGATGATACACGTGTTTTATTTTGTTTACACTGTGCATAAATAGTGTCAGAAGAGCTTTCGGAGTATATTATTACAAAAACGCTCTAAAGAAGTAAACCCCAAAAAACGTAATGTAACGCGGGTCCGTGCGGATGTTTTTCAAATAAAGATTTAATTCACACTCTAGACTGTGACTTTCATTTCTGTAACTTTAAGTTACAGAAAATAAAGTCACATAAATAGAAACAGTGAAAATAGGAAATTATGGCTGTGTTATGTCGAGATATCTCTCGACCCAGCCAACCAGAGTTAGGGTGGGGATGACCACGCCCTAACTCTAGTTTTTATATTCATTGAAATATTGCTATAGCATTAGCGAAATGCACTTCAGCAGATATGGGTGCAAACCCTGGATCTCACATTCCGTTGCATTCAAATGTTGATACGTTTTCTTAAGATTTTATTCTAATACTGTTCCCAAGTACGTCTTATATATTTACTTTAAATATATATATATATATATATATATTTAACCGTTAATTGTAATTTTAATAAAATTTCCTAATAATGTTTTCTTTTGAAAATAAATTTTAAAAAATATTTAATAACTACAATATGATTTACCCAACAATATTGTTGTATGCATAACAAATATATATAATACTTGCCTGGTGGGTAATCATGATAGTTAACAGTCGTGTAGTGGGCAAAAGGTGATGCAGCGAGAAGAGACAGAGCCCACAGAGCTAGCACGATGCGTAGAGCCCTCCGTAGACCTGCTACGGCATAGATGTGCAGCGGATGACAGATGGCCATGTAACGCTCTAATGTAAACGCCACTATCGTCAGCACTGATACGTACGAGGCTCTGTGAAAAAATAATGAAATAAAATATATTATATTTTATTACAAATTTTCGCATTCAGCGAGTTAAGTAGAAAAGACGTTAAGAAACGCATGATGCTCGATTTTATTTCGTTATATATAACCTGACGGAACCTAAAGCCGTTCTCGGTCGGTGTCCTTTCTAGACCGCTACAGACAGCTAAAATATATATTTGTAAATATGATCATTCTTTTAAATTGGAATTAAATACAAAACCTTGCACTATAGTCAGGCAGTATATTCGCCAATATAATTAGTCACTATAAGTTAATTATGAAATGCTTACAGATTAGTACAGTTCCAAATTTTTGTTTCGATATGTCAAGTTTCCTCCTCCTGGGAAGATAATTTAATCCAAGTACTCCAATACTAATAATTGAAGTACTGATAACAAGCGTGCAACATGATATTTGTGATAACTTTGTAAGGGATCCGAAAAAGAAAGTAACAGTAACTTGCCATTTACCATTACTATTATGTTACTGATATATGTGTCCTTTACTTTTACTGTGTGTTTAGTTTGAGACTTCTTTGTGAAGTAGATTATATAATATTGTTATGTCTTTATAAATGCTTTAGGATTATGAATAGAATGAAAAATTGCCGACGTAGTTGTAAGATGTCGGTCTACTATACGCGTGACTTGTGGATTTGGTCCCCATTTAGTAAAACATTTACATTTAAAGCATTACCATTTTCCCGGTAAGTCTTTAAGCTGAGTAGAAAGTGGTGTAAATTTTTTTATTGTATATATATCAGGTTTTCCATATACACTCTGCTACGCTATGACGAGATGCGTCAAGATAAATAAAATACAGCTCTTTTTCAGATTCTGATCAATTTTTCTCCGATATCAGAGCGGAGACATAAAAATATCTTAAATACAATCATTTCTTTGGGTTCCCACCTGAACCGCAAGTAGTTGTAGGTTCAATTAACATTGAATCCTCAATTAATTGCGTTTACAATCAGATGCTGTCACACTCCGCCAATACTACAATTACCAAATCCGAAGTTTCACGCTTACGATGAATAAACTTCACAAACATTTATTAATATAACAAGTACAATACTACAACTGAATATGTGTTGATATATTGAAATTCTTTTGAATTCATAAAGAATATCTTATATTTCATAAAAACATAATTTAATTTTTACATTCAAATAGAGCTTATAAGATTATATTATGAATTCAAATTCTATTTGTATCTCTTCAAAATTCATAGTAAATGTTATTATATATTTTTTGGCTTCATGCTTTATCCCTAGTCAGAAGGAATAGAGCGCCAAGCGTTACACTCCTTGCATACTCCTTTCGCCATTATTCAATTATAAGGATATATAAAAATTCGTAAACGCTGTCGTACTGCTTTACTTTTTTTATTATTCTTATCAATACCCTACCGCACCTTTCGTTTGAATAAAATTTTGCTTTACATATTATTGTAATTGTTTCTTCGCATTTCCATTACTTAAAACTAGGCTTTTAACACTCATATAGAGAGTTCAGTGTTTGTAGTGAGTGTGCTTACTTACTGTGGTAGATCGCTTGCACTACCACTGATTTGGTTACCGAGTTGATTTCTTCTTCTGAGAGATATATATATATATAAAAAAAAAAAAAAAAAAAAAAAAAAAAAAAAAAAAAAAAAAAAAAAAAAAAAAAAAAAAAAAAAAAAAAAAAAAAAAAAAAAAAAAAAAAAAAAAAAAAAAAAAAAAAAAAAAAAAAAAAAAAAAAAAAAAAAAAAAAAAAAAAAAAAAAAAAAAAAAAAAAAAAAAAAAAAAAAAAAAAAAAAAAAAAAAAAAAAAAATCAACGTAATTGGGGTTAAAAATATTTTGTTTCACACAAAAAAAAATGACATTTAATTTCCTGCTCTAGTAAGTTGATGACGTAATTAATATTAAAGTAGACATTTTAAAGTACGGTTTTAATAAGGCAAAGGATGTTTGAAGTTTCGTACCATCGAAAATAGGGCTCATAATTTTGCCGTCTTTACCATATGTAGTTATTTCCACCAAATTTTATTATTATTATTTTTTATAGTATCACGCTTCGCACGCAAAGCGGGGTCAGTCAGAGAGAACTTAGTGTCAAAACACTCTGTTCTCCACTTTCCGTCCAAAATTGAGACGTTGCATATTGAGCGGTGGAACTCAACTGAGGAGAAATGAGAATATTTATTCATATATTCCGAGTTATTAATGTTATTATTAATTAACAAAAAATAATATTTCTTAGTTTTTTTTTCAGCTACAGGCTTTTTCTCGCATAGCAGGGTAGTCAGAGAGAACCTTGTGTCAAGACACTCCACTTTCCGCCCGAATTAGAGACATTGTGTGTTGAGTGGCAGAATTCAACGCCACGTAAACCAAGAACTTTAGCGCAAAGCTAGACTAACCTAACGTAACCTATTAAAAGTATATTCTTAGTATATTCCTCATAAAAGTAGCCATAATATATAACAAATATTCCAATCAGACGAGTACTTTCGGATATTGGCGCGTTCAGACAATCATAAAAACAAAAAATAAATAACACATACTCTTTAGGCCATCGTGGCGAAGTAGGACACCGATTGTTAATTCTAAAGTCTAAAGTAAAGTCTGATTGGTAAAACGGTTGGTTATGGGTTCAATTCCCATACGGAAGGAATATTTTAAGAAAGAAACAATATTTAAAAATAAATGGAAAGCAATTAGAATATTCTAATTGCTTTTCATTTCTTCAATTTGATACATAAGACCAAGTGCTGCGTTGAGTCCACCACTCAACAAGCAATGATTTGACTTTAGATTGAGTACGGAGTGTTTTGGCACTATATTCTCTCCAACTACTATGCTATACGGGAAAAAGAGTGAAGCAGCAAAAAAAGATAGAGTCCTATTTTCTTGTAAAACCAGTGTAGGCATATAGTATCCACTAAGTAAAATAAAATTCAAGGTACGTTCATAGAAATGTACATATTACGCTTATATAAACACGTATTTGCAATGTTTACACCAAAATTGTAAATACACATAATTTGCGTACAAAATGCTAAATGCGTTGTTTAATTGTATCACATTAGCCTAATTAAATTTTCATAGCTTTGTTTCCATTGCCATTAGTTAAGTATTACTAATAAAGGCGGTTAGAATCGGTAGATAGAAAGACAAATTTCATAATAATTTAAAATATAAAAAATTACAGGTTTTTTAAGCACGCATGTTTTTCAATTTTCTTAGTGTTTGATTTTTTAAACACTTTAATTTTTTTTTTAAATCTTGTTAAATTTCAAAAAAACTTCTAACAGTAGCACCGAACAGCTTCTAAGTTTTTTTTATCTCAATATAGTAATACAATATAAATATATAGTAGATATAATTATAGTATAAATACAGTAGATAGCTTTTAATTTTTCAATTTCATTACATGTATAACAGAATTCGAACCTATTACCACGACATAAATAGAGTAAGGTGCTTGTTGTATATGTCATAAGGATGTTACGTGAAATTACACTGCAATAGAAACAGTTGCCATCGAAAACTAATTAAGCAAGCGTCAAGACACTGGATACGATGATCATACAACCATTGTTTATGTAGATGCTTTGTATTTGCGTTACATTTTGTATATATGTGTAATGTGTATCGCGTCAATATACAATAAAGATGATATATGACGAAACTTTTATAATAAATATGGTTATTTACAGGTCCTGGGTTTTCTTTTTCTGATCAGCCAAGAGAAAAAACGAGAAACTGATAATTTTGTCTATATTGTGTTGTAATTATATTGTCTTACTTTCATCCCAAACATTGCGTGTTGAGTGACGAAACTCAACCCCGCGTTTTTTCTTGTTCACAGAGACAGAGCAAGAAAATTAAAATAATTTAAATATAATCATTCCCCCGAGTGGTAATAGAACCCGAAATCGATCGCGATTACAGTCCCACACCACGATGGCCACTATATTTTTAAAGCAAAGCCTGATTAGACGCGTTAGATTGGTTTCTGCGACTTAATACGTAATTATTGAACGGCATACTTCTTGCTTCATATTTTTTATAGTCTTTATTGCAATTACAAAAAAAAAAAAATGATAAACAAACAAAAAGTACAAAGGTGGACTTATCTCTTGAAGGGACCTATTTCAATTAACCCGTATAAGTGAATTTTATTCTGATTGAAAACTGTAAATGGGAGAAGATGAAAAACAATACAATATATTTTAAAGTGTTATTCGCACACTTAGAAATTTATTTTTCGGTTTTCAAGAGGCGCGGGTTCAAGTCCCGCTGCGTTTAAATTTTTATACGTTTTCTAAATATGTTTTGAACAATACACCATCTCGAATTTTCATCGTTCTATAACCAATCTATCCTATTTTCAAGTGAACCATTACTATCCTATCGATGTAAAGCGAAATCAAAAGGTTACGGCTGATTACTAAACCCTTTAGGTTAACGTGATATAATTCAATGATTTCCAATACACATTACTCACAAATCTGTTTAGGGATGTTGAAATTTGATGGATGCCTTAAATGAAATTTCCGAAACTAGGCTTGGATCCAATTTTAACGGAAATAGGCAGTGTAGCTCGTACCTGGTATTAAGAGGGTCAGTCATCGTTTGATAAAGTAAATATCCTCACAAATTAATAAGCAATTCTGCCCACTAGATGATTTGAGTGACATATTATACTTTAGGGAATCATGTACATAAAGGTAGCGTTGTAATAATCATATCTCAATGCGTCAAAGACTGCTGTACATTTTTATATCACATTTGTCGATAATATACACATTATTTAAATTGTAATTTAACCAGATCGATTCAAAATTTGAAATAATAATTAAATTTACATTATTATTACTCAGTTCTTCGTGGCGCAGTAGGACAGCGTCTCACTGTATACGCGATTGGCTGTAGGTTCGATTCCCACTCCAGTAATTATTATATAAGTTCAGTTTCTCTGCTTCAACGAGACAAAGCGTGGCGTTGAGGTTCGCCACTTATCATGCAATGTCACGAATTCGAGGGGAAATAGGAGAAAGGAGTGTCTTGACATTAGGTTCTCTCCATTTACCCTGCTATGAGGGGAAAACGCGAAGCTGAAAAAAAATCCAAAAAGTACGTAGGTTTCTACAAGAAATACACGCAGTTTTGTGGAATCTACCCGAAAGTTTTCTACACATATAGAAAAACATCACTAATAAACAAGTATAAGTAAAATAATAATTCTATTGAACTAAAAGAACTGGCTTCTCCATTGTCAAAGTTTTGCTATTCACAAAGTTTCCAAGTCAGTGTAGTGTTTTCATGTTTACGTATCTTCCGCACTTTGTGGAAAGAAAGGCACTGTAATTAGCTACGTAATTGTGTTGTCGGCTTTTTTGGTTTATATCTGACTATCTCATCATAAACTGTTCATTTTACAATTACAATTCAACATTTTGAATTGAAACTTGTTTAACTGGATTAATCGCGTGTATGTATACGTTTATAAGTTTCGAACACTTTACAGTACTATACTGAACTAAAATATAATACTAATATGCGATTAATCCGCATCAAAAAGTTTAATTTTAAAATGTATAAATTTGGGAAAACCAAAATTCTTATTATAGGATTCAAAATGTAGCATGCCTCAATAACATCTTTAACAAAACTTATTCGAAAAATAATTCTAATACATGTACAACACGTGTACCTTAAATGTCAATAGTGACCACCTAGTATTACAATTGTTATTTGTATATAATATAATATAAGAAGTATGAATTCATATTCATTCATCAATAGAAATGTAATATAAGAAGCTACTCAATTGCCCACGTCAGTTTCACACGTTGCTAACGAGACAGGCCATTTTATATAGGAAACACGTAATTTTTATCGTATATAGGAAAACCTAAATCATTATATGTATTTCTCTAGTTGATCAGAGTGGATTTAGTGACGCATCACTCCACATTTAGTTCACATTTTGTTCACATGTTTTAATTTTGAATATGATTCCAACATCTCATTTTGTATTATTTAAATTAGGCACTTATAAATTATGTTTTTTTTAGTTTCACGCTTTTTCCTGCAAACCATTGTACATAGAAGAGAGTGTCATAGTGTCTAGGCATTAGGGTTGGGGATTGAAAATAATTAAATTACGATAATTCCACCCAGTGGGAATCGAACTTACAACCAATAGCAATTACAGTTAGACACAGATGGTGTGTGACTGTAATCGCGATTGCTTGTGGCCACTGAGCCACGATGGCCTATCTTCAAATTATATACGAAATACAAGTAACGACTTTAAATAAGGGTTTTTTTAAGCGAAATTTTGATTAATGTAGGTGAAACGAAGGGACCATCCCAGATTATTTTGTTTATATAATAGGCTTAGAAAACGATCAGATAAAACAATACTATAAAAAATACACAAAAAAGCAGCTTATTTTTTTGTGTATATAACAGGATAGGCATGCAGAGCTTTAAAGTCAAGACACTTTATTCTACGTTCTCAGCCCAAATTCAAGGCATTGCATGTCGGGAGCTCTCTCAACCATAAATTCAAAACTCCCTTCCATTTGAAGCAGGTTAAAAAAGACAATCGTTTAAATGCGCAATAAAATAAAAACCGTGTGAGTAAGCCAATAGTTTTGAAAAGTTCAAACACTTGTAGCCTTTTTGTGTATTTTTTCTCTTTTGTTTCGTAGTATTTTGGTAGTCCTTTGTGATGACTTGAAATATGAACATGTTAGTCAGTTGTATATCAAATAAATATCTATTTATGAAACTTTTTTAAGTCCCAAACCAAGACTACGTAGGAGTCGCATAAATCTATAAGAAAGACAAACAATAATATTATTAATTTATGTTTGCGTATTATATGGATAGATAGATTATGATACCCATATGCCCATAGTTTTTGGATAAAATGACTAAAGAACAAAGAGCAAGAAATAAATTACTAAATACTGGATCCTATAAAATATTGTTCCTATAAAAATAGGTGTTATGCTGGCCATAATATTGACATTTTTAACATGCCCCTGATGGCAATTTAAAGGACAATATGTCAATTATGATTTCATTAATTTTGCAGTTATATTGTATGGTGCCATTATTATGTTAACTTTGCTTTTTCATTTCTTTTTTGCATGTGATATTTACCTTTAAGTGGTATTACATTAATTGCATTAGTTTTAGGACTAATTTATTGGATATCTACTAATGTAACGACTGTTGGTAATCATAATAAAATAAATAAATATATAAAATAAAAATAATGAAAATTACTATATATATTCCACTCTGGGGAATGGGGAATGATGTAAAGTATTTCCCTTTCCACGCTTTGGTAAGACAAACCGCAAAACTAAGCTCCACGTGTAATTTTTCATTTTTAGGTGAAAAGTAACAAACAGAGTACTATGACGCTAAGTTTTTCCGACAACCCTTCTATATCCGATACCGGGTAAAAACATGAATCTGCATAAAAAGTAAAATCTACTTTATCTAAACTTTACGCAAATTATTTATTGTGAAAATATTTTTAAAAGGTTAATCGTTGCTGTTTGTGACGTACGTAGTTATGTTTTGTTTTTAAATAATAATTTCGTGTATTTCTAAAAGCTAATTTACATCATTGTTATGCAAATTTGGCAAAGGATTAAAGATATTCAAAATAATGTAAGAGTGAAAAATGTATATAGAGTTGAAATAATAGTATAGTTGATAAAAAGATAAGGACTTCTATTTTTAGTCGCAGCGTCCATTAAATATTTTTTACGGACAGCAGTTATATTTTTTAAGTGATTTGATAAGGACAAGTACTCTTAAAGCCTCTAGAAAAAATGTTACGAAAAATGGCCTTAAAAGGTAGTAAAACTAGAAAACGGTCCAGCCTCTAAAAATGGAAAGAATTCAGCAAATACTTAAGACCCTATTACTGAAGTAAGAAGTATTTGTAGATCTCATTTCTTATATTAAGTGATTTAGTGAAATATATTTTTCACATTGATTTGTTTGCAGGTTTTACACCGAGAGAGACAAAATATTAGTGTACATTATTTAAAACTAGTAGGCGCGTTAACAGCACATGTATGTCAAACATATGGTAGTAAATGTAATGTTTATTTTATTAATTAACTATACTACTATTTAATGAATTATTATCAATGTCAAATAATTTTATTTAAAATAAGAAGTTACAAGCTCACTAAATTGAATGTCTCAGACCTAAAAATAACCGGAAAACTCAGCGAGACTTCTATTTCATTCTTCTTTTTTTTCAAATCAATAATTTACAGATTTATTAGTGTCAATGATACCTTTAAAATAAACTGGACCGAGCATTTCATTCATAAGGCGTGTTATCATTTATATAATCGTTAATTAATCCTTTCACACAGAAACATCAACAACATTGTAAAAGCTAACATTGTCCCATGAAAGGAGAAAGGGTTCGATGCAATCGAGTTACAGGCGAGGTAAGTTTAAGCCTATTTCTAGTATTAATATTATGTACTCGTAAATCACTGATTTTGGTAAAATCTTTTATAATTCACAAAGTTTCAAAAATCAAATATATATTGAGACACAACTGTCGATATATTTATTTCTTTAAATTTATGCCTTAATTTGAGGCGCAAGTGACGGAGTGTCTTGAGATAAGGTTCTCTCTGACTACCCTGCTGTCCAGGAAAAAGCCAAAAGATGTCTCTTTTTTATTGAATTTACAAAAAATATTCTGCCCTTATCCGCATAAACTTCGCCTGTGCCATATATCATACTTCTCCATCCGCACAATTTGAGTAAAACAAATACTGACTTTCACGTTTTAATTTAATTTTGCATAAGTTATAATGTATAATACATATTTTCTGTAGAGAAGTTACGAAACAAATACATGAAATAAGCACATGCTTTGCTTTTAAACTCATGTTTACGGTAATAATAAAAAGAAAAAAATATATAAAGTCCAAATATTACATATTCGTTTGGAATATATTACTTTGCAAAATCTTTAAATATCTGGGAAAATATTACAGGAAATTGAATTAAATAAGATGATATTTCTTTTCAAAGCTGTTGCCAAGATTCCATGAATTATACGAAAATATATCAGAGTATATTAATACTTCACGTCTCTCAAATACCAGAGTCGTACAATACATACCTTTAAGCTGAAGATACTATCGATATTTTTATATTATTCAAATATGTCTATTGGTTTTTTTTCAGTTTCACGCTTTATCCCGCGTAGCAGAGAAGGCAGAGAGAACGTAGTCAAGTTTCCGCCCAAATTCAAGGCATGGGCATGGAACTTAACGCCACGCCTTATCTTACCGGAACGGAGAAATAAAAATTATTTAGATATCATTCCCCATAATCATTCCCAATCATTGAGGATAGAACCCACACCCATTCCGTTTACATTCAGACGCTGTTACCGCACCATACTCGCTTAAGTCAATACATGATTATTAAATTATGAGCTAGTGACTTATATGGGCTATGCATGCAATGGTTACAATTTAAAATTTTGGGAATTGTTATAATAAATTCAAAATGAGATAACCTGAACAAAGTTCAATCTTCAGTAATTTCTTATAAAATGTTTTTCTCTCTATTGCAAAACTCACACCATCACGTTCTAGCCAAACTTAGTTACGCATTGAGTGCCGAATTCTCTCAGTGCCGAACTTTACTTTACATCTCGCCTTCTTACAACAACACCTTACTCAACCACTGCAACTTGTAATTTCTTGCAGCTTCCTAAGTAAAATATGCTATTTTACATATTCACATATATTTATATACTAAACATATTTTTATACTTTCTTATCTTATTATGTAAAAGCAGCTGTAATTTCTAGTCGTCAAGATTTCGTATCCTATAAAATACTGAAATTAATGTAAAAATTATAATTTTCAATAGAAGAATAGAAGAATAGATGGTTCAATGTGATTTTCAATTTATATAAAAATTCTATTCTGTTAGTTTTGACAGCCTTGTGAGGCTCATTGTCTTCAAAAGACAAGAAGTGACAAATAAAAGCTTTAAATACCATAAAAGGGCCTTTTGTTTGTCTTCACACATCTTTCCTATATAGTAGGCTGAGAAATATTAGGGACAAATTATACTGATCTCCTTTGAACCTCAAACTGACTAACAATATAAATTTAGTATTGAGTGGCGGAGCCTAACGTTGCACTTTACTTCACCAAACCAAGAAATTATACAATTTTATTACAAAATATTCCCCCAAGTGTTATCCACAAGCATCGCTTTCAGTTATATACGACGAAAGAGTATTTTTAAATTCAATCAAACTTTCGCAACTCGTTACAGGCCTAAGTAAGGTAGAAGTGGATTATAGCGATTGTACTTACATACTGTTAAGAGAAACAAATTACGAATTCAACCGCTGCTGAATCTAGAGTTTCCTTTACTTCGTGGGTGGATTTAATAAAAATACTTATTATTGTATTTTTAACATTTTAAAAGTTTTACTCTCACACTTAGTACATGGAAAACACATTTTAGAAACCATATACAAATTTGAACGTTGAGGGATTCGAATCTGCCTCTCTTGAAAACCGGCAAGCGCTCTGACCGCCAGTATGGCTATACGTTCTAATTCGTTGAACGTATGGCTTAGCGGTCTGAGCGCTATACGCAGCTCTCGCATATTTCTATTCATCCGTGTTGAGTGTTGAAATCCCTCTTACGATGATAAGATTACGAGTTACCTGATGAGGTAACCCGAACACTCGTTTGCATTTTCTATAGTATGAAAAAACTACATTTGATTTGTTTGACGCCTCAAAAGGGCCTATTGGCTGAGATATATGTATCATTAAAGTTAAATTCAATGGTCTGTAACGTATGGACCGCAAATCTCTCAGTAATATTCAATAACAAAGAAACAGAGTGCTTTGTTTAGTCAATTTGCAGCGAACGCCACTATTTTGCTCATCCAATTAAAAATATTTTAGTACAACGTAAATAAATATATTCTAACATATTAGTTTTTCTTGTTAAAGAATCCCTTGATAAAATATTTTTTCCACACCAGAACTTTCCGTTAACAAACTTGGTATTTGGCAAGAAATTGCTCTTCGTATTTTATGACAATATGAAGTTTGGAGACCGTAGTCTATACAACGACCAGCGATGCGTGTTAATTATGCTATGTATAGAAAGTGGCTTCTAAAAGTATCTACTATGGAAGTAAAATTTGTTTAATTGATATGGAATTAAATTAACTTAAAACAGGAAATAGCTTGAAATAATAGTAAAACGGATGTGTCTTCAGTTTTAGCGCTTAGTTCTCACTACCTATTTGACAATGAAATAAATGGGCCAAAATAAAAAATAAGCATAGCATTCTATGTTATAATAAATAATGTCTTGAATTGATTATAAATAAAGAGTCACTGAATATTGGTGTATTTAACGAATATTCAGCAAAAAAAATATTGGCTTACTGATAAATCGAACATTACTATATAAGTTAGCACCCGAGTACATTTTGAAATAAATGTCAACTAATAATATCAAAACATCAGCAGTAAATTCTAATTATAAGCCATTTGTTGAAATTGGGGACACACTCCCCACATGATCACAGTAGAAGTGAAATTTAAATTTCAAGAGGATAAAATAAAATAATAATTAATAAAAAATAGGATAATTAGAATTACTTACTATGAAAATGTTGCATTCACCAGGTTTAGATACATGTGCAAGTTTTCATGCAAATCAACCTCTAAAAAGTGGGTCAAATAGTGTTGCAAGATTTTCTTACAGTGATTGATTGTACAATGTGGTATTAAAAATGTATGTACTTATTGAAGCCTTCATTTCAAAGAAAGCAGCAGGCAACTATAACATCGATCATGTTCCAAGATATTGCGGATAAGCTGTATCAGACTTTAGCCATATATCAGTATCCGGATTTTGAATAAGTAGGTTCACAAATGTTATGAACATTAAAGAAGTTACCCTACTTCTATTTATAGGCAGTTTTCTTATTTAGAAATTCTTTTTTTGGTACAATTGTTAGTGTAGTAGCAAGTGCGGTGTTGAGTTCCGCCCTTTAATATGCGAAGTCTCAATTTCGCGTGGAAAGCAGAGATCGGAGTATCTAGTAGGTTCTCTCTGACTATCCTGATATATGCGAGGAAAATCGTGAAACTGTTATTAAATAACAAACATTACATTTTATAAATGGTTCAAATTTAATGAGATTTACAGAATTTATTGTGAGTATAATTCATAAGTATAATGTTTTTGTTTTAAAGGACTGTCATCATCCTGTAATTTTTTGCCACTTCAATCAACTTTAAATTTATATTCCCCCCATACACTTACTTAGGGCATCTGCCGTATATAGCACTTTTCCACTTTCCAACTAATGAAAGTCTAAAATTACGCGATTACGCCACGATGGCGTACATCAATACATATTATTTACTAGCTACCGGCTCGCAGCTTCGCCTGCGTAAACTACACGACTAAACTATAACGATTTTTAGCCCGCCCGCGTTCCCGAGTAAATCACAAAAACTTTGCTTAATTTTAAAATTTATACACTTAACGTTAAGGGAATCTTACGACAATAAAAAAGTCAAAACTGCGTATAAATAGGTTCCGCCAGAAAAGAAAATTAAAACTCAATGTTTTGAATTCTATTATATTAATAAATGCACCCAAAATATTTTTTTTCATATATCTTGCCTGTGGCGGAAGCAATCAGTTCTATTTTTATTATATGTACTGATAATTTAGGTAAAAATGTACGAGTAAAATCAAAATGACTCCCACAAACTCACAAGTGTACATTCAAAGTCATATAAGGAGTCAATGGTTTGTAAAGTGAGTTACCATTCTTCACTGGTTACGTTTCATGGTCCATTGGAATAATTCCACATTCGGGACACATTCAGCCAAATCATATATTTAACTTCTATTTCAAACTCAAGTCATGTGAATATAAAATCATAGTGCTGAGGACTATCATACTATTAACATTATAATACAGTTTTCATATACAGAGACGCGAAAGACAAAAATACATTTGATTGAGAAAAATATTTATTTTTATATATTTGCTTTCTAGTTTTGTTGTACGGCGTCGGATTTCCTTAAAACACTATTTTATATTGTGTAAGTACTAAAAGAAAACTCCACTCCTCGTACGCAAAGGTTTTGCCTTTCGCGAGTGCCAAGACTCAACGCTAGGGAAATATAAAAATTAATGGCTCATCAGTTTAAAAAATAACTTAAACGAAATACGCTTAAAATTATATCTTCTGTATTCGTGTGATCAGGACGTCATGTTAGAGGACGGCGAGAAGAGTGTTACAATATTATTAAGAAACCAAAAATTAAAGCTAACTCCACTACGTATATGCCGAAACGAAGATGAGTATAAAAGGGATTTTCAGGAAACTACATACATAGCAATGTATGTAAGATATTTAACGATTGTCAATCAAAAGTTAATTGGATTCAGTACAATTAGCCCCACGCCCTTGAAGTAAATTTGCGCTTTGTAGTAACGTCGATAGTACTGACAAATTGGTATAGGCTTTGGAGGCAAGTCAATTATACGTCATTCATATTTACATACTTCATAATGAATATAATTACAAAACAATATAATTACACACTAAGCTAGACATTGACTTTCTCCACGCGACACGCAAGTCTCGCTTTCGGTTGGAAAGTGAAGGATGGAGTGTCTTGACACTAAGTTATCTCTGTAAAGCTAAAAATAATATACAAAGAGGTCATTGTGGCGCAGTGGTACAGCGTCTGACAGTAAACACGATGAGACGCGAGGAATGAGTATATTTATTTCACCTTTCACCTTCTCACCTTCTCTTTCTGTAAGAATGAATATACATGATTGAAGAATTATATAATTTAAATTGTTATTCCTTTTTTATTTATGATCCGATTAAAATAAAATAAATACTAAATGTTAGGTGAAGTTTACGAAAATACAATAGTCAAAACTGCATTAAAATGGGTAAGCCGTTTCTGAGATTAGCGTGTAGGGACAAACATACAGACAGATAAATGAAAAAGAAAGTTAAAAATAATTGTTTTGGATTCTTTTACATTAATAAATGCTCTCAATAACATTTTTGTTGTGGGTTCGAGTCCCACTCGGAAAAATAACTATAATTAAATTGTTATAATTTCTCTGCTTAGGTGAGCAGACAAAGCGCGACATTCAGTTTGAGCTCACCACTCAACTCGCAATATCTTAGATTCGGGCAGAAAGTGGAGAACGGAGCGTCTTGACACTAGGTCCCTCCTTCACAGTTTTTTCCCTTATAGCAAGGTAACAAGACTACCCAGATATGTGGCAAAAAGCGTAAAGCTCAAAAAAGACGATATGATTAAATTTAATAACGATTTTTATAATTATAGTTTTTAGTTTGCGTAACGCTAATAGAAATATATTTTTAATATCGTCTCAACTAATAGTTATCCGTAGTCAATTTAGTCCTAAGTTAGGATTTTACAATTACAATTAAGACCCGAAGCGTACAGTGAATCGTTTAAGTTTTCTAGTCTCTAACTAATTAAACTATCTCGTTCTTATCGAGCTAATGTTGAGCTCGAATTTTTATACGTTTTCCTAAAATATTTCTAAATAATACGTTAAAAATTATAATATACTGTCTAGTACTTTCTGATGTTTATTATAGTAATTATGTACTAAGTAACGAAAGTTAATATTTCACTTTCTTTAAGCAAACTGGGCCAACAGGTTTTTTTAAGTGGATCGAACCAATAACTAACATGTAAGTTATGTCAATAGTGATTTTTATTCTCTTCTAATACTAAAAAATTACACGTTTTTAAATATAAAAAATAACTTTATTTCTAAAAGCTGCCGCATTAAGTTGCCAATTTATAAAATTGTGTAAGTATGCGGTGCAGCAGGAAAAATCTGATTATGCTCGAAACACACGATAATTGTCAGTTTTAGACTCTTTCCCTGGAGAATCCTTTGGTATTTTATGGTAAGTTACATCTTATCACGTCATATCTATAATGGGTTTCTGATCAAGCGGAAACTAAAGCACAGATTATTCAATTCAATACCTAGCTGCCCCAAGACAAAAGAACTTGCTAGCCAATAGCCTAATAATATAACAACTTTAAACTTCAGCTTTAAACTTGGAAAAAAACCAAACTTATTGCATTTGTTCCAAATAATAATAACCTTCCTTCACTCCCAGTTTGTATAACACTTCACACTAAATATTGTAGGAATTCTAGCCTGTATAATTGCATATATATTTATAATTCAAGTCATATAAAATATTTGGGAATATGGTTTGATAATGCGCTCACCTGGAAGGAACATATTAATGTAATGTGCGGAAGAATAAGAAAAGTAATTTAAATATTCACAAGAGAGAGTACAAAGATCTATACTCAAAGTAATGTTGCTTAAGCCCTTACTTTTCTCAAATACTGAGTTATACCGCGTAACAAATATTCTCTCACTCAGGAAACTATTTTTACTTAACACGATTCTACGGAAACACTCACAAACACCCTATAATAAACAGCTTGTCAACGGCAAACTTATACTATATTTTATACTTTGTTTGTAGAACCAACTATAGTAGGCTGGCTCTATACAAATAGCACTACGAATACCTGGCTCCTAGGATAAACAATAGAGTTAATAAAGTTATTAACCTGTATCCTCGTTCTCTCCGAGATTGTAGGCATATAAGTTTTAATTGGTTGCAAGGCTTGACGTATGAGGAATTTGACACATTTGCCCAACAATTCACAAACACACATACACACACACAATACGTACATACAAAATTTGCATGCTGTTTTAATTTTTGCATTTGAATATATATATATATGTTCCATGTATGATTAGTATTAAGTATATATATATTTTGGAAAATGTTGATTTTTTTCTGAAGGAAGACGTTAATAACTACCACAGAGTTTTAAACTAGAGGAGTTATTATTAAGTGTATTTTCTTAAGTTCCAAAAAATTATATTTTAATTTTTTTTTAATTTTTATTAATTATAATAGCATTACGTTCGTGGTAACGAAGCAACATGGTGTTACCAATTTGTTTTCCACGCTCTTATGTAGGAGAATGAAGGAAAAACATAACATATATAAAATACGTATAGTGAGTAACATTAAATTGTAAGTAGGAAAAGGTTTTTACTGAAATATAGATTAAAATAATATGCCTTTATATTATTTTTATATTCCTCCTACTTAGGTCCTCCTATTTAAACTATCATCTTACCTTTAAAACCAAAAACAATAAACTCAACTCACTCAACCGTGCGGTTTTAGTAGTTATACCGACGGCCTACACCTGTCACTCCGGAGTCCCACATTACCCGTCCGAGTACTCAATCGTAACGGATTTCCTCATGTTAAAAAAAGGCAAAGCACATGGCGGCGCTGGCGATATAAAATGTTAATTTTAGAAAAGTTATAAAAAAATTAATACGGGATTTGAATCCGGTAAAAAGAGTTTGAATCCGGCTACGGGCCCTTTTTTTCATTTTAAAAATGTTTTTGTTATCCCTTAGGATAACAAAACTTAGAGTCTCACTCACTTAGAGTAAATATTACACTTCAAATCTAAAATATTAAAATATATATCTTTTCAAAAATCATAATTTTCCGTTAATACGAGACCATCGTGACGCAGTGTGTGCGTCTGGCTGTATACGCGATAGTTATGTGTTCGATCCCCACTCGGAACAATTATATTTAAATTTAAGTAAAGTCATGGACGTTTTGTATATATCTTCTAGAAATCCTTTTCTCATTTTAGCAGTAGGTACATTAGCGACGCAACGTCTAAAAGCTTTAACGAGTTATAAAACTTTAAAGCCTTAACGTATCGGCTATTGTAGAGTTAATTAACTGTACTGTAAAGAGTAAGCTTACTTTCATTAAAGTAAATTCATTGAAACTTGAATAGAAATCCTACCTTGTAACTAACTATCAACAAATTTAAGCTAATAAAATTTTTGTACGTTTTATATTTAACAAATCTATGATATTTCAATAGCGAATATAACTGAAAGCACTCTATTCTCTATTTTTTACCTTAACAAAGGCATTGCGAGCTAGATGTGAAATTAAACTCGCACAAAGTGTTACAAGTTATTTAGTGTGTTTCTTATTAAAATCTATTACACGTTTTATAAATGGGATTTGGATAAATTCTCAAAAGTGCCACGGATACGTAAAATATAAATAAGAATGTTTTTCGAATTGGTAATCAAAATTTATTGACTAACACTGACTTGACTGAAACTGCTGAGGAAATTTGGGACCCACCGCCGCGTTTTGCCTTATCACCACAGCGGAGAAATGAAAATAATGTGAATATAATCATTTTCGCATCGGAACCATCATATACAGTCAGACGCTTTCACACTCCGCCAAGATAGCCTCAAATTTATTTTTATACCACATGGATTTTATGGATATGATTATGATATGATATGGATTATGATAAATCTACTCGTAATGTCCTTTATATTCAAAATACGTATCCAGTGAAATGTCTGGGAAATTCACTCTCCTGTTAGATACATCCCTATTTCGTACTTAACGTATTTTTATTATTTAATTTGAATATAGCTTACCAAATATAATAACATTTCAATTGTAATACAAATAGGTTACGATCACTCTAATAGTACCCACTAGAGTACCATAAGCCACGATGAAGAACACTTTATTATTTCTTTCTATAGGTTTCCTCAATAAATATATGATTGTGTATTACTAAATTTATAGACTCCACTCTCCACTTATACCAATGAGTCTTATCTCATTTTAATTTTACCGCTTTCGTAAGATGACGCGCAAGGGATTTATAATTCATCGTATAGTCTATGCATTTAATTCAAACTATCTATCTTTTCCTCTCTAATAAAGTCTGTTTACAATTATATAGCAAGTATACTTTACAATCTCTTCAGTGTTTTTACTGCTAGTTTCTAATGGTCAATAAACCTCTCAGTGCGGACGTGTCTAGTACAAATTTTAGGTACAGCACATTTATCAGAACACGTGCAACTGAGCTGTGTTTGTGACAAAAACTACAAAATTAAATATGTAAGCAAGTGTGACAAATACATTTGTCACACTTGCTTACACTCGTGATGGTGTTACATTTCATACCCTGTAACACTATTTTTTATGTAATACTTGTATTGAAGTGTGGTTTACATTAATTAATAAATAAAATCACTAAATGTTTAGACTTCAAAAGTTTACAATTTCCACCCTTAACATTTTAGTTAGAACGAAAAATCAGCCAAACGCCTCTTATATATAATTCTTTCTTCCAATTGAGCCCTCATTTATGGTTATAAAATCTTACACAAAATTAAAAATCGCACATAGCTTTTATTGACCACATTACATTAACAGTAATAATTGAAATAATTGCAGAAAGTAAACGAAGCTTAATTGGGTCGGTAGCTATTTCTATATATAAAATAGTTCTATATTCAACCATTCACCCGTCTCAGCCATACAATGTTATAAAATAGGGAAACATGGTATATTACTTACGCTTCTGAAATTAGAGCTCGTAACTTGCAGAAAACGACCCCCAGGCTGTAGGGGTACTGGTGCCAGTATACTGATAAATCGTTTGGAAGACCTGGGGACAAAGGTTGATTTAAATACATTTTGAAATGTTAGTCACGCATTTAGGTTTAATGGCAAAGTAAATTTGTACTAATACATATTTTTGTAAAAATCGATTTACGTTCAATATTTTGTTTAGAATTCTTATATACTATTTATAATGAATCATTGCAAATAAAAAAAGTAGTTAACAATAGACCACAGTTTGACACGTTCGTTAACACGCAACAGTTGTAACAAAATATTATTATTTAAAACATTACGAATTTAGTATTGTCGTTTAAACATAATTTCAATAGAGAAGGTGGCCAACCGTAGAGAGGGTCCAAACCCTTTATACCATCTGCTTCTATAATTAAAGAACTGAGATGAACTTTAAAATTTTTACGATTGGGACTCATTATAATAGTATTAACTGACAGTTGACTGCCAGTTCAGTCAGTCTACCCGCGAGTGTGACCACAGGCTGCTGTAGTGTTTGAAACGTTAAACTATGTTTTCAATACCAAAATATACGCGATTAATCCGATTAAAATAGTTGTATTTCCATATTTAATATCGTCCACCTGTCCATACAAAACTCACAAATGCATATATTCCAAACTATACTTAATTATAAATAACTAAATATAGCTAAAATTCAGTATTTATTTAGTCTTCAACATAGAAATATTACACCATTTTAAAACAATAATAAATAATTCAAGTGAATAAACTTTATTAATATAATAAAATAAATTAAACTGTAATTTTGTTATTTCAGAGCTCTTTTAGTAATAGTAATATTTATTTCCCGCGTAATCAAGATGAAACCAAGCCTTGGCTAAGATCTGTAATTATTATGTCCAAAACATAATAATCGCTAATTATTATTCCTGAGCGTGCACTATAAGATTCGGAAACTATTTAATTTACTATTTTAAATATGTTTTCGTACTAAAAAATAAAATGAATATGTATTTTATATACAATTTATTTTAATAGTTTTTTTTCAACGGTACGATTTTTCCGCATTGGGTAGTCAGAGAGAACCTAGTGTCAAGGCCCTCCGTTCTCCACTTTACACCCAAAAACGAGATATTGCGTGTTGAGTGGCGGAATCAACGCCGCACTTTGCCTTAGGTACCAGAGTGAAGAAATGAAAATATTTACAATATAACCATTCGCCCGAGTCGCGGAATCGAACCCATAACCAATTGCGTTTCCAATTAGACGCTGCCTCACTGCACCACGATGTCTTCAAATAATATTATAATATTAACTAACATTTTATAAAATTAAATAATATTTTATAATTGTCTATTATTACCATCCTCGCGCAGTTCGGACTTATTTGAAAGAACCCTACAATTATTCTTTGAAAGCTTTTTCTCCTTCAAACGGATTTTTCAATAGGAACTATTAATAATGTGTGAAATATTTAAAAGTAATATTCCTTCTGTACGGAAGATGTTTCCAGTATGAGCAAAGAAGATTTTGTGATTAGTTTTTGACTTTCGGTGCTTCCACCGTTACCGCTATATTACCTACAGATGTTACTATAAACAACTGAAAAAATAGTATTAAATTATAATAGTGTAATACCGCGGGCAGAGAGGAAAACTTAAATATTTATAAATGTTTATAGTATTTTGCAACACAGGATTCGAACTCTATTACAGCGAATTTCATTTATGATTTATTTATTTATTTCTATTTTCACTTATAAAATATCCAATTATATTATCAATACAGTTATGATCAAATTTCTAATTTGAAATGAACTCAATTGGTTTCATAAACACTCTGTATTTACTTTTCTTAGCAGGTATAGCTAAGGTGTTGTCAGTTCGAATGAACGTGGAATACGTTGAAGGGTTAATTAAACCTTTTACAAGCGTAAATTAAGATTTTCCAATACTGTATTTAAATAAACCTTTCAATAGCAATTCTTGTATTTTGCTGTGTGTTAGCTGAATATATGAACTCATCAGAACATGCGTGGAGTTAATCGAGGAATGTTTATACTTCAAATACCCGCGATGTCCTCTTTGGCTGCCCAACGCGCAAAAAAACAATTTTGGGTCAAAAGCTAGCTTAACTGTCCCAGTGTGACGTTAAGCACTGACGCCAAATACATTATACAATGCACTGATTTTATAGAGAGAATTTAACCCTGAGCAGAGTGTCTAACCTAATATTAGGCTCCCTTGGTCTTCATATATGGTCGCGAAAAAAAATTATGATAAAAAAAAATGTATTTAAAAAAGGCTAAAAATTTAATTTTATATATATTCTAATATCAAACAAAAATGGTTAGTTGGGTGTTATCACTCAACACGTCATAAATCGAAGATGCGCGAAAATTGACACAGAAGTTAGCTGTAGGCCTATTCCGAAACAAATATAAAAGAAAAATAGCGTAAAATGAGTACAAAAACCAAAATAAGGTAAAAGGGACTTCTATAGAAAATTTCAGTTCCTTCTAACTTCATATGAGTATGTAAAAGAAAATTGAATAAGATATATTAATCGGACATGCATCAAACATGAAGTTCCTTCGTAGAGGCGCCATTGTGTCGTGTCAGCGCATTTAGATTACATTCCTACGCTACTTTAAAATCTTTTCAACATATTCCCTATTTACAAAGAGAATTTTATATTCCCCTGCAGCGACTGGTATAAATGAAAAATTGTTTTATAATGTATGTTCATTAGAATCGTTTATTGGAAGAAATAATATTAAAATATTATTTCTTTTTTAAAGCAGCTTTACGCTTTTACCCGCATAGCAGGGTAGTCACAAAGAACTTAATGTCAAGACACATCGTTCTCTACTTTCCACCCGAATTGGCGACATTGTGTGATGAGTGGCTACACTCTACGCCCCGTTTTGTCTTACACCAAAGCGAAGAAATAATTTAAATATAATCATTACTCCGTATGAGGATTGAACCCACAATTAATCGAGTTTGCATTCAGTCGCTGTCACATTGTGCCACGATGGCTTCAATAATGGTAATAATTTTTTTTATACTTATAATAATATTTTTTAGTGGATAATGGACATCAGGAACTTCGTCGCACAAACTGAAATCTAATTGTATGCGTTCTCACGCATCAGCGTCCGCGTCTCGATGATCTAAGATATGTGCGAAATGGAGAAATGACTAAGGGCAGCCGTGTCATAAATCACGACTTATTATGGTAATATTGTACTTTGAGTAAATAAAATTTGAAGCATCACAGCGCAGTGGATCAGCATGATTGTAAATGTCATGGTTGTGAGTGCGATCCCCACTCGGGAGAATAATTATATTTAAATTATTTTATATTGCGGCGACGTTGAGCTCCAGCTATCAACATGCAATAAGTCTCGAATTCGGGCGGAAAGCTGATAACGGAGTGTCAGGACACTCTGGTTTCCTCTGTCTATCCTGCTATGCCAAATAAAGCGTTAAGCTGAATGAAAGTTTTAAATTTTTATTTAGTTCGATTCAATATAATGATTTCATCGTGTTGTTCCTTGTAATTTTTTTATTTTTTTGGAATTATACACAATAGGCTTTTTAATATAGTACTCCATCATATACTTTTCTTTGTCTCTTTTTTTATATTAGGAACTAACTGGGCCAGCGACTTTTACTTCGTAGCCCATTACAATAGCTAACTGCCAGTGAAAGCCCTGTCATAGTTGCTCCAGCCGTTCCAGGGATTAGCCGGAACAAACAGACAGACGAAAATTGTAAAAACTATTTTGGTATATGTGCCGTATATATGCATATAGTAAAAATCTGTTATTTTAATATTACTCCAATTTTATTGATTAGTATAGATTATAATTTTTGTACACCTAAAAAGACATCATCGTGACATATGAAGAGCAGTCGGACTGTACGGGATGGCGACAGATTAAATCTTTACTCCAGCGAATGGTTATGTTTCGAAAATTCCAATTTATTAAGGATTTCATAACTTTATAAATTTAACGAGAAATATAATATGTTATATATAAAGTTTGAACAATTTTAACATACTTTACGTACCGTAGAGTATGACTATATTTACAAACCTAATAATGTTACAAATAAAAATAACTACTTTTTAAAGTTTTAGTAATTTAGTTTTTTAATAAATTAAGTTATTGTTATCGCTATTTAGTTATTGTTATAAATATTTTAATATATGCTTAAATTTTAATTTAATTTAAGAATATTTAATATCGCCTTGACTGATTTACGAAATTAATGTAGAATTTCTTTTGGTATAGAACTTATTGGCTCATTCATTATACCTACATAAGATTTGTGTAAATTAAATATAATCCAATACAATACTGTAAGGATCTATATAAAATTTCTTAAAAATCAATCACTGTAAAGTAGTCGCAGTAGCGACAGCTGATCCCATCTTAATAAATTCTATTAATTCCCTTCAGAGTACGATCCAATCACTGATTGTATTCATAGGGTCTGTCGTGACCATTCCTTGAAGCTCACTTAATTAATTTCAATATACGTATATTAACTTCAACTATATATATATATATATATATATATAAAGTTGACAAGATATATGATAAGATATATGTATATGCATTTATACTTAAATTTGTATACTTTCCGTACACTCCGTCCTGTTCTGTTAGCAAAAACTGCCTAAAGCACTAAATCACATTATTCAGATGTTTAATTGTCATGTGTCATTAATAATGCCTATCACGTTGGATAGTTATTATTAAGGAAGCATTAGCTTTGCATTTATATTTACATATTTCTTATAATTTACTTAGACTATTATGATTCTACATTATGTGTTCCACTCTTTAAAATCAATTATAATCAAAGTCTTTCCAGGGTTAAAATCTATACAACAACAAATATTTCGTTCGAATCCGTCCAGTAACTAAGAGATTTGCGCATACAAATACAAATACAAATTAAACAAATCATAGATTCATATTATATTGCTTTTTTTTCATCCCCCTAATTATTTTTTCGTAAATATATTCAACACATATTCTTTTACTGATTTATTATAGTACTAGCCGACTCGTGGCTTTGTCCGCGTGAACTATAGCTATTGTAAAACAATAAAATTCCTGAAAAACTTTTAGTTTCGGGAAACAAAAATAGCATATGTTCATCCAAGACCCTCAAGTTCCAATTTCATCACAATCGGTTCAGCGTTTAGCCGTGATGGCGTCACAGACAGACATACAGACCGAGTTACTTTTGCATTTATAATATTAGTGTGCATACATAAATACGTATACAAGTTGAAAAATATAGACTCAAGTATTAATACTTTTATTTGTAGTTTCATTGCAATCAATATAGTAATTTTTCTTACTTATATCGTATAAAAAATGAGTTATGCATTCTTGTGTGTGTGGCTATAAATTATTTTATAAGTTAATAAAAAATAGTTCCGCATAAGAAAACTATACGAGTGTAGTTTTAAGTGAAGGTTTTGTTTTAATGTAAATATTTCCCTGTACTTTAGACAAAATGTTTGAAATTTACACTGTATTCATGTCTAGCTTAATTTGAAGCATAATATAATGGCAACAGAAATATTTCTAAATTATTATAGGCAAAAATTTATGATAATGACCAGACTAGACAATAAGCTTAATGTGCAATTTCTATTATAATAAAACTAATGGCACGCATTTCAAGGATCTAAATAGGTTTCGACCAAAGCTGGAAATTCGGGTCTTACATTTTTACTCAAAAAAGGCGTGAATAGTCAGTGTTAAGTCAAATCATTTTTCACTTTCCATCCATTTAAAGACATCACGCGCTGGTTGGGTTAGGTAAATGAAACGTGCTTGAAAAAAGTTCATATTTATTATTTAGGTTAGGAAAAGTTACAGTATATTTACAGAATCATACGCACGTTAGTTGTAGATTTAACCCAATCAAGGTAATTATTGTATTATCCTTTTTTCTCCTTGCGGATAGACAAAGAGCGGCGTTAAATTTCGCTACCGAACACGCCTTGTTTGCAATTTCGCAGAAATGGAGAATATACTCGCGTGTATTAGCAAGCTGAGAAAGCTTAAAATTAAAATAGTTTCATTTAAAATCTATAGTAATCACGAAAGGGAAAGATCTTATAAGATAAGATTTACTTCTAAATTTGTTTTATAACACAAAATGAGAGATACGTAAAAAATCTCAGACACGGCTAAACCGATGTAAATTATAGTATCGTACTAAACTTTCCTTAACAGTGAGTGTTTATTTCATTTCAATCGGCGGCTCATAAACAAAAACGTTACAACCATTAAAATTATATATTTAAGCAAAATTTGTGATTTAAGTGAGAAACGCGGGCGGGCGAAACCCCCAAATACTTTAATTATTTAATTTATTTGTTATTGTAATTTAATATTAAATTATAATAAGATATATATATATACATATATATATACATATATATATATACATATATACATATATATATATATATATATCTTTTTATAATTGGCTGATACCACACCTCACACTTCATTGCTAACAATTGCAATTGACATGACAACTGTAATACAGTATGGCATTAGACACCCGGCGGGAGGTTGCAATAACGTAAAACGAGATCGTATTTAAAATTATGAGAACTACTTTGACATTTAAAGCTAATAGTTATAGTCCAGGCAATGCTTTAGCAGTCGCAGGTGTGTCTGTTTAAATGTATGGCTTTTTAAAATTAACTGCTTTTTTAATTTTGATTTACTTTAATGGCCTATCCTTTAATGTTATATACAAATTAATGACGACAGTAATATTCAATTAAACGAAAGCCTCGTAGTCGAATATCTTCTAAAGGTTTTTGTTTATTTCAAAGGTCATTTATTACAAAAATATGTGCACGCTGTTATAATGATAACTGTCAATATTACGGGAATCGAAGCTTAATAAAATTATTGTTTTTAGTTTCTCAAAGTTTGCAACAAGTATTATAAAACATTCAAACGTAACTTCGAATCCGATTACTCCGTATCCGATATTCCATAGTATAAATCAACAACATCTCTCTCTATCATAAATATGACATCATTGCCACGATAACCAGAATAACGAGAACGTCTAAGTATCTTTTTGTTTGAAAAATCTATTTATTTCTAAACAATTTACATTTATTCAGTAAAAATGAAATTGATTAAAAAAATTTTAGCATGTTCAAATATTCTTTTCTTTTGTGAGAGGATCTTTATTCATTTAAAACATGTTTATTCATCAAAAACTGTTCAAAGCGCCAACTTTATGCTATTTCTATTTTCAGTAAAGTTATTATTGCTTATATTGCTGAACACGAGACACGAGGAAGCTGTCATTGCATACCACCATCAATCAAATGCCGTTTTCTTCAAACCACTATTCCAAATATTCCTTCCATATTTTAAATTTTGATTTTAAACAGGTAAATAGCCCACTGTATGTATTTGTGTATAAACCTTTGTTATTCTAGAACTGTAATTGGGAGCTTTTGTGGCGGGACAATAAGACAGCGTCTGAGTGTGAACTTAATTATTACGGGTTCTATTTGAGATAGAATGATCGAAGGAATAAGACATATTTAGAAAAAGTATAAAATTTTGAACGCAGCGGGATTTGAACCCGCGCCTCTTGAAAACCGTTCAAGCGCTGCTAAGCCATGCGTTCTACATCCAGCTACGTCGAAATTCTTATACGCTTATTAATTACAACTTATTTGGGTTTGGCAAAAGAGAAGGCTATTTATTAACAATATTTTTTACATTTTTTTCTTATAATAACAAGAACCTGTGACCACGTCTATACTGTATAAGTCTTCGAAACGTCGGGTTTCGCTACGCGTATAGGAAATTATGGATTTTACGTTTTATTGTCCATATAAATGCAACTGCGACTATTATAACCAATAAGTACAAACGAAAAGTATCTAATATGATTTGAATAAAGAAAACATGCAAAATAGATTATTCAAACACAAAAGTTCAAAAGTACGTGCGTTAGTCAGTAAATCATAAATTCTACTGATAGCAAAACGTCAAGCGAGTTTGTTCAAATCAGTCGTTATGATATCACGCCTTGAACAAATATTGAAGGGTTAATTAAAAGTTGAGCCTTTCAAATATTTTATATGTGTACTTATAACTTTATATTTATTTGCATAAAGCGAAAGGTCAGATTTCTATATCGGTTTCATTATTTATCTAATAATCTAATTTTACAAATATTATTGTACTATGGCAAGTATAGTTTATAACTTGCTTTGATACTTGTACTTGCAGTAACAGTACTAATAGTTGTATGGAACTTCAATACGACATAATGGGGTTGTTCTATCAATTAATTATATTTATTATTTTAATATATTACTTTGCCAAGGATAATCTTATTTATATAAAGTAAGATTTTCGTATTAATAATTACCAGGCCATCGTGGCCCAGTGGAACAGCGTCTGACTGTAATCGCGATTGGTTGTTATTTCGATTCCCACTCACACACACACGGAAGAATGATTTTATATAATCTATCAATAACTATATATAATTCAATAAATTCGCTCAACTTACATACATTACTCAAATTGACAATGTTATCGAATTTTATAGAATTATTTAAATATGATATCAAAATGGAACAATGTTATTAAAATTTAGGTAGGGATTTCTATGTTTTTTTTATTTAAATATAATATTCTTAAATAACAAAATGTTAGTTGGTGAAGAAGTAGCTTTTTAATAGTGAAATTGTTATAATTGGTTTAGTAGCTTTTTAGTCAACTCCTAACAAACAAATATATCTTTCCTCTTTATAATATTTTTAGTTTAGATTATATTTAAGTGAGAATTACTATGGATATTTCTTACAATAACATATACTATAACACCTTGTACTTGTAAACATTATGGTACAATAAATGTTTCGAATTCGAATTTCCCGAAGGCGAGAATCCCCACGTACCAACATTGCAACGCGACGGGCGGATTTAATGACTACCGCGTGCGTAATTATTTTGTATCGCGAGTATATTTATTTTGCGATATCTTTTACGACACTTGTTTAATGTATATACATTAAAAGGCACAAATGTTCTATATTAAACTTCCGCGCTAACAAACGCTTTTATATACATAGATTAATACCATATAGGATAAATAAGCTTTTTGACTAAAATTTGAATAGTAAAAGCAGTTATTTATCGGAGATAGGCATATGCCTGCTTTTTTTGATGTTATAGTACATAGTTTTGTTCTATCATCAATAGTTTCCGCAGCGCATACTATGAAAAACATTTTATGATAAAAAAAATTATACTTTGGGTTATATTATTCAATTTAAGTGCTTACAAAAATTTAATAATATAACAAAGTCTAATTTTTTATTACTTAGTAATTAGGGGCGCTTGCCCCTAATTGCTTTTGGAAATAAACAAAGCCTATGTTTCTCAGTGAAGATGTAACTTCCTAATGATGTAAAATTGGTCTAGTATTTTTTTGAGTTAAATCGAAACAAGCAAACCTTTCTGCTTTATAATATTAGTATAGATAGATGAGACATCACAAAAAGATATTTAAAAAAAAAGTATTTTGCAACACACGACCGTTGAATATGGAGCCGAACACGCGAACGGCGTTTGTTGCGGCATAATTCCTCGCAGAGCGGCCCGTGGTACGTACGCATGCAGTATTATTACCCCTTTATCTCGGTATATCTCGTAACGGTACGTAAATGACATAGCATTCCCTATTACCATTACCACCACACTCTCCGAAAGTCAAAATATGTCTGCAAAGAAGAAAAGTTATTTATATTCTATTCTCCTCTAAACAATCATACAATTTAGTTGAGTGCTTTACAAATACATGTAAAATACGCCTTACTCGAATGGTTAAAAATGGCGTTCACCTTTAAGGTCATTACTACCAATATTTGAAATTACATTCGAAAACATAAATAGCAAAATGTTCTATCGTCTGGTTGTTTAATGGTGACTTTATTGTTGTAGATTAAAATCTGACTTAGGTGTTTTTTAATCTTAACCATCTCGTGTATGTAGCAGAGCAGGCTACACGAGGGACACAATGTAAAGACACTGAAGTTTCTTGAACTGGACTCTTTTCGCATATGTAGTGGCGATACTTAACGCCGCATTTTAACCAGATCGTGAAAATATTTTTTTTTTGTGGCATGGTTTTTCTCACGTAGCAGGGTAGTCAGAGAAAACTTTGTGTCTAGACACTCTATACTCTACTATCAACCCAACATTGAGACAATGCGTCTTGAATGGCGGAACTCAACGCCGCGCTTTGTCTTATCAGAAAGGAGAAATGAAAATAATAGAAATAGAGAGTGAGGATCACACCCAAAAATAATCGCGTGTACAATCAGACGTTGTCCCAAGATGTCCCAATAAATTATTTGCATAAAACAATTTTTCAAAGTGGTGATCGAACCTATATCCGTCGCAAATAAGATCACACACTATCTCGTATCTTCTTAGAGTTTTATACTTTTGCTCTAGTTAAATAATGTTAGACGTTGAATTTTACCATCCGTTGCAAAATGCAATGCAATGATGCATAAAAATATAAAAAATGACTAAACGACAAAAAATAATATTTTAAGAAATCTATTATTCATATTGTACAATAAAACGAATAAGAATGTAAGCTTTAAGTAGATAAGTTGCGTGAGAAAATACCGGGCCTTTTTACAGTTGGAAGATAAAGATCTTCTATCCAAACCCACTCCAGCTCTATCGAATTTATTGTATATAAAGATATGTACCATAAAAATACTTACTATTTTAATTCTTCTACTTTGCATTTGTTATCTTGCTTTGTTTGTTTCTTGGCTTAATAATGATGAAAGAATGAATTAGAAGTCGAAAAGACTAAATTTTACCTTAAAAAAATAATTTTAAGTTGAAAAGATATTGGATACGCAAAGGATGAATTTGAAGATGTAAACGAATAATTTTGAAGATATAAACTCCAAATTAGTAATCTCATATAATCAGAATGGACAATATTGCAAATGTAAACATTGCGTCCGAAATACCCAGAACCATGGCATGCCTAAAGTGCAAGATAAAGTCGATATAGCACAATTTTTTAAATGATCTTATGCATTTTTGAGGAATAGGCGACGAGACCTTGGTAATTTATGATTTTGACTTTTATTTTGTGTTTCGGAAATATTGCAATATGAACCCATTAATACACTATTATATACTTTAGGCCATCGTTGCGCAGTGGGTTCTCTAAGGAGAAACAAAGCGCGGAGTTGGGGCTCTGCCACTCAATACGAAATGACCCTTATTTCGGCGGAAAGTGGGAAATGGTAAAAGTTACATTACCTGAAGTGAGAATCGACCCTATAGCCGTGAACAATCTCACAATGTATTTGCTGATATTTTCATACGTAAATGGAGACAAAAAATATAAATTATGAACATAAATTAGAAAATTTTATTTGCTTGAACCTTTGAAGGAACCTATTAGAATCCTTTTGAATGGCATCGTAAAATTCCAAGAAAATGTTTTTCATACAAAATATCCGCTAACTACATCATATTTTTTATATTTTCACGCATCTCCTGATTCATTCATTCTCGCTGTAGGAAAATTGTCTAGTCACTCTCTAGTCTTATATCCGCTTATAACCGCTTAGAGACATCATGTGGTAGATTACAATCTGTACCTGACCAGATTAAAAATATATAAGAACCATAAACATATTTCTTTGAGTGACTAATTATTAAATTATAAGAATTCATTATCAATATCTTGGTGAAGTTGGACAGCGTCTGAATCTAAATATGATTGGTTGTGGGTTCGAATCCCCCTTTGAGGGAATGATCATATATGAAATACTTTAATTTCTCCGCTCTGATCTTAAGACAAATAGTGGCGTTGACATCTGCCACTCGCTGCTGTTACACGTAATGTCTCGATTTCAGGCGGAAAGTATAGATTTTAATACTCAATGTCCCGGTCGAGGTCCCGGATTCATAGATTCATGCCTAAATGACCTTTATGAATTTCCTCTAAAAGCCGAGCCCTTGTAGGTGGAGGTACTACTAATCAATATTTATATTGTAAACACCCTTACTGGAGTACTGGTTCGCGTTTCTCTTCCTCGTTATCGACAACGACGAACAAAATATAACCATTTAATTTGCTTAATCATTTATCTTTATCCGTTTACGTCCTTATCGCTGTAATACTCACCGGCTTGGTGTCTCTAACTAAATCTACGCATTCGATGGTTCCCGTGTGACGTCACTTACTCGGCAACGGAACAACGATATTCATAGCAGGACGAATTTCCGGAGTACAGGAAATACTTTAAATCGGAGACTTAAACCAGATACCCTATATAGACCGGGATAACTACCGTTCTACCGCAGATTGACGTATACGTGTCGCTCAGTAATCTCGGATGTTGGATGTGAATACAAATAACACTATATATATATATACATATACATAATTACATCTAACTACCCTCAAACAAGCCCCACCAACTAACGACTGGTAATTATATTACACACGGTAGCACACACGGCACGGTACATTACATCGGTGGACCTCCGATATAGACGTTTGTACGGAAGAGCTCGAAGAAAGTAATTTTTGTGATAGTGATTGCGTTAAATTTGCTATTTAAATTAATATTAAAAAGTTAAAGTAAGTTCATGTGATTTAACATGAACGAAGAGAAGTATTGAAGTATTTATTTAATATCATTTTTCTATTGTGTATCAATTTACTATAATTGTTTCGTTAAGATTTTCATCGTTTTGTTTTGTATTGCAATTTTTACTCATAAATTAAAACTGTTTTGCAGTAACTGTGATTTAAAATTAATTATGTTCCTTATAAACTTTTAATTAACTCTGTTACAATGGATATGAAGTAGGTTATTTCAAATTAATTGTAATATAATTAAAGAGTATAAACTGTACTAATATGTTGTTTTATTCTTATATATATATCGATACATTAACTCGCATTCTAAACATTCACTTTAAGACCAATTAATGATGTTTTTTTAATATGCATCTCTCGTTTCACACAGGAGAGGCGGAGAATAAAGAGTTATATCTCCCTATGTTAGACTTCCCGCCTCTTTTATTCGTTACTTATTGGCTGCTGATAAATTAACCATTTGGTTTATACTCTGTCATTGAAAAAGCAGCTGCAACCCAAGAGCCTCTAATTTGAGATGATATATTTTAATCGTAACTAACTGTCCTTGAACTTTGGAAATAATATTATGTTTGAGTTATATTTCTTTTATTTATATGTTTAATACTCTGATTTAAATAAGTTATAACTGTCTCAATTTTTTTTCATTTGCAAATTAAGATTTTTGGTACTGAAAATGATTTCTTTCAATGAAATTTGTTTCCGAAACCATTATAACTAATTTCTGTTACCAAAATAAATAACTCAAAAATAAAAAACGCGTTACCATTTTAGCAGATAGCTCCACATTACATAAGATGTTTTATACTGTCAATAAAGCGTTAAAAATTCATATTACGGCCTTTATTACTATAAGCTCTCTAATTAATGAAATAGCACTCCATATATGACGCCATTTAATTATTAGAACATTAATATGAGTCTATGAAATCCCTATCTAATTAACATATTATTATTGAGATTTAAACGCTCATTATCATCGCTTATCATATTTATAAGGTGAATACATAACTTATTTCTAAATTTAACAACATTTTAAATATATAAATTTAATACAAAAACTTACCAAATAAAAGTAAAAGAAGATCACTCAAAGCCAAGCTGAACAAGTAATAATTTGTATCAGTATGCATCGCTGGGTGTCTGACTATTACAACACACACGGCTGCGTTCCCAATAACACCAGTCAAGAAGATAAGTAGAAGGAATATTGTAATGGGAACGATGCGGTCCAGAGGAAGTCGTCGAGGGCCCATCATGCACCATAGCATCTCCTCCTCGCTACAGTCGAAGTAGCTCAAGTTGGTGCATCTCGCAAAGAGCTGTTCGGTCGTTTCGTTTATACGCAGAAATTCCACCATTATGATTTCTGTTGCACTTTTCACATTATAACACTAGGTCTTTTTGTTTTAATTTTAATTTTGTGTTTTGCGTTTAATAAGATATGATAAGAATGTGCTGCCCATTCTTGTTAAAGTATTTAAGTTTAGTTGAACTATTTTAGCAATTATTTATCAAATTTTAAATAATATAAATGGGGACTTTGCTGTAATAAAATATTTTTCCTTCTTAATCTTATATAAAAAATACTGTTTATTCTTTATTTAATAAGAATTATTTATGAAAATAAAATGATATATAGGCATATAGATTTTATTATGATAAACATAATAAAAAAGTTATTTTTTCAATGATAGTTTAAAAAGATTACATATTAATCTATTCTATTTAATTTTATTCTATTTAATTTATAATCTAATTAAGTATACTATTTATTATATTATGTTCATGTAATATATAAAACTGTTTACTTTTATTATATCTTTAGATATTACAAACAACTTAGTGCGATAACTTAGTAGCGATGTTGCTACGAGCCTACGAGGCTACGTCCGTAGCGCACCGCGGTGGCACGAGGACTGGCTGGCTTCCCTTGAACGAGTCTTTTAAACGATATTATAAAAAATCCTTTTAAAAATAATAAATTAAAAAAACGAATACTACACAGGTTCATAATTAATATGAAAAATCCTTCTTAATACTGAAACCTAAATATAAAATAATCTAAATTAGCTTTACTTAACTTCCAAGGACGGTAATTTCATGTTTCGAAGAGTATATTGATATAAAAAGTTCTAAATTACATTAGAAAGCAGTTAGTAATTAACTTTTTCACTTTTATTAATGTGTAACGGCTCATAATACATTAATTATATGTAAAAATTTAATAAAATTTAACTAAATCAATTATAATTCATGACGTTTATTTATAATAGTCTATTAGTAGTCTATTAAAAACTGCATACATGTACTTTAATAGCGAGAAGCGAAGTGGGACACAAAAATTTCAATAAATATTGACGGTTGAAAGATTATTTGGTATAAACGCCATTTTATATTTTATTTTTTAAAATTATTTTAGATCTCCAGTTTATAGATTATTTTTTTAAATAAAATAAATAAGCTATTAAGGATATAGGCCAAACTTATACAACATACCCATTCATATTTTCTCTTTTTAAATTATTTTCACAATGGTACGAGTGTTTTCAAACAAAGTAAGTGTCACTTTGGGCTATAAAATGTTTCGAACCATATTTATTCTTGAGTAAAGCATACAGGTTTAACCGCCAACATTAACAATAATAGGTTAAGGTAAAATAGTGTAAATCCTGGTGCGCAGAAATAGGTAAAATGAGTTGTTCTCCAGGTTTCACAGACTATTAAGTATATCAAACTGAGTTAAGTGATACGTTTTAATTTGGCTGTGCACCTATCATTTAGAAAATGATCAATATATAAATGGTGGATTTGAGAACTAATAAAACTAACAAGTATTTATCTTATATACTCGTATATATATAAATATATATATATATATATATATATGACATGATCATATCATAGCAGGCTTATTTCGTGGTAATATGTTTAAACTCAATTTTTTTAAAACAAATAAATTAGATGACAGTTCAAGCAACTGAACCTATTATTTGTATAAAGATTGCAAGTAGTTACATGTTACAGGTTATTGGCCGACATTGGTTTTTATTTTGATGATAGGCAAAAAGTTCTAAACCACCAAACTAAATATTTATGGAATAAGTTAAAGGGTTCAAGTGCCAAAAAAGTCCTCAGTAAAATAATGAAACCGAGCTCAAAAGCTGATTCCGAATTTATATTTATATTTTTTTAACTGAATTCCGCAAAAAATTGTAACTATCCTCTCAATCGTCGATATAAATTGATGTTATGACGTGCACAAAAATTATGTAATATGTGTACGTAATACATACCAAAACCAAACGGCGAGCAAAAGGTAATATAGAGGTGATTGAAATAAATTGATACTTTGTGAAACAGTCTTATCTCGGAAGAACAATTGTTTGGTTTCATTATGCAGGTTTAATTGTGTTGTGAATTACAATTACAATTACAAAGTTATTTATCTTTCCATATCTCTTATAGCATATAGTAAGGTTAGCAGAAAGAACAAAAATATTGTGTGTAGAGTGGCGGAACCCAACGCCGCATTTAATCACACCAAAGCCAAAACTATCGCATTTACAGTTCCTATGCCACACTTACCTCTGGTATTTTTAACAAAGCTTTAGTATCAATACTAACGTGGAAAAGTTGGAAGCGGTTCTACATACAACGTTTGTGAGGTCAATTGCCACTTGGAGTTAAATATTTGTATTCAAAATAAGTATGGTTCTCAGTTTGGTTAGATAAACACTCCCTTCAAATTGTCCGAAACACAATCGTCCACCGCGTCACCCAGGCTCCGAGATTCGTGAAGGACTTAACTACCATCGCTACCTCCGAATCGAGAGCCTGGTCACCGTCATTTGCCGGCTCGCCGCGAACATTTTGCACCGTGCTGATGTCTCGGACTCCGAGACATCGTACCGTGGCACTCGCGCCCGAAGTATGAGAAAAGGTACGGCTTGACGTGTTTCATAACATATGTTAATATATATGTGCTATGTATACCGTAAGCTTATTTTATTAATTTTAGAAAAAGTACCTCTAAATATTTAAGGCTATCCGTTGCTGCAGATAACTCAGTTTGTATGATGAAAAAATTCACTGAAAAATTAGTCTAAGGTTTGGTATATGTGGTCAGTCTCGGGAGCAGATTTTGCGCAAATTACCTTGAATTAAGTGTGAAGGAGATAAAAAAATTCTTTGTACTGTGTGCGATGCGTATAAATGTACAAAGTAATATATCGATTTTTTTTATTTTTTATTCTTTTTGGGTTTTAATATTAATTTTTAAAAATTAAGTTAAGGTTCACCTATTTTTTCACTTTGTAAAAAAATACTGTATAACGTACCTGTTATTCGCAATTTTCTTTTATATATTTTTTTTAAATTGTTAATTTATTAGTTAATAAGGTATCTACATAAGATTTGTTGATTTGTACGTTGTTTGAGATAATAGCTTCACGCGTCTTTCACATTTACTAGACTTAAGGTAAAACGTAGTGTAAAGACAGTCCAATTAAGTAAAGAACAAAGAATATAAAAAAAAATATTGACACCATCGTGGCGCAGTGGGACAGGGTGTGACTGTAAAAGCAATAATTGTTGGTGTGATATCCAATCGGGAAGTGACTATATTTTAATTCCTCATGCTAGTAGTAGATAAAAGATGGAGTTAATTTTCGGCTTTCAACACGCATTGTCTCGAGTTTGGGTGGAAAGTGGAGAAAGTGTCTTGGCACTAGGTTCTCTCTTCCGGTAGGAAGTATAGTAGTATATTAACTGCACAGTATGGTAATACTGTGCAGTTAATATAGTGAAGCTACGAAAAGATAAATACAACTCGTATTACTATTTAAAATTAAATTTACAAAATATGAATAAGCCAATGCAAGCATTTAACTCTTTACATGTAACCTAATTTTTAACAGCAATGTAACTTTATGTATGTAACTTGATACGCGTTTTGAAATATTGAACAATAAAAGTTTTATACATATAAAGCAGCGTTATAACTCAAATAATTGATGGCAGGGTTATTGTTTTATTAGATATTATCTAATAATATTTAGTTCTTTTATTTTAAAAGTTTATAGTTTCAAAGATTTATGAAATGAAACAAGTGATAAGTATTTCAGTTAAGCAAACAGAAGCACCTGATTGGACTTAAAATATTGATATTTCGTCATCCAGATCAGATATTTTCTTGTACTCTAAAAGCCTTAACGGCCCTAAGATCACACTTTGGAAGGTAACAACAGTAGAGGCGGGAGCCTTTACGCCCTTTTAAAGGGGTCCCGAACTCCTCTCCCTGCAAAATCTAGGGCCTAGTGTTCCCACGGTAAGTGTACGAGGTTCTAAGGTATACCATATCTATCTAAACTGGATAACACATTTTATAATACAAATAAATATTAAATGAAAGCGTGAAGCTAAAAAAAATTACCAAATGAGGTATGAATTTACTACAGTCATAAATATAATATAATTAACATAACATTCAGTACCGTAATAATACGCATAAAGAAAAGGCATTTCAATTATGTTGCTTATTCTGACTACATCGAGGACTACGCTACATAAAGAGTTTACAAGTGCTTTTAATATTTTCCAAGATGAAGAAATAAGATTTTTGGTTTTTGCGTTTATTACACATTTTGAAATAAAACTATTTTTAACTAGATTAATTAGCGTATATTTTTGGTAATCGAAAATACATTTTTAGAAAAGCGATGTTTCGAACACTTTATAGTACTCTGTGGTCACATGTCTACCTGTGACCACATTAAACTCCTCTTCCACTGGTCCTGCAGGGGCAGACCATCATGTGGATTCAACAAACTACTTACTTGGGGATCATCATAGATAGACATCATTTTAGAATGTCCGTCCACGTCAAGAATGCATGTAATAATGCCAGAATCGCGGGCTCGCTGAAGATTGCCAATCCGTACCAGAGTAGTGCTGTATAAAACGGCAGGCCTGAATTCACGTACGCGCGTTCGCCGAGGCTCCTCGATGTGTGAGGAACGCCACCATCGTGAGGGATTTTCGCATCGAGGGCCTAGAAGAATTTACCATCAGACTGACCTCCAAAACTTTCCATCGTGCTGATTTGTCTGATCACCTGCATATCAAGGACATCGCGCTATGGCATACTCATATATAATATATCAAAACATTATCCGTAGCGGGGTTATCAGAGAGAACGGAGCGTCAAACACTACGCTCCCTGCATATTTTTTTTCGCTTAGTAAACTGTCGTCAACTTGCCATCCATCGAAGGTCAACCGACGTCTCCTCCTGTATATATCGTTCTACCGTTCTATTATCACTCACCCTCTCGACGTACTCAAAACACCTAAACACGTTCTTTTTCATTCTTACTACAGCATTCTGTCTGATTGCCCTATAGAAATTTCATATTTTACAAGAATTAATAAATATTTCAGAATTTCAAAATGCTACTAGTCCTAAGAGTGTGAATGACAGCTTACAATATTATAAAATGATTAATGAATTTTATACTGGCACGTGCCTGTTTTGAACTAATTTTAATTTTGAATTATTTCAAATATGAAATATTTTGTGCCCTTTTTAAACATTTTTGAGCCCTCGATTGACACCGCGAGCAAATTCTTTGTTTAAATGTATAAGCTACGTAAGTAACGCCAGTTTGACGAAATCTTGCTTTAGAAATTATCTGCGGACAAATTATATATTTGCAACGAGAAGTACAACACGCAAAATAATAGCTGCTGTGTGTTTTTTATGAGTATTGCAATATATTATATGTGATACTGGTAATTATTAATTATGGTAATGAGTTTCGTTTATTAATAATACGAGCGAGTTGACGCTACGTTTTATCTTACCACCCTGTTATGCGTGAAAAAGACATAAAATTACGTAGTAACTATAAATAAATGCCAAATTGAAAATATCCTTCAAAGATCTTATGCTATTTACAAAGTATGATACGTTTTTAATATTTACAAGACTATTAACATATTTTAATTATTTTAAATGTCGACTTTGACAGTACCATGGGTAGTTTTATCGCGCTACGTATATAGTGTCTGCTCATTGACTCGACTACGGTATTCGTATGTACTTATTTTCTATACCACCCACTACAATTTAATGAAACCGTAATTATCATAACGAGATAATCTCTTGTTATAACCTTTTATACTTCAAGTTAGTAATATGTGTCTTAATTGACTCGCTATGTTAGCCCTGTGCTTTTATTTGACTTCTGTTTGTAAATAGTATCTGTAATGGAAAGAGATTTTGACCAATAATAGTAGCACTGTACATTATGGTCTATAAGGAATAGCATTGTATAGAGAGCGCTAGATTGTGTATTTTATTGTCCTTTAATTGGTTAATGATTTTTTCTTGCATAAGAGGTTCACGTGTTTGTTAGAGCAGACATATACTGTAGACCTTGCTAGTTTATAAGTACAATTTCATAAGTTTATATAAGACATAAGTTTGAGTTATTGTTACTGTACGAATTGATGTTTAATAAAAAAGTTGGCATTAAGAGTGTGGTTTACTTCACGTAATTTGAAGTTAAGAAGTGAAGTACAAAAGTTAACAATACAAATTTAGAGATGTATTCCGAACTCTTTAGGTAAAACGGCACCGTACGTAATACATTGCTATTTTATTTAAATTTGCGGAATAAATTGAGTTATCTGTCCTTTTTCTGCCGTACTATGCCTTCTATTTACTTTATTTTTTTCTAGATAATAAATTATTGCTTATTTTACCGAAAGCAAACTCCAAGCCTCTGCGTGGTCATAAAAATAAAATATTTTATAATCGCTTTTCACCTATTGTGAGTTAAAATGAGGTTAAATTTAGTTTGTTTCAACACTATACAGTATGCCCTAGAAAATATGACTGTGTGGCCTGTTACAGCGTTTTTTATATGAATATAGAAGTAAGCTCAATAAATGTTTTATGAATATATAAATTTCAGTTATTATTACAACACTGAGGGCCTCTTTAATTTTCCGCACTCATTATTTGTTAAACGTACACCAAAATAAATTGCTGTATAAAAATTTTACTCTCATACAATAAAAACTCTTTGACTACTTTAATAATTAGTTTTTTAAATTAAAAAAAAGTCATGGGTATACTTGAATTTTAGTTTTATGCTTTTCCTGAATAGCAGGGTGGTCAAAGAGAACCTAGTGTCAAGATATTCCGTTCTCCATATGTTTGCTCGAATACGAGAGTTTGCGTGTTGCAACAGAAAGTTGAAATTAAAATAATTTACATATAATAATCATTTCCCAGAGTGAAAATCGAACCTACAACCATCGTGTATATAGTCAGACACTGTCACACTGCATTATGATGACGGTACTTGCTCTTTCATAGATTTATTTTTCATAGATACTTTTTTACTTCTTTCTTTTCCTTTTATTACTTGCAATGAGATAAAAAAAATTATATCTTATTAAGTTACATACGCCGTGTAGCACTGAGAATGCAACTAAAATAATTCCACTGTATTTGAAAATGCTCAAACGGTATAGAATTCCAATGTATATATTATTTATTTCTCTCATTTTAGGTACAGGTGTAAAATTTTAAACACTTATTTATAATAGCGGAAATTTAAATTTGCTTTACATATTTGCTTTACATATTTATTTATAATAGCTGAAATTTAAAAGGGATGTAGGGGATATTAAGTTTCTACACTGAGCAAATCTATTTTGAATGACATGATAAATATCTAAATTTCACAATTACACCATGTTCGAATTATTATAAAAAAAAAATAAGTTCCAAGCACGCCGCACCAGGCATAAAAACACGGCATATTATTCTATAGAGATCCAGGTCAATACGTGCTGCAACTCTGAAATCGTCTCACAAAATGATTACAATAATTGAGACACAGGATATTAGTGGCTGAGGCCATGGTAGGGCAGGGTCGAATTGAAAATACGATGAATGTGGGTTCGATTTGCTTTCGAGGAAGTGCTTATATTTAAATTATTTTAATATTTCTATTATGGTCAGATCCAGCGCGGCGTTGAGTTCCGTCAGCTTTCACGAAATGTCTTGAATTTACACAGGAAGTGGTATGTGGAATGTGCTTACAATGTGCCTACCATCATGGTAAAATTTATATATATTTATATATATATAAATTTGTATATATATAAATACAGGCAGAAAGAGATTTTCAGCTTTTTGTGCTACATCCAGGAGATGCATTATGAATATTTATAACCACAGAATAACGCAATAGTTTTAAGAATTTCATTCACTCACCTTTACCATATATATAAAACATCGCTGGCCCTGACATCTAAGTGACCATTAACTATAATTTCCTTTTAGCCATTTTGTATGTTCACACAAGTGTTTATGTAATTTAGTTTCTATATGCTTTTTAATTACTGTTTTTTTGTTTATCTCTAATATGTATATTATTGGTGTAGCCTAGCGGTGTAAGCCTAGCGTGCCGTCGTCACCTGTAACTGCCACAAGTGCTTTGTTGGTGGTTTAAATAAATAAATATATATTTCTTATATTTATTTGTTTAACCATTGAACGACATCGTTCAAGGTTCAAGGCCCAAATAAATAAGTGATATGCCAAATGTTTCTCACTTTGCACTTTGTAAAAGTAAACTAAAGAAAATATCTGTACCAAGATCTATATCTGACCAACTTTCACGTAGTTCCAGTTACGACTCCATGATGTGACTATATTCCATATATTAAATTAGATTACGCTCGTAGACTGATAAAAAAGAATGATAAGACAAACACAAGTTAAATTTTGAATTCCCTTCCATTACTAAACGAACCCATTCACTTCTATTACTAAATAAATGTTTTCATAAAATAGATAATTTTATGAAAAAATACACGTTTTACTTTTTATTTTTCACATGATGCTCAATCTTAACAACTTACCAGCTAAAAAGCGGTGTTTGTCGGTGTTAATTAAACAAAGCGCCGTGTTATACTCCGTCATCCAAAGCCTCCAAAACCTAACGCATAAACAAAACGCGACGCAAAGGCGCAGGTTCAAACTTGCTTCGTTCAATTTTATAGGTTTTCTAAAAGTATTTATCATATTTTAACTGTTTTAGTAACATTTTAAAAATGTTATTTTAACTACTGCATATAATTTGAAATAAACATACATATGTGAAAATATCGACTAATATTGTTAAATTACTTTAAGTGAATGAATAGAACGGGGCTTATAAAGACAAAACACTTTGGATAGTTTTAGTTTGTACTTTAACAACATGTCTCATACAGCTCTCGCAAAAGCTCTGGCAGGATAATCATTTAACCCCCGATTTATCTACAAGTCGACTACAGTGGCTCCCGGTAGTCTATTAGATATAAGGCTGCTTGTAGATGAAGGTTTTGGTGCTTTAGTTAACGTGCAACGTAAATTTGTATCGAGAATAATATCTAAGAATATACATAAAGAATAAACTAATTTATAACTTTTTTGTGTATAAGTGTTATTCGCACACTCAGGAAATTGAAAAATACATATTTAGAAAACTAAATATGTCATTTATAACTTTTTTATGTGGATCCATATTCCACATTTAGCCGGAAAACAGATCAACATAGTATTAAAATTTACCTTCTCTCCTTTATGATAATTGAAAAATTTTAATATGTCTGATTTGTCTAGTCACACACGTTTAGACAAACGCCGCTAACTGTTAACGTGGTTTTTGATTCAATTATTCATTCTAGCAGAACCTGTAGCACAATCTCAATCTATTTTTCTGAACAATCTTTATTTAATGAAAAAATTTACAAAACCTAAATGGTTGATTTCACAAAATGTGTTATGATTGAAAAGAATATTCAAGTGTAGTCAGCCTTACGCTTCAGTAGCGTAACCACAACGTCGACACGAGTACGGCTGTTGTCAGCCGACGCGCGACCTGCTAGTGTCGACTAAAGTACGCAGTATTTAATACTGATCTTAAACACTTAAGTTTAATATGATTTAGACTTACTTTAAACACTTTAAAGAATTTTAAAAAAAAATTTTAGAAAACGTATAAAAAATTGCGTCCAATGAAAGTTTTGAACGCATGGGGTAGCGGTCAGCGCGCTTGGACGGTTTGCAAGAGGCGTGAATTCGAATCACGGTTCAAAGCGTGTTTAAATTTCTACACGTTTTCTAAAAATAATTTAGACTCTTAACAGAAACCCTTTATTGTTTTCTTATCATAATTTTTGTTAAAACGATTTATATAATAAAATTTATTAAAAATTCTATTTTATATAATTTTATTAATCTTACAAATATGTATTACGTTAAATGGATGTTTTAACATGGATGTTTTGTATTTTAATGATATATCCCCTATACACAAGGTAAACGCGATAGTTGTGAGCTTAATCCAGATTTGGAGAAATAATTGTATTTATTTTTTTTCATTTTACGTTGAGTTCACTACACTAGGTTTTTTCTGCCTACTGTAATTTGCTTAGTGGTTCAACCGTTAACCTTAAAAAAATACTTAGAAAAAATAGCTTAGCGTCAAGACACACTAGTCGTCACTTTTTGATACAAAAACTACAGTTTATTTAGAAAAAGAAGTGTAATAAACAAATTTCAAGTTCTTATTAAGAGACGATTGTAAATGGAGGACCATTGCTTAAAGAATGATTACGATCGTTTTTATATTTAGAAGTAAGAATTTCCAATTAAAACAAGCTTTAATTTGTTTTATTAAAGACTGAGAGGACGCAACGCAATAAGGACTTCGGTATTTTTTTTTTATATTATTATTTCCTTTAAAATCACGGATTATACCTCTTTCTTACTTCTTGTAATTCAAACTAATGTAAAAAAAAATCAAATTTAATAAATATGTAATAATTACCAAAAAGTATGGACCATATGTCCGTAGTGATTAAAATACAAACAATAAACAAAGAAAATGTAAATTTTCATATAAAAAAAAATTCATATAGAAAATCTAAATTTTCATGTAAATGGTCATACCAAGATGGACATCTTGGTATGACCAAATAATGATTTTGAACGAATATTGCTATGATATATTAAACGTATATCGTACATATATAAATCACTCTAAATACACAAATTAGTTAAAAATACTCCACAATTTATTATTATGTAGAGCATTCTTGTATATTTTTTATTTTTGACGGTAAATGAAGTTTTTCATTTACCTGTTTTATAATGATGACGAAACGTGAAAAACCCACTCTAATCAAGTCCACGACCATCGCGTTTACAGGTACACGCTGTCCTAGGCTCTTACTTACTTACAAATATATAAAGTAAGTTAAAACCTCCACGACTGGTATAAAATCTGGCATTATTATTAATATTTAAAGTTTTTTTATAAGAAACAGATTTAAGCCCAGTCGGAATCTACAATATTTCACAATTTATTTGTTGTTCTTGATCTGCTTAGGCCGCTATTAATACTCTCTAAAATATGTACAAGAAGGTCGCAACTGAAACCCCTTCATTGACAGGCACTTTATCAGTGCTTGTCAATGAAATTTTGTAATTAATCAATATTTTATTCATAAATTATAATATAGATTTTTTTTAAATAATATATTACAATAATTACGGAGACTTTTATCGCAATATTAACTTGTACTATGATATATTGTCATTAATTTATATATTACCAATATTATTGTATAGTTACATAAAAAAAATTAAGATATTTTCATAAGTTTAATATTTATTACGTGAAACAGTAAAGGAAAATTGAATACACGTTTGGGTGTTTGAGTTGTTATTTTTCAAATTTAAATTAAAAAACAGAATTTCTTTAATTCGTGTGACTTTACGTCTTACTTACTATCTATTACGTAACAACTATAAATACTCAATGATAATAATAAATAACCAATTGTACCAATTGTAAACATTGAACATGAATGAAAATCGACCTCTCTCCCCAAAATTTCCCTAAAGTTTATTTAACATAATCATCAGTTGTATGCTTGAACTTTGCAAATAATATTGTAATAATCTAAATTTTGTGCTTTACAGTCATGAAATATAGAACTTTCACCATTCCACTATGTCGCTCACCTCAATTCACTTGCGCTTGTAACATTTACATACCAACTCGATACTCGATACTCGCACGAGTTAACTTTGTAAGCGCTCGTTGAAATAAATCCAAACAAATGAAAACAACTGAACATGTTTTGTTTGAAAGCAATTAGCCGTTGGTTGAAGTTACGAACTTCCGAACGCCTGCCGATGATGCCTATTATATAGTACATCGTATGTAATATTCCGTAAACGCTTTATTTACAAAATATTTTCAATCTTTACGCATCTCCCGCATTTTGTAAGCGGCAGTCCAAAATAAACTATTTGAACGAAACGGGAATCGAACCCGCGCCTCTTGGAAACCGTCCAATCGCTCTGACCGCTAAACCATGCGTTCTAGGCAACGTCGCAACTTTTATGCGCTTATTACAACTTATTTTTGTTGTTAGCATCTCTGTACAGAATTTTTGATTTGTTTCCCGTCCCTATAGTAAAAAAATGTCAGGTGCCACCATCAGCAGCCGTTGCGTTTGGTCCCACTATTCCTGGATGCTACCAACGTTTCATAGTAATATTTTACTAATATTACTTTCGATTACTTTCTACGTACATGAGGATTTAAAATGCGCAAAGTCAACGTCACACTTATTTTTGACCAAAATATTAAAAATACTTTCCTCATAAAAACTCTGTTCCTTTCGATAGAGTTCAAACTCGTAGCTATCGCGTGTAGGTCTATTACACTACAATGACGTCGATTTATTAACAATTTCAATAATCTTGTTATTAGGTCAAAAGTAAATAACCAACAGCCGATCCTAAGGTCAATAAGTAGATTCTATCATGTATAATCAAAGGTCCAAATCAAAATGTAGTTAACCACAAAGCATGAAATCGTTATATAATGAAATGGACGTGTTATTTTTATGCGTCGAAAATTAATTAAATATACCTTTGTTTATTAGTCTGAAGTCGCAGCGGCGCTGTAGAGACATGTCAGACTTTGTGCGACAGTCGTAGATTCTAATCTCGTTTCGAAAAAGGGATACTATAAAACAGTTCTAATTGAACAGGAAATTACTGATGGATGGACGAATACTTTTATTTATATCATAAGAAAATATTTACTATATAATATGCATATTAAAATACAAAGCTTTATTAGACAGCCACTTTTTCCACTATAGGCTGTCAGTTTGATCTAAGTTTTAGGACACATATCCACTAAAAAAAATAAAAAACATATTTATGCAGGATAAGGAGAAAGCTTTCCGCCTCAATTTGAATTAGAGTCAACTGCATATCGATCACGTATACAGTCAGATCCTGTTCCAATTCGCCACTATAGCGTCTGTCCATTCATCATCTCTTACAACAAAAATAATGTATAATGCAAACTTCAACTTCACGCTTTTCCCACATAGTTAGTGAGAATCGAGTGTCAAGACATTCTTGCGGCACTACTTTGATATCCCATTTTAGGCCGTATGTGTAATAGTAGTAAGAGCTAATTTAGCTAGAATGGGTTAGTGACAAGGTATTACAGGAAAATATTGGTGGCGTGTCTGTCCACTCGTTTGCATACCAGATATAACGTTTTGTATTTTGTAGTCACAAATTTCTAGGATTTGTCGTTTTTTTATTAAATACAGACGAAATAGTTTTTGTGGCTGTACAATTTTTCCCGAATGGCACTGTAGCCAGAGAGAAACTAGTGTCAAGAGACTCCGTTTTCATGTTTCTGGCCGAATTCGAGACATTGCGTGTTAAGTGGTGGAACTGAACGACGCGTTTTGAGCAGAGCGGAGAAATTATTACAATTTAAAAATAACCATTCTCTCTAGTGGCGAACGAACCCACAATCGATCGCGTTTGCAGCCAGACGCTATCTCACTGCACCACGATGACTTCGATACATATTCAAACTAAATAGCCTTGATTTAGAACCAATCCTATAACCATTGAATACAATAATACTATGAATGAATCACTTCTTAACAAAATACCGACTTTGACAATTTAGGCAATATTTATAATAAATTTCTCAAATGATATTTCGGTAAAGCAACGCTTAATTTTCACCCCATTCATTAATTAATGAAAGGCATTCATTATTAATTATTTCTTGTCAGACAGAATTAAAGACGAAGGTTGGTTTTTATTAATTGGTTTCAATAAAATGTATACAGATTTTGTTTTCTCTAAAGAAATTATTAATCAAGCCATGGCTTGATTAATAACATACATTCTTACATACATTCTTAAATAAGTACGACAAGTTTCTCATCCTGATATATGATTACTGTTATATATTTAAAATAAAGAAAACCCCGGCGTTGATTTCCGTCACTCAACATATCGTAATGTCTCAAGTTTGGGTTGAAAGTGAAAACCTGTGTATTTTGACACTAGATTATCTCTGGCTACCGTGCTATATGAGACAAAGGCACATATCGTACAAAGTTGAACATACATGTACCGTACATGTAATAACATTAATTTATAATTACATTATCTAACGTATAAAAATTTGAATGTAGCGGGATTTGAACCCACTTGGAAATTGTACAAGTCACAATTATCTTGTTGTCAAAATTCTGTTCTCCACTTTTAGCTTGACATGGAGATAGATGTCCCACATATGAGAAAACGAAAGGCAAACCATAAAGTAACGGTAGTATTGTCTAAATAGTTGTAACCAATTTTGACTTTTACACCTGACCGTCGTTTAATTTGCATTGTTCTGTCAATGTGACGCGGGTTCAAACATATCCCATAATGCCACGACAGTATGTACATAAATTATATATTTTTAATAACCAGTGTTTATAGATGGTTTCTTAGAATTAAAGGTAGGCTTAGCTAGTCTGTGGGTGCGCTGCTAAATTACTACGACCGCTTGGGTGACGCTGTCGTGGAGAAACATTTAAGCGACTTGCAGCTTACTTAGGTCATCACTTTTGAGCCTATTTCTTCTCCCCGTCTCTGGCTGGTCAGACATTCTATCTCCTCTTAGTCATAGGACGTTGGCGACGTCCGTGAGTTCTGTGATTACACAGTAAGTTCTAAATGATGCTAAGAATTTGTGAATGTCTACCGGAGAACATTTGAAAGAGGTTCTACGGCCTATATACGGTAACTGGTTTCAGATAAGATTCTTCTTGACATAATTAGAATGATCAGCGCTTCGTCTACTATCAAGCGGTTGCTTTTTCCATTCTACTTAAAAGTTTAAGCTTAGGTGTAGTTCAAGTGTATATAGATAGTGGAAAACGGAGTATTATGCCTCTTAGTTCAACTTTTACACAGAATGAAATATATAAAAGAACAAAAGACATTAAATTTAAAAACGTGTGACGTGGCTCATATTTATTAGGAATAGTATATTTATGTCAATATGTTTATTTCCCTCGTCGACAAAATTTAGTGTTGAGCTTCACGACTCTACAACCCTTATTAGTAACTGAAAATGTTGGTTGTGACGTACAAAAAAACCTTAAAGAGGCCGGAATACTTCGTTAATTTATTTATTAAGGACAACTAACAAAACATACACTAATACAAGATATACAAACATGTTTTACTGTTGTAAATATGCTGAGTGTCGTTTTAATCACAAGTGGCGACGGCATGATAGGGGACGGTTTCAACTTAGAAACATTTACCATTTATTTATTACTTACTAATCTATATAAATAATACAAACTAATCTGCAATTACAAATTCCTGTACTTAATGTTTAAGTCATTAATACACGAAGAAAAATCTTTAGACCCCATGAACGGAGGAATATGACAGTTCACATAGATAAAATTTAGAATAAGGATTACATTAAATTAATAAAATAAATGAGGTCCATCGTAGCACAGGGTGACAGCGTGTGACTGTATAAGCTATGGTTGTGGGTTCGATTCCCACTGGGGGGAATGATTGTATTTAAATTATTATATTATAATTGCCCACTCACTCAACGCGCAATGTCTCAGATATCGGGGAGAAAGTGAAGAACGGAGTGTCTAAACGGGAAAAACGTTATTTTAAAAAAGTTAACTTAAGGCACTCCGCTATGTCCTTGACATACACTTTTATATTAAGTGTGTTTATTGTTTTAAAAATACGTACAATGTTCTATCAACATCTGATTAAATAGAGCCGTTACGAGAATTAACAATCGTGATTTGGGTAAAGCTCGTAATGCTAAATTGGGAAACAATAACAGAAATGAAACTACACAGTAGGCTTCTGCATTGATATGCAAATTGTAACGATTGGAACGACGTATTTATATTTATGTATGTGTGAATGAGATTTTGAAAATATCACAGTGATTATGTTTGTTGTAAATTACTGAATTATTAATTTGAAGTTTTGGGTTTGTTTTAGTTTTATATATTTTTATTTTACTGGCACTGCCTGTTTCTCTGCCTAACTTGAATGAAATTTTGCTGGTGAAATAATAATAATAGTGCATATACATTTGTAAATGTAATATGGCTATCAAAATAAATTCTAGTATTCTCTACAAGGTTCAATATTGGTATCAAATAAAAGTTTCACTTGACTTGTAAAATCTAACATATCATAAAAAAACAAATGAAAGATAGTAGCTATAACAAAAATGTATTGATATAGTGGCAACGTATTGGAACATCAATTAAGTTTACAAATTAACCACCACTCCACATGCAATGTCTTGACTTGGCGGAATTGGCGGAAATTATAGAACGGAGAGTGTTGACAGTAGGATCTCTCTGGCTATCCTGCTATGATGGAGAAAGTGTGAGACTGCTAATCAGAATTAATTGCTATATAATCTGGACATTGATAGCTTATTTCACATTTATTTTCTTTTTTATATATCACAAAAATAAATGCTAGCATACAAATGAGGTTTCCATTCAATTATTTTTTTAAATGAAAAGCTTAACACCGCTCTGTACTTTTCAATTGAACTTCTAAATATAACATACAAATATATGTATTAACGGTTATAAGTATAAACATATTTTTCATATTTATTTTTGCATAAATTTAAATTGTAATTTTTTTAATTTCTTTGATTTTCGCGATTATCACACATTTTGAAATGAAACTATTTTAACCGGATTAATCGCGTATACTTTTGGTATTCGAAAATACATTTTTAGAACCCGACGTTTCGAACACTTTACAATAGTCCGTGGTCACAGGTAGACTGAGGTGGCACTTGTCTGTCTGTCATTTGATACAATTATTATCTCAAACTACCGCCAACGATTTCTTAGTTGACTCGCGTACTGCCCTGGATTCTTGCAAAATGAGCTGACTGTATTTTGCTCTCTGGTGTGATGGGATTGAGACTTCAATATTTTCAGTATTGGGTCCCAGGTGATAGAAAGTTTCCAACCGTCTTCTCTATTGAAATTAGGGTGTTTTTGTATTTCAATAGCCTCGCGGATCATCCTTGGGATATATCTGTTTTCCCTAGCGAGAATATGAGGTTTATTAAACATCACACCAGAGAGCAAAAGAACGTTGGGTTAAAATAGTTTCATTTCAAAATGTACATTTTTTTCTGGTCCCCTTTCCCCAGTTTTCATCTGTTTAAGCGACAAGGTGGGTTAGGTGCTGAAACTCAACGTCGTTCTTTATCTATTTAAAGCACACATCGAGGGACAAGTACGGATCCACCGTTGTGGGCATTACGAGCATGCCCACAACCTAAACTGACTTGTGACATCACGTTTCTTGGTCTTCATAACAAGTTACGTGGCAATTCAGTATCACTGTATTATAAAATAAATAATTACCGGTTCGAGTTTTTGAATTGTAATTATCTCCGTGTTCGTATTCCGGCTCGCACTTGGCCGGTTTTAAGGTGGCTGTGGCCACAACCTTTTTTGAAGGCCGGATGCGCGCCTGCCGAGGGAGCGCTTACATTAAAAATGAATATTCAAACGAGCAAAATATAAATGTCAACTGTCACATCATCTAATTAACATTCATGTATTTTTTTAATAATTAACTGAAAATTTACAGTTTGTACAGGTTATAACCTATTTAATTTATTTTGCAGGACTGTCACTTTCGTCATTGTTGAACAGTTCTTTTTATTTATAACAAAAACAATGAATTTGTGGGTATTTCAATAGAAATCGTACATTTGCGTTATACTGTGTCTAAGGATAGCTATGGATCTTGCACCAAATAAGCATTTTAACCTAATACATAACAAATACGTGAGAGTCTGCCAATCTACCCTTTAGTTTTTTAATATTAAACAGCTAGTTCTTCAATTCCCTTCTGTGATGAAATTCTAACATTACAAAAATAATCTGTTAAGGTATTTTTATACTAGTCCACTACTAAAATACTAAATATTACTTTTCATTAGTATTTTGTTTTAACTGTTTTAAGTTAAACTGTTACACAATTAGAAATATTTGTAACTAGACAAGACGAGAAGAATGAGAACTAGAAACCAGATTTTTTTATTTGCGGAAACTTAATTCATTTATTGTTTTATGTAATTTCTTAAAAACAAAACAAATTATAAAACCGTATGTTTCCCTTAAATAAATAAAAAAAGATTCTATTATAAGTCAAATAAGGCTTTAAAGAACAATTAAGGTATAATAATAAATAATAATTTAATACTTATAACGCGTGTAATGTACGTATATGTATATTTAATCACAATTATGCTCATCTCTTAAGTAATGTGGAGGGCGTTCCCATTAGACGTTAAGTGCCATACAAATTAATTACTTAATCGTTATATGTGACAAGAGGTAATCGTTATTTTTATAATATTTTGTCGTTATCGTATTTATAGGATTCGTTCGTCGATATCTTTATTTGTAGAATTTTTAACACTTTTTAGTTAAATGTTATTCACATATTTAGGCAATCGAAAAACATTTTTAAAAAATGTATAAAAATGCAAAAAAATATTAAGTTTTCAAATTTTTATACGTCTTTTAAAAATGTTTTTTATAATGATTTTTGTTTTAAGATACTCTTTTGCCTTGCTTGTATTGAAAACAGGACTCACTTCAAACTCAATATCCACGAGAATTATGCAATTTATAAATACAATGGAATAATGAAAAATGCAGTATCTGGACACTGGGTTCTCTCTGACTACATTGTTGTTTACAAAGAGTTGTGACTCGTATTGGTAATTTTTATTATTATTGACTTCTCTTTGTATATTCATTTGACGCCTAAAAAAGGTACTTCAATATACATATGCCTATATTTGTACAATTTTAATACATTTTGATTGTTTTTATTTTCAAATATTTTGAAGGAAGAACAGTGAGTGTTGAGTAGGAAAATGAATAAAAATTAAGTAATCATAGAGTGAGGATCAAACGACGATGAATTCGATTCTATAAATAGTCATTTTGAAGATTATGTAAGGCTATTAATTGAATCATATTTTTTTTTATTTCATAGACAAGGCAAACGAGCGTTCCTGATGGTAAGTGACGCCGCCCACGACCCTATGTAATACCAGAGGAGCTACAGGGATGTTGCCGGCCTTTAAGGTGGAATTAGGAACGCTTATTGAAAGTACTCATGTTGAATCGACCTAGAAACTGCCGCAGGTAGGCCATTCCACAGTTGAGTGGCATGTGGAACGAAGTTCCTACGAAATCGCACAGTAGTAAAGTGTCAAAAATAGAAAATACAGCAATAACAATATTTGCCTAGGTCTAATGATATAGGAAATCTTAATAATTCCTACAATCCTTAGGTTATATTTTAAACTTCTTTCAATATTAAAATACTAAAGAATTAGAATATTACAATAAAGAACACTCGTTACATTGTATAAGCTCTAATTGTTATGCAAATCACGCGTAACAGCAAAAGCCTCTTTTCCTTCTAAGATTTTGTCTGAAAATCTCAAAATAAACTGATTTAAATTATATTTACGTAGCAATCTTGAAATCTTGCGGTATTTTTTTATAAAAATAATTTTATTGTAAACACTTTTAAAGTATTATTCTGATTTTTAGAAAAATTTAAAACATTTTTATATAACCTATAAATGTTTAAACGCAGCGGGATTCGAACTTGCGTGTCTTGATAACCGTCCAATCGCTCTGACCATTAAACCAAGCGTTCTAAATCCAGTTGCGTCGGAATTCTAAAGCGCTTATTACAACTTATTTTTATTGCTAGTAATTTTATTTTATTATCTAGGCGCATCTTCTGACTTTAGCAGAGCAGACTGTGGTAAAACATTAAAGCCCCCAATTGGAGACTTTGCTCGTTGGGTAGCGAAGTCCAATAAATTTCTTAATAAATTGTAAACGTTTATAATAATACCAACATTTAAATTGTTAGTTTATTTGTTTTCACTAATTCATTTCTTTAAAAACAATCTAAAAGCACGGCCATTACTAATGAGGGCGAGGGAAGACTGAATAAGGCTCTGACTTAAAATATAAAAGCCTTACCTTAGAATATAACATAATTTAAGGCAACACTTTAAATTACAACTAAAATGGTAAATTGAAAACAATATAGCTATTTCAAATAAGTTTTTCCCACAAAGATGGGTAGTAAGAGATAACGCATTGTCAAGACACAGGAAAGTTTTGTTTTGGGAGGAAACCACTTTCCTCCCAAAACAAAATCATTAAGTATCGAGTGGCGGAGGTCAACGAGGTATTTTATTGTAATACTGCCTATGCCCACCACTTCGTCTGCGTTGCATTCTAAAATAAAATTTACTTATTATTACATCAGCTATCTGACAGTGAAAGTCCATTAAAAATCAGTCCAGCCTTTCCAGAGATTAGTCGGAATAGACAGACATACAGATAGACAAAAATAAATAAAATGGAGTTATTTTAATATTACCAAAAGACTTCAATTTTATTTATTTATATAGATAATCATTATCCAAACGGGAATCGAGCCCACAACTGCGATGGATTATTCAATTATAACTTATTAGTATACATATATTCTGAAATAAACCTAAATGATTTTCAATTTCGTAACTGTGTGAATAGCACATTAAAAATGTTAAAACACCTAAATGTGTTTTTTTCTAATCTATATTTAACTTTTTTTATTTCTCCGTAAGTGCTAAGTACTCAACCTGCAATGCTTCTGATTCCTGCGAAAAGTGGGGAGTGCTTTAGCACTAGGTTCTCTCTATCTACCTGCAATGCGAGAAGAAAATATTTTTCACATATTAAGATTTCTGAAATCACAAAAATATTAATGCAAAAATCCTAAGCCTAAGTAATCTGAGTAACATGGCAAGCTTTCAATACAACAAGATTACGTACAGTTTAATCAACGACGGGGCTTGTTGTGATAAATCAAATTAGATTTACTAGAAGGTCCAAGAAATATTATTAATCTATCAAAATAAACTTCTTAATGGAACGTCAGAAGTTTATTTTCGTTTTTTTAATTTCTTGATTTCTTTTTTATTATTTTTTATTTACCAACATCTCATTAAAGAAAAATAGTCTGATGTATCCGCTCTGGTGACGACGTATTTCACGCGTCGATTTGTCTAGTTGGAAATAATTCTCTAAAAGTTGCACGTTTATAAACAAGCAGAAAACTTAACTTCTTCAAGAAGCAGAATTGTGTAATTCATGAAAAGGAAAACTAGTCTTCAGTTGTTGTTCTCAGTAGAACAGTTTCTAGCAAACTACTGTTTGTGAAATAAGGCCAACATTCATAGTATATTTTAGTAAAACAATTATCGTAGCCCTTCAATTCGACGGCTCACTTTGACTTTGGGAAATATTCGAGGCAAATAATAAAATTCGGGAAAAATTGCGGGGGAATAGTGTAAAAATAATTACCCTGAATGTTAATCGAACCTAAAGTCAGTAGCGCTTACACCGCTTGTCTCGCTGCGCTACGATAGCTAATTTTTTAGCAGATTTTGTTACTTTATGACATAGTAATAATTTTTCTGTTTCTTTAGAAAATTATTGATATAGTACAAGAGATCTTAATAATAAATCTTATAAAAACTACGACTTGGTGCAAATAGAAAAGTACCTAAGTGAAACTAAGTGCTGTAGTTGGCGACAGGCCTTGAACTAAACTTTATGAGGTTAGTATTCAGTTTACAGTGAAGTTTTTATACAGTATTTAAGATTTAACTAAATTGCGTCAATAACATTTTATAACATTGCAAAATAATAAAATGTTATAACTCAATCGAGCCAGGATGTAATAAGTGTACCTAGAGATGTCAGTTATGTGTGTGTGTTTTTTTAATTATTGACCTGATTTTGCAATGACAGGCGCAAAATAATCTGCCAATGTCACGTTTAGAGAAAACACGAAAGAGATGAAACAGTAAATTTTTTAGGTTTATATGAATTGATGAAATATAAACGATTTATAGACTGGTCTGTTTCAAACCTAAAATCTATAATAGTAATATACGTATATCCAAGTTAGTGATATCACTAACTATAACTAAACAACTATAACTTAATGTTATTTACAATAAACTTCAATCATGTGTTAATGTCAATTAATGTGTATTTAATGTCAATTAGTCACTTTTCAGTCAATTAGACATTTTTGAGTATATCCAGTGTCTACAAGTCTACTTATAGAAGATATTAACAATGTTGTTATATCATAACATAAATCGGTTTACAGCCTAAGCTCTCGTTAACATCCGCCGGGACTCGGGACGATACTGATTGAACGTATAATAAACCCACAATCGCCTTATTTATAGTTGCTTATGTATTATTATTAGTTAATTATTACCATTAGGCAAATTAAGTTTATTAAACAAGTTTCAAAATTTATTGTCAAATACTAAATTTAATACGGCACGTTTTTATTAAACCGTGTAGGTAACGGGATCAAGTCCCACTCGAGGTTACACCTAACACATGTACAACTATGTGCTATATCACTTTGTTTTCTTCTTTCGACTATTTTACATTCCTTACTTAGTAAAGTCAGTATATACTTTATAGTCAGTATATAGTGTATCATGTTCTCCATATAATGTGTTATTGCCGATGTGATTTGTGCCCATTATATTCTTTCGTATTTTAATTTCTTCACTTTTGTACAAGATAAAGCGCGGCATTTCATTATTTATTATATGGGTGCCGATATATATGTATATATTGTTTTCTTTTCATTCGTCAGTTCTTAAAATTTAAGTCTCTATGTATTTTATAATAGAGTCCAGTTTTTGTAAATATTTACCTAAAGGAAAAAGCGGGACACGAAACCGCGATGAATAGTTTTGATAATTGAACTTATGATTTCAAAGGGATTTATAGGATTTCGGTCATTTATATCTGGAAAACCTTGATGAAATGAAGATTTTAAACCATTACTCATTAAATTAAACAATAAAGTAATTTAAACATTTTATTATATTTTTTTCAGTTATACGCTTTTTCCTGCTTACCAGGGTAGGGTAGTTAAAACCTAGGGTCCAGACACTCCGATCTCCACTTTTAGCCCTAATTCTTAATATTTTTTTTAAGATTTTATTTATATACTTAGGAAAAATATTTAAAATCATAAAAATTTAACCTGCACTTCTTCGAAAAGAAGTAAGTCATTGAAATGAAGTAAGTCAAGTCATTGAGTAGGTCATAAATTTGTTAACTTTTCAATAAATCATATATAAAAAACCATTTGAAATATATGAATAATATTTATTTCGAAGATTCAAAGTAATTTACTTATTAAAAATAACAATAACACCTTTAAATAACCAACTTTTGCATTCCGCTAAGCAAGTAGTAAAGTCTTCTTATACTCGTCGGCAAAAAGAACGTGAAATTGCAGACATTTCTTCGATCTTTTTTCTTTTAATTGAGGCAGTGTTTGGTTTATTGATGTAAACACGGTTTTTTAAATAATCCTATATAAAAGTCCACTGGAGTTGAATCTGGACTCCTGTGTGGCCATGTGATATTATAACATCTTCTAGAAATTAATAATTTTAACATTTCTTTGACCACCGGAAGAGACTCATTAGATGTGTGACAGGTCCATGGCTGCTCCATCTTGCTGAAACCAAGTGTTATGATTGTAGCCAATAATTTTTAATGGGTGTGGTACTAAAACTCCCGTAACATTTTCACGTACTCAGCAGAATTAACAGTGGCTCTACGACCTCGAGAATCTTCTACATTGCAGCCCACACAGTAACTTTAGAAGTGGCACAGCATGTTTAGCTTTGGGATTCTCACTGCCCCAATACCTATAATTTTCAAGCACTATTTTGATCTTATATGGATTTATTTTAAATGTAATTTCAAAATACTGCGTAAAGAAATGCGGCACAATTCTAATTGAGCCGAACGTTTGCGTGTTGATAAATCTATATGACGATGAATACTGTTTTACACAAAATGCACGTTGTAGTCCATTGTGTGTCCAATGAGACTGAATTTCCGAGTAATGAGCAAGCGGGTATAATCCGCTTCTCCGCCCGCAGGTCTTGTATTCGCACAGGACGGTAATTTTAAATATTAACAAATTCTTGGCCCACCCTTTACATTAAAATTAAAAGCTTTAGCAAGCATATATGTTAAGTGCGTTAGTGCCATTCGAATTGTGCCGGACTGGACGTGATGGTAATGAGTTGAAAATTCCACTAGGAGTAAACAAGCTGCTTCTTGCCATTCCTATATAGTAGAGTAGACGGAAATAACCTCGTGTTAAGACACTCCGTCCTCCACTGTCCACCTGAATTCAAAAAAGAAGGCGCTACACAACGCTTTCTTTTTCTTATCAATTAATTAAATTAATTGAATAATATTTTTTCCTCAAGTGGACACGGTGGCCTAACGTGTACATCATAATTATAACCGTTTTTAATAATGCAAGAAACGTGAAATGAGTGTAAATGTTAAAATTAATTGTAATTACACAATGGATGGTTATCTCATTAAAAAAGTTACTCAACTACGGAATTTAGGCATTACAGTTGATGCAAAGAGTTCGTTCCATATATAGATGATATCATAGGAAAATCATTAAGAACATTTGGGTTTACTAAAGTTTTGACCTACTAAAGTTTTAAAAAAATCCAGTACATTTATGATGTTAAATAATTCGTTCTTTAGAAGTCATTTAGATTAGTGTTCAATAGCTTGGAATCCATATTACGAAACACATGAAAACAGTTTAGAAATAATACAAAAGACAACTTTAAAAAAATTATCGTCTAAGAGATCGTATCATTAATGAATTTTGAAAATATGATTACTTGTTACAGCATTATAATACCTTAAAATATCTTAAAACTATTTTAATTATTTTCAGTCTTTTTTTTTGGTAGGTTGGCCTTTGGTTTTTTTTATTTTTTTTGTAGTTATTTTTTTTAACAACCACTTTTATTTCATGGCTTTTTAATTTATTTTTGAATCATATAATATTTAAGTAAAAAAGAACGAGTAAAAAATCTTCTTTGTATAGAAACGAGATGTGAGGAACATTTTTATTTACATGTAGAGTTAGCCTGTAATTGAGACACACTATGTAACAATGAACGTGTGAATGTATTCTACACAAATGTATTCTTAGTATGTAACGTTGGCTTCTTAATTAAAAAAAACTGCCACTCTTCTGTGGGAGATGAATGGAATAGTTTTCTAAAATGTATTTTCGAATACTATACGCGCTTGGCCCACTTACTACATGTTTCATTTAAAATGTTTAATTTAGGTTTAATTTAGAATTTAGATTACTTTGTACGAAATAAAAAAGGCAGCTTCACGCTTTTTGCGGTCAGCGGGCCAGTCAAAGAGCAGCTAGTGTCAAGATACATCGTTCTCCACTTTGCCGCCACTATTTGAAATTTGATGCTGAGTAGCTAAACTTACCACCGTACTTTGTTTTATCAGAGAGCGGGGACAAGAAAATAAATAAAATTTAAACATTCCTCAAACTAGGGATTGAACCCAAAACTAACTTACAACCGTGCTTACAGTCAACCGCTGTTCATTGGAATATTGGTGCATTGGCGCCACGACAGCCTTTTAGATAATATTGTGATTTGAGACTGTCAGCCTCCCCCTATTCGTCCATTAATATAGAAGAATAGGAGTATGTTTTAAATAAAAAAATATAAATAATCCGTGACATCTAAACCAGATTATATTTATTAATATCACTTTAGGATAAAAAAATATTTTAAAAACAAAAGAAACTACCTACTATTTGGTATTTTAAAGCAATATGGCTTGGGCCCTTTATTTCTATAAAGGGATGGATACATCAACTTTACACGTTACCTGTACAATTGTACAAAAACTTTTTAATTGGATACCTAGATATACCGAGTCCAAGGTGACATCAAATTAAAATGGTTGTAATTTCTAATTATAAGCTTACATTAATATTATAAAAAAAAGCAAAAGCAGCTACACGCTTTACCCATATAGGAGGGTAGTCAGTGTCCTAGTGTACCTGTCTCTCAAGGCACTCTGTTCTATACTTTCCGCCCGAAATCTAGACATTGTGTGTAAGTGGCGGAACTTTATCTTATCACTAGCGCGGAACAAACGAGATATTTTAAATATAATCGTTCCCCTGAGCTTGGACCAAACCCACAACCAATCGTGTTTACAGTCAAACACTGCTCCACGGCGCCACATTGGCCTATTACAAACAAGAAACATTTAATTTTAGATATTTGTTATAATTAATACGTTTATAATGGATATCAGATATTTTAAAACTATAGAAATTTAATATGCTGTCAGGGAGATTTTTGTGAGGTTGTTTGTTAAAAATAAACTGAAAATTGCTAAACTAAATGCAAGGCGCCTAAATATTCTGAAGCCAGTCAACATTGCAGGCGTTGCGAAACATTTGATGATACATAAAATATTGCTCATCATTATTCATGAAAAATTCCGCGAAGTTTTAATTACGTATTATTAGTTATCTTAGATCATTATAAAGAATTTTGTTCGACAAACACGCATAAGCAGAATCCAAATATATTCTTAACATGTTTTTACTAGTAACGGTAAGAAATTACCGAAGTTTTTCTATTTACTATTCGATGCTTCATTTGAGTGGTCTTTATGACACTAACCAAAATTGGTTAATTATTTGGGTAATATTAATTATTTGGGTAATATGAATTATTTGGGTAATATTAATTATTTGGGTAATATTAATTGGGTAATCAAAAATTGGGCCCTAAAATTATACCGCCAATACTATTTTCAGGTTGGGTTATTATATAATGGGTGTATAGGAGAATTAAAAACATTGTCAGCTACATCAGAGGTTCCCAAATATTTTTTTACCATAGACCACTTTAAAAGTTTGAACCCCGCAGCTACACTTTAGCAATATTCGCAAAACCCGAAAAAAAAATTGCAGTTGCGCTTTGGCAGTCTGGATGGACTATGCTAGTATTTACAAGTAACAGTCGCTGAGCTTCTTAAAATATTATCTGCCCACATTACATGGCTGGAGTCACGCCAACATTTAAATTCTTTACTGTCGAAAGTAGCCAAATTTTCGTGAACCTAAGCGTTGGTCCCATGCTGAATCCCTATTTTTTATCACACCAACATAGACCCCCCCCCCCCTCGAGTGGCCCCCGCAGGGTTCTAAACCACTTTGAGATCTAAGAAGCTACACTATAACAAATGTACTTCGATATTCATAATGTTTTATAGCCTTTTACTCATCTCTTATTTCCATATCAAATATTCCAGACCAGAGATTTTTATTTGTCAACGAAAACTGCTCGAACGAACTGCTGCAACGAAATCATACTGAACAACTTTCGCAAAACTTTTACCGATTTTTTAGTTTAGTTGGTCAATCAATTACCGTATGTTTCGCCCCAGCCCAATTGCTATACGGCAAAATAAACAAGTTAATACATTAAAAAAAACTTCAGCTTTTTTTATCTTCATAAGATGTATACATTAGTAAAATATAGGGTACTTAAATAAAACAAATATAATACATAAATAAATCATACAATTTTTAATTTATTTCTTAATAATACATCCAGTTCAAAAATCGATCCGATTTGTGTAAATTATAGACTAACTAAATTTACAAATATGTCTCCATACAGAAAACTAAGTTTCATTATATATGTACATGTTACATCAATTATTTCTTTTAACAGACTTGTTTAATGGTATGTATACACAAACACATTTGAATATCTTAATAAATAACTGTGACACCAATAACCTTCACTAAAGTAACCTGAAACAAAAAAGGTATTTATAAAAAAAATATGTATATTTTTAAAATAATTGATTATTTTATTTTAAAATATTCAAAGAAGCTTCTAAACAAGTTTTTAATCAAAATCTGCTAAACGGATTTTTGTACGGTTTTTACTAAAAGATATTCTTGAGGAAGATTTAGGTTAATAGTACATTACGGTTTTATGTCATTTTATAGCATCTCTCAAGGTAATCTCACAATAACAACTTTTATGTTAAAAATTTCATTACTTTCAAGGCTGTTTTCTGCTGTCGGGAATTACGGGGTTAAAACTTTGTGATACACTGATACCAGGAAAGCAAAGCCGCGGAAACAGCTAGTATAATACAAAACACTGTTTGTTTTGCTACTTCATACTCTTTTATAGCAAATTAACATGAGAGAACCTAATGTCAAGACACTCAATTGTCCACTTGCTAGTTTGCGGTATTGGTTGCAATACAGTCCTTTATACGTTGAGGCCAGTTGTCAATAGCACACACTCTTTCTATGGGAACATAATTGTATGGATTGTTTTAGGGACTCCAAATTAACATGGTGGTTAGAGCAAGCCACACTCTATAAAACTCACTAGATAATGGCCATTCTTCTTCTTCTTCTAACCAGGATTGGGTAGATCGAGCTTTTAGGTAGATCGACCCGGCGGCGAGTCTTGCTGAAAGGACCATTCTTGGTTATTGAACATAGTGTTGTTAAGAGGACCTTCTCAAGAATGGCTTGATACACTTGTTTTGACACCTTTTTCACAAAAATATGGCTCAGTCACTCCTTCATAGCTAACACCCCACCAAACTATCATCGGAAGTCGGATAATACCCACATAAATAAGGTAAGGTTGTTTGAATTAACCACCCTATTTTTTAAATTGTCAGTTAAAAAATGGCCAGTTTGTCTTTTATAGGCTGCAAATTCTAAGTCATCTTATAAATTACGCGACATGTTTCTAACTGCTATCTTCATCTCCCAACATAAAATCTTTTACTTTTGGACAGGATTTCTTCGAATTCTTTCCCTTTTTGCTTTGATGGCCTTTTTCGTACAAACCCTACTTGGACGGCCAGATCTTTTTCTGTCACAAAAAGAGGTTTAATTGTAGCTATCAATAGCCTGGTACACAAACATTTGACTACCAATACCAAGCGTAGGAAGGATTTCAAAGGATTTGGCACCATACATACTTTATGTAATGCAATCATAGCGATTCCGCAGTCTTTATCTCCTCACTCCATTTTAAAAATCACAAAATACTTCATAATATATCGGCGCGAAAATAAGAAAATAATGAACAATCATATACAAATGACATTCCAAATTCAAAAGAAACATTTTGTTTATTTTTAATTATAACAGTATTAATGGGCAGACAAAGTATATACTTTAAAATGAAATTATGTTGGTTGGTCTCGCTATAATTTGAGAACAGCTAGGCCAATTTAGGTAATTTTAGTTTTTTAACATTTAATGTGGACATTACTTAATAAGTAATGGGAACCTATTAGATTATTTAAAACTTCGTACAAATATATTTGGTCCCTATATTCTCTATGTCTTGGTAACAATGACTTGGCTGTTGAACATTTGAATTAAATTTGAAATGTACAAACTTATGACAGTTCAAAGTTAACCAGGCCGGCTAGTATTCAAATAATATGGATTTGTTGTCTTGTACAAGTGTGTTAAATAACTGTTCACTCTATTAAACTGTATGAAATCTATTCATTTAAAATATATATATATTGATAATAACAAAATTTAATTTACTCATTTACTCCTCTGTATTTGTCCAGCTCTTGTTTGTATCTGATTCTTCACCAGTCATTCCTAACAGCTTTTGTTTTTTTCTGATGGACAACTACAGACTGTAGTGTCCTCCATACCTACATTGTTTAAAAATTCTGACACTCCACTACACACCACCTGTAACAATACATTTGTATTGCAAACATTGTTTTTGTAGTCTAACACCAAACGACCATGACACCCACAAAAACATAACTTTATTTTTTCGTCTCTTGTAAATGTTATTTACGCAGATAATCCACGCACAAGACCTTATGAGAGGTTACTGTGGGATCCAACCGTGAACCCAATACTACACACTAAAACCCTCTCTACCATCATGAGAAGTCGCAGGAACGCTTGCGCACGCTACTACGACGCCTCGATAGAGCGGGTCTGCATTTACGCTGGAATCGCGTATTCGCTATAACCATGACTTGCCATATCCCATGGGCACCTATTCAGTGACAAGCAAGATAAATAGTAAAAAAATGCAGCTTCACAATTTTTCACACATATTAGAGTAAACAGTATTCTAGTTAGTTAAAACAATTTAAATTAGTCAATCCAGGAGTTGATGTTGAGGACCTAAAACCACACTGTCCCACTGCTTCAAACACTCTTTTTTTTTTTACATACATATCTACAATAAACAACCAAACAAATAACGATACTCTCAAATAACACCTTACCGGACGTTGACGGTTTGGCCTGATGGTGAGAGGATGCAATTTCTTAAACAACTGTTGCATGTAATCTTAATTGAAAAATCAGAAACTAATTACCTATTTAAAAAAAACTTTCTTAAATATACTAGTCTAAAAATATCAAACAATATAAATTATCTGTCACCTTGACTAGATTGATTGATTATGAAATATGAACTATAAAAAAGAAGGATCAACTACAGATTAAAAATGTACTAGAACAAACACACAGATTGTTAATAAAAGAGAAACTATAGACTATATTTCATGATATGCATTCTTTAATCTCTAAATATTATTAGCATCTGGTAAATTCAAATATGCTATATTCCAAAAAACCCACTAATGTTATCTATATTAATAAAACATAAATATTGAGCAGTTTAAAACGGACTAATGATAATGATTGGATTCTTATCATTTTCGAAATAATTTGTGCGATCCGTGGTGATTAAAAAAGCCATTACAAAGTTGGTTATGAAAACTAAACTATCAATATATATTATTATTTATTTATTTTGATGTAATAATTATTATACTAACCACACTGGTCGTACAAAATAACATTTTCTTTTTTTTTACTTCATTCTTTATCCCTGGGGTGTATCATTTGGGTTTTCAGCGAGAATGAAGCGCCAAACGCCCTGCATACTTCTGACGCCCACTCCTCGCTCCGCAGTCATCAACCGCTTCATACACGCTTTTGGGATGGTACTCGTGCTTTTTACGTGACGTTCTGTTCGTTTTTATGTCACTGGTCATGGAAGATAAAATATTATTAGGGGCATTTATGAATATAATAGACACCAAAACAATGTTTTTGAATTTTCTTTATCTGTTTGTCTGTTTGTTTTTGCACGCTAATCTCAGAAACGGCTTAACTGATTTGAATACATTTTTTACTACTGTATTTTGGTAAACTTCCCTTAATTTAATAAATTAGTTAATTAATTTAGTTTAATTTCATTTCAATCGGTTTATAAACAAAAACGTTTGTGATTTAAGAGAAAACGCGGACGAAATAGTTTAGTCATGTAATTTACGAGGAAGAATTTTCGTTTGTAGAAAGTATGTTTTGTTACATTCTTTATAAAAATATTTTTTTTTACATTCTTTATACAACAACAACACTTAAAATATATTTGATAAATAGCATTCTCTCTTGCCAAACGATTATTCTAGCAAATAATCTTCGGATAGAAGAAATTTGCAAAAATATCTCTACAGAGATATTAACATCAAAAGTTAATTGTGACAAGCGTATAAGAATTTCTACGTATCTGGATAGAACGTATGACTTAGTAGTCAGAACGCTTGGACGGTTTCCAAGAGGCGCAATTTGGAATCCCGCTAGCTTAATTTTTTTTTGTTTTCTGAAAATGTTTTTCATGTCCTAAGTGCCTGCATTACGCTATAAAAATGTTTAATAATTAAAAATAAAATCAACAAAATAGCTTAACAAAAAGCTAATGTGTAATGAATTAATAAGTTACAAATTCCAACACATAGTATTGTATTTATATACAAATTATTGTATTATATTTATAGTTGTGTCACATTTTTCTGAAGTTCTATTCAGAGTTCAAGCAGCAAACATAAAAAAATAGAAATGTTTTTTAAAATGCCAAATGTCATAAATCTATTTTACTGTGACCTACATTTTTCAATCTTACGCAATTTTAAAGTGTAGTGTTCTATCCAAATTACAATCTGTAAAAAAATGTAAATAAACAATGTTTTAGGTTATTTCATATTGAAATAGCATTCAGACAAATTACGCATGATACTTAAATAATCCTCATTTAAATATACGTTTTACATACTATATTGTTATCTTTGTTTTAATTATATTAGCTTTTTAATGTAAATGCATTTTTTAATATTTATACAAATCTTTTTATATATATAATGTAATAAGTATATGTTTTGCCGCGCATTTTATCATACAGCTTTACCAACATATAAGAACGAAAGGAATAGCTTGTATTATTGCCATACAGAAAATTAGCTTATATAAAATTAATATGTATAAACATTTCAGGTTAGTAATAATAAATGTAACATAAAATAACAAGGAATATTTTTTATCATATTTAGACATTTTTAGTATAAATCAATATTTTTCCAATATTTTACTAAAATAACGAATATTGTTCGTAATATAGTTGATAAGAAACGTTTTATAATGAAGTATTCATTAATAATTATATATTTTTGTATATAACACCGTGAAATATAACAAAAACTATTAGTTTTCAATTATTTACAAATCATAGACTACACTTTAATTCATTATTAATAGACTGTGCACCGTCAATAGATAACTCTTGACGTCCGACGCCGTTCTTTCTCCTTTTGTTAAGTTGCCATTGCTGTTGCTAACGCCATTTTTGTTATACACTGTAAGCTGCATATGGTGATTTTTTTTTACTCATAGGACAGTAATGTAAGTGCGACAGAGAAAGTTGAATAAGATTGGAATACGCAGCTGCGACTAACCCGAATATTTTCTTCAAAGCTTATTTACGACGTTTCTCATTGTCTATGCTATAGATACGCATCCCGAGCGATACATACGGTGTAAAGCTTTAAGTGACAAATGTATAGTAAAAATGAAGGAAAACGCTGTTCTTAAGTGGCAAAAAGTTTGCAATCCTAGCGGCCCGCAACCACGACCTCGTCATGGCCACCGTGCGGTTGCCATTAAGGATTTGATGATAGTTTTCGGCGGCGGAAATGAAGGGATAGTTCACGAGCTCCATGTCTTCAACACTACCACAAATCAATGGTTCGTTCCCGTCACCAAGGGGGAGGTGCCTCCAGGATGCGCTGCCTACGGTTTTGTGGTGGACGGTACACGCTTGCTGGTTTTTGGCGGCATGGTGGAGTACGGCAAGTATTCTAACGATCTGTACGAACTGCAGGCCTCACGGTGGGAATGGAAGCGTCTCAAACCTCTGCCTCCGAAGTCGGGCCTGCCACCGTGTCCTCGACTCGGTCACAGCTTCACACTCCTGAACGGTAAGGTGTACCTTTTTGGTGGGTTGGCCAACGAAAGCGACGACCCCAAAAATAATATACCTAGGTATTTAAATGATTTATACACTTTAGAGCTATATCCCAATTCATCTATGACTGTATGGGATATTCCACATACTTATGGCCAGTCGCCGCCTCCGCGCGAATCACACAGTGGTGTAGCTTATACAGAGAGAAGCTCTGGTAAATCTTCATTAATAATATATGGAGGTATGAGTGGCTCACGTCTGGGTGATCTTTGGGTGCTTGACGTGGACAGCATGTCATGGTCTAGGCCGGAATTGGGTGGTCCACCACCCCTACCACGTTCTCTACACACAGCAACTGTTATTGGCCAACACATGTATGTATATGGTGGTTGGGTTCCACTGGTGCCTGATGAATCTAAACTTGCTACACATGAAAAGGAATGGAAATGTACAAACACATTAGCATCTCTCAACTTAGATAGCATGACATGGGACAATATTGCATTGGATAAATTTGAGGAATGTGTTCCACGAGCCCGAGCTGGCCACAGTGCTGTTGCAATTCAAACAAGGCTCTATATCTGGTCAGGAAGAGATGGTTATAGAAAAACATGGAATAATCAAATCTGTTGCAAAGATCTTTGGTATCTAGAAGTTGGAGTACCACCACAAGCTGGGCGTGTGGCACTTGTCCGAGCTGGCACCACATCCCTTGAACTGTGCTGGCCAGCTATGAATACAGTCACTACATATTTGCTTCAAGTTCAAAAATGTGGCAAAGTAACCCCTGCACGCTATCCCTCATCTGCTGAACCAGTAACAGCACCACCTCCAGCTTCACCTGTCGCTGGGCAGCCAGATGCAGCAAAGGCTTTTGGACTAACTTCACCTATTGCCTCTGGTTTACCTCCCACTCTAACAGACATGCCTATTCGACCTGTTGCTGCAGCCGCATCACCGGTGGCCACTCCTATTATTTCTACACCACAGAAAGTTGTGTCTGGTCCAATAAAGATGCCGGGTCAGACTGCAGTTAAAATATCTCCAAACACTTCATCTCTGAAGCAGACTTACCAAGGAAAAACAGTTGTCAAATCTCCAGCAGCAGGCTCGTCTCAACAAATAAAGGTAGCAGCTGTCACTCCTCAAGGAGTGACCAGGATAGTCAGTGGAGTCGGGACGCCGAGCAACGTGCGAGTATCCACTCCTCAGTCAAACGCACAGATAGTCCTCGGCTCGGCGTCCGGCGGTTCCGGTACTCCACGCTATGTGCAAGTTAAGACCGGCTCGAGTGCCGGGGTGCCAGTCAAGTTAGGAAGTGGCAACGTCAAGCTCGCTGGCAACACCATGCCCCTTAAGATAGGTACTGCAAATATTCAGGGCAAAATTACGAATAGCGTGCAAAAAGTAGGTCAGATGGCGACCAACGTACCGCTGAAGCTCGGTGCCGGAAGCGTTAAAATCGGCACAAGCAACGTGCTAGTGAAGACCGCTGGCGGAATGCCCATCCAAGCGGGAGTCAACATGCAAGCCAAGGTGGCTGCGGGCGTGCCCGTCAAGCTGGGTGCCGGAAACCTGCCCGTCATCGGCAGCAGCGGTGGCGCCATACAGATCGCAAGCGGGACCATCGCGGGGCAGCAGGTGAAAACGCCTGTCTACAAGATAGTGACGGCCAAGTCGAGCGAGCAGGCAACGACCGCGACGACTATGTCCACGGGCATGGCGGGCGGTGCCACTGTGCTGCGGCAGGCGGGTGGCAACGCCGGTATCCCCGTTATCATCAAGAAGACACCGGGCACGGGCTCACAGTCGAGCGCCACGCCACAGTACGTGACGCTAGTGAAGACGTCGACGGGCATGACAGTAGCAACGGTGCCCAAGATGACCATGGTGCAGAACCGGCCGACGGTGCCAGTGAGTGCGGCGCAGGGCCTCGCCCCCGGCGCCACCATAGTGAAGCTAGTATCTGCCAACTCGGTTGGCGGCAACAAGATCATCACGTTGCCCTCCAACATGCTGCAGCTTAGCAAGGCGGGCGTGGGCGGCAAGCAGACCATCGTTATCACCAAGTCGGCGAGCCAGGCGGCGCAGGGTGGGCAGCCGCAGTGACCTGGGACAACACTGGCGTGGAATGTCTTAAATCATATGAGTTTTGTATGTTATTGGGTCTGCGTAGATGTCCTCATAGAGTTTTTACTGAGAATATTTTATTTACTCTTGTAATATTATGTTTAACGTTGTCTGTTTGCAATCCGCGCGGAGCGACCGTGCGCCCTGCGTGATAGTGCCTGCTGACCAGCTGTGTGAGTGGACGGAGGACAGCGACATTTTTAAATATCACTTTTTTTAAAGTTATTATAATAATTAGGGTTAAAGAGATATTTCGATTGGAGTTATAATTTTATGTGTTTATAGATTTATTTTTAAATTAGAATATTTTTGTATGTAATGATATATAAGGAAAGGATAATATAAACTTCAGTAATGGTAATCATGACCAAATACTGCCATCTCAAACTTGGAATGTGCAATGTGCCGGGAGCTTCACTGTTTGTGCGCTTGTTTTGTGACTTGTCTTCCAGGCACCAGCTTGAGTTGTTGTTACCTTGCATTGCCCGTGACACAGAAGTGGCATTCTATTGGGTATTTGACTAATTTTATTATGTATAGAGAACAAGTTCAAGATTTGCTTGCAAAGCTATGTTTATTGTTTGTATTAAAAATACCTAATATTATATTTTAAAATCAATACACCATCATTTTCATTCAAAAAATAACTAATACAAATTAAATTCTCAACTTATTTTCTTAAGTTATTTATTATTATTTTTATATTATTTTGTTAAACTTAGTTTATTTAAATTAAAATGAGTCAAATACCACAATGATTTTCAGACAGACATTGTATTGAATAGTAATATATGTTGCCTGCCTTCAGGTCTCTTGGGAAGCATCACCAAGTGATGACACTAAGGGACCATAAGCGGGATGTAGGCTTAGTTAAATCACAATATAATATGCATTATTTAAGTTTTGACAAACCATTGTTGATGTTGTGGTGTTATTGATATCTGTGGAATGGACTTTTCCGGGCTAACTGGGTTTCATCTTGAGGCTATGTCACTTCCACAGATCTGAGGCCATGGAGCTGTATTTGACTATGAAGGACTAAAAAGCTAAGTTGACCACTTATACAACAGATAATAAAATACATTTAATTTATCTACAATAACATGAAGAAGGTGCTTTTATTTCTTTCATAGTCAATTAGCCCTGAGGTGTTGTTTGGGGTTGTAGGGGTGGGTGTACCAGGCAGTTGATTCATTGATGACAAATATTATGCAGAATGCAATTTCATTCCTGTTTTGATGAAACTTAACAATTAAATAGATTCTCTATTGAACAATGAAACTCTGTTCTGCATTTGGTATGTAGTGTAAGTTAGAGTAGGAGAGTGGAGCCGAGTGTAAATAATATAAGTAGGTAAATTTTAATGTTATAGTTTGTTCATAATATGTTCATTTGCTTGAATAAACGATTTGGATAACTATGGTTTTTATTTAAACATTTATCTATTTATAATTATTTATACATTTAATTTACCACCTGTGTCCTTAATTATTATATTTCTTATTATTAGGAAGATATATTTTTGAAAGGTTTTAGTAATGTTATACTGACTGACTGTTGGAGCCTGTGGTTTGGTTTTTCAAAAGTTTAAAGTATTATGTTTTTCCAATAGCTTTAGCTGACAAGTGTTCATTATTTTTATTGAAAATACTAATAACAAAATTAGTTACTTCATTTAATAATAACCAGTTTCACGCATTTTGCCGCATAGGCAGTAGTTTTCCACTTACCGCCTGAATTCGTGACTGCATGTTGAGTGGCTGAACTTAACGCTGCGTTTTGTCTTATCACCATAATGGATAAATAAAAATAATTAAATATAATCATTCCTCCCGAGTGAGAATCGAACCCTGAATCTATCGCGTTGGCAGTCAAACGCTATACCACTGCGCCACGATAGCCAAGAACTCTTATTTTTATAAATAATATTTAAGTAAGTTCGTGTTTACTAAAACAGAGAGCGTTGTGTCACAGCACTGGCTTCTCTACCTGTCTGAAACTTACAAGTAAATATCTATACAATTTAATGTAAAATTACATCATGCTTATAAACTTTCGCCACTAACTGTCCGTGATTTTATGTAACTTAATGTGTTGGCGCAGAAATCGTGGATTTTAGTAAGGATGGTTGTGAGTTTCATCTCATAAGTTGTTTAGATTTTTTTTATTTGGTGTTATGGTAAAAAAATATTAGGCTCTAATGAAAGAATGGTAATAAAGATATATGAAGCAAAGGTGAGCGGTAGAGAGGTAGGTTGACTTTCGAGAACAGTATTGATGATACTGTAGGAAAGGCACGTTAAAAGCATGAGGACCCCCCGGAGCGCGTGGATGAAGGGATCGATGACAGTACGACGCGAAAGAAGTATGCAGGGACCGTCACGTATATCACTCCGTTCTCTATGACTAGACTAGCTAGGGATAATTCGTGAAGCTATAAAAAATACTTTTTTGTTTTTTTGGATTGTTTTTCTCTGTTCTCTCTTTGTTTAATGCCGCAAGTTGTTCTCATTTACCTGCACAGGTTGAGTGGAAGAGACTATTAGAAATAAGTACATCTATGTTAACTAACAATTTTATTTGCATTTACTGTTTAATACAATAAATACAATTACAAGTAATGCATAATTTTGCAATTACTATTTTTATTTCACTAAATTAACTCATATTTTTTGTTGTTTATAAGACAGTCATGGTATAGCTTTATTTATTTAAAAAATATATATATATTTTACCTTCAAATTAAGAATGCGCATTTACATATGACATGAAAACTATCTCTAAAATGAAAAAAAAATATTGTAAAGTGAAAGCAATATTTTAAAACGAAATGTAAATTATATATTTATGATTTACTTGCATGTGAATGCTTCTATAAAGTTGATAAGTATAACTTTGTTTTTCAGCGCCATCTATTGCGTTTTGTGCGAACTTTGAAATAGAAAATACACATACAATAAATCCTTGAAATAAGTTTTTATTTGTTTAGTTTATTACTAATGCTTTTATAATATATAGAAAGAAATTATACAAGATATTTACTTAAAAACTAAATTACAAATAAAATTTAGTGCCATCTAGTAAAGCAAATACAAACTTCTTTGTAAAACTTCCTATTCTTATCTCAATTACTGTTATCATTTCAACTAGATAGAGCTTTCTTTTAAATATAAAAATGCACTCAAAAAGAACACGCTTATAATTATTTTGTCCATATCCTGAAGGCGGTAGGCTAGCATGGACGTCATCAACTTTGTTCTCCACTTTTCGCCAGAATTCGAGACATTGCGTACTGAGTGGCAGAATTCAACGTCGCGCCTTGTCTTGCACGAGAGCGCAGAAATGAATATAATTTAAACATCTATATATTATCATTCACAATCAACCGCAACCATTCGCGTTCGTAGAATCAAGTTCATACTATGAAAATATTAGCGGGCATATGTGAAGCGGGCATAAGAGGTGGTTCATATTAGCATTTACATATTTTCTCACTGACATTGATAGATAGATGTGAACAAGCGAAGCTTATAGAAGTGTCTTTAGAAAGCATCTAATATTTGACACAGTTTAATACAACGTTAGTTAGTTCAAGTTTCATCGATGATCAAACGAAAAATATAAATATGAAAAAGGGTGTCAAGTTCAATATTGTGAACATGCGTGTTTATCGACTTCACTGATTAAATTACTGTAATATAAATTGGTGCCAAGATTTTCAGATAATCTTGAAAATTATTTATATGTAAAGAAATAAATTGTCACACAGAATTTGTCTTAGCTAGTTTCCACGTAGCAATGAAACTCATAAATATATTTATATTTTGGTCTTCATATTTTGTAAGTGGCTGATAAAGTTATTCTGCTCATTGTAAATAGTGCGTAGTAACAAAGTTCGGCGTTGAGCCGAGCAGAGCAGAGAACATGAAATATTCAAACTTTGGACGGAAAGTAGACAACGAAGTTTCTTGACACTCCGTTCTCAATGACTATTCTACTATGCGGGATAATTATGAAATTCACAAATTATTGTTTTTACATTTTAAAGTCTCGTCTTGGTCTTCTTCATTCTGTACTCTGTAATCGTAGCCAAAGTACGGTTTACCACGTTTCGACTAAACGCTATAGATAAACACAATGCCTGCAGGCTCATATTTTCATTGGCTCGTTTTTTCTGTGTACAAAGTGCGGGGCGACTCCGAAAACAAGAAAATGCATATGAATGTGTAAAAATAAAACAGTCATAGGGACTGTCAATGGAAGTGTATATCTTAAAATTTTAGGTTTAAAATTTGAAATTTCATATACTTTAATTGAAACTATCATCACCAGTCTGGTTTTTACTACCTATTGACATAAAATTATATTCGACATTAGACGTTCCATGACGATTACGTGACTTGAATGAAATTTGTTCACGCAAAAACCTACTTAGCATCGCGACAAAAACCGTCAACGAACAAATAGAAATTATTTTAACTTGAGCTGTGAGAATTTCTTGTAGTAATTGTTACAGCAGCTTTTATGTTCGTGGATAGTTATTCAAAATCACGACTCGCTGTTGATATTGAAAGCGAATATAAAAATATTTTAAGTGTATTGCTCTATTCTTTATTTCGACGTATCTTTTACGACTATTCTAAAGATTTTCTGTTGTTTTTTTTATTGTTTATTGCAGAGTAAGGCGAAGAAACCCAATTTTTTCACACAGGAATTCTCTTTATTTACTGTAAGAGTAAATTTAAAATATTATATTCATTCATTTATTGCATACATAGTCTTATTACCTTTAGGTATAATAATAAGAGTAAATGAAACATATATGATATCTTTTAAAAATATGTGAAATGAAAAATATGAAATTTTACACATTTTTTTGCACAGTTCCTGTTTGACGGACATAAATATATTAATTATAATATGCGTTACTATTAATTATTTAAAATGTATAGTCAGTAAAGTAGTAAATATTATATAATTTATAATAATGCATTAGAAATATATAAAATTAACAATATAAATGTTAGGTACATACACTACCATGTGTTCGACGGGCGACTTATAATTTTATATAAAGTGAAAAACATCTAAATGCAACCGCGATTGGTCGTGGGTTCGATCGATCGTGGGGGAAGACCGCCACTGATTTCGAATTGGGGTGGAAATTGGAGAACACGTACACATGTGTTTGTCTTGACACTAGGTTATAAGATCTTTGAATTTCGCGATTATTACACATTTTGAAATAAAACTAATTTTAACCGGATTAATCGCGTATATTTTTGGTATTCGAAAATATATTTATTCTACCTGTCCTGTGTGTTAATTATCTACCTGTGACCACGACCTACTGCAAAGTGTTCGAAACGTTAGATTCTGAAAGATATTCATTTCAAAATTGACACTAGGTTCTCTCTAACTACCCTGCTATGCGGGAAAAAGAGTGAAGTTAATAAGCACGTTGCTAAGGCAACGCTTATTTTACGCATCAACGGAGGTATTAGTATTAACAATTGGGTAAGTGCAGTTATTCATTAGGGTGCTTAATGTTTATTTCGCGTACTTCAAGTAAAGGACTTTTGTATGTATTATGGTGAATTAATTTTTACGGCCGTTTTAATATACTTTCGGTTAGAGCGGTTTGTTTTATTCCTTATATGCGGAGAAAGTAGAGATGTATTGTTAGTGATTTATAAGATAGTGACACAATGTTCTTTATTGTAAGACCACGCTTTTTATATACTCAGATATTTTTCAAATTTAGGTGTTATAGAAATTTTAAATATTACCGATACCGCATGACCGTATAACACTTATTAAAACATTTATAAAAAAAAATAAAATTGAAAGGTATGTATATATTTGTGATATTAAAATAACCGTTTTTTACTAAATGCATGTGTAAACATATACACGGTACATATACGTATGTACCAAAATAACATTTGCTGTCTGTCTGTCTGTACGTCTACCTGTTTGTTCCGACTAATCTCTGCAACGGCTGGATCGATTTTGACGGGGCATTGACTGGCAGATAGCTGATGCAATAAGGAATAACTTAAGCTACTCTTATTTCAGAATTCCACGCGGGCACAGCTAATATAATATGTAAATATAAACCAAGTCAACATAAAAAAAGTATGTAATCTTTGGTAACAAAAAGCGCGATTTTGAGATCTGCAATCTCGCAATGCTGCAATACTGTCTCGAAATTCGAAAACGGAGTATGAATTGAAAACGACGATATTTGAATCAACACTCAACAAACAGATTATTTACAACAACGCTACGGGGCCCATAAATTTATGTAAATTTCATCGTATAAACTATATACAAATAATATTATTTCGAAATATTTTAGAATTTTATTACAAAAGTATCACAATAAATGGTTTCTGTCATAAAAATTGTCGCATTTCATTATCTATATCAATTGTAAAAGAACATCTTACTTTTTTGTTATTAATGTAATAATTATGACAGGTAATTTTTCTTATTTGCTTAAAAATTGATAAATAATGCTACTGGTGTCGTTCTGACGCAATGCGAATGTTGATCGATGGTTGTAAGTTCGATCCCTCGACTTGAGCATATACATTTATAATATAGACAAGGCAAACGGGAGTTCAGTTTGCCTAAACGTAGGTGAAACTGTGAACAGTGAAAACCATTACATTTCACTTACATTTTTATACATATGTATGCTATGAAACTTGTTTAAAGGTAATATTTGAAGCCATACACGTTAAAGTGTATCAAATGACGCTCCTCAAATAAAGATGACTTAACTCGATAAAACTAACTTTTTAAATTCTATGATTATTTTCACAAATTATAAAATATTGAGTTAGCTCTTGTTTTTTACTTTTTTATAAGGTTTTTTATTTCAATTGCATTTTATTTAGATTTAAAACTCTACACTATATTTAGAAAACGTATAAAAATTGGAACGTAGCGGGATTCAAACTCGCACTTCTTTTTTACGTTCAAGGGCTCTGACCGCTAGGCCATACGTTTTAGATCCGGCGGTGTTCAAAGTTCTTACGCTGATTTAAGTGTTTAATGTCAATTAAAAACAACTGCAAGATGGTACTAGGACCAATTTAGCATTACTTAAACGCTATATTGATGTACCTAATTGAATGTAAATGTGATTTTTTGTTAATAGTCAAATGATAATAAATTGTATAAAGACAGTTGCTTAATATAAAAACTTATATAATATATAGATATCTATCCCATCAGTCCGCAGGAGATGATGCTCATACAGCTTCTGCTAGAGCTGGAGGAGTCGGGCGCGGCGGCAACTACTCGTTTCTTCTTTTTACCATTTGCATCATACTTCTTTTCCTCCTGTAAATTACTTTCATTGATTACTTTAAAATAGCAAGATAAACACTGTTCTTAACTCCCTAAATAATATAGAAACATTGTGTGTTGAGTTGAGTTGCGCAACTTAACGCCTCGCTTAGCCTTAACAGAACGAGAAAATGAATTAAATATAAAAACTCCCCTAAGTGAGAATCGAACCCACGATCACACGCCAAATTATCTACAAATAGATAGAATGCTTTATTTCTATAACCTTCTAGCAAAAGTGGAACTACTTATAAATAATCTAGTACGCACTTTAGTTGGTGTGATAATATTGTGCAATAGGAAATAAATTGTTGTGGAAATTTTGTTCAAGGATCTAAAAAGTACCAAGTGGCTCAATAGCTTCATAGCTATTAGTTGTCGTAGGTAAAAATAAAAGATTGACGAAAAATAAAAGCTCTTAGAAATGTATGGTGATAGCGGTACCAGTGGTGTCGTAGAGAGAGGAGCTCGGAGCAGTACCCAGGACTTGCGACACAGGTGTTCAAGTACTGGCAAAATTTCATTTAAGCAGGCTTAAGGCCTTTAACGCTTAATGGTATATAAAGAAAAACATGGAAATAAATACAGATTTGCTGATATATAAAAATATGTATATTATTTGGAATCGGATCATAAGTAGGGATTAATTATATTTAGTTATAAATTATTTGTCATTAACTATTTTTAGTTACATTTTTGACTAATAAAAAAAATCTTAAATATCAAACAATAAATGATTAAAAATATAAGTTATATATAATTTTAACATTATTATTAATAACAATAACAAGTCATATCTTTGTATCGCATCTTAAATACAAGTGAACTTTAGCTGCAAAGTGCTAGAAAACGTGATGTTAATTCGTATATAAATTAATACACTTTAGTGCAAAGTCATACATCAAACTGTATGTGCTTATACACGATGAGTTTCAAGGATAAAGTGGTCATAGTGACAGGAGCTAGTTCCGGTATCGGAGCTTCCACGGCGGAAGCTTTCAGTGCAACTGGAGCCAAAGTTGTCATTGTAGGGCGAAACGAGACAAAGCTCGCTGCAGTCGCGAAAAAATGCAAGAATGCACTCATCGTCCGCGCTGATATATCAAAGGAAGATGATCTACGAAGTATTATTGATCAAACGATTAAGAAATTCGGCCAGTTGGACGTTTTAGTTAATAATGCTGGAACAGCTATTGGAAATGGTAGCCTTGTCAATGGTGAAATAATGAAGTATTACGATACTATAATGAACGTTAATCTCAAAGGTGTCATCCATTTGACTTGCCTCGCAACCCCTCACCTAATCAAGAGCAAAGGTAATATCGTTAATATATCGAGCATTGCAGGACAGATGCCACCCTTTGGAGAAGGGATGATAAATTACTACGTATCTAAAGCTGGTTTAGATCACTTCACAACATGCGCTGCGGTTGAACTAGCTCCCCAGGGCGTAAGAGTCAACGTTATAAGTCCTGGTCCAGTCGTCACAGATCTCTTGACAAATTCTGAATCTTCCATAAGTTGGGAGGATTTCCCAAAAATGACTTTGTTGAACAGAGTGTCGCAGCCGGGAGAAATAGCTGACTTGATACTGTTTCTGGCAAGTGATAAGGCAAAAGCTATCACTGGCTCTAATTTCGTGAACGACAACGGTATGCTTATCAAGAGAGGATAAGTTCAAATGTATGTCTATGTCATATGATGAATATAATAAATATTTGAATAATGTATATTATATTATAATGTATTGTTTAGTATATTATTTTAGTAATACTTGACGTTAGTGTTAATTAAATTTCAGTACTAACAAAAAAAATATTATTTATTATACACAATAATTAGTTCGCACTCATAGGTGTTTTTTTAATATCATTCTCAGTCTGTCATAATTCTTCTGACCGAACTAATAATACAATTTTTAATTTTTTTTGATATTCATTTCTTTTTATATTTAATATTTTAGTGTCTATTTTGCGTTTTGTTTAAATATTCTATAGACATGATTTGAACTCACACCTCTTTAAAATATAATCTATAAGCTTATTCAGAAAATGGTTATCTGTCGCAAACTTATAATATACTATAATTTGTATATCTATAAAAGTGTTGCAAAAAATCTTCCTACAGAGTTGTTATACATACATGCTTATGACAACTGTAGGCATAGCAGCATAACAATGTATGACCGAATTGGATAAAGTGCTTGAACGAATCTCGAGAGTTGCGGGTTCAAATCACGCTACATCTAAATCAATTTATTCAAAAGTTCCATGAAATATTATTCACGCAACTTCAAGTTTTTTCCGGTGATGATGGTAGGCAAAGAAGATTTGTGTCTAGACACTCTGGCATCCGCTTGCCCCCGCATTCGAAAAATTGTATGTTTAGTGACGGAACTAAACACCGCTCTGTGTCTTAAGAGAATGGTGAAATTAAATTGATTTAAATATATAAATTCCTAAGAACAAGGATTGAACCCGCAACTACAGTGTTAACAGTCAGACATCTAATGCTCTATATCTGCTCTTCTTTTATAGCCCTTCCTTTACCTAAGCTACTAAATATAAACCTACACGGGTAATTAATAAATATTTTAAATATTACTTTTACAATAGAATGTCCAATAAAGAAATAAAATCTAAAATATGTCCAATAAGAGTGTATTGTCACAATAGTAATGTTACAGCCTGTGCGAGAGTAAGATACCGTTAAAAGGGTCTGATGAACTTAGTATTGGTTAGGGTGGTTACACACTTGCGGATTTAAATTGCGAATAAAACGTTACTTATTGTAATAATGTATTCAATTATATATTTTACAAAAACATCTTGTGTATAGCATTCGTTAGTGTGCATCAGTCTTTGCCAATGATAAGTTTGAAATTATATTGTACTAAAACGAAAAACACATAGGCAAAATTAATTTCACATCATGAGATAATTTAAAGAAATATACTGACTTAAACAATCTGGAATACTGATTAAATATTTAGCTTTCATTATTTTTCATATAAGATATACTTCTACTGTATTCATTTGTAATCTCACATTCATTTTCCATTTTTTTTAACGACTAACTAGCTGCCAATCTGAAATTCATCGGTTCTATTCCACTTGGTACTTAGCGTTAACGAAACTACAAGATTACTGTGAACCATTTCCTTACTTGTACTTGGTATGTGTATGTTTTAGTCGGAAGTATTTCATACGACATTTAATTACGTATCGGACCATTGTGTTGCCTTTATGAGCTTGACGATACGAAAGCTTTCACTTAAATCGTTTGGAGCTTTTGTTTGGGTTACGTAGATTTTCAGTTCAATCTATATATATAAAAATCTTATGTTGATGAGTGACTACTGGGCGTGAAACTTAAATTTGGCATATAGGTTCCTTGTGAAATGTAGAAGAGAGGTAAGAGACTTGAAATACATACGGAAACAGATAAAATTAGATTTTACATTTTGTGGTCTTGCCGGCGACAACTCGTATATAACATAAGTGAAATAGGTAGAAAGACTGTATGAAAATGTCACTACGTTATATTTTTCACTAATTTAATATACCTCAATAATTTCACCAATTTTGTGCTTCTTTAATATTGTGTGTGCGTCCGAGCTGTGGTCGACGTCGTCGAAAGCACCAGTTGCATCTTTGCCTGCTTCGTCCAAGATCACGTCTCCGCCGGGATGCTGGAAGAATATTAATAAAATTGTACAGTGTTTAATAAAACGTGGTAGTAATAAAATTTCATGTAAAATTGTTAATTAAGAAAAGGGTACACTTTAATTGGTTTAATGGTTTTATCGGTGTATCAAGTTCCAAGTAATATTACAACTGATTTTTTTACATTTTAAAATTTTATTCACACACTTTTCCAAGAACTTCCACTTTTTGAAAAACATTTTTCCAAGAGGCCGTTCAATAATTTTTAGATGTTTTCAAAAATTTTTTTTTAATATAATTGATGTTTTATGCATATTTTTAGTGTAACGTAACCACTACCATCGCCTTTACAGACGATCTTTATCGTGCAACAGTGGCCTTTTTTATACTTTTTGAGAATAATATCTACATATCTACGAATGTATTTAGTTTTGACTATACATATACTGACACGACTGTCTTCTCAGTGTTTCTTTCAAGTTGAGATGTAAATATGTAGAAATTTTAATATATTTACAAAGGTTACATCGATAATGCCAAAGTCATGCGAAAGAAAAGCCGTTTAAAACACTTCTGAAACATAAGCAATGAAAGTATGTAACTTTGTTTCTCAGCTCATTTGCATCTCCGATACTCGTCACTCGAGTACCTGCTGTTTGTTTTACGCGAACATTTTGAACAATGCTGCATTTAGCGTAGTAGGCGAAGAGAACATAATATTAAAATACTGTCTAGATTATACATTCATTTTAAATATATTAGCAAGTAAAATTAAATTATTTTGATACTAGAATTCAAGTCAGGCACCATCGAACTCACGAACAAAGTCGCTTAGAGTTCGTATTTCAATATTTACACCTATATTTTTCCATATTTTCGGCTTTAGATATACGATTGAATTGATTGGCACTCGAATTCGACAGATTGATTCAAGAGTGAAAGTGATAAGTGAAGTTGAATATCACCACACGGACTCAAATTTAAACAGCGTATATTCTTATTTTTTTTCAGATATACGTTTTTTTCCGCATAGCTTGATATGTAGTCTGTGTGAGTGTCTTGATATTAGGACATTTTTGCCAATTCCCCTCTACGGAAAAAGTGCGAAGCTGTGTATAACCTCTTACATACAGTCACGTACGTACTAACTGAAGCTGCAACAGCGTGAAATTCGAAAAAAGCCGAATACCTGATTGATGTAAGAAGTGACGTCATAAACAGAGTCCTTGTAAATTATCCAGATGGGCGCGCCGCCCTTCCCGCTGCGGCTCGCGACATCCGCTATAGTGTAACTCGGCTCTGCTGCCATACTGAAAGCACTGTTACAATATACACACAAGTGCATGTGCTTACTTTGCAATTTATAAGTGTGGGGTAGTCGGTTCAAATTTAATATGAAATAATGCTCGTTTCATGAAAATTCAGATCATGGTTCCTACATGATAAACCTCACATTCTTGCTAGGGAAAACAGATATATCCCAAGGATGATCATCCGCGAGGCTGTTGACATACAAAAACACCCTAATTTCAATAGAGAAGACGGTTGGAAACTTTCTACCACCTGGGACCCAATACTGAAAATTTTGAAGTCTAAATCCGATCACACCAGAGAGCGAGATACAGTCAGCTCATTCTGCAAGAATCCAGGGTAGTACGCGAGGCAACTAAGAAACCGTTGGCGGTAGTTTGATAAAATAATTGTATCAAATGACAGACAAATGCCACCTCAGTCTACCTGTGACCACGGACTACTGTAAAGTGTTCCAAACGTCGGGTTCTAAAAATGTATTTTCGAATACCAATAATCCGGTTAAATATAGTTTCACTTCAAAATGTGTAATAATCGTGAAAATTAAGGAACTTATTATGCATACAAATGTTATTTGTGATATAAGTTGATTAAAATGTAAATATACCAAACAAATCTTATTAGCTTTAGAATTTTTTTTTGTCAGAGTATCTGTACCATGAACCGCTTAGCACTACAGTCACAGTATATTAATTCTCACTTTTCGGGGGATCGTCATACATTGAACAAGACTTTTCTCAAGTATTGCGTGTGTATGTTAGATAGAGAAAGGAGCTGGGGCAGTGGAAGCGAGGGTTAATGCGTGGATAAGTAGCGAAGCGTGTATTTTAAAGACCACTGAAGCCTACACTTGAGTCGCAAGTGTCAGACACTGTTCCGAGCTCCTCTCTCAACGCATGTATCCATGGGAAGCTATACTATTTTCAAAGTTAACCTTATATCTGCACTTTCTACTAATAACTTTTGTTAGCTTCACATTTATCAATGTACGAAAAACTTGCAATGTTATTTTTACCCAGTTATTGCAGTCCTATATGATTGAAAATTAACACACGTGTTCAGCAAATTCGAGATATTTCTTCTTTATTGTTTACATCACACTTTCACTTGCTTCTCTGTAATTTTAACTTTGAATTGGATAACGATCATTAAACTGATTCGGATAAAATATACGACGAGTACGAAAAACAATATTTTGTATGTATATAATATTATTTTTTAACATAACTAATAAAATTAACATACGTCTATATATATATATATATATATATATATATATATATAAGTTATTAATATCTCCGAACACGAGGAACAATAATTAATAACAATTTTACTCGACTAATTACCAAGATTTAATCATTTATATAAATTCAATAATCTATTATGGCTAAAATATAAATAAGATGATTAGTGAATATTTTAAGCAGGTATTTATAATATAAAATTCATATTCTTTTAGATCTTTAAAATACCCATATAACTAAAAAATAATTAGATTATGGCGTAGAGAACGGAGTGTCTTGACTTTAGGTTCTGGTTTATGTGCTTCATCTGTATCTACCTATAAAAATAAATATAAATCTTGCACCACCAGACACCCTTAAATACACCAAAAGCGATTGCGAGTGTGATCTCCAGTCGGGTAATAATTATATTTAAATAATTTTCATTTGACCGAGTGGTCACTACTACTGTTATTGTTACTGTGGGTACTAGAGTTAGTAAGACAAAGCCAGACGTTGAATCCCTCCTTGATACGCAATGTCTCGATTTCGAGCGAAAAGATTAGGACGGAGTCTGTCGACAAAAGTTCTCTCGTCAGAGAAGCGTCACTCTTCAGGAAAATGAAACCTATATAGAACAGGTACATATATTTCTTATTAAGTATATACAGTGAATGGGAAATTTTAAAAGTTAGCCAAATATATAAAACTAAATTAAAGTCATGAAATAATTAGTTTCCTAGCAATGTAGGCGAGAGAATCAAGTCTCTGTAATCTCTCTGTAAAAACAAAAGTCTAATATAAAACATATTTTTTTAATAATAATTTCGCTCACCTATGTATGAGTATTTTCACCGGTGCATCCACTCCACGACTGATAGTGTATCACGCTGATAACGTCACCGTTATTTTTTTATCACTACAGTCATTAGAAATTTTTTTTTTCGTTGTGGATGCCGTTTATGTGACTCAATAATCATAGAAATCTGTAGTTGTAAGAATTTGTAAAAAATATTTTTGTAATAAAAAATTTAAGCAAGCTTTACTTTTTTTTTGCCGCCTGCATTCGAAGATTGAAGTAGTAGTAGCAACGCTGCTTGAACAAATCAGTAGAAAAGTTATATTTGTAGTATTATTTTAATATTATTGCTTTAAGCTTCATGCATAAGCAAAAAGATAGTGAAATATAATATTTTAAATATATTATTTCGTCAATTGAGATCGAACCCACACCCAATCGCGTTTACAGTCCGACCCTGTCCCACTGCGCCATGAAGGCCTTAATATAATTTCTATACGATAATAATACTTTTGAATAGAAATATAAATATTTTTTTTTAACAAGTGCCTTTATTTTATGAACGCTTACGATAAGAATAACTTGAACTAATGAATAAAAATGGAATTTTTATTCATTGTTTGTAAATGCCGCCCTTTCAATGAAGCTGCGTAAAAGTGAATAAAAAGTCAGCGCAGACAAAGTGATGAAAAAAGCTTGTTATTTTATTAGATAGCGATTATCAGAAAAAATCATATGATAACGATATATTATAATCTTATCAGCCACTGAATAATTGTAACTAAAAGTTTATACACTTTTATTATACACTCGGTACTAATCGAAATTTTAAACTTTGCTTAACTAATACTAGCTACACTAACTGTTTGTTCAAATAAAATAAATTATATCTCCTACATTAAATGTACTTCTCTATAATCTACTAAAAGATGTCTGCCTGTCTATATCTATCACTAGTTCATTTCTAGCTGGTATTTCCAAGGCGGCATTCTCTTCCACATTTGTTAAGGAATCTCTCTACCTAACCAAATGTGGAAAAGAATGCCGTTATTATCGAATCAACCCTAATAAAAAATTGGAACTTATATCAATTATTGACAGTTTTGGACAAAATTAGAAATTTACGAAATTTTTAGGTAATGTAAGTCTATACTATAACAAAACAATAAAAAAGTTGTGTACGTACATTGAATTACGAAAAACTATTTTTAGGGGGATGTAAAACCAATAATAGAATATAAATCATTGATTTTAAAACTTTATTGAATTCAAAATTTGTTTGTTGGTACGCGGACATCTTCGTACTTACTGGAACGATTTAAATGTATTTTTTTTGTTGTTAAGCATTTCGATCTGAGCAGGTCTTGAGGTATTTATGTCGCAGAATGAAACACCTGATGTATAACCATAATGGACCAACTAAACTATAAGAAATAAGGAAATGGCACATTAATAAAAGTTATTCAGCGTGGTGAACATTATTCGCTGACATATAAAAATTAAAGATCTGGAAGATCTAAGTTCGAAATATCAGAGACCATAAAATTACCACTTTTAAGGAATTATTATTGTATTCAGCCAAGTTTCGTTTCAATTTTGTTGTACTTATATAGTTTTTTTTATTGTATAGAATGAGACTGATGTAGAATCATAATAGACGATCTAAACTATAAGAATATAAGATAATAACGCAATTTGCTTAGTGTCATGCGTACCTTAGCAAAAATCTAGCTGTTTAGTTTTATAAGATATAAGTAAGTGCTTCATGCAAATGATGTTCAGTGTGTTGGGCAGTTTTCGTTAAGAAATAAAAATACTGAACTTTTCGGCCATCGTGGCGCAGTGAGATACGTCTGTCAGTAAATGCGGTGGTTGTGGGTTCGATCTCTACATGAGGGAATGGTTATATTTGTATTGTTCTCTTCGACAGACGCCCTGTCTGTTAAGCCCAAAAAGAGTGTTATTAGGTCCTTTTTGCCGAGATAGAAAAGCGTGAACCCGAAAAAAAATTACAATCGTCCGATGTTGAAGATTAAGAGACAAACAAATAATATATTTTACCTCTCTGCATTCTCTTGTGGTGAATCCTTTATTTATTGGTTGCCTGGAAGAGATTGCTTCTAGCAATAAGGCCGCCATTGCACATATTATTTAAATTTAACTATGTTATTAAGTCTAAATTTTAATTGGTTGTGCAATAAAGTGTTATTATTATTATATTTTATAATTATTAAAGTTAAACCATAAAATTCATTATAATTTTGTTCAATTTCAACGCCAACATGTAAATGGAAGTAATATATACTTAATTTTATAAAAGCGAAAGTAACTCTGTCTGTCTGTCTGTGACGTCATCACGGCCGAACCACTGAACTGATTGTGATATAATTTTATATAGAGATACTTAAGGGTCTAGGAATGAACTGTAATAAATAATAGGCTAATTTTTCGTTCAATTTTTTTTTCAGGAATTTCAATGATTTCAATTTACGTCAACGCTGGCGAAAATATGAAACAGCTATAGTGTACGCGGGAGAAGCCGAGAGCGGGTCGCTAGTTATATAAGTAATAATATTATGAAGTAATAAAAATCTTTAGCTTGTAAAAATATGTATAATTATTAAAATTATAATAATGAGTAATGATTGCAAATTGCTTCTCTGTGCCAATTACGTTACGTATTGTTGTCGTCAGCCTTCTGTAATGAGAAAAAATATGAAGAAATAATTAGACAAAAGTTTTTAACAAAAACATATGAGGGTTGCCTTGACCTTTGCCATACTAATTTCACGTTCAAATTTTTGAAAATCCGGTTGTAGTTTCTCCTGGACTCTTTAAGAAACATACTGAATTTGACTCTCACTCGCTCACTCACATTTCAAAGTTTTGAGAAAAGGAAATAAATTTTTAATTTCTTTTTTTATCTTTACACTTTGCGTATTAAGGTTATGCTGAAACTAGTGAAATCACAGCGTACTCACTATATTCACTTTTGTTGGAATATCAATTGATTCTATATAAACAGTTGGTCAAATGACTTGTAAATTGTTATCTTATTTTTTAGATAGTCATTTGGTTATTATAGATAAAACATATTTTTTTATAAATAACATGCGACTTTTCCTTTAAAATGATTACCGCCATTCGTTTTGTATTATTATATTCGTTTGGAATCATAATCTTGATTCGATAATAAGTCCAAAAATATTAAGAAATCTAATAATATATATTTTTTAGCTAAAATATATAATAATAGTATAGTACTAGCTATTTCATTTACTAGCTATTTAATTTAACCGTAACCTCTTATAATTTCATAAGCAATATAATAAACTTACAATTTGTCCAACAGAGAATATTTTGATGGCGTGAGTGAATACGTAGTCGGGCATGCCGGCGGCGCGCATCCGCACCGACACGTCGGAGCCCGCGTGTTCCCGCAAATGGTCGCTGCCGCCGGCGTGCTGTGGTCAAAATTATTCTCAAACTTAAAGATTTTTAAATTGTTATACAAAGAATATGCAATTGTTGTTTTATTAAATATTTATTACAGCTTCATTATTTGCTTTTTCTAGCACAGCAGGGTGCAGGGGGAACATAGTGCCGAGACACTCCGTTCTCCACTTTCCGCCCAAAATCGACACATTGCGTGTCACGTGGCGCTTTATCTTAAGTACCAGAGCGAATAAATGAAAATATTTTAAATATAATCATTATTCCGATTACGAATCGAACCCACAACCAATCGCGTTTACCGTCAGACGCTGTCCCTCTTCTTATCTTTTTCTATTTCTTTCTATTTTCACATATACGTACAAGCGTTTGGAAAATTAGGCAGATAATATTATGCTGGGATACTCTATTCTCTATTTTCTGTCCATTTTAAATATATTTAATATTTTAATGGCGGAACTTAACGCCACGCTTTATTAAACTACGTTGAGGAAATAAAAATTTAAACTTTGAAAGGTTTGATGATGTACTAAATAGACCGAGGGTGGAACTCACAACCATCGCCTGTACCAGAACCAGTAAGGTTAAGAAACTGTTCAATGTGAAATATTTTCATCAATCGTTCGGGAATTGAATTCAAGGCCAATCGAGTTAGGAAAAATTTCTTATTCAAATAATTTTAATTTTTTGCTTTGGTCAGACAAAGCGTTCTCTCTGACTACCGCTATGCGAAAAAACGCGTGAAGTTAGCATTTTAAAATGTTAATTAGAATATTTTTATTTTAAACTAGCAACTTTGAATAATAATACAATTTTTTGCTGTTAATTCTACGATGCTTTAGCAAAGCTCGCTGAACTAGAGCGGCATATTTCAAGAAATATCTCATTGTAAGTAGTTGTTTCTTAGTAGGCCTTGCTAAGTTTTATTAATTTGCAGTTTTAATTACACTTTCATCTTGCTACTATTATTTTTTTAGGATACTGTGTGGGTAGTTACTATATAATAGACGAGTTCCTTTGCGAAATTTTATAACTTAGCTACATTTATTTTCACCTTCACTCTTTTTCCCGCATAGCAAGTAAGGCAGAGAGAACCTAGTGTCACGACAGTTATTACGTGTTGAGTGGCGGATGTCAACGCCGTGCTTTATCTTGTCAGTAGCGCGGAGAAGTGAAAATAATTTAAATATAATCATTCCCCCGAGCGGAAATCGAAACCACGATGGCCTCTACTTAATTATATATTAACATTAAGAAAAACTGCATATAAACATAACAGAGAGTCGTGGTCGTTTTAACGACATAGCTTTTAAAATAATAAAATTGCGCTGTTGCAATAATATATTAGGTTAAAAAATGAAACTAAAACGTAATCGCTTAAAATTATTGTAAGGTTCGCATTATGAGATTTTTATATGAATGCCGTGCTATGGTATTTGAATATTCCTTCGAAAATTTTATTTAATTTGTCTTAAATTGTCTTTCTTAAATAATCTAAAGCTCGCCGTCGTCGTTTAGTGAAATAGGATATGTCTATCACTAATTGTATGGTAACATTAGAGGCCATATTAGATCAAAATAAAAACTTTATACTCACCATATCAGCAAAGTCTGTGACATCGTACACGCAATTATCGAGTACTATATACAGAGGCCGCCCATCTTGTCCATCGCAGCTTGCTACTTCAGACCACGTGAAATTCCTTTGAGGCTTAACATAAAACAAGTATTTAATAGGTTAAAAAAATACTATAGAGTAAGAATCATACTCAAAACTACGTTAAAGTATTAAAGTATTTTAAACGTATTATTTAAGATTTTTCTTAATTTTGATAAATTTAAGAGAAAAGTTTTAACAACAAATAAATGTTTGTTTTATCTCTGTAAATTTTAAGTCTAAAATGAAAAAAAGTTACTTTTTACAGAACGTGCTTCTTTTTTTTTTAATTTTAAAAAGAATCCTTGTTTTTTACTTATTTAGATATACAAAAAAGAAACTTGACGGATTGATCTATCAACGTCAAGCTTAATCGTGGGCGGGTCGAGCTTAAATTTTGCATACATATTGATTGCTATTGTGACGTACACTTCAATAAAAAAAACAAAATAATATAGTAGTACGAGCTTTTATTTCAAGTTTTTATTAGAAGACAATTAGACAATTCTTTTTGTCAAGATAAATGGAGCAAGATGAACATCATATAGTTGCCACCTGCCCGTCCGCATTGTCATTTGATTTTCATATGGAATATCCCTACAGTAGTCCCTGGTCAACAGTCTCAGACTACTGTAAAGTGTTCGAAACATCGGGTTTCTAAAATTTATTTTCGAATACCAATAACATACGTTCTGATCCGGTTAAAAATATTTTCATTTCAAAATATATAAAGTAATGTATAAAAGTAAATTAATATATTTTAATGTTGTATTAAAATAAGTAAATATTTATTCATTCATATTCAGTTTCACGTTTTTTTCCCGCATAGCAGGGTAGTCTGAGAGAACCATAGTAGGGTAGTGTCAAGTTCTCCACTTTCCGCCCTTTATCGAGACATCGCGTGTTGAGTGGCGAAAATCAACGCGCTTCGTCTTAGGAGCCAGAGTGGAGAAATGATCCATTTAAATGTATTCATTTCCCCGAGTAAGAATGGGCGACGTCCCTATGTTGTCCTCAATATTTTATTAAAGTTAACTATTATATAAAGTTAAATCTATCTATACTATAATAAAACAGTGAAAAAGTTGTGTCTGGACATTGAAAATATTCACGAAAAAACAATTTAGGGGGATGTAATAACAGTAATAGAATATGGATCTATGAGTGTCACAATTTTTGTCTGACTGTCTTCGTAATTACTGGACCGATTTGAATGAAACATTTTTTGTTGTATATCATTTAGACCTGACCAGGACTTACACTATAATTGATTTCGAAGAACAGAACACCTAATGTAGAACCATAATGGACCAGCTAAACTATAAGAAATAAGGAAAAGGCGCATTAATAAAAGTTACTCAGCGTGATTGAAATTATAGGCTGACGTATAAACAATTAAGATCTGAAGTACTATTTTTTTATACTATAGATAAGGCAAACGATTACATCACCTTATAATAAGTGATCACCTAACCACTAAAATCTGGCAAAGAACCGTGATAGACCAGCTAAACTAGAGAAACAAGTCAATGCTGCATTAGTAAAAATTATTCGGTAAGGCCGGCAGTTTTCGTTAACAAATAAAAATTATTGATCTTTGCGACAATCGTGGTAGAGTAGAATGCGTCTGGCAGTAAACGAAGGTTATAGTTTCAATTCTCACTTTAGCGAACGGTTATATTTGTAGTATTTTCATTACTCTCTCGTATGAGAAAGATGACCATTGACCCCAAAAAAGAGAAGTTTCGGCATTCAATATGCAACGTCTCGAATTTGAGTGGAATGCTGAGAAAGGAGTGTAACTAGGTCCTTTTGTTGAGAGAGAAAAGCATGAAGCTGAAGAAATTCAAATCGTCTGATGTGTGTGAATAAAGATATTCATTTTAATTTTGCGTCAGTTTCGATGCCAACATATTTACGTAGTAATATAACAAATGTAAAAATAACTCTGTTTGTCTGTCTGTGACGTCACCATGGCCGAACTGCTAAACCGATTATGATAAAATTTTATATAGAGATACTTGAGGGTGTTGTCATGAACATGTGCTACTTTTTTTCTCATTTTTTAAGATTATCTAGGAATTTCATTGTTTTACAAAAAGACCACCGAACATACGAAACAGCTATAGATCACGCGGGCGAAGCCGCGAGTGGGTTTTTCATAGTCTTGTTCCTCCATAGAGAATGCTTACCGATTGTGATTTATCTATAAACTGGGCGAAACTCTCAAGTCCTCTGATAACAGATATAGGATTCAAGGAGAAAGGTAGTGAAGGCCATTCCCAGTCCGCGTTCACTGTAAACAAAAATTTAGCTTAAGAAAAAAATATCGAAAGTTTGATTTAAAAATATTTTTTAGAATATATTTTGATTAATTATAATAAGTTAGAGACTCAATCGCGTCTTCGCCTGCGTAAACTACATATTTTTTTTCGCTCGCCCCTGATCACAAACTTTGCTGTATTGTATAATTTAAATTATTGTAACTGCGTTAAAGTTGGTTAAGGCATTTCTGAGATTAGCGTGCACAAACGCAAATCTTCGTTATATTGATAAATACCCCCAATAGTACTTTACTTCATATATCTTCCATGTACAATCAGTTACATTTGTATTCTATGTATAGATAAAAGAGATATATATATATATATATATATATATATATAATATATATATATATATATATATATATATATTTATATAGATAAATAGATATAGATAAATAAACAGCTACAGTTATAATATTTTATTAAAGTGTTATTTGCACACTTAGAAAAATTAAAATCATTTTTAAAAAATGTATAAAATTTGAACGCTGTGTGGTCTGAACCTGCGCCTCTTGGACACCGTCTAAGTGCTCTAGAAGCTAAACCATGCGTTCAGGCATAATTTTTTAATAGTTTTCTAATGTTTTTCCATTTTTGAGTAACTCCGTTTAAAGCTTTTCGTTTATTCATTTCAAGTAGTGTTTCCCCAAATGGAGATGAAGCTCCTAGCACGTAAATAAAAAGACAGATGTAATCAAAAGAACAAAACGTGAAAAATGCACTAGATACAAAAGAGTATTATTAAATTACAAAATAACAAATTAGTTTAAAAAAAGAAACTCGCTTAAAATACATATTTCGTTATTCTGGTCATCCTGGCGGACCATCATGTTTTAAATGCTAGGAAAATATTGTATTCGGACACATCTGCAAACTTTCTACGAAATCTAACAAAAAAAAGTACGTGACAATAGTGTTGCAACATTTTCGAACGTTGATTGAAAAAAGTGAAGATAATAAAAACGTGTAAAAAAAACTACTCATTTATTCTTCTAGTAGCCACTTTGCATTGTTACTATACAGAATATTACTTCAAACAAGAATCGAACTGCATTATCGATTAAAATCGTATTGATAATTGTAAATAACTAAATTGTAACAATTTACGATAGAAAATTTTATCTTATAACACGTTATTTACAAATGGCACATGCGATGATTACATTCGTGATAGCCAAACACAGCTGTTGACTCAGCAAATTGCTTGTAGTGAATTTGTCACAGTTTATGGGTTCGAATGTACTAATATACTATTATTTATGTTCGATTAGGAATAGATTATAAAAATTGCGTAGACTACATAAAAAATAAATAAATAAAGATTCAAATATTATAAAACGGTACTGTCCAAATATAATGCAAGTTTTTATTTAATTATCAGAATTTATCATTATTTATATGTGTAATAATAAATTAAATTAAAAAAGAAACTTGTATAATACAAAATATATTTTTTGGCGCCAAAGTTATATGAAATATCTATATATGATTATCAAATAAAGGCTTGTATAATTAGTACAGTACAGTACAGTGACTATTCAGCCAAATGACAAGAAAAAATTTAAAACATGTTGTTAAAATAAATTATAGAAAGCATTAATTTATTTTATAATTAAATTAAAATATATTTATTTCAATCCACACTGTGTTTAAAACTAAAATATAATCTTTTTTATATATAATACAACAATCATACTGTTATTTTTAAATATAAACTGTTATATCACAGATAACAAATATAAGATTAAAAAGATAATATCTAATGTATAGTGATTATAAATTAAACATGTTCTGTATCCATATACTTTCGTATTTAATTTAATCGTAATATGGAAATAATAATTAGATGAATTCACCTGCTGTTTCACCACAATTCACTTGCTGGTAATTTGATTAATTTATGTAAAAAAACAGACTCAAACCTCTTACTTGTGTGATTTTTACTAGCACTCTTACTCTGACTTATTCTATAACGTTAGTAAAAAAAAGCGTTTTAGTGTCATTTATTTTTAGTGTCCACCCATAACAAATAAGTTGAGATGTTTTACAAAACTAACATGAAACTACTTGTAGCAAAGTGTTTTGAGAAGCTGCTACTAAAATGTTTTAACTAACAAGCCTTAACGACGTCCGCTCAATGAACATAAAGCCAGAATAAGAGTGCTAGTAAAGATAATTTAACTACTGCCTCTAATTGATTTCAATTATTGGAAATTTTATTGTTTTTCTTTGAATGGGAAAAGAGTACAGACAACGATATGTACTTATAATTTTCATTTATATTTTCTGTTCTTAAATTTATTTTTCGAAATTTGGACTCCATTTTACGAAAATTATACAGGCAGAGAAGTATTAAAATAATATAGTTAATGATTATGTTGAGCAAATATACATATATAGAAATAAACAATCAAACACAAAGTAAATAATTATGATAAAATTAAAAACAATTTCCGTGAATAGGTAATATACCTGCGACCTCTGACTTATCAGTAAAAATGACTTACCACGAGAAAACGGGGTCAAAAGCATTATAATCATTAAGATACTATGATATGCGTCTCTTATAGACACGAACACTTGTAAATATTATTATTTCATTTTGAAAAATTAATTGATATATGAGTGTTATTTCATTTAAAATTATTTTTGCAATTATTCTAATAATATAATCTATATCTATAGCAAATGCCGATTTAACAAACACTGTTCAACTGGTCATAAACTATAAGCTGTTTCTTGTCATATAACAATTAAAGATCAGGAAAATCTGACAAAGAACCATGATAAACCTAGATAAACTATAAAAAACTAATAATGCCACATTAGTAAAACTTGTTCAGGGCAGATTCAGGAAGTTTTCGTTAATAAACAAAAATCATTAAACTTTGCGGCCATAGTGCTGCAGTGGGGTAGCGTCTGACTGTATACGCGATAGTTGTGGGATCGATTCCCACTTGATAGAATGGTTATATTTATATTGTTTTCATGTTTTCTCTTCGGTAAGAAAAACATAGGCGTTGAATTTCGGCATTCAATTCACAACATCTCAAATTTGGGCAGAAAAAGAAAAAGTCCTAGAAAAATATTACAATCGTCTGAAACATCTGATGTATTCAAATTTTAGGCCCAAGTTTCAATTTCAACAGTATTTTGTTGTATAAGTAGCTTTTTGTTATAGCTGGCTTTCAACCCTGAGCAAAACTTATGGTCTAATTAATTTCGAAATGTAGATTTCATAATAGACCAGCAAATTTATAAGAAATAAGTTAAAACCGCCTATATACAAAAAAAATATACTATAAAAAGTGAATGGAAATAATCCATACTAATATTTTAAATGCGAAAGTAACTCTGTCTATCTGTGACGTCTTCACGGCCGAACTGCTGAACCGATTGTGATGACATTTTGTATAGAGATATTTGAGGGTCATCCCTAGGGATGAACAAAGGCTACTTTTTCCTGGCAAGTTTTTCTAGGAATTTCATTGGTTTACTAAAAAGCGGCCGAAAATACGATACAGCGGTAGCTGACGCGGGCGAAGGCGCGAGCGGATCGTTAGTACAATATATAAGTATAACTAACTTAGGCGCTGTAGCGTGACAAGTCCCCTTTAGGTGATGTCTGAAAGGAATGCTTTTTTAGCTACATAAACACATCTCCCACATATAGCTGATAGACAGAAAGAACCTAATGACTTAGAAAACTCCATTCTATAGTCAGACCAATATCGCCACAATGCATATTGAGAGGCGCAATCCAACGCCCCGATTTGACTTACCAGAACGGATGAATGGAAATAACTTAAATAAATTTATTTAAATTATCTTAATCAAAGCAACCAATTATCGAACCAAGGAACCTACGCGACTTTAGCCAGACACTGTCCCGCTATGCCACGATGGCCTTGGTGTTTGTTTTTTATAAAGGATTTCGTTGCTGTAAAATTGCTCTACAATGAATAATAAATAGAGAGAAACATTACGAGTCGAGTGTGTAGAAACACTAGATGTGTTTCTCGAAATCGCGACGGAAACGATAAAATAACATGATTTTACATTTTATAGTCTAAATGAACGAAGTTACGGACCACAAATTGTAAATTATACATAACTAATTTTATTAAAATAAATATGTATTTTCTGTCTGGACCTTCGTCAAATTGGACTATAAGTTCTGTGAAGTTACAGTTTACGTAACACTAAAGAAGTACTTACATTTACTCGCGCTCATAAGTGACTTTGTACTAACATTTAAATTTCAATTTTTAGATAGTGTTTAATAGAAATGTTTTGAGTATATGAAATTAATATTAAAATATTCTTTCTTACATACTTTGTCACTAGAGCGAACAAACAGTAAACAATTAAATTATAATCATTCCACCGAGTGTGAAATGAAACAACAACCAATCGTGAGTGAATATAGTCAGACGCTGTACCACTGTGCTACGATAGCGTATATTGTATTTGTAGTATACTCATATTTTTCAAGTTTAAAGAGTATTCGTTTTTTCTTCCTAAATTTATAATTTTTATGAGTCTGTTTATATGAGAATGTTTTATGTATTTTTATAAGAATGTTTTATGAGTGAAAATATAATTTATAATTTTTATAAGTGATAAATAAGATAATGTCACTATGGTTAAGAAGCAGTCGAAAGGCGTCTGTACCATCGCGTACGGTTATGATTTCAGTTCTCACTCGGGGAACGTTTATATTTTATAAATTATAAAATTAAATCTCCGCCGACACATGATATCTCTTAAAAGAGCGGAGAGTGAAGAGATTAGTGTGAAGTAAAAAAAGGAAAATAATTAATTCGCCAGTGAGCAGTAGTAGTGTTAACGATGTCTTTTAAACGTCGTTTTACGAGCTCCCCTTATACTGTCACTTACAATTGGTGTTTATTGCATCCTCGTAAACCTAGACTTTACGCTCTGTTTGACGAACTATCCAAATTATTTTATAAAATATTACACGGCTAGTGCAACTTGACTGACTTTCCTTCCTTTTTTTTTTTGCACTACATCCTAGAGCTTGGGTTAAGCAAAGCAGATGTCATCAGATGTTGATGGGTTGAGTATGAAGGGCTCGTAAGAAATCGACCAATATTAAGACGCCTCTATGTGATATAAAATTGACACAATTTAAATCTATATAATTTTTTTTTAATTACAGAAGTTCTTAATAAAGATGGCTAAAAATAGAAAAAATATACAATTTCTAAACATATCAATGACATCCATGATCCTACCTAGAGTACCTAGACCGCTAGTTTGAGCTTAATTAATATGTTATTCAAATTATCATTTAACCGGTTTTTTATCTTAGAAACTATCCTATAAATCGTTTTTAGCAACAAAAAATAGTTTTTGTCAACTCTCGACATTTTTTTGTAGACAAACACAATGCAAAGGAAAGTGTGTATGCCTGGTAGACTATGGATTTTTACGTTTCATATGTTTTGTTACCGTAAATAGTTGTGAAAATTATAGCTTAACAGTAAAAATACAGGTTTTTTGTAATAGTAAGTTACATATAACAATACTACTAATAAATAACCTTATAATATTAATAAAATCACATAATCATCTCTACCTGCTTCAATTAAAGAGAAACAAAATTGCTGAATTTGTGAAAAGGTTTTTGAAAAGAAAGGTTGACATCTGACCTTAAGGTCTCATTTGTATTGGTCATTAACAAAATTTCTGTGACGTCACACGTGACGTCACTCAGATTTTCTGTCAAAATGGGCGGAGCTTTGAGCGACATGCGCTTTTAAGCTCCACCCATCGCCCTCGCAATCGCCAACGAGTATATAAGGCTTCGACGGCGCGTAAATTAGCAGTAGTGCTCTGAAGACAACGCAGGGCTGTACTGAAAATACTCCAAAAGTTTTCGCCGAGTCTACAAAGGTATGTATTGCTTTTTTATAATTCTATTCTGGAAGAATCAATACTGAAAACCAGTATAATAGCAATATAGAATATCAAAAAAAAATTCACCTTTATCTGTAAAGCAAAAGGAATATATAAAGAAAAACGGCCTGAAAAGTAATACGAATAAATATAATATACATAAAAATTAAAAAATATATATAACTTAAGAATATTTCAAGCAGCATTCACTATAAGTTGGACATGGGCAAGGCATGCAGGAAATAAGTTAAAAAAACAGATTAATGAAAATTTCAGATTAATTTGGGTTAAAAAATATATCTATTAGGTATATATCTAATGATATAACGCATATAGTAAATTTTGCAACGTTGACAGAAAAGTCATTTACTTAATAAACCCCTTTTGGTTTCAAACCATAAAAAAGAATTAAGCAAAAACCTATGTCCTGCGTTAAACGTTACTTACACAAAAAATTAAGCATCTTTTGATTTGATAGAATCATTTAATGAATATATCGTCTTAAACTTAAATATATCACTGTTGTGTCATCTCTACCGAATTTTAAAAAACGAATCTACTAAAATAACTTAAAGATATGCAAAAACACTTCGTCCTTGTAAATAATTACTCAGTCTAATGCTAGTAGCATTATTACCTAACAGGGGTTGTTAATAAAGGCCCGATATCGATGTCTTAATTAATTATAAATAATGCCTCCTTAACTAAAATTTAATCAATTCTTAAGACCTCTCAAGGCTTTCTTTGTTGACGTGAATATATAAACTGATATTTTGATTATTATATACAGTCTCTCTATAGACATATTATTATTGCCAATAAAGATAAATAAGTGACAATTTATTGTCCCCTAAAAACTAAGTATCTGTCATCACACAGGCGGCGTAATACATCAAAATTCGTCTATAGTTCGTTTACTTCCGATTTATTTTTGTTTGATACAAAGGCACTTTGAACAGCATTTTTTGGGTTCCATTAGTGAGTAACTTAAGTTATTGACTAACTAAAGTGTATGGTTTATAGACTTGAATAGAGTTCTGCCTACTATCGATATTATATGTTAGACTATTTAGTATATAATTTGGCATTTAATAATATTTGTAGTTTCATTATCACACAATCGCCATCGTATCGTGGTTGTGAAATTTAATCCTCTTTTTCATCGCGTGAAGGAATAATTATATTTATATTGTTAGTAGTATATTTGGTACTCAGGTATAAACTACAAATTGTAAGACTTTTTCGTAATAATAGAGTAATTCGTAAATGTTTATATTACCACCGTTGCATAGTTATGTCTCCGAGGGGGACGTCGCTTGGTTCTACACTTACAAATTCATACTATAGCAGGTACAATACGAAAGTGAAACTTAATATTAAAATTTACTTTTCGTTACTTTCAAATATATTGAAAAATGTATAATGAATATAATTCGTTCTTAGCAAAAGGAAGTCAAATGTAATGAACATCAAACATCATAGAATGGTATTGGAACCGAAAGTTAAACTTTTGTTTAACTAAACGACAATCTCAATGTCTAAATAACAATCGTCCAAATTATATTGTTATGAGATATCATTTGTTTCCTCCCGTAGTTAAGGGAGTTGCATAATTTTATAAAACATATTCATATTGGAACGTCATTTAAATATTCCATAATTCTCTTATATATCGTATTAAAAATCTACATTATTGTAAGATATAGAAACATTCACGTACAAAAGTATATGCATGCATATTTTGTTTTCTCTTTAATACGAATTATTCCATTTTAAGATGATAAAATATGGCTACTTCTCAATATTCCGACAAAGCTCTAATTAAAATAAAATGTTTACAATTAATTTGTCATGGAATTAACGACGTCAACACATGACGTCTTTGTTAAATAGAAATTACGGAAATGGTTTGAGATTCGTGTCTGCGGCCTACATAAAGTGCAGGCGGGGGGCGGCGGCGTAGCACCGTGCTACGAAAGCGTTACGCCGACTATAGCTTTATATTTGCACACTTTAATGAGTTTATTTATAAAATAATATTTAGATATTTTATATATTTTGATTCCACGGTACATGAGTCCAAAAATATTTTCGTTACACAAAATGAGACGTTGATTTCCATGACGCAACACACACAAAATCTAAAACGGAAACGGAACTTGAAAGTCTGAACCAAGTGTTCAGACTCAGATTGAAAGTCTGATTTAAAATATATAAATTTAACTTTTTTACTGGATTTGAATGGAGTCCGTAGGAAAGAGAGTATATATTTTATAAAAAAAAGTTTAAGTATATATATATTTAATTGCAAAGCTTAAAGAAGTTACTACGGTTTGCCCAACTTATAATACATTTTTTGTGCGCAGTAATTTTATACTTTGAAACAATTTAACCCACCAATAAATAAAATAAATATGTTCCCCGCCAAGTAAAATATTTGGTACCCCGGTATAAACTACAAATTGTAAGACTTGTACGTTTTAATAGAGTAATTCGTAAATGTTACAGTTCGCATTTGCTCTACATTTCTTATTTTAATTCAACAGTTTACTTAAAGTAAGCTGTTGTATGAAAATTAGCTTAGCTTAGCATACTTTAATTTAAACGCCAATTACAGTTGAAATTGATACGAGCAGAAATGAGCTCAAAAAAAATTATGAAAATGGTTTGACTTGGAAATATTTGCTGCAAATTAATTGTACCTAGCGAATGGTGCATTATAAGAGATAGCCTAAAAATAATAAATTACCCCTTTCTCGAACATGTCAGTACATTTTATCTGGTTTCCTCGTAGCATGCGTGGGATCGATTAAAAATATTTTCTTGATTTAGCCATTTATTTTACATAGTTATTAAAAATATAAGAGAACTATCAGTATTTTTTTTTGCTTAAACAATGTTTTTATCCTTTCTCGACGCTTTGTCCACAACTATCACCGTAACAGTCAGACAATGCGTAGAAGCCATTACAAAGTGATTAAACCTCAGCAATCAGCATAACGAAATATTACAGTAAATGCAGATTATTCAACTCAACGTAACGCAAATTTCAAGTATCGCGCCTGAAACAAATGCTTGCAATTAAAAATACTAACCATTTGTAGCATTTAAATATGCACTTTATTTATATAGTTGTAAAGTAGAAAATTGTTTTGAACAATGCAAAGGCTTCAATTTCGGGAGGCCATTTATTAAATGAGCGCTCATTCAACAGGCGTCACCGGTCGCACTATCCATTGTGCCTCAATAAGCATATTCCGAACAAAAGAAACATTTGAGTAGACACTTTACCGGTTTTAAATAATTATTAGATATTCCAACGGCACAGTTGGCAAGTGATGTGATGATTATGGGTTCGGTAAATAACAACTATATATTTAGAAATACTTACATTTTAGTTACTATGAGACTAAAGTAACTATTAGACAAAACGTAGTGTTTAAACGATCAACAATTATGATGATTTCAATATTTTTTAAAGTGTTATCCACACACTTATGATAAGAAAAAAGCTTCTAGAAAACGTACAAACTCGGGACTCGAACCCGCGCCTTTTGGCTAACCACAAAAATAAGTTATAACAAGCGAATAAGAGTTTCGACGTAGCCCGATGTAGAATGTTTGGCATAGCGGTCAAAGCGTTTTCCAATGGGTCTGGACTCGAGTCCCGGTACGTAAAAACTTTTATACGTTTTCCATAAATATTTTAATATCTATGATATGTATCTAAGATCGCCCCACGTTACCACAAAATTTATGAGATGTATGAAGATTACAAAAAAAGCAACTTCAATGAAATAAGCACATAGCATGTTTGTACGATTATGTTAATTGTAATGCGGTAATATTTGATTAACTGCGTGGCATCCCTTTTTAACTTTATTTCAAATACGTGTTTCGTTTTTATATTTAATTATGGTTACTCTTTTAAACTATTTTACGGAATTTTACTATATTTATACAAAAAGTAATATGTGAATATATAATATTTAACATCGATCCAATCTGATAGATGAAAACTTACTGGGAAAACTTGAAATTGGACTAAAGTTTAATATTATAGTTAATTTACAACGTATACAAGTCAATTAATGTCGACTTGGCGAGATACTCGTCAAATTTAATTGACCAGAGCTCGTTTCGAGGCATAGCTGTCAGCTTGGGCTATCATGTGACCTTATTGGCAAGATATCAGAATAGGTATGGTTGGAACACTTGCTAAATTGTCTAAAATTGGCAGTTTTATGAAGCTAGCTCAGTCTAGTTCAATTGTAATAACCTTGAAGAGTATTGACCATTTATTTTTCTTTATCACATCATGTATGGTAGGCAGAGAGCGCTAATTGGTATGCCACCCCGTTCCTTTACATTTAAGACGCTGCGCTGGGATGCTTATAATTACGTGAAGACCACAATTTCCCGTTATATTTATGTTTTTAATACTCTAAATTATTTTAAGATAATATAGATGTTAAACAAGTAGAAGAGTTTATTAGACGTTAGCGACGAGGACGCGGACGGTCAGTTCGCACCGGGTTGCTGATGTGTACAAGAAAAAGCACTAATACCTAATGAAAGTTTGCAGCTTTTAAATTTAAACTTAACTATAGATGGAGCAGATTTATTTTAACTTAAGTTATATCGTTTTTAATGTCTTTGTATTAAAAAATATATAAATAGGCTTTATCAATAATATTAACCGGTTTTACCGGGTGTTTAATATTTAATATGTACAACAATTCGAACACGCGCTAATTTGATATTGTCCATATAGTTGACCTATAAGCATCCCAATACAAAAGTACTCTAGTCTATATAGTAATTATAACTTCTACTGTTAACCAATATTTTTATGTAAATGTTATTTTAAAATATAATGAAATAATAATTTTATTTCTCTGGTATTGCAGAGGTGTACGGAATAGCTGATTTTTTGATATTAGATCAAACAACGTCCGTCAAAAGGCCTTTGAGAAGTCTAATATCCGACGCTGTCCCAATATTAGCAATATCTAACATGCAAATAAGATACTTTGATGAAAATTCTCGTCAATACGTTGTAACCGTTCCTACTTATGTAATCATTATGTCGGCATGCCATTATATTACTTTTACTGTAAGAAAAAAATAATTGAAATCTATTGATTTCAGATTGATGAATATGTTTTTTTTAATAAAATCACAGAGGCTATTGTGGCACAGTAGACCCCGTCTGACTGAAAACGCGGTGGGCTGTGGGTTCATTTCCCAGTTCATTTCATTTGGAGGAATTAATATATTGAAAGTATTTTCGTTTCTCCGTTCTAGTAAGACGCAGTGCACTGGCCTTACGTTACTCAGCGCACAACGTCTCAATGTCGCTGGAAATTGGAGAACGGAGTATCTTGACACTATCTATTCCTTTTATATAAAAAAAAGCTCATATACAGCTACAAGTACAATTGCTATAAATATTTTAAAGTATATTTCACCTTCTGCTGAGAATGCAACGTCCCCAGTTTCTTATTGCTTCATTTTGAACTCATTTTACAACCGGGGATTAAGCGAAAAACTGGCACTGCCCTATCTTAAACCAGACCGAGTGAATATCTTTATATATTGAGATTTGAACTCTCAGCTATCGTAGATTATCCCACGTTTACGTCTTTGTATGATTTAATCATTTCAAAATAATTTTAAGAATAGTGAGCCAGAATTTAACCCAAGAAATTTTAAATGCAGGACGATTATCAAAGATCGGTAATGAGGAAATATTACCAGCTCACCGTCCTAACGAAATGAGACGACGTAGTTCCAGCTAATTGTTTTTACCATTGCATTTGGTGTGGGAAAATCTTAAAAGGATTTTAAATTATATCAGTAATGAATATTTTGATAGTGAGAATTTTAATTATTATGTTCGCATTTATCGCTCATTTAATTTTACATTCTTATGATATGATTATAACTATAATTTATCATTAGAACAAAAATAATATTTATCTATCTATCTATCTATCTATCTATCTAGTGCAGTGAATTACGATAATGATTTTTTACTAAAATCCTAGTATTATTGTACAGAAGTATTGCATCTTCGTTGACCAAAATCAATACTACACATTAGTGGACTCGACGGGAGAAACACTTTGTATATTACGTTCTAACATCTTATATTTAAAATATATCGAAAAATGCTTAAAATTTTGATTTATTTTAATTTACATATTAGTATAGATTGCAGAACAGCCCATTGTCGGTCGCGTCGAAAGCTTTCTCGTAGTTCACATACGATAGGTATAGATGATGATTATATTTCTCGGTCTTTTCAATGGTTTGCCTTAGGGTGTATATATCGTCCACGGTTCTAAAGGCTTTTTTGAAACCCAGCCGGCCCCATATGTTGGAAGTCATTGAATTTATGGGCAAGGCGTTTCGTGATAACCCTCGAAAACAATTAATATGCATGGTTCAGGTTATTCCAGATAGTGAGTTCGATTCCCACTCAGTATAGATCTGATCACTGCAACAAATGCTTTATATATTATCTAAATTGAGATCGCATCGCCCTATGCAGATATTTTTTTCTAATTACTGAGTCACAAAGATACTGTCATATTTTAATGTAATGATTTTAATGACAGATATCTACATATTATTTTTATAATTATACACGGTGCTAGCTTTCAACGTTAACTTGTTGCACGTGTATGTTATTTGGAGCATTAAATCAATATTGTTTTATGTAATGTGAATTTGTAATGGAAGGCGAATAATTAGCGCCATAATACAACATCAAGTAGTAATTCTATTTATTTTTATTAGCTTATTTATTTAAATCCATCAGTGACATTTAAATGAAACAGACGAATACAAATTAAAACTAAGCTAAAATCTATAAAGATGTATACAGCATGCATTATTATTAAAATTGTTAAATTATGCAGCTTAAATAGAAAATAAAATGAACACGTTCAAAATGGTTTTCTCGCTATCATTTTCAGAGGAAAATCCTTGTCGATAGCGGCAAAGACGTCAGATTCATGCTATGAAAATATTTAATTGACATTGGATTGAAAATTTGCAAGTGTGTCCGGATACATGTACAAAATTTCAATCAGAAAGTAGGTAATGGCTCAAAATAACATTGCTTGATTTACTTACCCAGGTTATTCTAAGCACGATATATAAGTAAAGCTGATAAAAATATCCTTAAGAAATATCTTGCTAAGTGGTACAGTAGTGGTTACAGTAGAATGGTGACTGATTATAAGCGAAATGGTTGTGGTTTCGATCCTCAATTGCCTATATTTAAAACAAACTAAGGGAATGAATATATTTAAATAATCAAAATTTCATATTTTCGATTCAATCAGACGAAGAATGCAAGCAAAACAGTGAGTATCGTAACACTAGATTTTCTTGCCTAGTCTATATTCAAATAATTTTATATAACAAATTCTAAGACAGTGTTATAAATTTTCATTTTAAATAAAAAAAGGCGTCGCTTGCAAAACCAGCCATTGTTTTTATCCGGAACATAATTTATCATATGACATCGAAGAGAGAACAATAAATCGAAATATAACATGATTTCCCAGAACGTACTGTCACTTGTGGACTGTGATGCTTCGGACTGGCCAAAGATTTATTAACTACTACTGACTGGACTACTCTCATAGACAGACTCTCGTGCAATATAATATAGGTATAATTTGTAATATTATTAGCCATCGTGGTGTAGTTAGATGGCGTTTGATTGTATACATACTGTTTCAATTTTCGCAGCGTTCAGTTTAGACATAAACGCTGTGTCTGAAATTTACTTTTTTTATTAGCTTATAGTAAGGACGCAGTTGCATAACGTCTGGAATATAACTATTTCATTTTCTCTTATGAACAGATAAAAAGGTGAAATGATGGAATACTTTACATAAAATACGGAATAAAATCTAAAAAGGAGGTCATTTTCAAAAAAATTGCTAGAACATTCTATGCTATTTTAATACGTTATCGTAAACGTTTTTAATATTAATATAATTATCATTTAATTATTATCTAAAACATAAGTAGCAGTTTCTACAAACCTATGTATATAAGAAATGTATTATGTAAGAAGGTGATGTAGCGTGCTTGTCGCGAGCACATTGATCGTGATATGATAGATGCTTAAGATTAATCATGACTGGACTTTGTATTCAAGAGGCTTGACAATTTATATGACACATATTTGCAATTTCGCTGAAAAAATTCAGTGACTATATAAAAAAATGGTTTTACACAAATTATATATGTATCCAATGGTAATTTTAAATTATTATTTTTTTATATTTTCGGGGGAATGATTATATATTAATTCTTTTTATGCTCTGGTGACGCAAGACAAAGCGCGGCGTTGAGTTTCGCCACTAAACACGCAATGTATAATATTAGGGCGGAAAGCGGAGAACAAAGTACCTTGGCACTTGGTTCTTGCTGCCTGCCCTGCTATGCAGGATTAAGCGTGAAGCTGAAAGAAAATTACTATACTTTTAATAATTATAAGCATATAATTTGATACAACCGGAAATAAAGGTATAACGTGAATTAAAATATTTATACGGTATATTAATATTGTTATTGATTGAAATACTGTACAGAATGTGAGTCAAAGCAAGCGTCTTAAGTTATGTAATAGTTACTGCAATAATAATTCATTATTTTACAGTATGTAAATAAGTATAATGTTAATTAAATTTTATAATCTGTTAAACAAAGTTGCCAGATCTGCTCTCATTAAATCAGAATCACTAAATTATGCAGGAGATAGGCTTTGTTCTCTGTCATTTACAGATCTTTTCCGTTTACGTACATTTAAATTTAAGTCTATATATATAATCAAATAAAACGTATGTAAAATTTTACTTTTTATTACAAGGTAATTATATTTATTACATGGAAATAATCATAGTAAAATACTAGGTGATGATTAATAAGCAGCTTGACGCCATTTGTTGAGGTACTTTTCCGGCAGTTTTAGGTTTAAATCCATCTAAAACAATTATTGTACTTAAGTAAGTTGTAAAAAAATGGCTATTTATATTAATTAACAAATTCTGTGTGAAAAAAAATTATACTTGAAACGAAAAAAGCAAATAATTAAATAACAATAAAAACAAATAAGGTCGAGTACACAATAGGCACGATTTCCATACAAATTGTACGCGCAGATGGCGCTTGAATATTAAAAGAATTTTAATTTAACGGAGGCTCCGCTAAATAAATTCAGTAGACACCTGGAATTATGTATGTACAGTAATAGTGTTGTAGCTCATGTAGCGGGGCAGGAGAGGGCTTAGTGCTAGGACATTACGCTCTCCATTTTCTTTCATTCGTATAGACACTGAACGTTAAGTAGCGTAATTAAAAGCCACATGCTTTATTTTACTAAACCGGAGGAATTATAACAAAATTGTTTTGCCATATGGGAGTCGAACCCACAACCCATATCTTTATAGTCAGTAAATTTAGTAGTAAATTTAGATTGACACAGACATATTTTTTTAAATATACCTATATGTGCTCATAACCTACTTGTTTTACGGCATTTATAGAGATGCCATTACGTAAATTATTTTTCTCTTTTAATTATTGAAACATCAGTATCTATAATGTATGCCGTTATGAGTATAGCGAAAAGGTATTAAAGTATACATAACTCTTATTTTACAGTAAAAATAATCATACATTTGAATTAATCGTAGATTACCGGGCATCTGAAATAAGGTCGTAATAACCTTTATTTATAAGAACTAAAGATAATAAAACACTTGGAAAATACGAGAGAGAGAGGTTCAAGAATGTGACTTGATAAATGATGCTATTTTAACACTATCCGCTGCTCTCCATTTGCTCAAAATGCTGCACTTATGACCGGATCGAATATTTTCCTAAAATTAACTTGATATTACTAGGTAGATCAAATAATTTAAAGCGTGTTTTAAACTTTTTCAAACTATATATTTTGTTAATATTTTTTAAAGTGTTATTCCCACACTTAAGAAATTGAAAAAGACATATTTAGAAAACGTATAAAAATTTGAACGCAGCGGGATTTGAACCCGCGTGCCATTTTAAGCCATGCGTCCGACGTAGCGGTCAGAGCGCTTGAACGGTTTTCAAGAGACGCGGGTTCAAATCCCGGGTTTTCTAAATATGTCTTTTTCAAACTATTTTGTTATTTATTATTATTAAAATATAAATATATCATCATCCTGTCCAACACGCGTTAAAATGTAAGCAAGGATTCCAAAAGGAACGGGCTTAAATCATCCAATTTTGTACGGAGTTTTTTTATCGTATTGTATATATCTCTTCAAATCAGCTTGTATGCAAGAATCAAATTGCCGTATAAAGCTATCAAATATTAATATATAAACAAAAAACATTTCCATTAGCGGCCGCTCTTGACGTCTCTGATGCATTGCGGGAGTCAAGAGTTCTTTATGTCAGTTTGATGAATTCTTGTATATCAATGACAACTTAAGTGACAATCTACGTCATGTATATTCAATAATATCAGACATAGAAACAGAGACGATGACGATGAGAATTGGTTAAGCGAAAATTTATATTTATATATATATATAAAGAAAAACTAGATTTCATTATTTAGCAAATCATATTTTCCATGCAATGGCTGTGGGTTTGATCCACAGTACAACAATCTACACCTAACTGAAATATTTTTATTTTACTGTTCGGGATAAAGTGCAATGTTGGGTTTACAATATATGTAAAATGGGCTGAAAATAGAGTGTCTTCAATGTATCTCTCCGTTTACTTTGATACATTCGGAAGTAGCATAAGGCAAAAATAATATTAAAATATTGATACTACTCTCTGCTATGTGAGAAAGTATGTATACTAATTAATTCCAGCGTTTAAAATACTAATTTGCAACTGTAGAAGATGCTTTAAAGTACAGGTTAAAAATATTTTTTAAGCGATTAACCATATAGTAAAGTTATTGAATAAAATATGATAAGACGCTCGTAAATACGCTACCAACATTTGCACGTTTATCTCTAGACAGTGCAATAAATCGCGACCTCGTAAAGGTTATGTTACGGTATGTAACTAACCATATAGGTAAGTATAAAACTTTACTTTATTTTTCATTTCATTCGTGTTCTTAATTTGATGTACATTTTACTGACCTATATTTTTGTATATGAAAAAAGTAAAGAAAACATAGTTATTTTAAAATAAACTCTGCAATATAAGTCTTAATATTTTCAAGTGTTATCTATATACCTACATACACCTACCTACGTACGTATACCCTACTTTGAATTAAAAATATATAGAAGGATAACTTTAAATTTTATACGAAAATCTTTTTATAAACTACAATGCGCTTCGCGTTTCATCTTAAAAACAAATGAGATATCTAAACAAATAAAAGGGATACCAATCCCGTTACCTATGAAAGCCTATTACGATCCACTGGCCGGATTACAGTAAATTTGATGGCACATAATGTGCAATTCACTGACAAATTACATTTGGAACTCCAGTCATCATGGTAAATACTATTTTAGAATTTGTATTTTTGAAAAATCATAGCCCATCATTATAACCCTAGGTCATAAATGCCGTAATCAAAAAAGCCTAAAAATAAAACAAAAAAGCTGACAAAGAATCATTAAAACTGCGTGTTAAAATATATTGTAAATATCAAATCATTATTCTTTTGTGTAGGCTTCAGTGAAATAGCCTAAGGGGGCTCGTAAGTCAAACAGATATGTTATCGCGTGAAAGTGTATGCCATAAAAGTTTCGATTTTTAATAAAATTTTTACAGTATTTATAGTGTATTATAAAACACTTTACTTTGTTGTAAAGTTGAGTGTTGAGTCATAAGTTCAAACTAAAATGTATTGTTACCGTGTTTGTGAGTTATAGTGGAAATTCAAAATTTATTTTAAGTAAAAATTTAAATTTCAAATTTCACTTTGGCGAACCGGTGCTTAACTAATTGGTGGTTGATTTCTTGTATTCAACAATGTATTGGATAATGTACTCTCGTCATAAGTCGTTTTTTTTTTCAATCTAATATTTTGTAAGTAATTGCTAATTGTAAGTACGTACTGTACACTTGTAAGTCGGGTTTTTTTTTGTTTTTCATACTATTGTTTTGTAAGCAGTCTCTGGTGTTATATTCACTAATAGTATTCATGTCCGTAAAATGAACAAAGTACTTGCCTATAATTTTAAATATGTGAAAAATTATGCCATAGTAACAGTACTAGTAAATAATAAAAAGATTAATAATAACAGGTTTTTCATTGAACTAAAGCTATAATCTTTATTCATCATTCATTTAGTATTCAAAACACAAACACAAATGGCATTTATCTAATTTGTAAAAAATGAAATTGATGGAAATAAATGGTATATTAGGTAATGGGGTAGCAGATTGGATTTTTTTAATTTTCGCCCGAGAGCGTCGCGTCTGAACGGACGACAACGTCGCTTAATGCCTCTTATAAATAACTAAGGCGCTGTTATATTTATTGCTCAAGGATATTTGCACTTATTTCCTCATCGTTATTTCTTTAATATTTTTCATAAAATATTATACAATATGAACATTATTATATGTTGTGCTAAGCAATTATAAATATTTGTTAATTTTCATGGAGCAAGTCGATATATGTATATGCGCGTAAATGCACCAAGACAATTTTGTGGTTTCCTGATATTGCCTCTCATTGTATGAAAATCTTAGAACGCTTGACCGACTTCTTTTAGTTTGATTTTCTTGAAAATTTGCAATTTGCACTCGTGTCCGGATACGATGAGAACAAAATATTTTTATAACATGAACCTGGTGTATTGATATAATACTTTAGGACGTTTCTTTTAAATTTTTTTTATAAGGATTCTGTTGTATTATTTGAATTCAGTTGGTTATTTTAACGTTCCGCAGCAACAAGTAATTATAAAATAATCCATCAAATCGTTCCTTATTCTGATTTCAATAATAAAATGGTGGCGTTAAGACTATCATAGATTTAGCCCGATTTATTTTCATTTATTTTTATCACTTATCACTGTAATGTCCTTGAAATTGGAATACGCATTTAATATGCATTTTATTTAATAACTTTCCATTTTAAATTCACAAGTTTCTAAACTTTTTTTAAGAATATTCTTAGAGAGAAACAATAATAAGTTCTTTTATTTTGCCGATTATTACATTACATTACACATTTTGAAATTAAACTATTTTTAACCGGTTTAATCGTCCGTGGTCACAGGTAGACTGGGGTGGCATTTGCCTGTCATTTGATACAATCAATATATAATACGAAGAAACAATAATTGTAATTTTAACACTTGGTACGTTTTGGTTAAGGTTAGGTTAAAGTTACCACTGAATTATATTTTTGGTTACTTTATCTTAACATACACTTTTGTAAACATTAATCATACAAATAAAATGTAGGTAAATCGTTAAAGTTCTATCACGACATGTCGCTGCAACAGACAGCTACCTGTATTTTCATATATATCAGACGTATTGAAAGAAAAGAATAACTTGTCTCAAACAATTTCAATTTTTAAAGGAACCTTTCGCTCGCAGTGTGAGCATCGGTGTAATACATAGTGCTCGGGGAGGCAGGGGCCATCCATTTGGTTAGCATTTTCTTTAAACAATAACACATGCCATCGTAACGTAGTGGGTTCGAACCCCTCCCGAGAGAATGTTTGTATTTTAAAATATCCGATTCGATCTAGTTAGTGAAGCGTTGACCTTCACCACTGGATGCACTGAGTTCCAAAAATAGGCGGAAATTTAGAAACCGTGATCACTTATTACTATGACTGACTGCTGACTGAGTAACTTATGTATGCATACTTCGCTTAGTATGAAATGAAATATTAAAGATAAAAAGAATAATGTACATTGTTAATTTTATTTACTAATTCTACGTCCATACTGTGCGTCCATCTGTCTGTCACCAACAAAGCTCTCATTAACGAAAGCTGCCACCATAATAATAAATGACAGCTTAAATTTCACAGAATACTGTGCCTATATGAAATTTGGGCAAATTATAATTGAAATATTAATTGCTCATAGCCTACCATGTGTACCGTATAATAGCGTATGTTGTATAATGGTTTCTAATGCCCAGTGTGTGTACACACCTTTTCATATGAAAAAAAATCTATCTTGTTCTTCGTTTAGTTATTGCTGGCTGAGGGACTGAAATAAGCGTCTGTCTATTTCAACTAATGAGGAAAAACACTTACCTTTTGTTGACATTGAATCTACTACTACTTGTCGACAACTAAGCCACTAGGTCGCCTTTTTTTGCTTTTTACTAAGGATTGTCGTGGAAGGTAAAATTAGGGGAGTATTTGGTTTACTATTGCTATGTCCCTACATTTGCCTATAGTTTATATTAGGTACTTGTTATACGTATGCGATACTGTCACGTCTCTGCATCACAAAAACTTATATCCTTTGACACGCTGCGGAACATTGAAGTGTTGTTTGTTCAGATTATACGACGATATTCATAGATAAAGTCTTCTATACTTGTTTGTCGCTTTATAGTATAATTGGTTTTAGCTTTACATATTTCTTGCATATAAGAAGGCATACTCCGCGATTTTAACGTTTTTTAAAGTGTTATTCACACACTTAGGAAATTGAAAACATATTTAGAAAACGTATAAAAATATGAACGCAGCGGGACTTGAACCCGGGCCACTTTGAAACCGTCAAAGAGCTCTGGCCGCTAAGCCATGCATTCTACATCGGGCTACGTCGAAATTCTTGTACGCTTAAAACAACTTATTTTTCTTGTTAGCATTTCTGTTGATTTTAACAAATTTCTGCTACATAAAGATTATTCCAAGAGGTGCGGGTTCAAATCCAGCTGCGTTCAAATTTTTATACATTTTCTAAAATTATACTCCGTTCTCTACTTTTAAGATAATTTTAAATATTTTTTGTCTTTGACATGACTTACACATCAAGACGCCTTATTTGTACGGATTTTTTCTTCTTATTTATTTCTTTGTTATTAAAAGTGTAAATCTACCCAGTTACAGTATCCTTGAGTTGAGGTTCTTATACATCGGATTCGACCGATCGAGTTGTCTATAATATTAGGGCTTGACCCCTGACCAATATGTCTAATTTTATATATTAAGTGTTACGAGAAAATTTAAATAAATCATTCCCCCGAGAAAGGATGTAACCCATAGCCATCGCGTATATACTCACACACTGTACAACAAACAGCCTCGATGGCCTCGATCATTTTAATACTATAAGTGTGACTTACGAATATTCCGTCAAAACAATATGGCGATAATAATGGCATTAAATAGTGAGCAAGCACATATTCTAATCTTTGAAGTATGAAGTGTAATATTGTGAGATACAATAAAGCTTTAAGCGTTATATATCGTATTCTCATTATTTGCGTCATAAATCATCTGTAACTACAAACTTCATAAAATAAGATAATTATTATGAATGGACTAAAATAATTGTATTTCATATACATTAACGTTATGTAATGAATAAACCAAAAACATTTTAGTGCAATTCGGATATGCCTGTCACTTGGAGAAATTTTAAAATGTAGAAGTAGACATTAAAACAAGAAATATTCATATATAGAAATTATTTTAACTTAAAATTCCACTGCTGTAAGAGAAGCTTTTATTGTACTGCAGCACGCGTCGTCTAACATTATGTAATTTTCGAAGTAAATTATTAAAGAAAATTATATTTTAAATGTTAAAATGATGTAATTTTATTTGAATTTTTTAAGTACTGTCAAAGTTTTGTGTTTTATATAATAAAAAACTGTTCACCAACTCGGAGCAAGTTGATAATCTCCAAATTAAATCAAGGCGATTCCTAAACTTCGTTTAACTTATTTGAAAAAGTTCATCTTGAATATTAATCACTACACTCTTTGACAGTTTCAAACCAAACTCATGTATCTCATTAATTAAATATCGGACAGAATGGAAATGATGACCTCACGGTTTGCGGTTGGCGGGTTGCGGGTCATGGGTCGCGACGCGGCACGACCTGACTACATGCCTACTTCTTTAAAAGTCGTTTAAAATTCTATAATTATTATAGTACTGAATATTGCTTATACTACACTTCACATGTTTCAATATTTTTATAAGTGAATAACAATTTATAACATTCATTTTTATTTATATTCACCTTCAAATTATACTTAAATTATCAAAACATGGCCCACGCCGCCCATAAATCCGGCAAAATTATGAAATTCATTGTTAAAAAAAATTGAAAAATTGCGCAAGCCTAGCTCATATTAACAAGCTTAATTGTTTTCGCGTCGCGCTTTTATGCCAGATACGAAAATTCTCGGATGTTAACAGATTGCTAAGTAAATGTAATTAAAAACACATGAATCCCATTTAGTTGAGTAAATATAAGTTAATAATTGAAGAATGTGGGCTTTCCAAAAAGGGTGTGACGTGTACATGAACAGTACATGTGTCTTAAATATTAGAGTAGATTTAAATCCACAAAAATAACTTTTAATTTAGGATCATATAAATTTATTTGCATACGTCATAATGTAAAAAATAACATCATAAAAAAAAGGCTTTTATTAGGTAATTACTAATTGAACTGAACTAAACTGAACCATTTTGAACTTTGTTAATATATAATCATCGCTACACAAAAACAAGGTAAAGCCTTTTTGTACATTACTTAGACTGGCTGCGACAGTGTTTTATTCTTCTAGTTGCTATCTCTTTTAATCTCCGGTAATGAAGTGGTCTTTGAGCTCGAACTAGTGAAGTCAAACACTTGTGCGATGCGACGAAATGCGAGCTCGGGTAATTCCTTCTTACTTACACTTTTTTTATCTTTTAGTTACACGAGTACATATTGTTTAAATCCCACACTTCTTTTTATTGTATCGTAATACTCTATAACTTTAATATCGCTTTTTCATTCGTAGGCATCTCTCTTGTTTTTACTTTTGCGTTTACGTTGAGTAGACAAAAAATATTTAGTGATGATACTGTTTGAAGGAACTGAAGACCACGTGTCTTAAGTTAGTATTTAAAGTTTCGTACTTTTTTTCAAGTGCGTAATACCAATCGTATGCGACGGTTTTGCAACGGTGATATTATTTTCATTCTTCACAGATTAAGCTAAAATACGCGCTTAATTGGATGACATTGCGTGATTATCTTTGTGACTTTATTCAAAACTCAACATGGTAGAATACCCAAGATAGCGGACTAGGTATTTCTAAAACACTCCTACAATATGGATATGAAATGAAAGATAGTGCCGAGAATAATTCGAAAAAGGTTGTTTTAAAAAATCTTATTTCTACATGAAATGAAAGACATATTACTTATAAACGACTCTAACATTTATCTTATACCAAAGGCGAACACGAAAGTCCTGTTCCTTTCTAACACAATAGTAAAATAAACAAAGCTATAGCGCCTAAAAACATTTTTTGCTTTAAAACATAAAATTTTCTAAACAACCCGTCCAGCAAAACCGACATTAGCTAAAATTACAGGCAGAAAAGTATTCAGAGTACAAGTTAGCGTAATATTATAAGTAAAAATCTCATCTCGAGCTCATTAGTCCCTCGTTAGGGAGCGGTCGCGGTAAAAAGTGGAAAAGTGGAAAGTATCAAAGTGGCTAACAGTCCGCCACCGTGAAACGAGTAGGCAGTAGGTACTCGTTTCGTGTATATTTGTTGCTAGTATCTAGTAGATTACACTTCATACATTTCCGCGTACATTTTCATGAAATTTTTTTACAGTTAAAGTTAAATAAAGATGATTTTGTATATCTTTTAAAGTTATAAAAGTATAACAGGTTTGTAAAGTCGTTTAAAGAGAAATGATAAACGAACATGGATGCAAGGTGATTATATCTTAATTAGATTAATGACTGTAGGAACTATCATACGAATTCACGTTCATTTTAAAAGGATCGTACTCTGTCGATATATACATATAATAAAATGCAACTGATCGTTGTCTGTATATGGAAGATATATGAAAAAAAAAACTATAGTTTATCAATGTAAAAGAACCCCTTAACAATGATTTTTAATTTTATTTTCTTTTTGTCTGTTGTGTGTGTGCGTTTGTGCACGCTTATCTAAGAACTTAACCGCATTTAATCCAGTTTTGGCTATTGTATTTTGGTTAACTTCTCTTAACATGTAGTGTTTAAGACATTTAGAAAACGTATAAAAGTTTGAACGCAGCGGGATTTGAAATCGCGCCTCTTGAAAACCGTACAACGGTTTTACACGTTTTCTAAATATATTTTTTTCAATTTCCTAAGTGTGCGAATAACACTTTTAAAAAATATATGTAGTATTTATTGCATTTCAAACGGTTCATAAATAAAAAAGTTACCGACCATTTAAATGACAAATTTATGCAAAGCTTGTGATTTAAGTGGGAACACGGGCGGCCAAAAAAACGAAATAGTTTAGTCGTGTAGTTTACGTAGGCGAAGCCGAGCGGGTCGCTAGTTATATCATATTTTTATAATAATAGCAATTTTAACATTTTTAAAATAGTTTAAGGTAAAATTACTTATTCATATTTCATTATCTATCACCTTCAGATTAGATTGTATGAAATTAACCAATAATAAGCTAGTTTCACATTTACATCCAAAAATATTATGAAATGCACAATAATTAATCAATGAAGAAATATGTAACTATGAAATATTGTAAGTCATGCTAAAATATAAAATTTAATATATGGTACATATCATATTTAGAAATAGCAATCCCACAAAACGGGATCCCGCATTCCCACAAGATACTGCACTTTCAAAACACGGATCCGCGAATCCTGCAAATAATTGAAAATTATTGCGGTTTGAGTCCAAAGTTATCAAAGGAGTACCTGACGCTCGCCTATATATCGATATATCCTGACAATTCAGCCTACTAGCGTGGTAGCTGACTTATTTTTAGCATCAGGATATTTGCAGTTCGCTAAGACTCAGTCAATTGTTTCTTAAGAACGTATTTTCAAAAATGGTGTTGTTTCAAAGGTTATGGTTTGATTATTAGTGATTTTATGAATAAGACTGAATTAAAAATATCATAAAACTGTTGTTAGAAATAAGGGGAAATTAAAGCTTTTAATGGTAAAGTTTATTGAAGGCTGATTACTTGAACTTAATATTTTTTATAAATTATAATACTGTATTGCATAATGTAAGACATTTCGAATAAAATGTGATTTTAAAAGAAAACCTATAGTTCCATTCGATTGAATGAAACTATAGGTCTTTTTCATTCGATTTTAAAACATAATATCATTAATCCGGAATTGAATGAGCGGCAGGGTTCCAATTCCTTTTCTTTTTTTTACTTTCCTTTTTTTTTTATTTGAGCGGAAATAAGGCAAAATATGTGTATTATCGTCACTTATAAAAATGTATGAATTGAATAGCATTCAGCGACACCAGCTTTAGACCAAATAACTTTCATATACCGTTTAGTTTCATGTAAGTTATTATCTATAAAGTATGAAGTTATGTCCCGCTATCGCCACGTCTGTGATTGATGACATCGAGACTGCGCTACTTCCACTTTAACGGATGTCGACTAGATTTTCACATTAAACTATAAATTTTAGTTTTGAAATATCAAAAATTTTAAACCGTTGAAAGTATCTTACTTAAATTTTAAACTGGTAATCGTGAAACAAAAAACAGCGAAGTTCCTCCCAGATTTAAATTTTGTAATCATACCAGTTATATTTTTGGTACTTTTACGTTTAAGAAATATTTTAAATTCTTCCATTTTATCTTTCAATACCTTTCATTTACAATCTCAGTTCAAAATTATTTTGCTATTCAGTTCAACAGCTGTTAACATATAATTAGATGAAATAAAATGTCGAATGTAAAAAGTTTGGTGAAACCATGACTGTCAATGTCGACACAACGCGCCGCGTCGGGCACACAATACCCGGTAACTTGTGGAATGTAATGAGAAAAGTTGTGGACGATACGTCACAGTGTTTATTTGTTACTCGCGTACAGGTGAGAGGTGCGCCGCCTCAGGCCTCGGCGCGAAATAGTTGATAGGCTTTAACGAATTTTCTTTATAGTGGAGACGCTTCTACTATGAACTTTGTTTTTTTAGAAAATGGTACGTTTTAAATTCAAAATCATTTTTGTTAATATTTGGATATTTGGTTTTTACTTGTGGAATATCGTAACAAGTTATTTTCACAAGTACCGCAGTAAATATATTTTTTTAAAATACGTATTTTTCTAGTAATATGAAATTTCAAGCTTAGCAGTAAACAGTAGAATTGCGTATTTCATGGTAATTTCTTAAACTAGTTAAATCTCTCATTTAATAATTATAACGGGACAATTTTTTATATAATCTGTACACTGTCCAATCTTATCCCTCTGACAGATCCATTAGCTACGACATAGATTATAAAGCACAAACTTAGATTTTGAACTAATAGCAATTAAAACGATGAAGGACACTTCAGAACTGACAGCCTGCCGTCGTAGCGTCCCTCTCGCTGTCAGTCGTATGACACGGCTGACGGCCGCCACAGATTATGTTCACTTATAGACATCAATCTATTTTAGATGATATAGGGTATGGTGGGCGGTTAATTAAAAGTTTATTGTTATTACGTAAACTAATAATATATTGCAACTTCGGTTTTACTCGCAATTCATAGACGTATGAGAAACATGTGACTATACTAAATCATACAAAATATAGTTTCAGAAAGAAATATGTAATGTTACTTCTGAAGACTCTAATCGCCTAATTAGTAACAGTTAGAAAAAGGTATTAATATTGGATTAAATATTGAACTCCATTTTTGTCTTAATATGTCATCCGTTCTACGTGATTTCTTTGTAACAAGAACTTTTTTAACATATCGAAAATTAAATCCTTATTTAATTTAAATGTTATTTTTTGTAAATCCAGAAAATATTAATATCAAGAAACTATTACAAATTCACAAAATTTAACATAAAGTAATATGGTAAGGTACGCGTAGTATGCAAATGCGGTTATGTAGTATTCAATTATGCCGCTGGAGTTGAGCTTCGACCCGCAGCCTACAACTTAACATTATCATCCACTGAAGCCTTCTCTTAACAGACTCGTAATCGTTCCCGCTTTCAACCCTTGCAATCAACTTTATTGCTTGATTAGCTTAGAATCTGTATATTCTAATGTAATGTTGACAAATATATATATTATGTATATATATATATATATATATATATATATATATATATTTGTATTTATATATATTTTTACGACTTTAATATAGATTGAATAGGTTATTTTAATATATTTCGGTCTTCAATTATTTTAAATCATAAAATAGTTTAAAGTTACATTTAATGAAAAACAAGAATGAGATAACTATGGCTATAATTATTTAAACGTTGTTTTTTCTCATACAAAGCAATGCGTTCATTATATTTATAAAAAATATTTAGCACCAACTGCGAATAATGTAATTTCTGTAACTTTTATTTTTAATATTTTTTTATGTGTTATTCAAACACTAATTAAATAAGAAAACATTTTTACAAAACATATAAACATTTGAACTCAGCTGGATTCGAGTCCGCGCCAAACCGTCAAGCGCTGTGACCGCCAAGCCATGCGTTATAGATCCGGCTACGTTGTAATTATTTTACGCTTATTACAACTTATTCTTGTTTTTAGCATCTCTGTAGGGAGATTTTGACAAATTTCTGAGACCAAAAGATTATTTTCGTTCGTTTGGCAAGAGAGAATGCTATTTATTAAATATTTTTAACATATTTTAAACCGTTTTTCAAGCACTTAGGAAATTGACATTTAATACGTTTTCTAACAAAAACTTGTCATTTGTAAAGAATGTAAAAAAGCTTACCCTTTACATACAATATTAGCAGACAGGCACAGATAAATAATTTTGGTGGAAACCTGAAAAAAAAATTGAAATTAAAAAATAATTTTCAATACTAACTTTGTAAAACGATCGACATAATAAAGCTGGCATAATTACCCACGATTACGACTCGAGAGCCTTCAAATTTAATATAACGACTGGCGATATTAAAATTATTTTTTATTACCATGTTAGAGCCTCCTTTGAATTGGTTTATTGGAGATTAAAATATTAATAATTGGTACGAAAACGTTGTACTAAGGACATTTCTGCGGACGGAGCGGACGGATTTTTCATATTTAATACCAACATTAGACTTTTATTCTCAACTTAATAAATTAGGCTTTGAAATTTTCCAATATTTTTTCTAGAGTTTATATGCAATTTTCTGACTATTAATACTGTGTAATAGCTGTTTAGAATTATTATAATATATTAGGATATTTTACGCATCTCCCGCATTGTGGTGTATGTAGTAACACACTGAATGGCAAAAATTTACGTCGCAGTCACTATAATTAATCAAAAGAATATATTATTTTTAATATAAACATTTCCTGAAGTGAAATACGTTGTACAAAGAAATAGACTCAAAAATATATTTTAAGCTACTTACATGACTTACAATAATAGCGCTTATTAGAATAAAATTTAAATAAAATCGCTTCTTTAATGTAACTTCAAATAGAAAACCTTCTTATGAATGAGTTTATATTTGTGTTTTAGAGGCTCAAAAAAGAGGTCACACCTGAGCTAACTCCTACACACTACACACTAAGTAGACCTCGTGCTTAGCCTTAATATATTTGAAAATGTAATAAATACAAGCTGATCTAATAAGTTATTAAGGTCATTATCTATACCTAAGTAAATGGCAATCGTAATTAGTAAAAATAAAACACTGAATGATGCATTAAATAATCTTTTATGTTTCTAAGTTTTAATATACAGTACAGAAAATTCATAGGGTAAAGACGATGTATTTTTAACTTATTTGTTAGATAACGGAGGTGTTATACTCGTTGATACGTACACCATTCGGAGGAAGTCACGAGCAGAAGCTAGTCATTAAAGCACAGAGCCATAGTCATTTCTCATTTATTCAATCCAAGACACTGCTAATTCTAATTCTTTAATGTTTTTAAATTCTTGTAACGCCCTCCGCTGACTAGCTGTAAAATAACTTGAGACCCTTTGCGATTAGTATTAACAGAGCTAACTTTAGAATGTTCCTTTTTAAACATTTTATTCCCTAGTGGAGACAGCGCTAAATGCTACCAGCATATCTATTTATTTCATTAACTTCTTCATGCACGTTCCCCGAGGAGTTCTAGTGCTTTGTACGTGACCTTCCTCCACTGCAGTCGCGTTTCAACTTTGGTCATTACATTAGTTGTTCTAATTATGTAAGATTTATAATTGTTTATATTTATTTATTGTAATTATTAATTTAAAATTATTATAAAGTGAGTTTTGGTGATTTAGTACCCTCATAATGCAGAGTTTGTTCGCGTTGGTATGTTAAGTTACTAATACAATAAATGTACAGCGTGAATGGCCGTAATATTGTACTTAGTTGTCTTTTTTGTTTTTACGCTTCACACATACTACACGGGTTAGCGGGTTAGGTGAAGAGCACATAAGAACATATTCTCTATATTTCTGTTTTGGAGTTTTCAGCATCCTGTGCCGTCTGTTCTTTTAGATCAAGGTCTAAAATTTTATACACGCGTTTATTAGCTTAACTTGTATATATCTAACAATAAATGTATGTAGGAAAATCTGCCAACGTTCTTTTGATCAACTTCTTGCTTTCCGATTGGCTTGAAAATTTAGAGATGTGTCCGAATCTGATGAGAATATAATATTTTTATCACATGAACCTGATATCCTTGCCAAGATGACTAGGATAAGCAAGATATACTTTAAAGCTTTTAGTGTATTTTTAAAACTGACTGTACGAAATTATTTTCAAGGAAATTTTGACTTTGAAAAAATATAATCTAGTTCATAAAATATTCAATATTCATTATATATTGAATCAATTGCTTAACACTCCGTAAATTTCACCGTAATTGTATAGTTACTGACGATTCACTATCGATACATTATTTCTAGAAAACTGTAGCGTTGTCCTGTATTTTTTAGTATTAGCGTAATATTACTCTGATGAATATTAATTGACGAATTGCAAATATTTAAATTACATTATGTTTTGTGTTAAAATACGATATTGATGACCTCCCAAATATCAGATAGCAATATAAGAACTTCCTGTATTAAAGTCATAATAAGTGTAATACATATTTGGTAAATTGATGAACATTGCTGGTTTTATAGTACTGACGCGGGGTCCGGGATCGTCGCATTGTCCGCGTCTTAATGTTGCACGTTGATTACATTTTTATCGCTATACTCGATGACTTGAAGAGATTGAATCTATATAACGATATAACCGATGTATTACAACTTATCGTTTAAAGACTTTATGCCTTTTGGAGTAATAATAGTTAAAGATATATTTTTATAAAGGAATATATAAATAAATTATTGTGTGAACTGTTTTGAACGTTTAAACTTCATTTGGAGGAGTTTATTAATTACTCCTTATATAATAAGTAGTGAAGAATGCTTAGGATTACAACACTATGCGGAAAACGGAGTGTCTTGCCACTAGATTCCTTCTACGTATTAAGCTATACGAGAAAGTGTGAAGGTGCTAATTATTACACCAATTTAACATCTCGAAATATATATAGCAAAAAGGTTTCGTTCATTAAACAAACGGTCACACTAAACGGACCGACATTGACGCCTCTATAGGAGAGAAGTATACAATTCTAAAATTTAATTATACTTCAAAAACATTTTACATCAGTAACCGACTCAGCGGCTTTAATTAATTTCGTTAAACGGATCCTATGAGATGTATACCTTGGTGCCTGAGCTCTATCAGTCGTATTATACTACCATTGGGACGGTACAATTCAATTGTTATAATGAGCTTACTATAGTCTATACTTGGGATTAGTCGCGACTAATGTGTAATGTGAGTGTTACCAATGTACGGTGGTGGCATGAGTTTGAGGTCAATAATTTTTTTATATACTAGGTTTAATAATTCTAACAGGTATTGAAATTCAGATATAGATGTTTGATCGAAAATACCGTGATTTTATAGAGCTGAAATAGCGCTGCACAGCGAATAATACATATAATTTATTGTTTTTTTTTATTTCATATACTCGTATGATTATAATAACAATACTTTCAAGCTAATTGTAGACAACACTGAATATATAAATTCGAACGTCAATGAAACGCCGAATCGGGAGAATGACTGATTCTTTATTAGTGGTAACAAATCTACACAGAGTAATAATATAGTGTACACACACTACATATCTCCCCCACTACGCTTACATAATATAACTATCACCTGTTATCAAATCAAACAGAACTTCGACATTATTTATTATATACTAGATATGTACAATTTGTTCATATAAACCGTAGGCATTTTCCCTACTGTACACACCGTAACATACATATGTTATTTTGTACATCTACTTCAGGTTCTTATTCCTATTAAAAGCTCCCAGAGCTGGCGCGCAATAATATAGAACGCTACTAGTTAAATTACGAAGGCGAGAAAAAGGATTCTTAAAGAAATATTTAATTAACCTTTTGGTTCGAAAACAAGTTGAAGACAATAATATTTTAAATATAAATTTATAATAATGAAAAATACTAAACAGCAAATATTTCTAATGTATTGTTCCTTTCCTCGATATTCATGGGAGGTGTCAGCGGAAAGCGCCTTTATTCTTTGTTAACTCACTCATCGCCGGTTTTTTTTAATTTTAAGCTCACATTATTGCTATTTGCACTCGAGTCACCCTCAGATAGTATCATTTAAACATAATCTATTACATATTATTCCTGTAATTTAAGACCATTACCAGACTTTAAACCATCTAACCATCAAATTACTCTATATTACCCAAAATATACTTCCGTGCATAAATTAATGAAACAGAACATCTCTAAAATGTACTCACTGGACCTCTTAGCTCTTGCTCTGTTACATTTAAGGCTCATATTGAGAAGCTTATGAGTGTTAAGTTGTCTAGTTGTTTACAAGAACCATGACAGGTTGTTATTAGAAGTAAGCGCGCGACATGGTCGGTGGACGTGTGCTTCAATATTCATTAGCTGAGCCCAAATTGTTTATATGTACGATAAATAATATGCCCTTTACATGTCACGGCGGAAGCAGTTCAAGATATATCGTTAGTGCTGAATTCTAAATTGTTTAGGAAACTCAGTTTGTCATAGTAGTATTTGAAATTTTGATTTATTAACTTACTTGTACAATTTGCTGGTGCCTAATCGTTTTAAATGTAAATAGAGTTTTTTTGTTTTTTTACTGCATAAAGAGATTCTATCTATAATTTGTTTTTATACCTTTACGCTTTTTTCGCAAAGCAGAGTAGTCAGACAGAACCTAGTAACACATCCGTTCTCCACATTTTGTCCATGTTGAGTAGTGAATCTCACTTCCAGGCTTTGTCCTTGTTGCCCGGAGAAATTAAAGTAATTCATCAGAGTGAGAATCGAACTCACACTCAATCACAATTACAGTTAGACATTGTCCCACTGCGCCACGACGGCCTATAATTTGTTGATGGTAGATTTACATAAAATTTAGATTCAGAATTTAAATAATTTTTATAACATTGTTACAAGAGAACATTCGTTGAATTCACGTCCACGTGTTATTTTAATCTAGCAACAAGGTTTATACGGAAAATTATATAAAATAGCTCAAAAGTATTACGCGAAAATTTCTTTTATTATGAATTTCAGTAGCTGGTTTTGAAAAAATACCTCACCCTGAAAGTATATTTAGTTTTCTTCTGGTACAATTGACTCTATCAAGTTTTTAATATTTTCGCGGACGGAGAAGTATGAAGTTTGAAACACTTATAGTCGATATGAAGAAAGAGTGCAGAATGTTTTTTTTAAACAATGCATAAAAAAATACATTAAAAATGTTACACTAAATGTGCTGCGCGTGTAATGCGTCAACGAAGCTACTAGTTTTAATGAATCGCTCAGAAAAGCCTAAATTCCTATATAATATTGAACCCGTTTTAGCGATTTAGCAAATATCCCAAATATTCAATACAAGACATTCTCCATATCCCCGAGTATGGCGAAGTATGGTGGGTATGGATGCACCTTATTTCGCCATACGCGCCATACATCGCGGAACGGAAGTTGCTGAACCTAACGCCGTGCTTTGAATTAACTATAATGTTAGTAGTAATTAATTAACATACATATAAAAACAAAAAATTGAGCATTCAATACAATTGAATATTAATAATTATGCAAATTGAGACTCAGAGTCAGATACGCTTACTATTTATAATTCCAATTTATGTATGATTGCGTCGCGTCGCGTCGCAACGCTATGCTCGTACGCGGGATTCCAAACAGAATACATGCATATTGATTCTTTATAGATACATCGAAACACTTTTATTTATAGTGAAAAATATTATTATAATATTTAAAACGATTAAAAAATCCCAGTACAGCAAAAAAGTTGTTTTATAAAACACTTTTTGTCTTCAAGTATCGCTCATTGCATCCAGACAAACCGTCCTCTTTAGAAACAGTATATACTTAGTCTGGTAATAAATGCTGTTAAAATTAAAAACAAACAAAATATTAGTTTTGAATTTGGAATCTGACATTTTATATGATTGTTTCTTGTGCTTTCTTATTTTCGAAACAATATATTGTAAAATGTTTTGTGATATTAAAATGGAGTAGGGTGATAAAGAGTACAGAATTGCTGTGATTACATTATAAAAAGGAGGTATGGTGCCAAATATATTTTTTAAAATCCTCTATACGTTAGTTAAATGTGTGTGTACCGGGCTATTGATACGTACAATAAAATTTGCTTTGCCAGATGACACCCTTAGAAAATTTAAAACATATTTTTAGAAAACGTATAAAAATTTGAACGCAGCCGGGTTGCAACCCGTGCCCTTTGGAAACCGTCCAAGCGCTCTGACCGCTATGCCTTGCGGTCTACATCCAGCTGCGTTGAACATCTTACACGCTTATTATAACTTATTTTTGTTGTTAGAATTATTTGAAGAAGTGAAAGAAGAAGCGTCTGATTAACACTAAAATGTTAAAAAAAATTAATAAATAGCATTCTCTCTTGCCAAACACTTGTTCGTACACTACAGAGATGCTAAAAACAAAAATAAGTTGTAATAAGCGTATAAGAATTTCAACGTAGCCGTTGTGACGCCGTGCTGTCTTACCACCGGAGCGGAGAAATATTAGTATAGTTATAATAATATTAACGAAAATATTTTAAATATAGTCATTTCCCCGAGTGCGATCACTTATTCTAATGACATAACGGTATAATTGTGAGAGGTCTCAAATATGAAACATTCATGCAATGTCAGTATATTCAATATCTAACCTTGAAAAATTGTGAATGTTATTACTGAATTGTATATAATTTTTTTCAATAGTAAATAAGTATTGATAGTTTTTATAAGTTTATTTTTTTAAATTTAAATTGCACAAGCTAAGCCGCTAACAAAAATCACATATTATTTTAACTTTGTATCAAATTAATTACCATTTCTAGAACGTATTTCTTAGGTATTTAAATTACACATTACGCAATATTAGCATTATTGATTATTCAAATATGAGCTATTAATTTCAATTCGACTGTTTGCCAAGACGTCGACTTTACTAAACTAAGCCCATACGTAGGTATAGTGTTTACTCGGGATCTGCTGACTCGCAGTCAGCACATTTAGCTGTATCAGACCAGTACTTCAAGGGTAACGCTTAAGGCGAAGCGAGTGTGCCGTAAATTTAACAATATTCTAAGATATTTTCAGTGGAAAAGCTCTTGAGACTCTGCTCATTACATTTTTGTACTACACTTATGTGTTTTATGTATACTTTGCATATTTAGTATCATCAAAAGAAATTTGTTTTATTTAAACCTATAATTTGCGTAGCAGTCTCGATCTAAAAAATCTTAGTCTTGGTTTTCAAGTTTTACTGATTTTCATGATTTGGTGATGGTGTCCAATGTCGTTTTGTTATATATATAAACAGATTTGTAGAATAAAATCAAATTCAAAAAGATCCCAATTATTTGAATCTATGATCACTGCGAACAGCCAAGCACTGGGTCACGATAGCGTTACAGCATCAACATGTTTTACTAGTAATTCAAGTTTTTAAACTATTTTCTTACTTAAAACAGTAATTAATTATGAGAACGGATTTATAAGGCTTTATTAAAAATTTAATTACTACTCCGCCAGATGGCTTTATACAATAAAAGTGAAACTCGGCAATTTTATTAATATCCAAAATTATTATAATGATCTTCGAATTTAAATTAATTATTTTAGTAACATTCTTTTCATAGAAATATAATTAAAAGAATACAAAAAAGAACGTTTTATATCTTACTTGGAACATAGTGCAAACGACCTGTTCCGCTGTAAAGGGGAGCTGTTGTAAGAAAAGTTGTGCAATTAATAATTAAATCGGTGCAAATATAAATATTTAGAGGCTAATCAAGGCAGTATGAATGAACCAATTATACATTCACACCGTACCACGTACCACCTTCCCGCTCCTTCTGCGCCTTCTCCGCCCTGTGACGCCTCACTGCCCTAAGCGTTTGACACGGATATTCGGATTAATTTTAACTCGATCAAGTCCTAAAAGTTAATTTCAGTTATTAAATTATGCTCAACACCTTCCCATCTGTGAACAGATTCTAAATTCATTTCGTAATAAATCATTTTCCATAATCGCTGCCACGAAAATATATCCAGTTAGATGAAATGTACTTGAAGTTGTTTAAAAATATTATATCCGTGTCTCTATCTATTATACTCGTATAGAACTAAGACTATAAAGAAACGTCACTTAAGTATTTAAATTTATATGATCGTATATAGTTTTTACATTTTGAAAAACCTTTTCTTACAGTTAAGAGATTTCAGTCATAGCTCATACAAGTATTGACAGTGAAAGTTAATTTAAAATTTTAGTGCCTACATCCAAAAATTTTAAACAATTACTAGCATTTAGTTTCTTTGTTAGTGACAATTAAGGCTTAGTGAACATTGTCACGATAACAGGATTATCTCTAAACGTATGCTGTAATACGATGCCTTGTACTATCGTAAGTGCTACGAGTGCTGTTATTTTACAGCATACGGCAGGGTTGTCGTAATGAATTCGCCCAGTAAGAGCGGAACTTCGTAAATTGAAGGTATATATGAAGGCATATTGTTGTGAATCATTTGAAGCAAAAATAAAATGTAATATAATATGATTAAAAATGCGAGCGATTCAATACAATTTATTTGACTGGAAGTTTTTGCAGAGAGACAAAATAGTAAAAAAACATATGAATATAGAAATATAAAAAACAATTTCGAACAAATTTAAAAAGATTGCATAGATGTTCACAACACAAAATTTTCCATGTTGCAGCATTCAAATTAAGATTTTAGACACGCTTCAAATGTATGCTTCAGATATATATTTAATATATTTTTATATAACAGTAATAAAAATACAAGTATTTGAAGACTATAGAGTGTTCTGTATGCACGGCACAAAGAAGTATCGACATCGACCAGTCTATGATAAGTTTTTATCACAAGCCCTACAAAGTGTGCAGGGGTCAACGTAGACTTGCCACTGCCTGCAGGTCATCGCTTTAATATCCTATTTATAATGCAATATCGATCGGTTAAGAGCCATTTGTCATGTCTAATAGGATGTGGGGTAAAATTAGCCCCTTCCTTGCCGCGCCACCTCGTACGTGCTTCTGAACACTGTTTTATCTCTGTCTAAATTAGTAGCAGTTTTTTGCACGCAGTTTCTTTTATGTTTGTGAGGAAAAGGCGCAAATCGTAATTATGCTTTAAGTGACATTTTTTGCATCTTTTTTTATATATCTTGTTTTAAAAATATATAAATATCTTGTTTTTACTAACAACCTGCAGTCCGTGTTCAACTTTCCGTCCAAAGAGAGGCAATGCGCGAAGGCGGAACCGAACTCCGCACTCTCTACACTCTTTACACTACACGTAGAAACGTTATTTCAAAGATTTATTTTATCTTTCAACCTACAATAACTTGTTAAGCTACGCCCGTACTAACTTAATTTAATTTAAAGTAATTTAACTTGTTTTGTACGTAGCACTAAAGTCTATTATCTGTAAGACCCGCCTCGAACACAGCACTTAAGTGTTTGTCAAATCCTTTAAATCGCAACTCAATCAGATAAATATTCTTCAATCCGTTTTAATCTTCAGTTATTTCCAGTAAAGCTTGTTTCATTCAAAGGCTGTTGGGCAAGAAATATAAGTTGATATTCACAACAATATATGTATCCTTGAAAAACAGGTATTTTTTTGACAAATCACTTACACTTAAACGCTTTGTGAGAGTTTCTAGTTTCAAAGAGTCTTCCACATCCAGCGGACAGAGATAACCTAGTGTTAAGAGACTGAGAGCTCCACTTTTACGAGGCAATATTAGAATATTAGTAGAGATTTATTTTATAGAAAAAAAGGTAGTGCGCATCAAATAATGTTACAGATGAGCATCGCAGATCAGATCCCAGACAAAACTTATTGATAATAAATACCTCATACAAAACTTTTATACAATATTAAAAAGTGTAAGTAATTTATGTAATGTATACACACCGCTACAGCGCAGCATCAGTTCGATTATTTAAGATTCCATCTCATTCATCCGAAGTGTTTGCTCGAGTGTTGACGAATTGAAAACTCATCTGCACGAGCGCCTCAACGCTCTCGTCGGTCCGTGCCTTAATATTTAGACTCGGAACACACTCATCTCCTTAAATGGTTTGCTTAATACAATGCACTACTTGCATTACCCCTAAAACTAATCCATATGTAATGCACTTTGGATAGCATTGTGGCGCAGTGAGTCAGGGTCTGACTTTAAACACGATAGGTTTGATCCCTACTTGCGGGTATAATTATGCACAAACTATTATTTTTATTTCCCCGCCCTGGTAATACAAACGTTTAGCGTTATGTTAGTAGAGCTCAGCTGGCAATATGTGAAATTTTGCGATACGTGTAGAACGGAATATCACCACATTAGCACATTAGTTTCTAAAGGCTAAAATATGAAGATGCAGTTCGAAATTGCAATATAAACATCTGTAATAACAGATGCTTATTATGCCATAGAATTTTTTAACGCGTTTTATGAATAATATATTTATCTGCAGTAAATTGGTAATTATTGTAAAATTATACTAAAATATCCGATGTTAACTTTCTTTTATCCTAATCTGCCAAAAAATAACAGTTTATAAGAACCATAGACTTTTCTTTGTTATATGATTCACCTCTAGCTTCTCTTATACCCACGCCTAAGGAATACTCATAATTGTTTTAAAGGTACAAAGTATACACTTAAGCTATTAAGTGAAGAGCAATAATACGACTTAGTATTCGGTTCCAACGTAATATAACTCAACGCAACGTAATATTGTAAATGCTCCTTATGGCTGCTCCTTATGATTCTTTTATTGCTTCCATACTATTGTTGATACAATACTGCTATGATAGTTGTATTAATATTGAGCTTTCAATTCAAGACAGCTGATCAATTTAAAACAGGGCAGGACTAAAACTATGCGGACGTTTACAACATGGAGAAGTGGAGAAAACTATCATTTTTCATAAATGTATTAATAAGTGCATTTGAAAAATAAGCAATTAATTAAATACATATTATAGACACTACCATATGTTACCATGTGTTGCCGTGTGTTACCATCTGTTTACCATTTGTTACAAATCATGTCAAAGACATAGTACACTTTTGTTTAACGTGAGATACTCGTTACTTTGGTACTTAGTTTTTATCAATATATTAAATAAATCATTTACTTATAATTTAAATAATAATACTATTGACTGTTCTTTCATTAACATAAAACCATTCTTCTTACTTATACCAACACTTAAGCTTATAATGTTACACGTGGGCTCTTTCACGAGCTGTTCAAATACTTCACAGTAGTTTTGGTACACTTTTATCGGAAAATCACAAAGAAATGTGTATTTATACCAAACTCCATCCCTTTAGATGTTATATTTGGATTTATAACGCTCATACTAAATTTTTATAAAAAAGATACCTTTTATTATATACTATTTGATAAGAACCGATTTGAATACGCTCATTCTCCTTATACAACATGCTAAACCCTTGGAGAAAAGGACTTTAGAAAATATAACAAATCGTGTAAGGTAATAGTTTCTATATTCAATGTTAAATTAATGGAAAGTTTTAATAATATTTATCGTAAATATACTTTAAGAAAATCAATTTATTTGTTAACTTTACTAGTAACTTAGTAACTATTATTTAAGAAACAAGCTTCATAGATGTTAGAAGTTGCGTCTCAATAATATCTATTTCATTTTGTCTTAAAATAAACAAAAGTGTACATAACATATCCATAAACACCATGTAAATGGATATAACGCCACATTTACCATGGAGCAGTAAAACATGACTGTACACGCGATGTTAGTAAGTTCTGTTCGTTCTTGTGGATATTTTTTTAAAGACCTTTTATCTTATTGCTGCGAAACGCTTAAGATCATAATTAAAAATCTAAATATATATTCGATTATGCTAATTCCACTTTGTAAAATACGTTATCTCAACCAATATAAATTTAAATTTCACGTAGAGTAAAATACCGCGCCGCCCGCGTCATCCTGCGAACATGTGTTATTTATTATCGACCGCGAAATAATTCCCGCTGCGATGACCGCTGCACGCGCGCGGTCGCTTTGATCTCACCGCGCGTATTAAATGTAAAAAACCTGCAATTTGTGTGTCCTTTAACCTATTTAATTATTGCTTCATAAAATAAATATCTCTTTACTTATTGCTTTTAATAATCTGGCTATCTTAAGTAAATTGCCTTTCGTAATATGTTCGTTCATAACATGTTCAGGGTCAAAATAAGCAACATAGGTTTTAAGGTAACCAGTAGACATTCAGAATATAGTTGAGGCAACAAATGATATGATATTCATACTTTCAAAGGCATGTTGAGCAGTTCAGTTGTAAATCAAAGAACAGTAACAAAATGAACAGAACTAAAATTAATATATTTAGTTTAGGGGTATATTAGATGACCATCGCTTGTTTATTTATAAATATAATCAGTTATAATAAAATGTCGCACGGGTAAAATTATCTGAATAATTTTGTTTTGTTTTATCTATGTATACCTATGTCGCCTTTTTTCTCTTTTGATAAAGTTAAATTTTAAAATTAACACTAACGTTTGAAATTAATAATACCGTGGCGCAGTGGGACAGCGTCTAACTGTAAACGCATGGTTAGGTTCGATTCGCACACGGAGAAATGATTATATTTGAAAATATTATTATAACTCCGCTCTGGTAAAAAAACAACGAATACTTGTGTGAAGCCTTAAATGATTCATATAAAGAGGGTGGGTCGATCAGCGCGTTGGTATGATATATGTGGTATATTCTCTTCAAATGAAAATGAAATTGTTCAAGGACACTTTTTATTTCATAAATAATTTTGGGAACAGCAGCCTGTTTTATAACAAAATTTATGAATTTGAGCGAAGTGGAGCCGCGTCTGACTGCACAAGGTTGTGAGTTCAATCCGAACTGTGGGGAATGATAACAAAATTTTATTTTTTATTATTTTTACATATACATATATATTACAGGCAGATAGTGTATCTTAGAGAATCTAGTGGAGCTTTAAGTCTCATTTTTGCATATCAAGTTAAAATAAACAATATGCATTAAGCTATAATTTCATTTAATACATAAAATTATACTTAAAAAGATTAAAGTATCCAATCCGAATCAGAACTCGCTACGCACCAAATTTTTACTAGAAATATAAATATAATCCAAAAAATATTTAAATCAGTGTTTTACATTAAAAGGCTACGTATAATAATAAAGCTTATCACTTGTACAAACAATGAAAGAAATGCTAATTTGCAAATAAGATTCTTTTGTGTAAGGTTCGAGACGCCTCCTTACCTACGCCGGGGATATTTAGAGACAATGGTATTTCAGTTTCAGCTAAGCAATAGGGTCATCAAGTACAGACTCGTCGCCAGTCTTCAGATGCTAATTAAATCAATCCGATGTGAATGATAATTTTGACTATTATGAAAATGGAAACGGCTTTAGAACTCCACGCGCCCCTCAACAGCTGATGATGAAGGGTGGGTGGCGCGATTATATAAAATACAGTTATAAAAATTAATTTAGAGAAATATTAAGAAAACGACTTTCATATTTTTAGGTGCTTTCTTTTTCTTTATTTTAGATAAGTCACTCAGATATCAATTTTCCACCTACTTATATTGCTAACTGGGAGGTAGTATCCACCATGGAAGTTGGCCTAACTGGACAAGGGAAAACTAAAGTCAATAAGTAATTTTATTCAATATAAAATAAGAAGTTACAAACTTAATTTTTTGAACGTCATATAATTTACTACTGGTTTACTAAACTATTATATATACTTATAATACAGATATGTTCTAAGATTATATTTGAATGCATCGTCTGCAATCCGCAAGTAAGTCAAGTATGCCACGATAGATTACAATATAAATACAATATTGAGCCTAATTCAATAAATCAAACAGGCAATGAAACTAAAGCTGAGATAACATATTAATACATTTAGAAGTGTAGCAAAGTTGAGACACAAGTTATCAAGTTTCAAGCCACTAGCATCTCCACAGCACCGCAATACCGCAGAACAGCCGCCTTCGCACCGCGTCGCGTGTCAAAGCGACTACGGGTGATCGAAAACTATTAACTATTGGCTATCATTAACACATAATAATATATCGTCATTCGCTTTGTATTTGTCAGAACATCTGTACAACAAGGGACCGGTGCTTAATGTAAATTTGATTTAACAAGTCTTTTGTTATTATCAAGTAAGATGATGCATTCTGATGATATATTTCTTTAACAAATAAGGGCAAACATACTATATATACTTTTGCTTCATATACCTTTAATATAGTTATACATATATACGAAGCAAAAGTGAGCGGTAAGAGAGGTAGGGGGAGACCCCGGCTGAACTTCGAGTGACTGAGTATCGATGATACTGGAGGAAGGTCACGTGAAATGGAAGAGGACCCCGGAGGGCTCGTTGATGACTATGGATGAGGCGAAAGAAGTATGCAGGGACCGTAATGTTTGGCACTCTGTTCTCTCCGACTACTTCGTTAGGGATAAAGGTTGTTGTCTATATGTTGTCTGATGCTGACTCGCGTTGCATAAGCGATACTTGTACGGCGTGCGTTTATATAACGTAATCGACCGCGGTGGCTTATATTAATCTCACTTATCAATTGACATATATAATTCTAATATATTCTTAATTTTTATATAACCAAACATGACAAGAACCTTTAGAATTAGGTGACCTAATTTTACATAAAGAGTATGTGTAAAAAGTTAACTAGTAATTCTTTGCAAAGCCATTGTATGTATGACATACGACAATCGACCCGTTGCGTCCCGGAGGGTTAGAACCATGGTTAAAGAACCACTGGTGGGTCGAAATTCACGGCAAATGGCAAGGCCGGGCTCCTAAACTATCTTTTCTCTTTTTATATCTACATTGGATAGTTACTCCACAATATTGAGGCTCATTGAATATATTATAAAATATATTTTCTTAACACTGTTACCTACTGAAAACAACAGAAAATGATGCCTACGACATCATGAGAGTTCATGAGCCAAAGTATTATTTATATACTAATATATTTATGGATAGAAAACAGTTACATCTTACACGCATCAAATACTGTACTGGCATATAAATAATTCTAAAGGCAATATGTGCAAATTAATGTCCAATCGAACCGCAGATAATTATATATTTATTTTAACATAACTTCGGCACTTCTGGATATAACAAATAAAAGTTTAGTTAATGATATATCTCTTTGTATATCAGAGTCCTCATATTTGGAAGAAGGCATTGGGTGGTAGAATTCTACGCCCGTTTTGACCTAAGCAGAATGAGATAGGATACCTGAGTATTTAGTGGGATTTTAACATACAGTCGCCTTACTCGAACTAACTCGTTCTCAGTGCGCTACGGCGTTACTAATTACATAAAGTATTGCTATACTAAATAAAAATATACTTATACGTAAACAAATTAAAAAAATAATCTTATCATATAATCAACAAGCTTGATTGTACTTAAGCGTTATCTAATGTGGGCTGAAGCAGCATTACGTTATTAAGTAGTGGTCAATCCGGGTCAACTATGTATAGACGGAGCAAAAGATGCCTGACCTGCTCTCCTGCGTCACGCGACCTATACCATTAAATGCAACTCGTACGCTTTTAGAAACGTTCACAAAAAATATATACCTATATATTACCTTTGTTTTATTTATACATTTCCCAACCAGCTCCCTTTTAGATAACTTTCAAGCTCTCCAGACTAACGATAAGCCATACGTTCATATTATATCTAACCAATTGCGTTAATGAAAATGGTAACCATTTCAACTAAAAATTTACAAGTATAAATCGAGCTACATTTATGAATATTTTTACAATTATTATATTACAAAAAGCTTTAACATAAAAATATAGAATTTTAGTGTTTTGAAATTCCTGGAAATATAAAACGTAATGTCAAAGATGTTTCGTAAACAATGTCCCATTGTTATCATTACTTCACAATATCAATATATATTTAGAACCTAGATGAAAAGAAAATTTGATAAATGTCGAATATTTTGTAATTTTATTGAGATATATATAATATTTAGTAATATATAAAGATTTCTTGAGAATCTCTAAGTTAAAGTAAATTTTATTTCATATCACCATATAGAGCTAGCAACTCAACCAGTCTATAAACTTTTATAGGATCTCATGGGAAATACAAGAGAAGAGCTACATTTTAACTTTAAATAGTTTCATCGTTAAACATGTCTGTATATAAATAGTGTTAAGATACTTAAATAATTATAAATAAAAGTTGTTCTAATGGTTATATTTCTTCTTTGTTTTTTTGTCATCATACATTTCCCTGATTACAAACGATGTAGCCAGAACCTTTGCTCCTCATTTTCCGCCCACTCAAAGAAATTGCATGCGACATAGAACCTGCAGCCTTTAATAATCCAATATACTGTAAATATGTACAAAGTGACAAAAAAATGCTCATATACTATAATTATTTTTAAAATCAAAACAATATGAATCAAACATTTGCCTACTAAAAAATATATTTACTATATTAGAAAAGGGGTATTTTTGTTGTCATTTCGTCTGGCAATACACAAATAAACAATGTTCTATAAATTGGATTCTCTTGCCTATGTACATTTTTATTTACAATAAAGAATATAATAATATCAAAATTATCTATATAGAGTAATTCGTTGCATTACTCCTAAAAAACATTATAAAAGCACGTGTGAGCTAGGACAACATCTTAACGCCCACGGACTCCTGACCTTTCAAAATCAGTATTAATATAGACACTATAACGGGTCTCGCACGCACTTGTGACTTGCTGCAGTCGCTTGACGTTATACATATATTATCTATAGAAAACTATATATTTTTAAACAAATGTTAATGCATTAGATAGCTTATGAGCTTGTTTTTATGGCACACAGACAGTGCTGTAAATAGATTGTAAAAAAAAATCGCGGAAATGTTCAGTTTCCTTCTAGATTGACTCATTTTCGATTATCCAATTTACATCGCCCTTGAATTTCATTTATTTAAATTAGATTCATCATCATGTATTAAAGTTAAAATAAGTATTTTGCATTGTTATAATAGATGCGATGCTGCATAGCTATGGTATGCGCAGCGGTGACGCTGGCGGTGGCGGCAGCCGCCGACGCGCCGCACGACGCTCCTCCGCCTCAGGTAAGTAATATTTACAATTATTTACATACTTTATTTATATTACATATTGTAAAATAACTAATAACCAAAATAAATAACAGTAAATGTTAATGCTATTATTAATTTAAATGGCTGATAAATTCGCAGTCTGCGTTTATTTTTACTATTCCTGTTTTGTAAACTTCGAGCCAATAGACATATATACAGTTACATATATTTATTTTATATACATGTACACCGTTTATAAGTAGGTACCAAATGCCTGAGAGATTACACAAATAAAAATAATTGAAATGTTGCAATTGTACTTCAATCAGAACAAAAGCAAGCATCAACGCTGAAGATCTAATAATAATTTTAATAAAAGAACTCTTTATACGTATGATTAAAGAAAACATTTTAAAGGTTTTATTTTTTGTACAATGCATCAAATACATGTTCTTACACTGAGATACTGATGTTTGAATATAGATATTTATATAATCTAAGATCTGTCTGTAACTAATCTATTTCAGGTCATATTAAGAGATTGCACAATTTTTCACATTTTAAAAAATACGACAAACACAATAATATTCGTCAAAAATGTTCAATTCACAAGGTACTCGCCCCTTGAATTAATTCAGTATTACATACGGTAGTATCAAAAGACATGCCAATGATATTTTTGCGTAACTTTAACTCTTCAGCAATATATTTACCAGAACCTGTTTGAGTTACATGAACGCCAAGCAAATTCAAATCTTTGCCAGTCACTAGGAAAATAGACTAGTAACTCTGTCTTCCAATGTTGTAACACTCTTATATGGAACTGACAGCAAAAGTTTACGATCCTAATGAAAGACCAATTGGGAAGTTTTTCTGAAAGAAAGTCTTCAATTTTCTTTGATACCTTTACCTCTATTGGTCTTTGCAGCTGCAATAAATTACGAAGTTGCTTATAGAATACATAGCTCTTCTCGATCCCAAGTAGAAGTGAGTGTCTGGTCAAGAGGTTTTACTTAAGATCTTGCACGTGTTTTCTTCGTCGTAGATGGTGAAAAGTGACTTCGAGCATCTAGTGCTGAGGATGTAGATGAGCCGTCTAAAATTCATAAAAAAATGTTAAAAGGTCTTTTAAGTACATTAAAATTAAATAGGTGAAAAACGTAATTCCATTAGGTCCAACAGTTCTAGTATATGTCCGTATGTGCCGGGTATTAATGTGAGTACATATTTGCTTTCTTCGTCCTAAACAAACAAGCCTTTCGATTTCACATTCCATCGAAAAACCACACGCTTTACATTTTTCGGTAAATGTTTAAATGTATAGTGTCCTTTGGTAGCTCATACGTGAATACCTTTGCGAACTAAAAAAATATTCATTATAATTCATTAATAGATTCGTCTCACACACACTGGTTCTGGGTTCAATTCTCCCAGAAAAATATATTACAGCTAAAGAACCGCGTTCGTCCATTACTCGCAATATATTGGTTTGGATGGAAAATGCTTATAAACCAACGACAGTCTAATAATATGTTTAAATATCACCCATTATTTAATGTTATTCTACGTTATTCCTTTTCTTCATTCATCCATTCAGCTCAAGAATGTTCGTTTATTATAGCGAGCTGATGCTGAGCGTTCCACCGAGCAGAGGCCAGACACACGTGTCCCAGGACATGCATTATCGCCTCCACTGTGCGATATCCTCTCTTTATTTTCAAATTATATAATGACATGGACAAACTAAATAATTACATGGACAAACGGCAGTTAGTTATGCTTTTGTAGATATTATCTGTAGAATAGGAACAAAAGGAGCGTCTTAGCTTAAAACAATCAGTGTCGCGACCACTGCTAACGCCACTTCTACGCGCGGGCACTCTTGAATAAGTTATTGTTTGAATATCTCCAAGTTAATAAAGATTCAAGAAATTCAATTTTATATGCAATATATATACATAGCCATATTCAGCGGATGATAATTTAGACTTGCTCTCTTCCCGACACGTTGTAGCTGCTGTTTGCAATACGATTCGCCAAGATTTTAGTATTATAAGATATTTTTTTCTTTCTTTTTCTTTTTAAGAAATTTTCGCAATCTTTTAACATTTTGCCTACTGAAATATGCATATGACTATTTTAACCTTAACTTTTCATGTTAAATGTTATTGTTACAACTTGTGCCAAGATCCTCTATAGGATAAAAAAACATTGCCATCCAAATAAAAAAGCATTCCGCAGATTTCGAAAGTCTGAAATAGGATATAAATATTGTGCTTGTGTATGTGTTTTATACCAAAAAAATACATTAGACATTGAAACTATTGAAAACGCGAATGGATGACGGTTTCTAATAAAGTCATCCGAAAGGCATTTAAAGCAACAAGACAATGACCGTTATCTGATCTTCGGACAATCGCACTGGGATGAGATTACAAGTTTAGTTCTGTAACACCGCACTTATTACTGTAGCAGCGGAGGTTTCCAAACTATTTATAACTAAGAAGTGATTATCTAATCTTGTTAAGTTCTTAACAGATTCTAAAGTTCTTTGTTTTGTATGTGAATTTTGTTATATTCACCATTCAAGATACTTAATTAGTTTCTAAAATATATTATGTTGAAAAACAATGGTACAAGCTGTAACAACCAAGAGGAGTCAGGATTAAATTCCGCTTATTTTAGTTACTTAGTTTTTGTAAGGTTTTATTTTACAGAAAATCAAAGTCAAGTTAAAGTCAAAGTCAGATACTATTTCATTTATACTTTAAGAGTATTTCATAATATTTTAAAAGAAATAAACGGCAACAAGCAAAACACCTCTGTATAAGCTGCAGCTGTATCCAGTAAAATAACCGATCGTTAAAATGATATTTATAAGGATATTAAAAAGGCCATTTACTTAAACAAATTGAATGGCGCGTGGGACACCAGATAATGTATGTTTGTCTAGTGTAAGCGCTCTCATTATGCGTGGATAAAAAGCTTTCTAATATTAAAGCTCTTTAAATTTCTTCCACGATAAAGCTCTATAATTCATATTTTATAATTTGCATAATAAACATAGGGCTTGGATAGAAAGAAACTCGAAAGGTCTTTAGCGTTTGTCTCTTTTAAAGGAAATATATTTTGAAAAGGACAAAGCCGCTTTGTAACTGAAACGCTACAAAACATTTTGTTATAAGGATACCTAACATTTTTTTCACTGAAATGATATCCACACTTGTGATATGTTTTGTAACGTGTATTAGAATATTAATATTATAATAAGTTTATTATGACTTACTTTACAAAACAATTATTTTCAGTATTAATTATTCTAGTATTATTCTAGTTAATAACATTGTGTAACGTGGAAACAGCTTTACAACAGCTGTACACGTTTACTTTATTAAAGTTTCAATCTAAATGCTTCAAGCCGTACTTATTACCGAGATTGCTTTGTTCTTCTCAGTTAAATAACTCCAGACCAACGCATTGTTCGCCTCAAAGCAGGAAACACCGTAAAAATGTACAACTAGTGGAAAAACTTCAAAGCCTTCACTTGGTTGTGGTTAGTTTAAAAATTTACTAGAAAAAGTATTTTGTTTATGTAAAGTGTCAAAATTATATCTCCTTTTCGAGCTTTTAACTTTATATGCCTAATTGCGTCAAACAAGCTATATATATTCCGCTAAATAATTTTTGTGTGTGCAAATGAAATGTTTTGTGAAATTAAATACTGTTGATGCTCGACCGAGAGGCTAATCATACTTGTGAAGTTACATTAGAAAAGAGCTATTGTTGAGTTTCTCGCCCGCCCTTCTCAGCGGTACTGCCTTCTGAGCTGGTGGTCGCTTCCATTACGACTGACAATACTGACATTTTATACTAATTGATAATTTATGGCAGAGTTAGGGAAGAGAGTCTTTGTCTGTAAGTAATGTTTTGAGATTGGATTCCTTTTGGGAAAACAACTTGCATTTACAATATTATTAAGTCACCTCCGTGTAGTGTAGTCATCAAGGATAGCTTTATATTCTGTTATTAAATACTGAGTGCAATATAACTTATAGCTAGGTAGATGCGTCCAAAGGCCCTCTTCTATCGCGCTCGCGCCCGCGACCGCAACCCAGTTTAGCATACAACGCAAGCCAAACTGGCCGTTCTGTAACTAATAAAACCATTTTTCCCGATTGTAAACAAAGCTCGAAATCCTGGGACTTAATCTAATGGAAACAATAAAATAATCCACACCATTACAAGATAGCTTTTGTCTTAACGAATATCCAATCACAGTGGCTTAGTGCTCTATACATAAATAAGGAGTATGAGGAAACTGATGGCTATTTGAATGAAAATATACATTCATAGAAGTAGTGATTTCTATCAATAATTGATTAATTTACTTTATTTTTAAAAAAACTTGAATACAAGATACTATTAAATAAAAATTTGTTCTCAGGCGGACACTGATATTGAGTTATCAGAAGAACAAAAGCGAGCATGGTCTAGCTTACACGGCGGCGGTGGCTGGGGAAAACGAGGGTGGCAAGACTTGAACTCCGCATGGGGAAAACGGGGTTGGCAAGATCTGAACTCTGCCTGGGGCAAAAGAGGATGGCAAGACCTTAATTCAGCTTGGGGCAAGAGAGGCTGGCAAGATCTGAACTCTGCTTGGGGCAAGCGAGGCTGGCAAGACCTAAATACGGCGTGGGGAAAACGTGCGTGGAGGGATTTATATCAAGCTCCTTGGGGAAAGCGAGGCTGGCAGGACATGAGCTCTGCATGGGGAAAACGAGGCTGGCAAGATATGAGCTCCGCCTGGGGAAAGCGAGGTTGGCAAGACATGAGTTCGGCATGGGGCAAGCGAGCACCTGTAAGATTATTTATACGTAGAACGCCAGTTTTATATTCATTGTTTTAAAAAAAAAAGAAACTTTACTAAACATAAGTATTTTAATTTGCTAGGAAAAGTGGGCTAACTTCCACGGATCTTGGGGAAAGCGAGCAGGACCTGAACCTGATTACGAAGACTATGAATTCGCTTACGATCATCTCATCCCTGTTCAACAGGTAATGAAAGTCTCCTATACCTATCTACGAGTAGATACGATAACTACAGATTTCTCTTAAATGCTCTTAAAAGATGATAGGTTTAAAAATAGATGCAAAGAAATGTTTTACGCTCTTAAACTTTTTTCTCACAATGTGCCGTATCCCACTCGATACGAACGGATCGCCACGATCCGCCACTAACAGTTCCCCTTTGAAATATTACGAGCTACATATTGGCTCATAATTCTTGTGCAGATTAATTGCCACAATATAACGGTACTTTGAACGTTTTTTTGCTTCTACTACCGCTAATTATAAAAATGAGTTGGATGATTCTTTGATCTATAAACGCGCGGCCCGTGCCTCTATTAAGTTATATATTGTTTATGTTTGCCACACCGATAGTATGTATATCGCTTTAAAATTTGAGAATCGACAGCGGGTACTATATGTAATTATTTTCATATTTGTTTACTAACTTATGTTATATTATCCGGTGTAGTAAAAAGTTAAATTGATCCTAAACAGTTATCATATTGGACAAAATACAAGGTAGATTCAGTAGGTTGTATAATCGATTGCTCCTTCTTTGCTCCGAATTCTTGCTCTCGTACCCGATATGTTATCAATAGAGTATAAATAAAAAGACATATTTAGAAAACGTATAAAAATTTAAACGCATCGGGATTTTAACCCGCGCCTCTTAAAAACCGTTCAAGCGCTCTGACCGCTAAGCCATGCGTTCCACATCCAGCTACGTTGAAATTCTTATACGCTTATTACAACTTATATTTGTTGTTAGCATATCTGTAGAGAGTTTTTACAAATTTCCTCTACCCAAAGATTATTCTACGAACAATGGTCTGGCAAGAGAGAATGCTATTTATTAAATATATATTTTGTTAACATTTTTTAAAGTGTTATTCCCACACTAAGGAAATTGAAAAAGACATATTTAGAAAACGTATAAAAATGGCTTAGCGGTTTAACACTTTAAAAAATGTTAAAAAAAAGAGTATAAATATATTTGATATTGGTTAAATTTTCTACGTTAACAAAGTTACTAATACTTTTTTTAATTCATAACGCATTTTATAATTTATTCCTATTTCTGATGGAGCTAGATGACTAAAACAAACATCCTGATGATGTAAATAAATTCGTTATCATCGGCATAGCCTATATATTGCTGATAATGCCTTATCCATTGAGTTCCATCACTGAATACACAATGTCTCGGATTCGGGCGGGATGTGGAGAACTAAGTATCTTTAGACTAGATTATCACTGCATAGTAGGGTTACTATGCGTGAAAAAACGTGATTTAAATAATATATAGTGGAAATTAATAAACATTTTTGTACGTATTCCAATTTCCTAAGCGTGTAAACAACACTTTAACAAAAAGCTGTATAATTTCAATTCGACAAGATATTTCAGATGGATGCTGACAACTTAAGCATGGATATGCCGGAGAAGAAAGCGTGGTCGTCGCTGCACGGCGCGTGGGGCAAGCGGCCCGTCAAGCAGAACCAGTACGACAGCGGTAATATAACCACTGCAGAATTATTATAACTGTATTATAATGTTACTTTGACCAGCAAATGTATGTAAAAAAAATTGACATATATAAAAAAGTTACGGACCAGTTGTCCGTAGAGTGTTAACAATAATAATATCGGAAGTATTTTTTCTACAGAATTACGTAATTTCAGTTCCTAGTCCGAGTAAAATGGAATATAGTTTTAAGTTTAAAATTATATTAAAAATAAGTATTCAGTACAATAGTCAGTCAGTCCAGTCAGTGAACAGTAAGGAATAGCTGCAACTTGTAACTGCTCACAATTACTTGCAAAACCGGATATTGAGTTACAGTGCAACGGGTGAAATCCTTCTCACTTCTCTAACTTAAAGTCTAATTCTAATTTATAACGTTAAAACTAAAACTCATTTAAAAGTATATTTATTTTTACGAATTTTGTGTATTTTTATAGAAATTAGCATTAAATAATTTTAATAATATTTGTAAATTCTCTTATAGTAACTGTGGGATTGCTATTACACAATCAGATTATAATACAGAACAATACATAAACAAAATATCATTCTATATAAACAAACTCTCATTTACTAGTAATACAACTCTACTCCCGCAAAATTACACGAGATAGCGGAGCCTGGTAGAAATATATAGACCCTGTGATTGCATATTACTTTTTTCATTTTACGCTTATAAGAGGCTCTTCACCGAAAAGAGCTCATAGCAATAGGTGAGTACTGCGAGCGCAGTGCTGTGCGTCTACTTATATTGCACTTTTAACTATCGCGAGCTTTCGACTTTCCTGCAATTATGTATTACTATTTTTGTATGTTGATGTTTAAAAATGAAAAGTTCTAATATTATAACCTTTTGTGACCTATGATATCTTAAATATAAATCTACCAACATCTAGAAGTGGCCAACTTGCCAACAATTAAGGAACGTAATAAAATATCACAACTGTGGTGTCCGACCATTTCAGACCATTGTGCAGGTGCTGATTATTAAAAGACCCCATTCACAAAAAATATTATCTATCAACTACTAATACTACTGTCCTAATAGAATGCAAGCTATACGACAAATTGCTAAACTACACTAACAGATTTGTTTTTATACATTCTCGAGATGTCTTAAGTGATTTATTAAATAATTCACAGTTTATAACGGAAATAAAATTTACTCCACGTCTGCTGCCATCAAACTGAACTCAGAGATTTATCTCATGATCATTTTATACTATTATATTAAGTTAATGGAATGACTTCCATGACTTCCAAGAGACTTCCACGACTTCCAAGACTGACGTCTTATATAGCAAATTAAACAGAAATTAAAGGTTTTTTAAGGAAAGTTAAGAAATTTAACGACCCCAATAAACATTCTAACGACACTCTGTCTAAATGACAAATTAAAAGAAAAAGCCTCTAAATATTTGACAGCGTCTGTAGTTAGTACAGTGTAAGAAGGTACTACTGGAGCTGGGGCTGAGTACTGATTAATGCGGCCGTGTCTCGTTGATTGATTTGCAACGGAATACTGCGGCGGCAAACCAATCACGAAGCTATGACTGGCTTTTATTTCGCTCATTTAGTTCCCACGCCAATGTTGCTTGCTCCTACACTAGTCCTGTGTGACATGTAAATTAATATTCTGATTTAGTTTATTTTGCTATATAGAATCTGGATCATTTTTACTAGAAAATCTAACACCAACGCAGTACTGTTCGAGCATGTCTGATTGCAGACGATTATATTTAGGCTCGGTTTCCATTTAAATGAAATGTTAAAGTTAAGGCAATAATAAAGTTTTTTATGAAATTTATAAGATAATTTCATAATTCGATACAGATTTCTCATTTCAGGTGAAACTCTGAAATTGGTAAAAATACTCAAAATCAATATAAAAATTTAATATACGTTAATCTTTTGTAAGTCAACACAGCAGCTGTAGACATTCAATACACTTATTAAGTCATAAATTTAATAGAGGGCACTATGGCCGTTATATTTCTATGAAAGCGCCATTCGATTATAATTTTTTATATCTCGATATTAAAAACTGCAGCTCGAGTAGACTCATAAATAACTCTGTGAGGAAAGATGAGATTTATGAAGCAGAAATATAATGCTTAATTATGTCGGCGGGGATTCCCGCAGGAGCTTAAAGGGGGTCGTCGTGTTTAGCAAATACAGCCAACGAATGTAATCAAATTAAAACCTTCCTACAAATTAATAACGAAAAATTAAATTTGTATCAAACATTAAGTGATGAAAGAATTCACGAACTTAATTACGTACGTGGTACTTCGGGATAAAGTTGATTAATTTATAAATAACTTATAAATAAGTTGTTAGCGTTAAGCCGCACTTTTGTTTTACTAATATGTTTGAGACAATGTTGGAACATTTAGAACTTCTAAGGAATGTCTTTGTAACGTGTGCAGCGGGCACTAGAAATGTAAATGTCTTAGAACGTTTTGAATATTTTTGTTTTGATTATATATGAAATCTATATAATTGATAATTGTATATAATTCATATATCTAGTGGACTATATCACTAGGACTATCACAGTACGTCTGGATGGAGACGATACTTTAGAAATATTAATATATAATCATTGTGTTAAAAGTAGGTAGAAATTATTTAAACTATTAATCATAGAACTAAGCTCAGTTTGAATACAGGATGGTTTTTAAATCAGCATTAATCTTTTAAAATGGATCTGTAAATGAGCGCCGCGCTGCCTGCTGTGGCCCGGCCCGGTGAGCGTGGTCGTGCGGGGGACGACGGTGTACTTGGACATTATTTAATATAGGAAAAAATATTCAGGCGTAAAACTTTGATACAAAACGATTTCATGATTAAAAAAAATGTAATTATCGTGTGACGAACTATAAACATTTTATTTTGATCAAATTGTGTACCTGGGTGTGCAGTGTACACGTAATAATTTTCAAACACTTTCAAAGACCAATATATATATTTTTTTAAATATATATATCTATATATAATCTACAAAAACGGTCATATTAAAAGAAATAGACAATAACAAATGAGCCTACTCAGCAGGATCATATTACTGGAAGAGAGAGCCCGGCTGGACGAACCTCAGGGGCATGTGGGGCAAGCGGGCCTCGCGCGATCAGAACCTAGATGACGACCACGGTAACCCACCAAGCCTGCCACACTCTGTGTTGCCGTTTAGCACTCTTTATTGATGTTCTAGAAACTTCTTTTCCTCCCTTACTCACTTTCTTCTTCTCTTCTATATCATACTACACCTCTTCCTTGTTATATCACACTAGTATTGATATGTTTTTGAGTCTGTCCTTTCAAAAACGTAGTCTCATTCTATAGCGTAAATTAGACACTTTTATATTCAATGTAAAATGTAAAGTTATAGTTTCCCGTCTTTTCAGTGTCAATAAAGCACCCTTACCCATAGACTTCACGTAGCGCCTTCTACTCTAACGCTTTATATGTTCCTACTGTAGTTTTGTACATTCACGTAGATATTTGCACTTCATATGTACTATTTCAATAATAAAAACAACTTTGAACTTATTAGTATTAAAATATAATCATAATATTAAGTATAATCCTTGCAACTTTAACTATTTGTTCTGTTTTCGTTACAAGAATTTTCTTAATATTCTCACTCACTCATTTATATTAGATCATAATATACTATATCTACGATATCCTTAACTTTTAATTAAATCGACTATTAATTATTATATAATAAACATAAAGGTATCTTCCATCCAAATATGTTTATTTTTTAATATCAATAAAATATTTTGTTTACGTAAGGCTAAAGAAATACGATTATCCCAAACATACTCAGCCGAGTGAAAACAAAGCGAAGTCAAACTAAAGATACTGTTTTATAGGACGGTTCGACCGTCGCCTGTCGTCGGGGAGTGAGACCCTACATGTTAGGGGAATCTATCTATCTTTTTCAGGTTCTGTGAAATTAATACTAGTTGTGGATTATACTATATAAACAAAATAGTTTATAGTCACTAATTCAATTAAAAAGAGACTTCAAAATGGTAATATTTTTTTTTAGGTCTGGACCAAATATTCCAGACATATTTATTAGATAGATTTTTCAAGTGTCGTTGTGGCAAAGTATTAACTATACTTTACCACAATTTTTGCTGCTTTGATATTTTTAAATATTTTTAAGACAAGTCCAAAAACGGTATATAAGTGTAGCTACAGAGTCTTCAAAGGGACACGGTCAACCGGATGTGTCGGACCGTCAGTTTTCTGAAGTGAAAAAAACTGACACCTGTGCCGACAAACTCGAAGCGACCTTTGAGCGCCCTTATTTACCCGTGTTTTACCCGTGTACACCTGTGTTCATAAAAATTATACTGAAATAAAATTATATTTTCCATGACGAGAGTTTTGCGCTTTGTACACTATTCAGATTTTAGTTGTTTCTCTTCTTACTTGCTTTTTTGTGTTTTCTAATTCATTGACTACGAACTGTAAGCTAACAAGTTATTTTATATTATAATTATTTCAAATTTAAAATATAATTTTGTCTTTTAGTATAAAGACTACTAAAGAGCAAAGTAATCGCTTCTTTTAATAGCTTTTCTCCAAAAAAAACTTATTTAAGAAGTTTTCCCCCAAATTTTATTTACACAAGCCTGAAAATTACAAGAAATTAATAAACTAAATGAATAACATCATATATTCCACTAGTGAGCTCTTCGTCTTTCCGTAAACCGTCAAACATACCTGTGCCCTTTTCATTACACACAGAATATTTAACATGGCGTGTTAAATGTAATCTCATCATTATAAGCCAATTTGAAAGCCCTTAATAAATTGCCTACAAAAACACAAGCTGCTACACAAAGTGTTCATTAACACTATAAAAGATAATTGTCGGTCTTAAGCACCCTTCACATGGGCCTTTAGAGAGATTTGTTACAATAATTTACATAACATTTTAATTCAGTCCGTCCGGTGTGTGCCTTTACAAATATTAAGTTAAACGGTTAGTACGATTTTTGGTTACAGTAAAGGTTACTCATCGTTTAGGAATAATTCTCAGTTTTATTTCTTACCTAACATATGATCTGATTATCGACGCTCATTTCGAATTCAGTTCGGTTCGAATTGTATTCCGAAATGACACTAAAATTGGGGGATAAATTATCTTAAGAAATAAGTTAAGCTAACTAACTAAACGAAAAACCTTAATTATAACTTGCAAGTGACGTAAATTTTTGTAAGCTGTATTTTATATTAAGGATTCTGTGTAAATATCTAAAAAATATTGTCAAAAAAGTACGTTTAAAAATCAATATCACAATTTTCATACTTTTTCCCGTACCTAATATTTACGAAGTTCGTCTAAACGTCTGGTCGCGGGTTGTATCACGTGTTGCATTGCCCAGCCTCATACACCCCACTCCCACCCGTTATCCCCAGCAAATAATTAATCCCTTAATATCACCGCATTTCAAACCATTCATACGAAAAGCAGCTTACGAAAGTCCGCTTTATTCTTAACTGACTTCAAAACAATTTGCGAATAGACTTGAGGGTTTTAAGCGTCTAAAGGGAATTTACGTAATACATATTGATATTAATACCGCAGTAGTAAATTACGAGTTGGTTTCATTAATTAATTTAAATATTTAAATTATATTCATCCATTACTATCGTCATCGTAGCACAGTAAAGAAATGATCTAATTACGCGATGGTTATGAATTTATTTAATGTGTGCTCTTAATTCGTCGTCCTTGGTTCTCTTCGTGGTAACAAATGATGCAGTAGCTACGTAAAAATAGCTATCTGAGAACATTTTTTTTAAAATATCTGCATTTATTCTAAAAGTATTTTAAATGTATTATTTAAAATAAGTGTATGAGACTGGAATTGACTTTGAATATCCTACAACAATGCACATGAAACATTTGTAACGTAATATTATATAGCCATATCTCAAACCATTGACTCTGTTATTTGCAGCGGCGTCATCAAACATCAGGCGATATTAATCGTTTAGACGATGGTAATTGGTCGCCTCCGCGGGGACCCGTGACCTGCTGCCGTGACTTCTTCTCTAAATATATTAGCACCCCACCTTCTATTTACGGAAAGGAATAATATAAAGGCCCCTCTATGTGGTTTATTTTATATTAACAAATTTAATGGTTACTTTAGGCAGTGCCCTCACAAATTCAATATCTATTACTTTTACACACATTTATGGAAAGTGCAATTCATTATTATAATAGAGAGACAATAAGCAGGTCTTTGTTATTTGCTTAAATCATTCATTTAATATTTTCAGATGGAGCCACCGGGGACGAGGCCTAGAACTCTGGCGAATCTAAAATACGACACTCTAGTCAAATCATATCTAAATTACGCTTTTCATGTCTTATTAAATTAGTTGTCCTTGTTTGTTTACAAATAGTTCAGTGAAGGCTCCCTCTGTCGCCGGTCGGCGGAGAGAGCTTCGCGGCGGTATCAGTTCCTAATGACCTGTTACTTTTCATTCTATGTAATTCGTTCTCACAAATGTGGCTCTTAATGTCACCTTCTAGAGTTAACTTGTTATAATAACAACTAGTGTACTCTCAACTAAACTAGTTTGGAATTCAAATTGAAATGCTAACCTCATCAAGTAGGTATATTTTTACGCTCTGTATACGTAGATGTAATCGAGGATTCGGGCCGGCGTAACTCTGTATGTAATTAGTTAGTTGAAATAATTATATCGTAACTATAACGTATGGACTACTTTATTTTAGTAAAGTTGATGTACATTGAGGGCTTCGTTCGATGTTAACGTTGGTCCAATAAAAGTTTATCCGAAGCCGAGATGAGTTTTATTTACAATACACATGTCCTACCTGCTCCTTACTTCTAATTATTATACACTAATTAATTAAATTACAACTTATTATGCTGAAACATTGTATTAAATTTTCAATTATACATCTTCTTTTTTGTAGAACTTCGTCATAAGTCATATCAATTTCTCTTTTATTTGCATATCACTTTATTGTGGTATTAGAGATTTCATAGAACATTGTTCTTTAACTAGTGTGAGTAACTTTAACACCCTTTAACTTCTCCAAAATGAGTTCATTTATGAGATATAATTGATATAAAAATGTTTATAGTTTTTTTATTAAATAACATATTTAAGTGAAACAATGTTATAACTTGAGAACATAAATACTAAGTAATAGACGAAAAAGAGGTTTTATATACAAGAAAGAACATGTATTTTATATTTGACGTAAGAACACGACTATTTATTCAGTATTTTCATTGTCAGTGAATGTAAATAACGATTATAAGCTCTAAAGTTCTACTACCTTTATACCTACAGTTATACATCAAACAAACAGTAATTTATTAAATATTACTACAAAAAGAAAACAAAATTGAAAACATTTTTGAAGAGGTGCGGTTTCGAATCCCGCTGCGTTCAATACATTTTATACGTTTTCAAAAATGCTTTACAATTTCCTAAGTGTGTTTGATAACACTTTAAATTGTTAAGTAATAAATTGGAAAATAAAATTGGAATATTATATTTATTTAAAATATTATATAAATATTTGCGAAAGCTTTTCAAATTACGTACAGTTTCATAGTAATAAAACAAAGCTCGCCCGCTGTTTGCTGCGAGTGTGTACAGATAACGCTCACGCCGCAAACAAAGTGCGGCCCATATTTGGTGATCGAGGCTTGATACTACTCTATCCGCGTCTAACTTCCATCTAATCTTTTAAACGATTCGTCGTTTTGACTATGCTTTTTGGATGAAATTGGATTGGTTTGAAAATAAGCTTTTACTTTTTATTGTTTTAATGTTTTTAACAAAATAAAAAATAAATTACCAGTTGTTGATATAATGAAGTATAGTAATGTATAAATATATTGAACAATCAATATTTTAATCCACAAGATGGTTGCGGGTTTGATATCCATTAAGATTAATGTTCATTTATAAATAAAATATCCTTAGACTAGTTAAAGAAAATCTGGCGCTGAACTGTTTAAATATTTATTTTGTTCACATTTTTTTTTAAAGTGTATCCCACACTAAGGAAATTGAAAAAGACATATTTAGAAAACGTATAAAAAATTGTATTATAACTCCTGACTAGGCTTAAAAATATTATTATTATAAATATTATATAAAAAAAATATTATTATTACTTATTCTATATATGTCTTTTTCAATTTCCTTAGTGTGGGAATAACACTTTAAAAAAAATGTTAACAAAATATAACGCAAGCAGAAAGAACATTATATCTTATTAACATTTCCCAAGAATAATAATAATATTTGTTTATTAATTTTTCAAATTCATGGCGAACGTACTCATACACACGTCAATACAATAAAATAGAATACTCGTAGCCGCAATACCGCTGATTGTGTATACAGTGTACACTGTACAGTATACAGGTTGCACGGCACGGGCTGTTTGCGGGCGAGGCCTACGCGGCGAGCTTTGTAACCCCACACCTGCCACTTTAGATCACACAATACTATTTACAAAAAAGAATACTTCGATTTTATTATTATTATTGTTTACGCCATTTCCATTACATTACCAGAGCGGGGAATTGATAACAATTTAAGTATAATAATTCCTCCGAGTGTGGGTTGAATACATAACTAATCGCGTTTGCATTCAGACGCTGTGACACTGCGCCACGATGACCTCAATATGGTTATTGAATTTCGAATTTAAATATATAGCATTATTGATGTTCGCTTCGCTCTCTCTTCTCTCTCTTCATTTTCAAACTTACTGTCAAATAGTATAATAGTAATAAGTCCAAATTATTTTGCCATTTCAAATATATTTAGCGTAAATGACATTGATTAGTTGATAACACTCAAAGACGCACTTTATCTAGTCAGTCGGAAATATGAGCTATATTATAAGTAAATATTTTATCGTTTCAGAACCCCAATGTAAGCATTTCACGCTAAAAGTAAATGAGACATTCAACTCAACGTGATTCAAGATCAGTTACGTTAAAATAATGACCGCTATTAAATTCTTAATTTAAAAACATTTGATTTACAAAATAACTAATTTATCTTAAAGGTCAAGTAGAGTTTGGTAATCTGAAAAGCCCTTAAATTATATCACATTTAAATAAAGTCCATTAATATTAACAATGACAACAGGGTACAAGGACAACGGTTGTACGAGACATTCATATTTCAGTTTTCAGTTCGTTTAATATGAATTTTGAATGGATTTCATAATAGGATTATTATTAACACTTCTTACATATGAAGTTTAAATCTTCACACTTAACACTTCTTAATAAGCAAACTTTAATCGCTAAAAAAAAGAGGAACAATCCATTTCAATCTGTTCTATTATCTATTGAGCTACAGAGGTGTACGTACAGAGGAGGGCTAAAACTCTTAAATTTATATATAATTATACCACGAGCCGGACGGAATATGTGTTCATTAAATTATACTTCTTTGTAGAATTTGTAAACCCTAGAGTGCAGTCAAAGTTATAAGTTTAAATAAAAAGCAAGCGTATATATTTTTTGAATAACGTGATAGGCAGAAAGAACTTCAAGACTCTATTTTAAGCTATCTCTCCAAATTCTAGACATGCTTTGTCCTAACAGAGCAACTCTTGATACCAACAGGTTTAATCCAAACTGGAGACAAACCCACACTAACGCGGTTACAAGTAGACACTATCTCACTGTAGACACTGTGTCACGACAGTTTTTAGTAATAGTATAATAGTAAGTATTTAGTGTAATGAAATTGTTTTAGTTCAAAGTCTCGCTTGTGACATGAAATTTGTAAAATTTGTAATAAAAGTGATGTGCCGCCTGCAGGTCGCCCGCCTGAACCGCGCGTACACAATTTATGACAGCTATTGCGGTAACAGAATGGATTTTGCCACACATTAAACATGGAAGTGTACAATAGACTTACATATGTGAAGACCATTATTATTTTATGAATATAATAAAAATAAAAATATCAATTTAACAACTACACGTAGTAGTCAGGAACGTATACATTATGTAACCTATCATTTCGATGAACTGAGTAACACTCAATAGAGGCAAATAAAACTGCACATGATTTTTATTTTCCCTTTTTCTATATTTATATGTAAATTTTCTTGGTTTCCAAAGGCTGTTTTAAATCTTAGAACGCATCCGCGTATTACACTGTACGCGATTGTGGCTATGTACGTCATAGGTTTTTAGGCGAAATATTTTGTTTTGTTTATTGTTTCTAAGCTCATCGAATCGAGCACGATAACTTGGCGAGGATAAATATAAATAAATAAAAAGAAGGAAATTAAAACAGTAACGTTTTTATTTATTTTAGAACATCTTACCCTGTGCTAGCCCCCAGTAATTAATCCTTTACTAAACCAGAGACATTCTCATAATTCACTCTTAACTAAACCAGAGAATTGCTCAAGCATACTTCCCGAATATCTCCGTAGAAGCCCCTTCTGCATTTTCATTCATTCATGATTATCTTTCAAAATAAGTGAAATGTTGTAGATAAAAATAAAACAATACCGTAGACCATTTATAATGTTTTACTATTGTTAAAACAGCTAATGACCGACATTAGACAGATAATTTGAAATTATTTAATTTACACATTTAATAATAATAAGCTCCTGTTGTAGACAGGATCATTACGCCGGCTGCAGGTTGACCAAGTTTTAATAAAGTAAGTTATTTCATTATCTAATCTGCGATTTAACTCGATGGTTGGATGAGTTTTATACTTTTCTTTCAACGAATACTAGAGGTAATATATTTTTGCTTTAGTTAATTTCCATAAAGTGTAAGTTCTTAAGCTCTGATAAAAACTAGCAGTAGTTCGATCGAAATTAATTATTCCAAGGATCGATGAAAAAGAGCAGCTCGAGGTGAGCTCTAATTAGTTTGAACAAGTTTCTGTTTACAGCGCGCGGGCGATCCGCTATTTAAATATAACAATTTTTGTTTATCATCTATACTAATATCATAAATGCGACAGTCTGTCTGTCTGTGACGCTTTTACGACTAAGCCACAGGCCCGATTTGGATGGAATTTAGAATGGAAATAATTGAAGATCCAGGGTCCAACATAGGCTGCATTTTTTTCACAAATCAACCTTTATATTCTTGAAGTAAGGGATAAAAGTTTGTATGAAAAATCTAAACCGCTTCACCAACTTCGATGTATTTACTTAGAAAGATAGTTGATGACGCAAGGTCTAACAAAAATCACCCCTTAAAGGATTAAAATAGGGGATGTAAGTTTGTATGAAAAATCTGAATAAGTAAAAATTGTTCAGTATGGTGGGCAGTAAACAAATAGAAATTACTGAACTTTGTCGACTTCATGGCACAGTGGGATACGGTAGACAGTAAACGCGACAGCAAGACCCGGCGCCGAGTCTTGCTGGAAGGACAATTCTTGATTATTAGATATAGAACGTGGTGTTGTTAAGTACCTTAATTATCTTCTCAGGAATGGTATCTTGATACACTTGTGCCGGTGTTTTGATACCCTTTTCACAAAAATATGGCTCAGTCACTCCTTCAAAGCTAACACCCCACCAAACCAACACTGATGACGGATAATGTCCACGTTGTACTCTGTAGACATATTAAAATGCTTCTTTAGAGCTTTCAGGCCATTTTTTTGGTGAAATAATTTTCTCATCCGTAAACAAAAAAAATCTGTGACTTCCCTTTGCGTACCGCTTAAGTTGTTGTTTTGACGTTACCACCTTATTCTTTTTTAAAATATCAGTTTTACAATTACCAGTGCGTATAAAATTATGCGTGCTTATAAGCACAGGCTGCAAGTCCTAAGTTTTGTTTGGTATGTTTTCAGTATGTCTTATTATTAGTTGAATTGTGTGTTTACTAAAAATGCTGTGTCTGTGAAATGTATTAATTAAGCTTTAGTATCTGTTAAGTCGCTTTGTTTAGTAAAATATAAAAATAATATCCAAAACAAATAAACAAAATCCAAAACTTTTAGACATAAACGACATTAATTAGTATGTTTAGTTATAGAAAAAAAAATCTGCCTTCAGCCAGCGTCGTCGTCGTAGTTGGAGCGACGACTATGTGTGAGGCGCTGTCGTGAAACTGTAATTTCGCCGACTGAATTCACTACCTTGATGATGATGACTGATGAATCTACCTTATTATTAATAGTATCTACTGTCATTCCGAATGTCAACCGAGGTCTCCCTCCCCCACTCTTACCACTATCTTACGTCATTTCTTTTTACTCTTTAAAAAATAGTAACATATTATATCGCTAGTTAAGGTACTTTGCACTTTTACATTTGTAGTTGACCGCGCGACCTCAAGGACGAGCTTCACTAGTTAAAAAGACAATACTATGCAATAGATTGTTTTAGACTCGAGAAACACGCGATGCTACAATAGTTAAAATCTTACTGCTAGTAGAAGCTATATTTTTCTTTTCTTGTCTTATATTTTACATCTATTTTAGACTACTTGATGCTAGCGCACCGTTTGCGTGGACTTCATGATTTTTTTACATACTACTTCTTGACTACCTCATGACACTGAAAGTTGGACTCAATATTATAATTCCTACAGAAATCTTTTTCCGTCTATGCTGCAACACTTTGGAACCAACTCCCTAAATCTATACAGAAACATCCATCCATCCATCCATCCATAATGTCCTATAAACCCCACCTAAAAAGAAACCTACTTGCAAGCTGTAACAGTTTTTAAAATTTTTTAGACAATTACTTAGTATAACAGCCGTATTCAGTCTCATATTTTGTTATATATTTGTGTTTATCATTTATATATGTATAATATGTGTATATATATTTGTGTTTTATTTAATTTCTTTTACTTTTTATTTTATTTTTTAAATACAATAAAGAATATATATGACTTTCCTTCAGTTGGTAATTTTATTATCTGTTAGATTTCTACATCAGATGTTCCAGGCAATAGTAATTTATTTTCACCTTCACGCTTTTCTCTCTTAGCAGATAAATATAACCAACTGGTAAGACGTGGTGTAATAAATACTAAAACTCAACGCCCATATTTTTGTATAACAAACAATATAAATATAAATATTTATATTTTTTTGAGTTGGAACCGAATAGTTGTGAGAATCACTTACCCACTTACAATCAAACTCGGTGAAAAAAAACTCGGTGTCCAGGGCCAAGCAGTACTTTATATCAGGACATAGGCTCTTCCTTTGTAAAGCTCAGGTCCGTCCCCATGTATATATCATCTGCATCACCTGGACGCATGGTAAGCATCTAACGTACGTGCCTCGAGGTCTTTTTTTCCCCCGCACATGCAAGGTGTGGAATGATCATTCCCAGTGTTTTTTTCTGAACACTGGAGCCTGTCAAGCGTCGATTGTACAGACACCTTCACGCTCAAGGCCGGCAACGCGTCCACAACTCCTCTAATGTTGTAGATATCCATATGCGAAGATAACTTACTAAAAAAATCTGGTGGTCATTCTGTTCGTTTGTCCTTTCTGAAATAAAATCGACCATGCTGAATAACTTTTACTAATTTGGCATTTACTTCATTTTTTATAGCCTAGCTGGTCTATTATGGTTCTTCATCAGATTTTTCAGATCATTAATTGTTACGTAAGTAATTGGTAAACAAACGCCTGTCACGCAAAACACTTATTATTATGGAGACATTTGTTTATTTCATATAGACCTTTGCTTATTTGTTTATTTCTATTAGACCTGCTATGTAAATCTACAGGTGTTCCACTCTTCGAAATTAATTATACACTAAGTTTGCACAGGGTCAAAAGTTTCATTCAAATTCGTCGAACATCTATGAAGATGTGCAGTTAAACACAGATACAAGTTTAGAACGTGAAAACTTGACATGTAGTTTAGGTGGGGAGGGCAGTAAGAGAAGATTTTTAGTAATTCCTGCACAAAACGGGATTTCATGTTTTAATTTGCACGCAAACGAAGTAACGGGCTACAACTCGTAGAAGATACGATTCTAATATTAGTACAATTATTTTCCACAGTCGCAGTCCCTTGCTCATTCACTTCTTAGTATAGTGTACTGAAATTATAGAATATTAGTTTACAACCTTACCTTAACCTTATATGTAAATAATTGAACTAGATAATTAAAGCCAATTTCTTTGTATGTAAATGTGCAAAATTGTCACACATCATATTATTATACTACACTGATTGTCACTCGTAACTTGGGCTGTGGGGAGTCCACTGTTATATTAACTAAGAACATCGCTTTCAGCTAATACCTCCCCCTCCTGCGACGATGCAAGCCGAGGCCCGAGTCCCGCGGGGGGCGCCCTTGCGGTCGTTGACCTCCTCTCATGTAGCCATGTAGTGCTTGCATTTCGCAGGGATTAAGTACCCTCTTCCCTCACCCGAGTGTCGCTGTAAAGACCAACAGGTCGACAGCATTAATTCATCATCGAAAAAAAAGAAAAATAATAATTTCAGCTAATCACATCTCAACTATGCCACGTGGATTATTGATCTTTTGATATAAATTATATATAATTATATATTCATAACTTACATAGGAATACCGTGTAACTGCAATTTTCGTTTAACTTTCGTTATTAGAGTACACTCAAGTAGAAAAGCTCTACATGTACATCGTCTTCACGTACTACAATAAGCTACTATAAAACCACATCAATTAAAACTTTGTGCTACGACATACATATAACAGCTAAAGCTAGCTATAAGTAGTTATTGCTTTCTTTAACTACAAGCATCAAGCATCACGCATCTATATGCTATCTCTATCTCTATAGATAAACTGCACTTTTACCCATTTTAGACACATTATGTGTTGAAGGCGATACTTAAAGCATCATTTTATGTATCCAAATAAGGAAATATATATTTTTTTAAGTCAAAACATTTTTCCGATTCGGAATCGAACATGCGACCATCCCGTCAATTAATCAGTATATATACTTAGTCTGGCCATAAATACTGTTATAATTATTACTTTTGAATTTGGTATCTGTAATTTTTTTTTATTGTGTTTTCTTATTTATGCGCCTTTATATTGTAAAATATTTTGTAATATTAAAATGGAGTAAGGTGAGAAAGAGAACCGAATCGCTATGATTGCCAAATACAATCTTTAAAATCGGCCATACGCTTGGTATTAGTCAAATATTTGTGTAAACTTAGGAAATTGAAAAAGACATTTGGAAAACGTATAAAAATTTGAACGCAGCGGGAAATCAACCCACGCCTCTTGGAAACCGTTCAAGCGCTCTGACCACTAAGCCACGCGCTCTACATTCAGCTACGTCGAAATTCTTACGCTTATTACAACTTATATTTGCAAGAGGAACATATATGAATAATATTATTATTCAGTTATTATGTTTAGATTAAAGAGGGATCTTATTAACTAGAAATCCGAACAATTGTCAACAAAGAGATCTAAATTTTACAGAATTAGCCAGTCGATACGCAAACTGGTAGGTTTCACTTCTCCAGTGAGTGTGGATATCCTCTTGAAATGAACGCGTTGGCCTTATACAGAATCGCCCCACTAAAACTAAAAACCGTAGTTCCCCCCGCGTCTCCCTCCTCTGCATACGTTCCTCAGTTCGCATCTAACAATAGAAGTTATATTGTCTATTTAAAAAACATTTTTAGTAAAACGTATAAAAATTAGAACGCAGAGGGATTTGAATCCGTGTCTTTTGGAAACCGTCCAAGGCACCTGGATATTTTCTAAAAAAAAAAAAAAATTCTAAGTATGTGAATAACACTTTAAAAATGTCACAAATGTTGTCTATTTCAAACCTTTTTTTTTAACTTTTTATAGATGTATTCAAAAAAATATAAATATTGTAATATTTATATTATTTCATCTAATTTTACATAAATATACACAGCCTGTGATAAAGTTAGGTAAAAAATGCTATATAACGCAATTTAACGACGGAACACGTTCGGCTTTATTATTGTTAGGCAGATTTTGTAGTGAATATCTATACCATAATAAAACAGTAAAAAAGTTGTATCTATACATTCAATATATTTACAAAAAAACTTTTGTTGTGAAAACAGTAAAAGAACATGAATAATTGCTTTAAACAATTTTGTCTGTTTGTATGTTTGTACGCGCACATCTTTGTAGTGACTAAACCGATTTAGGTGATTTTTTGTTGTTGTATAGCTTTTTAAGCCCTAGGCAGAAATTAGGATACAAATTTATAAAATATAACATTTTTAATGTATTGTACATATGGACATGTGAATACATTATATATGTCATTGATTAGGAACATAAATTTTCTAGAAATAGCTTGTATTATTATTATTTTGTATCTGTATATATCCTCCTTATTCCACAGTATACAGGTGAGGAGTTTCACCATTCTGGTCGAACAAAGCGCAGCGTCAGATCAACAACAACGCACCTCCCAATCTCCAAAATGAACAATATTTGTAGAAAGTATGTTAAAACTAAAAAAAACATTCTGAAATAAATCATATATGAAATATTTCGAAAATTATACAAGCAGCATATTCGGTGAGACATGTCAACGCGATGTATATGATTTATTTTCTGACTAAAAACATTGAAAGCGTAAACCTAATTCTTATAGTAATTTACATAATCGTGTGAACGTAATGACGTTTGTACGGAATGCCGTACACGTATGGCAGACATTCGTATCTATTATACCATCCATAATATAATAACCGATAATTTATCTACATTTTTGTTACTGCCGAAAAATATATTTCTAATATAATTTTTATGGTATTTATTTTTCAATTAAACTTTGTAAAATACTCATATAATATAATATAAATAAAAATATAAGAAATATTTGTTTCAGCCTTAAATATTGTATTACAGGGCAACCTTACACTATAGAAACTCAATTCTAAAATTTTAATATACTTGACCAATACTTGTGAACGGTGTCTTTTAGTAGACTGAGAAAACTAGATTTAACTAGATTAACCAGCAATTATTCTGAATTATCAATATTAATATTTTTACTGGTAAGTTGGAGGGTTAATCACAACCTTTTTTTAAAGATATGTATGGCAGTTTTGATTAGACCTGTTTTATATTTGGACATATATTAAAGTTTAGCTTTAACATTACCTCTAAAGTTCATCCTATTTTTATTCTCGCACACTATACTAAGAATAAAAAAAAACTCTTATATCCGTAGCGTCCACAGTAGATCAGTTAATCTTACTTTTTAACTTAACTCGCATAATTTAAAGTTATGAAACTTTATACGTCCCCAGCATTTAGCAGGATAAGCTGAAGAAACTATTGTTAAGGGACCCTCCTTTCTATTCCTTGCTCAACTAACTTACTAATTACTTACTTATTACGAGGCCGGAGAAATGAAATTAACTATAATATATAAATAATTATAATTATTGCATCTAGCGAGAATCGAATTTACAACCATCTTATTTACAGTCAGACGCTACCGTTTCACTGCGCCACAATGACCGCATACTAATTAATACTTTGACAATATTCACAAGAATAAATGAATTCAAGTATAAGAGTGAAATGTGGAACAAGAAAGCGCACTCAACTTGAAGCACGTTTAGGACTGTAACATTACCGCCCATATCATTGCCATATCGACGCGGTCTGGTGTGATAAGTACTAGGTAAGGAAATTTGTAAGATATAAATTTAATGATATACATAAACAGACAAATATATATATATAGAAATAAAATGTTTTACTTTATGGTGGTTTCTTGGCGCATTTTCAATAGTAAATGGTATTATACTATTATATAAAATTTGAGTTTTAGAAAACGTTTTGAGTACTCTCAAAACCAAACCAAAATGTTATATTAAAAATATAGTAAATATTAACGACTTAAGCTTTTAACAGTCGCCGTGTATTTTTTTATACGAAATATAAACATATTCATGTCAAATGGCATAAACAAAACAAGCCATTGTTAATTATTTAGATTAATTCATCAAAAAGGGGTAAATGAAGGCTCTATAGAGCGGAGTCGCAGTATTTAAATTGCTAAACGCTGGAGAACCGGGGCTCGCGGGGATTAGAGGACAAATAAATGTATTATTAAAGACATTAAGGTAATTTATATTGCCAGAAATGTGGAACTTGTTACCATCCGGGTGGCTTTGCATCCAAATGGGTGTGCACCGCTCTTATTATTATATTTACATTCGTACATTGTAATGAGTGTATCTTTTATTTCCTTTTATGTAATTCGTGTTCTCCGATATTCTAAATCCTACTTATAAACTAACATATAATGCACGCCAACACACACTTCAAAAATGTTAAAAATACATTTTTTATTTAATATCATAGTCACTGATGTGTAAGAATGAATTCAAAGAAATGAAGAAAAAACAGAATGCAAGATCAGGGTAAACGGGAAGGTAATATTATAACAGAAGTGATATATCTAGGAAGTATGTTTAGAGATAGGAGATACGATATGAAACATGGGTATGCTGTAGAAATGCGGTCTCTCCGTAGGATAGACCTGTAAGCCATGCGTTCTACACCCGGCTTCGTCGAAATTCTTATACGCTTATTATTACAACTCAATTTTGTTGTTAGCATCTCTGTAAAGATATTTTTACAAATTACTGCTACCCAAAAATTATCTTATGATCAATCGTTTGGCTAGAGAGACTGCTATTTATTAAATATTTTAACATTCTTAAAGTGCTGTTCACACACTTAGGAAATTAGACGTATAAACGTAAATATTAAAACTATTATTATTTGTAATCTACCAACAAGCTATTCAAGTGTGAGATTAACTGAGCGGAGCAATGCAAGTCAAGCGGCCTCTGCGGAAAAGTCACGAAATGAGTTAATCTCATTAACTGCGCATTACGAAACCAATATAACTTAAAGTTCAAGATTAACCTCCTTCAGATATAATTTTAGAGTCTAAACTAGTCTAAACAGTGTTCCATTTCTTATCTTATTGTAAATACTTAGGCATACTTGGTAAACTTATGGCAATATAATATAATAAATCCATCAACCTCAAGAGGCCGTTGGGGCATTATTTGGACAGTGTCGGACTATAGACGCAAGAGTTATATTTTAGTTATTTTAATTCGATTCGATTTCGGGTGGCAAGTGGAAAACGAAGAGTCTTTACAGGTTTTCTCTGACTTTCTGCTATGCAGAGAAAGGTTTGGAAGTGGTTTTTTTATACAAATAACTCATTAATTGATATTCCTTGAATAATGATAATATCGTTATGAAATTAAATTAATTATGTGAAATAAGTTTTAAGTTCACACCCACCAGCAAAGTTTTGAAGTTTTACGCAACTTTTGTTGTAAGCACGTCTGCAGTAAAATTTCCAAAGCGGTTACGACACCCTTATAGGTTCTTAGTACACGGCCTTGTTGCTAAGAGACACGTGTTCAAAGATTGCAACGGTTGAACATTTATAAGGATTTTTTGGTAAACTTCAGTACCCTTTCTACTTTACGTTTGTAATCCTAAGCTTTACAAATCGGACATAAAAATATAATAAAATCTTATTTAAGAGAAATTGAAACAATTACTAAGTATTTGATAAAATTAATTGTCAAGTCACGTTTTCAAAAAGTAGAGAAATTGAGGGGCATTAATGGACGATGAAAAGCCGCTTTACCACTTTGCGCTATTTTACTGATATTTAATAAAAGTCACAAAGACAACATTAACAAGCGTATATTATTATTAAACATTGATAGCTTAAATTATCAGCCATAGAGACTGTAACTGTAACAAGAACATTTAGCATTCATCTTAGCTCTTACTATTTTTGACGAATAGAATAGAAAATCTAGTGGTAAGCTACTTTGTTATCCACTTTCCGATCACTTAATTTCACTATGCGCTTATCAGATTAGAGAATCTCTTTCATTTAAGTGCATTCCCATATAAAATATAAATTTGAAAAATAAACATTTGGTACAACACTTGGGACGTTTAATTGACATAAGATTAGCATAAATATTAGTTCTTATAAATTGGTACCAAGTTATAGCGAAACGTTTACTAGTATTGGAAGCAATGTCCAGGAGACATGTTACCTCCCAACCGAATGTGGACGGAGACTTGCAACATATAGACTTATTTACTTAAAGAAATAAAAATTTAGGCATTTTATTAATATTCAAAACTAATATTCAGTGAACTAACACTACCGCGGTTTTACTATTAGTATATTTAACATAATCAATGGCCACAATTACCATGTCGTACAAATCAAGCATATTATATAAATATTTAGATTTGAAGGCCATCAGCCTCTGACTGCAAACGCGATTGGTTGTGGGTTCGGTCTACATTGAAAATAATAATTATTTTCATTTCTTTGCCCTGGTATAAGAGTTGCGCCACTCAACACGCAATGTTCTAGACATTTCAGACGGAAAGTGGAAAACGGAGTGTTTTGACTACTACTACACTAGGTTCTCTCTCTTCCATGCTAGAAAAATTGAGAAGCTACAAAAAATATGTAGGTTTATAACAACCTTTATACACAAATCCTTTAATTGAAACTATTTCTTTTGAATTTAAAACAAAAGGCCAAACCCCAGTCATTTGTGACTATAAAATACAAAACATTATTATATGATATGCAAACGAGTGGACAGACCCATACATTTTCCTGTAACACCTCACTAACTCGTTCAAGCCAAATTAAGTCTTACCACTTTAACACATACGACCTAAAATAGGATATCAAAGTAGGCTAATGGAAATGGCTGCAATACTACGACGACATCGCGAAAAAAAACCCTATATAAGAATATAGGGATTTTTTTTCAATAAATGAAAATTGTGACTACCAATTTTCGTTACTTTTATCTCTATATATGTCTTTATTTGCTTGATTTATGTCTGATACACGCAGACAAATGTACTGTGGTTTTATTTCTTTATTTTTACATCACTTTTCGTTCGAATTCGGAACGTTGCGTGTCGGAACTCAACAATGCGTTCCGAATTTCAACGTGTTTTTGTTTCTTCTTTGTGTCTATACCCTGGTAAAGAAATAAAAATAAATTAAATAAAAACCTTCCTTTTCCATTCCAAATTTTACAGTCACAACCTACGCTTCGGACGCTCTTAAAGAAATGGTTTTGTATAATTTTTCATTTTTACTTTTATTTCAATAATTGTTTGATTTAAATTCTATATGCATAAGATGTTCATTACATGTATACTGATATGACCAGAGAATTGAGCTTCACATCAGTGCGTGTGTATATATGGAAATGGGTTAAAGATAAGTGTAGGGTTAAGTTGTATTTTGTTTATTACATTAATTTTCGTAGAAGCGAAGTACTTTTACGGCTTCACAGTCGCTGTTGAGAGCTTACAAGGCTTCCATATTTTATACCATATACCAGTATGATGTAACACAATTGCTCTTCTCATATTTTTCAGTGATTTAAAATTAAATAATTCTTATTTCTACATTGAATTCTATGATAGGTTTAATTAGTAAAGTAAACGTGGAGAAAAGGTTACATATAGATTACGGAATATGAAAACTCAAGCTTTATGTAAATCAGTAAAAGTTAAGCCATCACTTTTTCTGTATACTATAAAATATGCAGTGCTGTTGGAAGTGACGCAAGTTACATGAAGAAGCTACATGTTCATATGTACAAGCTTGGATGTGATACAAAGGTATCAAATAACAAGTTATGTGCTCTTCAAATAATATTGGAACCCACATATCTTTTTAGAATAATCGAAAATAAAGAAAAAAATAAAAAAAACACCTTTCATTAAAAAAAACCTTTTAAGTGTAATGTTAACTGAAAAGTAAAAAAATTGTTATCGTGGTTGATCTTGTAAGGCCTATACGAACCTTAGTTCGGATATTGGATCGATTTTTTAAGAAAATCAGTAGGTAAGAAGTGACTTGTAATACCGTTGTAAGATGTTCTTAAATAAAGAATATGTCTCATAGAAAACAAAGGATAATTTAATTGTTGTATATTTTGTATAAGACAATAAATTGTAACAAAAATTTTAAATACTTAAAAATAAATATAAACAAAACAGCTTACGGTTATTCCCCCATAGTAGGGCTCAAGAACAAAGGACTCTGGTTATTGAATCTAGTGTCAAGACGCTTCATTCTCTATGTTCCGCCCGAATTTGAGGCATTAAGTGTTGAGTGGCGAACCTTAATGCTGCCGTGTCGTACCAGAGCAATGAACTCAAAAAAGAAATAAATATAAAACATTGGAAAAACATATTTAAAAAACGTATAAAAAATTGAACGCAGCATCCCTTCACGGAAACCGTCTAAGCGCTTCGGCCGCTATGCCATGCGTTTCCAAGAGGCACAGGTTTAAATCCTGGTGCGTTCAAATTTTTATACGTTTTCTAAGCATGTTTTTCAAATTCCTAAGTATATGATTAACACTTTATAAATGTTAAAAAAAATACAAACATTGTCCCTAGTGTAATATGTTCACACATCTCATATTCTTCACATCTAATATCTAAAGTAGCTGTAATATTGAGCGTAATGTTTATTATCAACAGTTATTTGGTGCCATTCAGCTCAGTGACTCGAAAACTTCGACATCCATAAGCAGCACAATTATTGAAATGGTACAAATACATATAAATGGTTCACAAAACATTATAATATGTCAACACAAAAACAGAATTGTCAGTTACCTTACTGTAGCCAACTTAAAATATTACCTATTAATATTATTGTTAATTTATCCTCGATATCGAATAATATCTAAGTTTTATATTAATTTAAAATATCTGGATATACGGTCTTTGTGGATCGAAATCCTCATTTGAAAGAACATTTATTATTTTCTTTTCATGCCAAAATTATTGAAAGCATGACATTGATACTGCCAACCTTCACGCGACGTCTTGAAGAGCATAACAGTAGAGAAAAGAGTGACCTGAAAATATTTTAAGATAAATACCTTAAAATATAAAAGCATTTATAATACATATACACGTTATGAACGTGTTTAACCACTACGCTCTTCATTACGCTACTACTTGTAGAAACTGTATGAAAAAATTAAAATTGACAAGACAACATGTCAACGTATAAATGATTACGGTGAAAAAGAAAATTAGATCGTACGAGTAAAACTTCTTCGCAATATGTTTTGATTTCACAAGTCACGTACTTATTTAGTAACTTTGTGCGTTAAATTTAACTTTATAGGCATTTTTTACTTTCATTGACGCGTTAACTGCGGGGCGTGTCGCTAGCCGCGGCGAATTGCATACATCAATGTGATTACCCATTAGATTACCTACATACGAGTATAAAAGTTTTGGGTGTTTATAGTTCTACTGAAAAAAAAAAATAACAGCAGCTTCATGAACTTTCCTGCTTAGTAGGTTAGTCAGAGAGAAAACGAGGTCAAGACACTATGTTCTCCACTTTCCCCAATTCGACACATTATGTGTTCAGTGGCGGAACTCTGTTAAGACAAAACGCGGCATGCGTTTTGTCTTAACAGAGCAAAGAAATAATATTAACTTTAAATATAATCATTCTAATAAATGGCGATCAAACCTACAATAATTGCAGTCAGACGGTGCCCCACTGCGCCACGGTGGCCTCAGAATTTTTGTTATTTTCCAATTTCGCCTTTGCGGTGTCGATATTGTAAATAAGATAAAGCTTTATATGACGTTAATGTTATTTTTATATAATATTATTTTATTTATTAATGGTGAATTAGGTAAATTTCTAAACATTGAAAATCGAGTTATATGGACTCTTTACCGCTGCTGCTTACACATACCTAACGCTAGTATAGGCCAGCACGCTCATGCTAATCAGACAAAGACAGGCTCAATCTCTATCGAATGTTATCGGCATAAACCTCGTGACGTCCATCTATCGAGAGCTCTCAAGGATGTCCACTGGACGTAACTTACGCTCTAAACGAAGTTGACGATGAAACATTTTCAGCAAGACATACGGGAGAATCCATCATTGCAGACTCCTCAAATACGCTTTACCTGGTCCTCACACCGACATTTTAGCATAAACATTCCCTCACTTCCTTGAGTGAGAAGTGACCTATAGCCATACATCCCGACACGTCGACTACGCAGGGACGATGTAATATTGTCGATATTACCTACCTTCATGTTACTCACGGCTTTCTACTCAAACTTGTTATGAAATGCAAATCAGGGAAATTAGTTTTTATCTTCTATATAGTCTCTTGTTGATATTCTTAATTATTCCTCAAAAAAATTGTTGTTTGTGTTACTTGTATATATTGTGTATTTTAATAAAAGCTATAAATACATAATTCCAATAGATATTATTGTTTTAAATAGCTAATTAGATTCTACAACTATGAGTACTTTGATTCAAACACAAACATCGAGAAATCAGAATCTAATATTGATCTTATACAAGTCATCCTTCTTAGATAATAGCTTTCTTATAGCATCTCATTGATCCCGGATGGTGCGATATCACGTCACGTCCGCAGACCCCGCGGGATGCAATCAGCGCGCGCGCGCACTTCTCTACAACACTAAACGACAAGTTAAACTAAACACGTGCTCGCGAGTTCAACTCAAATGCTATTTAGATGAACAATCTATTCAGTTTTATATTAAAAACTACTTATAAAATTACGTGGATGTATCATTTCCATCCATCATTTATTCAGCTTGCAGCATACATTTTTTACCGTATCTAGACACGCGGTAGCGTGTCAAGCCAAGAAAAAAAATGTAGCAGGAGTGACGAGCAGCACAGTGTATAATTATATACGAACCATATGAAGCCACTTTCACACACTCATAAACTATCACACATAGACATGTCAAATTTGGCTCACATATTGAGACTTCCGAGGTTAATATGTGTTCCAAATTTCATAAACATACCTCAAACGATTATTTAGATATTAACGTCCGAAATTGTAATTTTTATTACTGATTGACCTATAGATCAATATTATTACCCACTTCCAGATGTCCTAGAAAGTTAAAATTTGGCATCCAAATAGGTAGTTGGGTGAATGCAAAGGAAAAATTCTGAAAGTAGCAAAGCGAAGACGGGGGCTGTTAGAAGACTACCTCCAGGACAGAGTAGTCATATAGAATAGGGGGGATGGTCAGATCGGTCCATGAAGTGTTGGTTGTGGGGTTCCACAGGAGTCAGTATATATCGGAAGGCCGACGGCGAAATGTCGATATGTTCATGGTGCTATATAGCTATAGCTTGGGCCCCACATCGCCACACCTTGATGGCTGTGTTGGGTCCCTGTCTGTAGGGACCTATTACCACCAGTGTCGTCACATTAAAGGAGGAGGGGAGCGGGTGTGCGAGTCCTGCGAGAATGCAGATCTGCTCCACGGTCGGAGACCAGGGTTAAACAGTCAGGGCCACGGAAGATTGTAGTCCCCGTGGCCCTGGCCATTGGCGGTGGTGGTGGAGTACCGTGAGGTTTTAGTGGGTAAACGGACGGCCTATATCTGCCAGTCCAGAGTCCCACATAACCGCGTCCGAGTCCCCAATCGGGCGGGTAACCGTAACTAATTACACCACGTTAAAATATATATATATATATATGCTTTCTTTTTATAACTTAGAATAATATATTGAAGCCTTCGGTCGGACTCGGTTAGTTTTCATATAAATTTACGATACTTTATTCTTTACAAATTTTTGTTTAGCTTTTTAAAGCAAAAGATTGTAATAAAAATTTTGATACTCGAATTTGTTTCATCTTAAAATGTGACTTGAAATAAGCCTAAAACAAAGAAATGTGACTTCATTCTCCAGATTTTGCACGTTTGTTTGATCTTAAGCGTGATCTCAAAGTATCCCAGTATTAGTTATTACAAGTTTAATATCAGCTGATGGTCCGCCGCACATTAGCGCCCAGCGCGGCGCCCTCACCGCCGGCGAGCACAGCGCCGACGAGCGCGAGACAGAATAACCTCCTTGCTTGAAGTGAGATTTCTGGATAATTGAATATTTAAATTATATTTAAGTTTTTTAGCTGACACTTCCTTTTTACAGTAAAAATAATGGAGTACTAGAGGCGCTGGTATTGTTCCTTTAACATCTCAATCAAAAACCATCGTAAGAGGTAATGGAGAAATATTTCGCTTACTGTTAAGGCCACAATGTATAATTTATGATATTTTTATATAATTGGATTAGGTATATAAATAATTCACATAATTATTTCGCTGTAACGTGGCGCATTTAGGAAGCAGGTATTTAAGCTGTAGGTATACGTGATATTTCTGGGTTTAATTTCTGCTAAAAGAAATATCTTTAACTAATATTATCTCATTTCAAATAGACGAGTCTGTAGCCTCTTAGATACCAAAATACAGTGAAAAATGAGAAAAAAGTGTATTATTTATCATCTACAATAACTTTACTTACATCTGACAACCCTTACTTAGACAAAGTAAATAACATTAATCTTAGGCAACATTGATAACGGAATGATAAGTTTCGTGAAATGACATCTGCATAGGCTGTAGCATCCATACTTCAGTAACTTCATACAAGCGCCATCTAGTGTATCCTTGAGTAAAAACAATATACATATTCAACAAAAAAATGTATGACACGCGTAAAGGTGATATCATGCAAAGTTCAAAAAAATCAGGGTCGGCATAAAAAACCTAGTGTCAGGGCACTCCGTTCTCCATTTTCCACCTGACTCCGAGACGTTGCGTGTTGAGTGGCGGAACCCAACGCCGCTTAAGAAAGTTAATTTATTAAGAGAAAATTAAGCTAAAGGGTTTGCGTGAAACCTTTAAAAGGAATGTTTAACTACTAAACTAAACTATTAAAATATTTTTAGCATATCGAAATCAAATTATAATTATTTATTTTTAGTAATTTATTAGAATAAACTAAATATAACTTTTTTTTGTATAAATAGATTTATTTTTAACAAAATAGCAAGAAATGAGAACCTTTTATTTCCTATATGCACTCCGGAGTCTTCATGCTTTTCACTTGACCTTCCTCCAGTATTATCGATACAGTGTTCTCTAAGTTCAGCCGGGGTCTCCCCCTACGTCTCTTACCGCTCATCTTTGCATTATATATCTTTCTTTCATCACTGACTCTCGACATGCCCAAACCCCTTGAGCACGTCCTTCTTCATTCTTACTGTAACATTCTCTATTACTACTAAAACTATTAACAATTTATATACTGCGAAATTCCGAAAATATTTATCCGATATCACCTTTATACAAAATCAAAATATTCTTTATTCAAGTAGGGTATCACAAGCAATTTCGAATCGTCAATTAATATAACATGTCAGTATTAGATAAGTAATTGGAATGGAAATTTGAATTTTAAATTTGCAATTTGCCTCTTTTTGAGCAATTTTCTAAAATGAGTTGTTGTTGGCAGGAAACCCGTGACTTGATAAGAGTAAAATAGTTTATTAATTCGCTACAAACAAATAGAATACATTAAACAAAATGCAATGGCAAATTTTTCTCGGCAGTGTAAGGCAAATCATTCAGATTCCTTACTTTATTTTAATAGTAATATTAGATTATGTTCATATTATGTCTGGCAATACCTTTCTTAAACAGTTGAGACTATAGGAGTTCAGTTTTTGTTTTTTGAGCCACTTTTAAATGATTATAGCATTGTTAGTGAATTTAGAAAGTTTATTGTATTGACATATGAAATTTGGAAACTATTTATTAACATCCTGACTTAATATTTTAATTTAAAAATTTTAATGATGTTCTATGTTAATTTAGAATGTAATAAGGTAAGGGTTGAAATATTATGAATAAATGAGTATTTAATTTTCACTTCATTTATTACAGAACTCGTTTACAATATGTACAAAATATAAGTCAACCACTTGAAAACACTTTCGAGGCCATTTTTGCAAACATGACAATACATATAAAGTTCTTCTCGTTTTAACATTAAATATAAATCATCACTCACTTGTCCAGTAGAAGACCTTTTAAAATACAAGGAAAAGTGCGTAAACACACATGTATTTTGGAAAAATTACTTATTAAAAGAAACCATTAAGTTAACCAAAACAAATAATTTAAAAATATTAAGATTAAAGACACACTTAACAAAGATTTATACTTCCAGAATATTCCACATAATGACGTTTTAAATTATTAAATTCAAAGCTCAGCCGCAATGGATGGTGCACCAGTGTCGGACATGAACTGTAAAATGTCTCCTAACACAAGACAATCTTTACAAGAACCAAAAATAATATTATTATATTAAACAAAAAATTTATAAATGTTACTTTAAGCGGTACTTCCAAAATAACAAAGTTTTAAGTTCTTTATGATATAACAATAATTATCAAAAAAAATACTAGATAGGAGAATATCTGCTATCAGTTCACCGTTGTTATGTTAAAATGTAAAATAAAATTATAGTAACATCCAAGTTACTCTGAACAACAAACAGCTCAAGGGGAGCAGTGTATCGTGCAAAAATACGTATTGTATACATATATACATGTATTTACTATTCATTAGTCACTATTATTACAATGTAAACTCTTTATTCAGAACGCACAATAGTGTTATACAAACAGATAAAACATTTAATACCAAATTTACCAAAATGGAACACATTTAGTAATTAATAACAATTTTATGCATTTAGTTTTCACAGTTCATTTATATTTTTAATATTTAAATTATTAAAAGAATACACACACATATATATAAATATATATATGTATATACTCAACTAAAGTTGGTGAAATATTAGTTAAGTGAATATGTGGTGATGCAATAGCATCCGCTAACAGCATAACAAAATACTTTTAACATATAATTATAATTAGACTACACAATTAAGCTACATATCCTCATCGAGGTTTCAATTTTCTCTGGTTTCTAGCGTCTTTGTAGGGAGATCTTTACGATATTATACGAGACAAGAGATAAAGCTTTTTAATCAAATATTATATAGTTTTTACAAATTGTTATACCCAAGTTTGTTTGTATGCTATTAATATTACATAGCTACAAAACTACAAAGTGTTGTGTAACACTTTATATTATATATATATAATAATAATAAAGTACAGTTGTAATTTCAAACATAAGCTATATCACTCAAGCACCTTCATTTGAAAATTAATAATAAAGCTGAGTCTCAAATACTCATCATAATATGTAAAGAGCACCCAAACACAAAATATGTAACAGATCAATAAGTTTCTTTTGAGTTATTAATAAATTCACCTATTAACTTGTAACAGCAACACAACAATGAAATTTTTTTAACTATAATTACTATAATACACATTTCAATATTTCAGTAAAGTTTCAAGTATATTAGCTATATATGCTACAAACAAGAATGAGCAAGGCATGTATTAAAGGTTAGTTCTCAAGTAACCATGTCGTCATTTTGTATCAACAGCTCTGCGATTATTCTTAACCAATATTGCATACAGAGGGAACATAATGTCAAGACACTCCATTTTCCACTATCCACCAGAAGGGGAGGTGGTGGATAGGTGTAGTGGCAGAACTCAATGATGTGCTATTACTTAACCAGAGTGGAAAGTTTATATTATTTAAATACTGTTATTAGTCTGAGAGGTGTCCCAGCCTACAATCAGGTGTTGTAACACTGCGCAATAATGGAGTCAAATTTTATAAAAAAAATTGTTTTAGTTATGGACATTTAGAGTATGATTAAATAACCTATTCCATGTAAGGTTCTTAGATAGAAAAAAAACCAAAAAGGCTAATGTATTCTATCATTTTACATGGCATATAAAACAAATGTTATATAAATTGCTTTTGTTTCATCAAATATTTCGTTAAACAATTATTATTATTTTTCATTTTTATTTAAATATATTGAAATAACAAACATGGACGAGCCCTGAAGTACTAATTTTTAGAACTTTGAATAGCAATATTTCATGTACATAATATAATTATAATACTTGTGCATTGCCAATTGCTTTATATATTATTTATATTCATACAAAGCTACTTATAAAATTGCTTCCGAGATAATTTATGATTCGATTCTGAGATAATACAATACATATTATTATGTATTATATGAACTACAGCAGCATTCAGGGTCTTTTACTTTTATATTTAAAAGTTAGTAAGACTTAAGTATCCGAACCCGCGCCTCTGGTTAACCGTCCTAGCGCTCCGACCGCTAAGCCATGTGTACTACATCCGGCTACGTCGAAATTCTTAAACTTCGACGTAGCCGGATGTAGTAAAATTTCTGCTACACAAAGATCATTTATACAAATGATTGATTGAAAAGGGAAATACTATTTAATTAATATTTTGACATTTAGAGTGTTGCGTTTTTAATACACTAAGTGTGTGATCAACACTAAAAATGTTATTTTCTATTATCTTACAAGAAATTAGATAAATGTTTAGACACTATTAAGGCAACTCTATTATGCTACACCCCTTGAGTGAACCTCCTTTTATAGCGCGCAAAAATACATATTGCAATTAAATTTATAATAAATATTTTTGAATACCTACAACAGGTATAAACTTAATTTACTAGCAGACATGTATTTACTCAATGAAATCTATACATATAAGAAAAATGTAACTGATAGCTGTATGTACATGGATGATATATGAGAAAAATACTAATTTATCAACCTAATAGAACCCAAAACAATATTTTTTTATGTTCTTTTCTGCTTGTCTGTGCGTTTGCATGCTTATCTCAGAAACGGCATAACCGCTTTTAATGACGTTTTGATTTGTATTTTGGTAAGCTTCCCTTAACATTTAGTGTCTATTTTATTTCAATCAGTTCAATTGTAAAAGTAACAATAATTTTATTTATAGATTTAAGCAAAGGATGTGATTTTAGTGCGAACGCGGTTGCCGAAAAAACTAAATAGTTTTGTCGTGTTGTTCTAATAGGTAATAAAACGGCATTATGTCTAGTGCTCTGTACATGGAAATTAAAAAATTAAAGCAAAGTACAATTATAGATTCTATTACGAAACACAAAAGCGGGTTATGAACAGTAACAGTAACAAATACAAAATATGAAACGTCTCTCGCCATACACTGCACTGAACCGTCACTCGAAGTAGGTGCACGTGACGATGTAGAAGTGCTCCTCGGGGCGCACCGCTAGGCGGCTCACGTACTTGGTGAAGGACGCGGCGCCGGCGTCGCAGTACACCAGCCCCAACGCGTTGTGCGCGCGCGGCAGTGACACCAACGCCTCGCCCTGCGCGTGCGCATGCGCGTGCGCATCGTCCGGCGCCACATACAGCGTGCCACCGCCCGCGCCGCGCCCCTCCCCGCCCACGTACAGCACTGTCTCTAGACGCGCTTGCTGGTAGAACGCGCGCGGTGGCAGCAGCTACAGTCATATACGTACTTTCGTTTAAATTTAATTTACAAATCAAGTTATTTAGTATCGTATAGCTAGCGTCACAAGTGGCATACCGTGAAGTCACCCGCCGACCACTTCTGTATCTCCAGCTGCCTGTAGGAAGTGAGCGCGAGGTCGGTGCACTCGCACAGCATGCGCACCCACGTGACGCTGCTCAGCATCCGCGCCAGCGCGCGCACCTCGTGCGCCGCACCCACCCCCGCGCCCTCCTCGGCCTCTACCTCCGCACCGCCTGCCTCGCCCGCCTCCAGCCACGCCGCCGACACGCGCTTGTAGCGCCGCTGCTGCGCCGGACCGCACACCTCCCACTCTATGTCTGCAACACAATTCGATTCGTTGCATAGCGTTCTAGCGCCCCCTTGCTTTAACAAGCGAGCCGAGCGAACCGAGCGAACAAAAGCGTTCGGCGGGTACCGGGGTCGCGCAGCGCGAGCAGCAGCGCGGACGCGCGCGCGGGCTGCAGCAGGCGGCGCAGGCTGGCCTCGCTGGCGCGCTCCATATGCGCCGCCAAGGCCGCGCGCGCGCGCGCAGACATATAGGCGCCGTCTAGCCACTGTGACAGCAGCACCTGCGGCACAACGTTATGAAATTCAAAACAAAAATATTAAATAGACGTTTACATTATATGCTTAGTCTTGCCATAAATATTGTACCAATATTCATTTTATTATACGTAATATTTATTAGTATTACAGTATGTTAGTTTAATACATTAATATAATACCATAAAAATTTTCAAAGCTTATTTAAAGTAGACCACTTAGAATAAGCTTTGTACATTTTTGCAATGGCTGCAATACAGTCCTTTAAACATTTATGCCAATTATCAGCATGCACTCTTTCTATGGGAAAATTCTTCACTACCAATTTTATGGATTGTTTTAGCGACTTTAAATTATTTTGGCGTTTAGAGCAAACCTTGAAAAACACATTTTTAGAAATCATAAAAAAATTTAAACGCACCGGGTATTGAACCCGCGCCTCTTGTTTACCGGCCAAGCGCTCTGACCGCTAAGCCATGTTCTTATTACAAGTAATATTTGTTGTTTGTGAGCGGGTGCGTACCACGTCGTTGTGCGGCGCGAGTGCGGGCGGCAGCTGCACGGGCGCCTCCTGCGGCTCGGGCGCGGGCCCGTGGAACCAGCCGTTGATGGACAGCCGCGGCAGCTCCAGCGACACCACCTCCTCCACCTGCAGCGGGCATATTTGCTTTAACGTTTTAAGAATATCCATTTTTGTTTTACTCAATGTTCGGCTTTCATCGGAGGAATGTTTATATTGTATTGTCTGATAACATAATACACAGTATCGAGAGAAGCGTTAATGTATGAGAGGAGGCACCTGGTGGAAGGACTCGGGCCCCACGGCGAAGAAGGCGAGCGTGTTGTTGGCGGGCGCGGCGCGAAGTGCCACGCGCTCCGGCGCTCCCTCCGCGCACGCGAACAGCTCCAGCGCTCCGCCCATGTGCGCGCGCCAGCCGCCGCCCTGCACACTTGCCGCGTCTTAGTTGATCTTTTTATTCTTATACTAACGTCATAATTTACTTTTTACTTTATTAAATCGTATAATGTGAAATGTGACTTTTAAATCAATCTGACCGTTCAAAGTGGGTAAATGCAAAACTCGAGTAGCAACATTTTTGTAACATACAGTTCGTACTAATAAAGACGTGATAAGAAGAACCTACTACTAGTGAGCCACGTTGCTCATATCACAATTGTGTAACTTGTGATTTAAATAGTCGAAAGGCTCACAGAAATATGCACTCTACTGGCCCTTGGCGCGAAATTCTAAACTCTCACTGCACAAAAAACTCCTCTTGTACAAAACATTCCTCAAATCAGTTTGGTTGGCAAACCACTTACGGTGTGGATCTTTGAATAACTAAAGCAAACTCTAATCTGGATATATATACACGATGTTAATTATACAATGTTTCCAATCAAAAATGCTTTGGATAATAGCAAATCCTCCATGTATCGTCACGACCTCCCAACCTCACAAGCACCAAATGGTGTCTATAGTGAAAGAAAAAATATCGACTATAATAAAAACATATACCAGCCGCTTGAAGAGGCACTCAAATGAGCGACTGCGACTTAATGTAGACTTTCGTCTTCATACATATAAAGATAAGAGCTACCCAGGACCTGCTTTATGCTAATAGAAGGTTAGAAGGTGAGCATAAAGCAGGACGTTTTGTAATTATCATCCATATCGATATGCCATTCACATGTATAGGTACCATGCACAACTATGAAATTCATAACCACCAGCGAAATAAACAGAACTGGCAAATCGCCGGTGTAGAGGAAATAGAAAATAAATAAAAATTAAATGAAGTTGAAATTTAATCAATTAGACATCTTACTTTGGTTAAATTTTACTATAGAAATTCAAAATTTTTCAATCTCAATTCTTTATCTATATATTCTATTACATAAAAGTATATATAATAGAGAATATTAGGCTACTGTTTTGACTGAATAACATGAAGTAATCAACTGAATACCAAAATATCATTTCCCTGTAGCAACTTCTTCAGTTTCAAAAACTATCAAGTTTTTCAATGACTTTTTTTTATCACTTTCTTACAAAGTAAACAAGTACCAGTACTACTTGACTCATCTCAACTAATTTTTAATCTTCCTTCTTCTGATTGAAGAAGAATGGCAACCAGATATTTGTAATTTTCATCAAATTCACATATATGTTTTGGCAAATATTAAATGACCAAATATTCATCTCTTCAATCTAAAACAAAATGCTATCTGTGCCATCTCTAGTTATAACCTTATAAAATCTACTAAATAACAATGAATATATGATGACTACTTATTACTTATACCTTTAATTCCCCTACATTGTTTTCCCCATCCCCAGAACCATTGTGTATGACTTGTGGCTGAGGTCTGGGCGTCCATGGCGCCAGGTAAAAGATGAAGGCTACACGTCTGTCCCCAAGCCTGTCATCATGCACCAAGAGATGGTCTCCAGGACCATACAGTGAACATGATGCAGAAACTGTTGTTAATTCTAAATTTGTCACTTGTGAAACCTGAAACAGAGATAAACTATCATTAGTAGCTCTAACAAATTTAATCTAAAGCTTTCTAATGGGCTTTAACATTTTTTATATGTGTAAGGGGCTCAATAATAATTATATGTTATTAAGCCTACTGCTAAGCTACTTTAAGTATTGTAAATATGTATATATATTTACCCAACTCATAATTTCAGTCTTCAAAAGTTCATAGATACCCCTAATGCTACGTTGCCAAGTCAAATTAGCTAAGTCTGTTGTTTGATGGAACTCATAGAGATCCATTTTCTTTCTATTCCAATCTAATGTGTTCATGTCATCTACTATGTTATTTATAATTTCAGGATTGTCCAACAACCCATGCAGCCGGCACAACCGGAAGGGATCACAAGTTAAAGACACTTCTCCACTTGAATGGTCTTTTTCTTCACTCCAGCATGATTTTATTTTATCAATAATTTCTGGTGACTATAAGAAAATAACAAAATTAACAAAAGCTCTATACATATATTTGTACCACACATAAATAAATTCATAAATCAAAAATGTCTACCTTTCAGTGCAGTTATTTTTAAGTTTCATTTTTATTCATGAATTCTGTTTTATGCTGTTTAAATACTTTTTTATGTAAAATTGTTCATTTTGCTTCCAATATTTTCATTTAATTATTTACTGAGCCTATGATAAAAGTAAATCCTTATGTATATTAATATTTTATAATTTAACATAATCGTAATTTAAAATAATTTTGATAATTGTATGTGCAATTTGACTTATCAACTTATTTAGGCCTGGTACAGATATATATATATATATAAAAATAAACCTTGAAATTGTTTATTAAAAATTGTTTATTTTTTATATAAGCCAAGCTAATTTACCTTTAAAGCTGGATTTAACCTAGGATCATCCATTCTATTAGCTCTAGTGTTAAGCTGTGCTCTAACAGCCTTGCCTGTAACTTTATCTTCTATCACAACAGAGTCATCTTCCCAAGGAGACTCAGAGTCAGAACTGTAATCTGATGATGAAGATGATGAAGAATATTCTGTAATTCATTAAAATTAAATTATTTTTACATATAAACTTGAAACTCTCACGTTTTCCTAGGCAAGCAATGTGAACACCTAAATGAATTTTAAGTAATATGAAATTCCCGCGCAAACAAAACTCAAAGACAAGTTGTAAACATTAAAGCTATGTGACCTCGTCGAATTCTTTTCACTTCGTCAGCAGATGCTTGGTACGAAATAACAGCACAAACGTCCGAATCGTCACTCTCAGTATCAGATATTTCGATAACTGGCGTAATATGCCGCTTGGCGGGCGGTCGCTGTATAGACGTGTCTGCATCGCCGCCGCCGCCTGCACCGCTCGACCCCTCAGCGTTGCTAGACGACGGTTCATCGGTGTCCTTAATCGGCGAACTCATTTTACACTATCAACACTACATAATATAAGAAAAACAAAACTAAACCAAAATGATGCGACGCCTAACCTCAAAACGTATTATTATGTTGACGTTCTGTTAAAACATTGCCATTCACAATTTTAACTAGAAACACCCATCTATTTTATAAGTTTTAATTATAATACAAAATTATCACTATTATTCAATAAAAATATTTATAAGCTTTGTAATTATTGATTTTATTTGTATTAATAATGAATACCATTATATGTCGTAACTCTTATATACAATCTGTGATCTTATCTGCTTATTGCTTTGAAGTTTAACTGTTGTCATTGTCACTTTTTTAACCTTAAAATAGAATTTTGTATACAAATATACTAACATGAATAAATCTGCGATGCAAAAGATTGGTAAAGTAGATAGTCCACAGTGTCAGTTCTTCGTAGTTAGAAAAAAGCGTCTCTGCAGAATGACTGTAAAGCCTGGGAGACAGTATTGCGGAGAACATGAACCACAGCCGAAATGTAATGATGGAAAAGTAAATCTTTTTTATTATATTTTAATCCTTTTTTAATAAATATGTTTGTGTATAAGTATTGTACATGAAATATTAAAACAGACATATCTATAGTGACTTTCTCTAAGTAAAAGCATATGTTTCAACAATTTACTGTTAATTGCAGGATGACACACGCATACCTTGCCCCAATGACCCAAAACAGTAAGTTCAATTAGTAAAGTTATAAAACTTGTTAAAAAGAAAGAAATACTATAAGTTCTAATTAAATGTCTTTGGTTCCAGCACATGTTATGCCAGTAAACTGGAAAAACATATATCAATTTGTAATGCCCGAAAACAGGAGCAACCTAACTATATAGTGCATAATATTAATGTTCCCACAGAAACGGATGATGTTCCAAGACTCCCACTAAACAAAATTCCTTTAGAAACAATATTACAGGTTATTGAGAAAGTCAATATATTGTATGACAGTAAGTCCTTTTTATTTCAATAGATTACTGCGATCGAGAGATTTATGTTTAGAAAATTACTGTGTTATGAAAGTAGAAGTATTATTTTCTACAAATAGTTCTTATTTACACTTATTCTATGAATTTTTGGTATAGGATTATCAACAAGCTACAGTTTAAAGAAGTAATTAAATTACACTTAAGCATGGGACATGTTTTGTTGTATAGTGATTTATATTATATATTTGTATGTTATGTAGATCATCTGAAAGGTAAAATTACATCATTGCCAGAGAAACCTATTCACACAACAGTGCTAGAGGATTTCCATACAGATGGAAGAACAGAAAGCTCTTTGAGACATTTGAGACAAGCTTCCAGGTTGTTACATTTGGTAGAAGAAGAACAACTTGCGACACCCAATACATGTTTTGTTGAATTAGGAGCTGGGAAAGGTATTTTAATATTAAATATTATATAAGATTGATAAGTTTTTTTTATAATTCAGAGGTGACAGTTTTTACTAGAACTTTATATGTTAAATTTCACTTAAGATTCCTGAGGTCTGAACAAACTCTCTCATTACAAACTGAAAAAAACTTTCAATTTGTAATGCATGATATCATAACATTAAATGTTAATAAAAACTTTTCAATTTCATGTGCCCCAGTAATAACGTAAATTGTAGGTCATCTATCGTACTACGCGTGGTGGGCGTGGTGTCAACACACCACCAGCCGGGTATTGCTGGTGGACCGGGCCTCGCTGCGGCACAAGCGCGACAACAAGCTGCCCGACAGCTGCCGTGCCGTGCAGCGCATTCGCGCTGACCTCGCGCACCTGCAGCTGGAGCGCCTGCCGGCGGCGCGCGACGCTGGTACCGTAGTGGGCTATGCAAAGCACCTCTGCGGCGTTGCTACAGGTAAGCTTATATTACGTGCTTGTTAATGTAATATACAAGCAACAAATATATTTCTAATAATCGATAAACGAAGTCGTAAAGTTACGTACATGGCAAGCTCTATTGCAGACTACGCGCTGCGTTGCGTGGCGCGGGCGGGGGCAGGGGGGCGCGCGGCAGCGGGCCTCGTGCTCGCCACGTGCTGCCACCACCGCTGCGTGCGAGCCGCCTGCGTCGCCGCGCGTCCGCTGCTGGTACACCACACACTTCAACATTTTAATTAACTTTATATTCTTGTAGCTTACATTGCTGTAATATGACAGTAATAAGACAGTATAGCAATAATACTATTACTACGAGATAACATTTCAATGACATTTGATGTCACCAAATTTCATAATACCAGCATAAGAAAAAACAAGCATATAAAATAATATATTCACATTTATCATTAGGATCTGGGCATTAGTGCTGAAGAATTTAATGTGATGCTGGGCATAGTGTCGTGGGCGACGTGCGGCGATGGCCGCAGCCGCACCGTGCGCAGTGCTCCGCCCCCCGCAAGCGCAGCACCCGCTACGGGCACCAGGCTCTTAAACCTCGAGCAGGAGCAACGTGAGCAGATCGGGAGGCGAGCCAAGGTGCTGATTGACTGGGGAAGAGTCTTATACCTAAACGAGCATGGGTTCGAAGCCCGCCTCGTGCACTACGTGCCCACCAGCGTGTCCCTGGAAAATGTTTGCATTGTAGCTAAGAAACTTATATGACGTTAATAAAACTAAACATGTTACATAATAATTATTTATTTTCTCGATTTCTATACAATAATTCAGATAACAGTTATATCAAATGCTGAAATTTGTACCTTGCGAAAGAAGCAGAGGCAAATGCACTGAAGCAAGAACAGAGCTCAGTGCAGACTGCTGACTGTCAAGAACTCCTCTTGATCCAATATAAAATGTAATAACATATACTAGTTATAATAGAGCCTAATGAGCAGGAGGAAACCGTTATCGCTATAAAAACAGTGGACCCTGACATTGATCAGTTCTTACAACAAATTGATACTTAGAAATAAGATAGGAAATTATAAATAATCCATAGTTATGAATGCATGTATTATAGGGCTAGTCATACCCCTTGCATTGAAAATGGAACGCTCACAGCAAAAAATATTTTAAATACTAAAACAACTTACAATGAAACAAATCATTTTAAATTACATTGAAATAGTTTCTGCAATTGCCACAATAAGTTACTATTTATAATTAAAAAATAGTTAACTAATGATACATTGTCCAATAAGAAAGATGCATAGAACCTTGTGAGATATATACATACATTTATATGTAATACAAATTGCATATATGCATACGAGGAATATTGTTAGTGGTATTTAACTGTGCTTTGTAAAATGTATTAATAAGGGTTAATCTAATTATTTACAGCAAGTGACAAAATGTACAATTATTGTCCATCATTATAAAATATTTTAGAGCTAACATGGACCTTATGCTAAATGCATGTGTGCATATTACACTACTGTCCATCAGTACAGGGTGGGAACAGAGAAGCTAGTGTCAAATCAATCCATTCTCCACTTTGCACTCACTGAGTAATATATCGTGTTGAGAGCCCGGCGGTGTTTTTTTATTAAGTTATATTTATAATATCAGAATTTTCAAATGTTATGCTACACATTTGTGCGTGCAAATAGTGATAAATATGCTGTCAAAAGACTTGTCTACTTCTATAGAATAATATAATACTATATATTTTGATTACTCAATATGGCCACCAAAGAAAGCTTTAATATGATAATGCTATGATATAGACACCATTTTGTTATTTAGTTGCATAAAGCTAACATGCAGTGATAGTAACACAACATCATAACTACTGTTATATTACAATATTTACATTTGGTGATTTCCTTTATGAAATATCAACACATAATTACTAAGGTCATAGTATTACACTGCTGCAACAAAGTGTTAAAATAAGACAAGGGAATATTTTTATAATGGAATATTGCACATTCAATGTGACCCAAATATATGTATAGAGATATAAAAGTGTCATTAAACTTATATTACAAATTTAAAGTAAAAAATATTTAATAAAGGGTTAGTATAGATATGCCGAAATAGTTTTTATCTCTCAACTTAACAATGAACATAACAGAAACAAAGTCCTCGACAGTCGTACAAGCATTAAGTCTGTGACGCACACCGCGGCGCGCGGCGGTCATCAGTACCCGTAGCGCTCCTGAATGGACGACACCACACCGTTGGCCAGCGACGACAGCCGCCCCGCCACGCGTGTCACGCCCGCGCGCACCGACTCGCGCACCTCGTCCAGGTCCGGCGCCGACACCGCGAAGCCCTGCGTCCGCGCCCCACCGCCTCGGCCGCCACCGAACAGGTCCGCCGACGAGATGCTGCTGCTGCCCTCGAAGCGCGACAGGTTCGCGTCGCCGTCACCCCACCGCCCGCTACCCGTGCCCGAGCCCAGACTCGACTCGCCAAAGAACTGCGCTGAGCTGATGGACTTGGCCGAGCCGAACTTCTTCACAGCCGACTCGTCCTCGGGATCCGGGCGGCGTGAGGAGCGTGTGGCGCGGGGCGCAGACGAGGTGGGGGAGGGGCGATCCTCCGAGAACATGGTGCGCACGTTGCGTGCGGGCTCCGGCTCGATGCTCTCCCAACCGGCGTCGGCCTTGCGTGAGTGCGCGGACGAGGGGGAGGGGGAGGGCGCGTCGGCCAGCAGCGAGTCGAGGCCGCGCGCCGCGTACGGCTCATTGCGGATCATGACGAACACATTGTTGAAGTCGTCTAGGTCGTCGAGGTGGCGGGGTGGCGGCGCGCCTTCCTGCTCGATGGCGGTCATGTCGGAGGCGGCGGAGTGTGACACACCGTGCGCATGCGTGGCAAGCGCTCGCGTCGTCCCGGCGATGCCGAGGCGCTCCGCTCCCGCGCCACCGCTCGCTCGGCCTGCGCCCCCCACCGGTGCGTACGCGAGCCGCAACGAGGCCACCTCAGCCTCGACGTTGGCGAGCGTGGCGCCGCCGTCCACGCTGCCGCCTGTCGCTTTCGCCGCCGCCGTAGCCTGTGTTTATTACAAATAAAATTTAAAATTTTTGCATGTCTGTTCGGCTATTAGCCGCCTAGAACAGCTGGCATTTTTACAGGGCTTTCACTGGCAGATAGCTAATGTAATAAGGAGTAAGTAACTTAGCCTACTTTTTTTTTAGTTGTATTTAGAATTTCACGCTTCATATCAATTAATTTTATTTTATATAATTTTTATAATTATTACCTCCATTTTTAATTTCTCTGCCATGATAGCTTCTCTTTCAATGTCCTCAAAATTGGTGGCCACCTTAGTGGCTCCCAGACCGCCCTTGCGCGCACCCAACTAGAAACAACAGTTTTTATTTAATTAACATTGCCATTACATGGCACTTCTTAAATCAAAAATCTTGTTATATAAAAATTAATTTAGATATTTAATTAGACATTTACATATAAATTCAAAGTATAATAATAACATGAACCCTGTTCAACTGCAAAGCTAATAAATTCTTCTCAATATTTTACAATTCACTTATATACTTACACCAGATCTTTTAGCACCAGGACGTGCAGGGGTTGTTGTTTTCTGAGTAGAGCCCCACAAGCGTGCCTCTGAACTCAAACCTTCTCCTCCTCCTGGACCTCCCGTATTAAAAGATGACTGTAACATTTTAAATGAAATGCATTTTAAATAAAATATTTTAAAAATTTTGCCATATTTAAGAATTATAATATAATGTGATGTCTCTACTGTTCATATTGTTTAATTTATAAATGTTACCATACTAAAAAAAAAACTATTTCTAACAATTTTTATTGTAAATAGCATAAATTTATTTCTCATATGGAATAAATGCCCTTTTTTAATATCAAACAAAATATTAATTAAAAGTAACATATGAAACAAACAGTACTTACTTTACATAATCTTAAGCAGATGAAAATAAATATTGTCAGCAACAAAACAGTAGTCACAATTATAATGTAATTTAAAAGTTAATCGTTGAAATTAATGTTAATTCCTTGGAAAAGTGTTACATGCATATAATATAAATATCAAAACACTAACTTAGTAGCCACGAAATGAAAATACATAATATACAAATACATAAAATACACATACAAAAAATACCTAAAAACATTGCTACCAAAGTCTATAATGGCAGTGTGGTTACCTGTGTTGTAATGTTATTAGGGTTAGTATCTGAGAACTCTTCATGCTCTGCAAACCAGTCTACCTCTTGTTTCTTCACATCTTTCACCTCTGCAGATGCTGGATCCAAGTGCAACTGGATGTTTCAAATATGATAAAATAGATATTTGATTTTAATATTTTATAAAGTGTTTTCACACACACAGGAAGATATTTATATAGAAAAATAGAAAACATAAACTTTTTACCACAGCGGGATTTTAACCAGCACTTTTTGGAAACCATCCAAGAAGGAATAGATATTTTAATCGAACACAAATAATGTCTCCTGCTTCACATTCTGTTTACATAATATAGTTATTATAATTATAATACAAGTGTTGTCTCTCATAATTTGGTTGCCTTATGATCTTTGCCAAATTATTTAATTTAAACATTTTTAAGTTGTTAGGGAATTGTAAAACATTATTAGAACACATAAAAATTTAATGCAGCTAGATTAGTATAAGAACTTCAACTAGAACACTTAACAGAGTCAGGTCAGAGTGCTTCAATGATTTTCAATGACTTTTTCACCATAATCTTCTAATTTACTTAACAAATATCAATATAGAAGCTAACAAAGAACTTAATTATATTACTATAAACTGTTACTGCAAAAATACTGTAATCTCAATAAAAAGGATTACCTTAGTTCCATATGTCTTCATAGCTTGTTCTGAGAGGGCACTTAATTTGTCTCTGTATAGTTGTGCAACACGGGAGCTGTACTTCTGTCGAGAATCATCTGTTGTCAAACCATTTGTGCGAAAGTATTGGGTCTGGATACAGGAAATAAATATTATTGACAATATGAAATAGACAACTTCTACAAGCCACAAGAAATACGCCCAAAAATACATCTCATCATCTGAGACTAGAAAAAGAACCATAAAATTCAAAACTTTATCAACATACTGCATTGACGTTGCCGCCAAGTTGCATATTCCTTAATTGTTTCCATGTCCAATTGGTATCAAGTTGCGTGGAGCGCACGAAAGTCAGATGAACTCCAAGACTACGGTGAACTGCCGAGCAGTCCAAGCAGATGAACACACCGTACGTCACCGACGACCACGTAGGATTCTTTGCGCTGCAGTCGAAACATATCTGCACAGGGGAAATTCAGATGAGTTTAACTTGTGCTACACTTTATAACAACATATATACGGAAATATACGCACTTTATTCGCGGAAATAGATCTTAATCTTTGAAAAACAGCTTCAATATCATTTTTGCTCGGTCCGGAGTCAGCCATTTTCGACAATTTTGACGTGTTTTGTCACGACTCACGACACCAGAACCACGATTCACGAAGACATTCTTTTGACATATATGTCACTAAGACTGAATTAAATTATTTTATTCAGATTTATATAATTTTAAATATAGATATTTGAGTTATCAAAATCGTTAAATGCGAGTATGTGGTGCAAAATATCAAGATTGCTTTGAAATATATTATTTATATACATTATAGACATATTAAAAAAAAAGATAAAAGAATTTTAATTGTCACACCCAATTTACAATTATTTTGCCATATTTTATTTTATACTATACCTTTAAATTACAAACAAATCTTACGAGTGTAAGCATTTTAGTCTATTATGGTATAATGGCAAATCCATATTTCGTAATGTGACATTAAAGCCTATCTTGTCTATAGGTCGTTGCTAATGTAGGTCTGAAAGGACGCATGTTGAAGTGTTATATTTATTTAAAAAACTACATAAAACAATTGAATCTCTTTTTACATGTCTCTTGTGAAAATGCAATAAGTATTGTATTATCTTAAAGAATTAAAGCGCGGCAACCTATTGCTTTACAATTAGCAGTAGAAACCGTCCCATTGAAGCCTCGTCTTGCAATAAGTGGTCAATTAATAATGTTGACGTGCGCGAGCGTCGAGATTTAGTGTAAGTGAAAGTTCTGGATTAACTTTTCCTTGGTGAAAATGAGACTCAAACAACTATAGTAAATAAGATAATATTCAAGAACACACCACGAATGGAGAACGTAAATTTTCCCCCGGGAGGGGAATGTGGAGAGGAAATTGAACGCGCCCTGATGGATCTGGGCCCTTTGCTTGGCGTTACTATCAAAGAGGAAGTTCCTGATGAACTTCCTGATAGAGCAACTTCACGAGGAAATGTAAGAATTACAATCAATTTTATGGAAAACATTTTACATTTTTTTATTTCTCCAAGTTCTTTAGTCTCCATTATTGGCAATCGAAAAAAAATAATAATAGCTTTATATTCAACTTTTCTTAGGAACTTGCTTTTACTTTTTTCTTTTATAATTCTATAAAATAATAATACTGATTAAGAAAAACCTTTTTTGCATCTTTCAATGTCAAAGCCACATTTAATCAAACTAAACGATTACTATATTATTAAGAAAGCATTCTTCCTAGTGAAAATTGAATGCACAACTTTTTTGAAAGCTTCAAGATTTGCACCTATAATGAAATAAAAATAACATCTATTTCTTAATATATAAAGAAAATATTGAACAGCATTTTATAAAAAATATGTAGGCTGAAAAGTATGAAATTTTATACACTTTAAGCTTCATAATAATAGATTAGAAATAAATTAAGAAAATCAATTTTACCCACACTGCCGGACAGAATCTAATTGTAAATTTTTTATTTATCTTATTTTCAATTTTCACACCATGATTTTAAATATTTAGTCTAATCTTTAAAGTCCAGACTGACTGACAACAATCTGTCTGGACTTTAATGATTATATGCTAACACAAAACTCAATAAAAAAAGTTATTTTATTAAAATTCTTACAGATTTTTAATCTTACTCCACTTCCACTGATTGTCATAAATAATAATGTATGGACACAACTATGGAAAGAATTTTTGTAATTGTGTGGCCTCCTAGCTCACCTGACTAAGGTTTAGTCACTCATTCATTGCTATCAAAGACAGTGTCTATTTGAAACCTAAAAATCTAGTTTTGGCACCTTTTGACCTTGCTGAAATTGTATAGTGGTTGAGGTCTAAAATGGCTAAGCGTAGCCACTTTCCTATGAGTACTCTGTAAACAAATCTCCATAATAAATATAAAGAATATTAAAAACTATTGACAACATACACATGCATCCTTAATGGGTCTGTATATCCGTGTATGGGTGGGTCCTTGGGCAAAGACACTGGTGAAGGCGTGTAATACTTAGTAGTTCCAATTCTTGCTATATCTTTATAGAATTTGAAATAGTTGCATGGAAGATTTCAAAGTACCTTAGGGGTCCAGATGTGTACACATCTTCCTCTTGACTACAGTTTGGTGAACCAAATGCTTTTGCTTTGAGCAATTATGGACAATATTATCAAGAACTAGAAGACCAACTAGAGACAAAATGGCTCTATCACCATGTGTCAAGTGTGTCATTGTCCTGAGGAATCTGTTAGACATAATTTATTTGGTTGATAAATGATAAAATCTTGCTAATGGTGACTAATTGTATAGATACATTCAAGTAGCCAGGATCATCAAGTAGCAACTTACTCAATATGGTCTTAAGGATGTGGAGGTACTATACTGAGTGAACAATCCTACATCTGTTCTTTTGTGTGTACTAGATACAAATATTATATAGTGCTAATAGCTCGAACACATAACAAAAAGGAAAGTACAATAGGTGTCTCTTGACTGTAGAGGAGTTGGCCAAAACCATATGCAGATCTTCCAGTTATTGACCAACTCCTTTTGTAGCACAATACAAAACACAAATACAAATGCCTTTATTACTGAATTTTATAATTTTTTATTTATATCAGATCGGTTTTAGGTTAGTGTGTCCAGTCACTCCTCTAACATTTAAAAATTTTCCCTATCTCTTGCTGTTCTAAGCCATAGGATACCCGCAACAGGTTCCATGCAGTTGAAGGCCTTATTATAATACAAATATTATATACAAATACTATGTATGTATAATGTATATCCAAAGTCTTGGCTGTTCTCTATAATTTGTTTTAGAGTATGCATGTGATCCGTAGTCACTTACACTCACATAGTGCTTGAAAACCTGCCTGTTCTGGAGCTTGGTAATAAAATAAATCCGGTTCAGCACAATTTTTAAGAAAACAAATTATATGTTTGACATAAGACTAATAGGATGATAGTTATTTATCAAAAACATAAATGTGAAATGAGAGCCATGTATAATGTTATGTTATATGCCACGGTTCTTGACTTCAACGACAAAAGAAGGGAGATTTAAATGGGTGCCCAGTTCAATAGTGAGTCCTGAAATTTTTGTAGAATAAACTAACTTAGAATAATGTATTGAAGCCTAAGGTCTGACTTGGGTAGTTTTCATATGAATTTACGATAGGGCTATGGGATTCGAACAGAGTGTAATGCGTCATTACACTCAGGGCACGCCGGTGACATCTCCCGACGTGCAAATATAGAGGAAGCGATGTCGAGAAGAGCGCTGTCACAAACCTTGTGACTTGTGGAGTAATAGCATATGCCAAGCAAATAGGGAGCTGTTTTCAGTAAACATATACATGATTGTCACTTGGTCTTGACTCGTTCTAGTTTGCAAATTAAATTATGCTTCAATTGTATTGTAATTTTATATACGCTATTGCTGTTATATACGTCCCAATGTACCATCTCTATTTTTCCAATGGGTCCGTCCCAGTTATAATAAAGACATTGAAGTCCACATAATGACCAGATATCATCAAATTTATTTGTAAATTTTTACGTTACTGCACTGTAAGTGTTTTGATTGCTATATACACGACAGACACTATAAGTAAATGTTCCTAGTACAATCAATAAATTGAAAATTTATAAGAAAATAATAACAATTTGCTAGTTTCAGGATTTTTCCTTTGTATTCAATCAACTATCTATATGGATGCCAATTTTTAACTTTAGGTCATCTGGAAGTGGGTAATAATATTGATCTATAGGTCAGTCAGTAATAAAAATTACCATTTCGGACGTTAAAATCTTTCGGACCTTGCAAGTCTCAATATGTGAAATTTTACATGTCTGTGTGAGATAGTTTTTGAGTTGTGAAGGGGTTAAAAGTGGCTCGTGTAAATTTACACACAGTGCTGCTCGCCAGTTGTCTGATATATATATTTTTTTACTTAGCTTGACACGCTACCTAGATATCGTCTCTATCGCACTATTCGTTTATGAGGACGACCGTGTTTCTTGTGCGAGGGATACATTCGGTCTCTTAGATAAGATTGTTGGTTAGTCTGTGTTATTTCTCTGGTAATGTATTTTTCATCATTTCTTTTGTAATGTTATCTTCTCCGGATGATCATTTTTCTGTGATCTAACAGCATGGGCTACTTCCTTTTCTAATATGGGGTGAATATTTTTTCTCTATCTCTCTTTTTAAAGTTTTACCTGGCATATGTGGGCTTTCGCTGCAGTAGAGTTTCCTGTAAAAGTTTATAACTATCTAATACGTTTCCTCTTTTAATTGATTTGGATTTTTAGCTTTAAAATTCTTGTTCTGGAGTTCTTTGAGTGTGACGTTTAATGCAGACCATTGTTCTATTACTAGAATCTTTTTTAATGATTCTACTTATTTCCTTAGTTATTTTTGTATTTTCTTTCTTTCTTTTATTTTCTAGCATGATTTTCCCTTTTTGTATTAGTGGTTTGGTGTTTGAGATTAGTTAATCTGGTTTATTTTTAAGTTTTCATTGTACATGTTGCTTATTTTCTTATCGTATCGTTTGTTGATTCTGCTTAATATATATATATATATCTTTTCTGTATTTTCCTTCTTTCCTGTTTCATAATGAAAAGGCTGGTTACAGATGGACTTTATAAAATTTCTCTTGCACTTTCTTTGTTCGACACAGCGTATAACAGCCCTTACCACGCGATGATTATTGTGAAAATTTAGTTGGTTAATGGTATGAACATCATGGAAGCCTCGTTGGTTGGTTATGATATAGTCTATTTCGTTGCGATAGACTGCCGTTTGGCGAGATCCAAGCCATTTTTTTGATGATTTTTCATCAGAAAGATTTAACAGAAAGTAGATCTTTAATTTGTGTTCAAGAGCCATGTTAATTATTCATTCGCTATTATAACTTCTTTTTCCAGTTCCATAAATGCCTATTACATCCTCATCGCCTGGATCTGGCTCCCATAATAATAATATTTTTGGGGCAAGATACATTTTGGTCAGCAGCTTCTGTTGGCGCATATAGTAGTAGTATTGACCAACTATTTTTGAACGCTGGTAGCTTTATGTTTAATATTGCCATTCTTTAGCTCCTAAAGCTATATAACTATATAATATAATTCAGAGGTATCTCCACCTCTGAATTATATTATATAGTTCTTGTTTCACCATAAATCCTGCCCCATAGAGACCTTTAATTTCTTCTGTGTAGAATATAGTTGTTGTCTTACTCAATAGTGTCGTCCAGCCTCCTCACTTCAGAAAGTTCAATAATATCCCATTTAATATTTTCGAGTGCATTATCCAATTCTAACATTCTATCTTGAGTTTTTTTGAGTGCTTGGAAGGTTTCTAAGGCGCGGCTTCTCCTTGTATTGTAATTTACAATACAAGGATTCGAATCCGCGTGTAAATAAATAACTCTTTAAAGAATGTTAAAATAAGTAGCTTAGTTAGCTAGAGTGCTGGGACAGTTTCCAAGAAGCGTAGGTTTAAATCCTGCGTCGTTAAATTTTTTATATTTTTGTGCTAAAATATATACAGCCGCGTACAAAAGTATTAGGCACCCCTATTTTTCATACCTGAATAGTAAACTTATGAAACCATAAGTTGTTTATGGTCATGCTTTTGTTTCGGGAGTATGTTTACGTTACACAAACATAAAAACATTTATGACACGCAGGAGTGCAATAATACATTGTTTCTTAAAATTGGATTTCTTTTTAAATGTTGATTTTTGTGTATTTTCAGAGCTTGAAGTGAGTACACGTTTTCAGCGTAAATAGTTGTAACTTAGTCATAGGGAGTTTCCATTTTTTGGGAATTATGCCTAAAAAAAATCTAAACTTCTTGAGCAGCTGAATAGCGCCTATAACTGATATTTTATTTATATATTAACATGGCATGTCACAAGTAAAAATAGCTCAAGAAATAAAATGTTCACTTTGTGCAATGCAATATGCAACAAATCGGTTTCACGACACCGGCTCCGGCATGAAAACAGGCCAAGAACAAGCAGAAAAAGGGTCGCTAAAGATCATGATTAGGAAGTAGGGAAGACTGTTGATTGGCAGTCTTTGCAAGACAGACAACAAGTATGTATACACTCTGACAAGAGTTGTTACTTTTGTTTTACGCAACATAAACCTTTTAATTACAAATGAAAACTATATTTTTATAAAATATGCTTAACAAATATACTAAGTGAAACGGATAAAAATAAAAAAATATATATATTAGGCGTTGGTAAAATTATTCTAGGAAGATAAATGATTTTTATAATTGATTTTTATGATGATTTGAATGATTAATACAAGTTTACGACAAATGAACAATGTATAAATAGACAACAATGCTTTTTTCTCAAAATGATTTTTTATATATATTAATTAATTAATTATTGTATATCGCTAGTTATAATATATTCATACTTCTGATGAATCTGATGATTCTAAAAAAAAATTTATAGAATTATTAAAATAACGTGACCAGTTATATATAAAAAAATAAATAATGACAACAGTTTACCCACAACTTAACTGTTGGCAATATTTTAGTTGTGAATATTAGGAACGAAGAACAATTGCATAAAGAAATCATAATAGATTTTTTAATTACATGGAAAGTGTCATCAGATGTTTGCGCAGATTGCAACAATGCTTGTACCCAGATTTTTTACAAATTAAGGGCTTCACAAGCAGTGAATATACATAAAAACAAGAAATTCTAACACAAAACAACAAATAGATAACAAATCATAGTAGTTGTGCGCAAATGTGCTTAAGGGACGCAAGACGAGTGTACGGGGCGCGGGAATAGCAAACGCGCGAGATGGCGCGCTGCCTCCGGTCTTGTGCTTCACTTCACCCGCTAAACAGACCCAAAAAAATAATACAGCGCATTCAAGGTCAGCGCTCATAAACCATTGTGAGGCTTATATCTGGTAGAGTGTCTGAAATTAATTGAATCCAATCCAGTCCAATATCTCAGCGCAAACGATTGATCCATGCAAGATATTATGAAGGAGTTTTATACTAAATTATTGTCACGGTTGCTTAATGATAGCATACTGAAATATTACTTCGTGAGATTTGTTGTTTTGTGACTGCAAAAAGTCACGATCCGCAGCAATTATTAGTTACCATAACCAAGAATTTTCGTTTTCGTACAGGAAGTTGTTGGGCGTCCTCCTCGAAAAGAAGCTATTTACAAAGATTCAGCTTGTTTGTAATTATTTTTACTTCAGGTATTACTATCTACAACCTTTGAGCGTACACCGGGATGACGTACTAAGCAATCAGTAGGACAATGTTAGATATAAATTACATACATATTAACTAAGTAATAGAAAGAAAATAACCTGCCTATTAATATTTTTTCTATAATATCACCTCGTTATCGGTACACGTTGAGTTTGATTGCATTATTCATTTTGTAGGACAATTATTTTTCGAATAATTTAGATAATCTTGTGGTTTCACAAAATTGAACCCAATTAGCAATATGTTTTTGAGAATCGTTGAAGCAACCCATGGTACCGACTATAATTAAGCATATTTGTCAGAGAAAGTATTGGACGTCTCATTGAATTTAAGCTACTCACGATAAATTAGCTTGTTAGTAATATGTGGTAACGATGTACTGTCTATCCCGGACCAGAACGTTCTGGCCGTCTAAGCTTTTTAAATAATAATTCAATAAATTACCGTCAAGGTTGCAACATGTTTTATTTATTACTAGGTACCCGTGCTCGTGGTGACTAAACTATTTAATTTTTTCGCTCTATTTTGATAAATGCTCACAATAATGTCTTCTTTGATTTGATTCCATGTACGAACAGCGATAGCGATCAGTTATATTTTTTTTTATATGTATAGAAGATAATCATTAGTATGTTATATAATTAGAGAACATATCACAGAGTAACTATAAATTATAATAATAACTTTAAGCATATAAAATTAAATTGCACAATTTTTCAGTAAACCTTAGTCCATTTTTTTTAATTATAAAATTGTCCTTGTTGTTGTCAAGTGGTAAAATATTGATTTTTATTGTTTTCAGGTAAGTGGTACTAATGAGGGCGCCGGCACGAGTGGCGGCGTCGGCAAACCGGAGGGCGAGGGCGCTGACTCCCTGGCGTCGCCCACCGGACGCTCATCGTTCCTGACCATGCGCTGCGTTTTCTGCCAGCAGTGCCTGTCCCAAAGCGAAGGCACGCCTAAGCTAATGGAGTGCTTGCACTCGGCCTGCGAACCTTGCGTTAAAGCAAAGATTGAGGAGAAACTTGCTGGAAGTAGAGACTTTTTAGGTACTATAATAAATGCCTTATTTTGATGTATATAAAATACCAAAACTATATATACGTGTGTATCTCGACTGACGCATCAACGGCGGCCCACAAAGGGGGACCTCAATACTTATACATTTAATGTAATTAGAGTAATAATATTTATCGCTATTTACTTGGCTTGTGTATATGTGTATTTTTAACATGTTGTAAAGCTAAACAAAAAAGACTAGCTGTAGAAAAAAATTAAAGCTATAATTAATATTTAATTTTCTTAAAATACTAAATTTGTGTCCTTATTAGTTCGATTATTGTAAACCGATCATTAAGAGCAGTTACATGATAAAAAAAAATACGAGCGTAGACGTCGATCTGTATTTTGCAGTCCTTAGAATTTTGATTATTAATCTTAAAAATCCAAATATCTACTAAGCCACTGAAAATAGGTGCACATACATGGGGGTTAAATATATAAATATTGAGGACACGTGGGACACGCCAATCAAGACACTTCGTATATCTATTTCTTTTTCTACTCATATCTTTGTAAAAATTTTACATAAAGTTTTTATTTAATGGCAGGCGCAGGGCGAGTTACCATATTATGTGCAGCGTGTCGACTTCACTGCCAGCCTAGCAACATGATTGATCAGAGATTTGTTCTCGAAAAAATGGCAATGGAACAAGCAGGTACGCAAACTTTGGCTGATGTGTAGCTACGAGGAACGTTAGTTATTGTTACGAAATGCCGTCTGTGTCGCCAGGTGGCGGCAGCGGCGCCGGCGGCGAACAGCAGTGCAACAGCTGCGAGGAGCCCGAGCCTGCCACCAGCTACTGCGTCGACTGCGCGGAGTTCATCTGCGACAGCTGCGTGCTCGCTCACCAGAGGTCAGTGCATTCCCTGTACACCACACAAAGTCGTAAAGCGTAAGTCACACGTGTCGCATGCTCGTTGCAGGCTCAAGATCACCAAGGAGCACACGATCAAGTCGCGCGAGGAGGCGGTGTCGGAGCTGCAGGCGGCGGAGCAGCACGCGCACGACATGTTCTGCCGCGACCACCCGCAGGAGCGGTTGGCGCTGTTCTGCGAGACATGCGACCGCCTCACGTGCCGCGACTGCCAGCTGCAGCACCACCGCGACCACAAGTACCAGTTCAGCACCGAGATGGCGGCGCAGGCGCGCGCCTCCATCGCCGCGCTGCTCTCCGAGGTGAGCTACAAACGCGTGCTGCTCGGTTCAGCCATGAAGGTGATCCGCGACCGCCAGGCGCTCATCGCTGACAAGAAGCGCGCGCTCGTGCACGACATCACGCAGACTGTCGTCAAGCTCACCAACGCCATCAACACGCGCGGCAAGCAGCTCGTGCTGCGCCTCAACGAGGTGTGCGACGCCAAGCAGCGCACGCTCGGCGAGAAGAAGGACGCGCTCGAGCAGCTCGCCGCCATCACCGACCACTGCGTGCGCTTCGTGGGCGCCGCGCTGCAGCACGGCAGCGACACCGCTGTGCTGCACAGCAAGCGCGCCGTCGCCGCGCACCTGCAGCGCATCAAGAGCCGCCGCGCGGACATCCCCAACCCCGAGATCCCGGTGCGCATCGCGCTCGCGCTCGACAAGCTGCCTGACCTCGTGCGCGTGCTCTCCACCATCGGCGCCATAGTCGTCGACGGCAAGGTGGACGGCGGCGGCGCGGGCGGCGGTGGCAGCCCCGGCCCCGCCGCCGTCGCCGCGCCGCCCGCCGTCCACCTTGCCGTCGACGACTATGGCGCCGATGGTGGAGAGCGTACCACGCGGGCGCGCCGCCGCACTCGGCCGTCGCGGCGCTGCAGCACGTGGCCATGCACCAGGTAGGAGACGCGCCCGCTCGGGCGTAGAGGCGTGTAGACTAACTGATGTATGCTATGTACTCTACTCACATGCTCTATGTCTGTTGTATTTCATGTCTCAGACTTTGGCTCGATATCAGGTTGGTCAGTTGACAATGATTTGATACTTATGTTTTATCTGTAATTTTCCTTCAAAACGTAATCTTTCACTACGTCGTCTTTTATATTTCTTAGAAAGTAAATCAGTATGTAGCTGGCATGAATGCAATATATCTTCATATGTTGTATACTTCATTTGTTGTTTCGCACGGTCACAGTCGTACGTGCAAGCCGTGTCGTGCGCTACCGGCGGCATGGTGTCGGCAGGTGGCGGCGTGATGGGCGGCGCGGTGGGCGGCGGCATGGGAAGTGTAGTGGGCGGCAGCATGGGCGGCGCTATGGGGTACATGGCGATGCCGCGCACGCGCGCGCACACGCCGCTGCGACACCCGCACGTGACCTCTACCACGCACCCGCACCACCTGCACGGTACGTACCTGCGGCACACGCGCGCGGTCCCGTGTACGAAGTGTGTGTGCTAACGCTGTGGCGGTCGACAGGCATGAACGAGATGAACCTGCGCGGGCTGCTGAACGCGTCGGGGTCCCGCCGCGCGCCCGCGCCCGCTCCGCATGCCGCGCTGCCCGCGCACGGTGCCATGCAGCACGCATACCATCAGAGTGAGCACCGACGGTCTCTTGCTTTACAGCCTTGTTTCATTTTTCTAAAACAATAGTATCTACAATTTATTTCGAAAGGTTTGGATACCGTTCTAGATGTTAAGTAGTTGCGGCTTGTAATTGTAGTGATGGGCGCGTACAACAACGCGTACGGCGGCGGAGGCGCGGCGGGCGGCGGTGGCGGGGGCGGCGCGGCCAGCAACGGGCGGCGCAGCGGCGGCCCGCGTACTCCCTCGCCGGCGCCGCTGCAGCACGCGCACGCGCAGCACGCGCCTCACGCGCCCCACGCCGCTAAGTGGCACATACCGCAGCAGGCGCTACCGAATGGTTTAAATTCTATTTATTTTTTATGACATTTTGTAATTGAATTTTTATAAAGTTCTAAAAATTATTGTGTGTGCAGGCGGGCTGGAGTCGGCCGGCGCGTGCTCGAGCGGCGGCGCGGGCGGCTCGCTGGGCGGCGCCGACTACAAGATTACTCTGGGACGCGCGCGCACCAACTCTGCCGTCACCTCCACCAACCCCAAGACGCCCAGCCCGAGACTCAACGTACGTCACTATCGACATCACTTAGGTTGCTGCGGCAAGATGGCCGAGCCTCTGTGTCATATTTTCATAACTTCATCGGCAACAGGGCGCGGGAGGAGCGAGCTGCTCCGGCGGCGGCTGCGCGTCTGAGCTCGACAAAGTGTGCGCGGAGTCCGTGCAGGACCTCATGGCCACCATCGCAAAGTTGGATTCTAACGGAGTGCAGGTCATTTCTAAAGCTGCGACATCTATACGTTTAAATAATTATATCGGATATCGATGTCAATATTATTGTATACGAATCCAGGTAGTAGCGGAGCAGAGCTGCGCGGACGCGCCGTCGCCCGCTGTCGTGCACTCGTCGACGGACGCGGACGCGGGCGAGGGCGGCGGCGACGAAGGCGGCGAGGCGGGAGGTGCCCGGCACGCCGCCCACGCGGGAGAGGCGCGTGAGGCGCGCCGCGGCGCCGACCCCAACGAGGACTGGTGCGCCGTCTGCATGGACGGCGGCGAGCTCATGTGCTGCGACAAGTGCCCCAAGGTGTTCCACCAGTACTGCCACATCCCCACCATCGAGAAGCTGCCCGACGAGACCGAGTCGTGGCAGTGCCTGCTGTGCGTCAACTTCGCGGAGGAGGGCCCGGCGGGCGCGGCGGGCGATGCCCTGGAAGGCCGCGTGCGCCGCGTGGTGGAGCGCATCACGCTAGAGCTGTACTGCCAGTACGAGCTATCGCTGCCATTCCGCGAGCCGGCTGGCGGCGCGGGGGGCGCGGGCGGGCGCGCCGCCTGCCTGGACGCCATCCGCTTGCGCCTGCAGCCGGCGGCGGAGGCGCGCTACACGCACGTGGCGCAGTTCGTGGCGGACGTGCGCCTGCTCTTCCGCAGCGTGTACAGATACAACTCGGTACGACGATATCTAAATTTATATATTATAGTTTGAATTTAATATTTCATTATAATATTTATTTGTCAAAACACTCCACTCTGCACTCTCCGGCTGAATTCCAGACATTGCGTTTACTGCTTGCTAGTTGCGGAAAATTATATTTATTATATATTATATTAATTATATATAATCATTACTCCGAGAGGGCATCGAACCCTCAACCGATCGCGCTTGCAGTCAGACGCCTCTATTTTGTTGAATGTGTGTAGCCGGACTCGCAGCTGTACAAGGACGGCAAGAAGCTGGAGGAGTTCTTCGACGCGCAGCTGCTGAAGTGGCTGCCCGAGTTCGCGCACTGGGGCGGCGAGGGCGAGCCGCCCGCCAAGCGCGCGCGCAGCCACTAGGCGAGTGCGTCACGAATACTAAGACACGTACGGAAGTTCCTCGCGAGGAGGGCGCGGCGGTGTCGGCGCCGCGTCCGGTGGTTTCATTAGATAATTAAAAATAAGAAGTTAATATAAACACAAATATATAATGGGATAGTTTGGTCCGCGGGGACTCGTGTGTAATCTTATTTTACGTGTAAATGTTTTAGTTCGCGACACTAAGTGTATCACACTTGTTATTTCACTGTGATAAGATTTTAAACATTATTAGACAGTATACTGTTTTATTTGTAATATTCGGTAATGATTTTATAAAGATTTTCTCTGTATGTTATTGTATTATTAGTATTAGACGTTGTTAAGGTGAGTGACGCAGAATGTGCACCGGATGACGCAAACATTATATATTCAAATATATATGATTATGAATACGCACCATTTCGCTTCATACTCTCTGTTTCAATTCGCACAAAAATGCTAAATAAGTTTAAAAACATTTGTGCCAGAAGCCAGTGTTAGGGAGAACTCTATTTTTATTTCATTTATTATGATAAAATTATTATTTCGTTTGTATATAACAAACGAAATAATCAATTACTATTAAAATTGTGATGGAAGAAGCACAAACTAATAGAATTATTCATTTACATTATGTATTGATGAAATTGTTTTTATTACGAGTAAAAATTATTGCGCTCTCTGTTGCAATTAACATTTATGTAAAGAGATGTAAGGTGAGTGTGACTCCGACAGGATTACAGCTAGATATGGGCCGTAAGTTGCTATGTTAGAATATACGTCGTTTGTACTTTAGGTAATGTCGGTGTAATTACTGTTTAGTGAATAAATTACATTTACTGGAACTCGAAGTTTTATTTCATATAAAATAAATATCCTAAGCATGTAATAATTTCTTGATCTTTTACACATCACGGAAATAAAATTGTAAGATATTTTAAACGTCATTCATTTATTATATTAAATGGTATTATTACTACTCTAACAAGGAGACGGCACTTGGGGTCGGCGATTTGCTTTATTTTTTTTTTTGTAGTAGAAGGGCACAATAATTGGTACATCACATTGTTAAAATACTAACGTGCACTACTCAGAAATCCACTGAAAAAGCGTTTCAAAGTTTTCAAGACAATAATCTTCATAAAATATATCCCTACTGTTGTAATGCTGCGTGGCGAAGGCGGTAGCGCGTATGCTTCTGGAGCCGACGGGCTCGAATTTTACATTTTTATTGTATTATTAATAATGATTAATCATTAAAGAATAATTCTGTTGGTATTGAATATTTTTTTTTGCTTTACATTTATTTAAAAACATTTTAGTTTTCCAAGGAGATGTATAAGGAGTACAGCGGGTACACAAGTTCATGGCGTTTCTAGGGGAGGACATCGACAGGGAAACATGGTGGTGGAACGAAAAAGGGCGGGAGGAGATTCGTGAAAAGAAGGTTTCCTTTAAGGTGTGGCAGCTATCCAACTCTCCTGAAGTTCGAGTACATAGAGGCGAAACGTGCCAGCAACGGGCTGTAGCCACGCCCACGCCGAGACGCGGGAGCAGTGGAGCGGTCAGACGGAGTTGAGACATCAACAGACGGCGCCGGAGGCACCGAGGAACTTCTTCCAGGGGCCGCTACCCCGGTGTACGTAGAGGTGTAGAACGTCTATTTTCATTCGTAACAGTTCAAGTTCGTTTTTCTTAAGACTTTGTCAAAATCGCACACAAAAACAATGATCAGTGACTACGAAACTACACATGGAAATAAAACGGATATACTAAAATTGTACACACACACATGTATCATAACAGTGCAATTACGAATTTACTTTACAAAGACGAATCGTAAACAGCTGTAAAGCCTAGTTCGGACTAGGCTAGTAATTTAGTCGAGTGGCGAGTAGTTTAGTAACTAAATTACTGCTACTGCCCAGAAATAGTTCGCATTACGACTACAGTACACAAGTGAGTGGTGTTTTTCAAGAGATGGGCAGCGCAGCGTAATAAAAGTGAATAAACTAATTAACCGAATCGAAAAAAAATTTTAGAAGAAGTGGATGAAGAACTGTGTGTGATTAATAAAAAGTTGTGTGTGTGAGTAATATATATAAAGTTGTGGGTGCGAAAATGGATCGAAAGAAGGGAGGTCAACTAGGAGCTACTAATTGTCTTCCGAAAGAATTAGCATCAGAAGACCCCAAAGAATATTTCGATACTTTGAGAATGTCCGAAAGTTGTGTGAATTTTCTGTTAGAAAAAATACACATTCAAATTCAAACTAAAGATACTCATTTAAGAAGTGCGATTCCTGCAATCACAAAACTACAAGCAGTTCTATACTTTCTTGCTACTGGATGCAGTTTAAGGACACTCACACACATATATTTAGACTCGGAAAGTCAACTATTTCCGATTTCATTATCGAAGTTTGTGAAGCAATCTATGACTCATTAAAAGAACTTATCAAGGTAAGATTAAATAACAACAACAGATATTTTAATTATGTATTAAAGGCATCATTTGAATTGAATTCTCAACATTCATAGGTCTTACTATTATTTATTAACATTGAATTCTGCATTGCAGTAAAATTGAGTCATTTGATGAAATTGAAACGTTATTCTGCGTTTGATTTTGTATAGGGCCAGATTGAAATATATTTGAGGAAAGTTCATAAACCGCAACGTGATAAGGATTATTTGTACGTAAAAAGAAAAGATTCATATATGTTGATTCACTGGCGGCATACGGCGACTGTGGCGTTCTGGTTATTCTGTTTTGTTCAGATTATAGTAAGGGCAAAGATTTCAGTTGAACAACGTGTTTACCAAAGACCTCAAACTCATTTTCTTCGACTATCGACTTCGAGTTAGTAGTATCAGTTATCTCTTTTAATTGGCTAACCATGCTCGAGAGATGGGCTATTTTCTTCTTTTTTGGTAGAGGAGGTGTAGGTGTACGAAAAAAGTATGTTCTTCAAGTACTATTTCGCTCTGTTTATCTGTATCATCATTTGAACTAGTGGAAGCCTGAAATGAACAAAACGTTATTATCAAAGTATTCATGATCATTTTTTTTTCAGATTCCTACTACTGCAGACTGGATAATAATTGAAAATGGTTTTCGAGAACAGTGGAACTTTCCAGGGTGCTGCGGAGCAATCGACGGCAAACATGTCGTGATCAAGGCACCTCCAGAATCAGGAAGTTTATACTTTAATTACAAAGAGACAAAGAGCATTGTCTTAATGGCGGTTGTTGATCATAAATATTGCTTTAGTTATATAGACGTTGGGTGTAATGGAAGGGTTAATGATGGAGGAGTATTTCGTAACTGTAGTTTGTATCAAGAACTAGAAAACAGTGTTCTACCAGAGGGTAATGTCTTCGTTGGCGACAATGCATTTCCTTTGAAAGAATATTTTTTAAAACCTTTTCCAGGAAATCAATTAACACTAAAGCAAAAAAATTTTAATTATCGTTTGTCGCGGGCTAGAAGAATAGTCGAAAACGGATTCAGTATACTAGCTGCCAGATTTAGAGTGTTTGAGAAACCGATGCCTTATAGTCCTGCAAAAGTTGTGAACATAGTAAAGACCTGTTGCGCTTTACATAATTGGCTGCGACAAACAAAATTACAGAACAGACTTTATGAATTCACAGTGGACACAGAAAATGTTGAAGCAGGAACTGTCGTTCCTGGTAATTGGAGAAATGAGGCACGGTCTCTCGGAATGCAACCGCTACCATTTTCTTCAAGTAAACGGTCATCCCAAAGGTCTACAGATCTTCGGGAGAGATATGCAAATTATTTTGTCGGAAGCGGATCTGTCCCTTGGCAGACTAGAATGATACATTGAAACTACCGGCCCACCAACACTAGAGTATAGTGAACAGGCTGACGGACAGATGTTAGTCCTAAAATTATTGTTTTGTTAATGAGTACAAGTAGATAGGGAGTTACTTAAAATAATTTTAGGTTAGTTTAGATATCATATATAAAAAAACGAAAGATATTTATTCATGTCTAGAGTCGTTTACAAAAACCTGTGTCAGAGCAATCCTGTTCTTTATTAAGTATAATTTAAAAGGATTCACTAGACATTTACATGCGGGCGGGGGTACATATGTGCGTAGGTAGTAGTTTGGTGTGTCTTAAGTGATTGTGCGTGAGTACTTACCAAATTACTTTCACTGTCTGTTAGTAGTGAGGTTAAGTTTCGCAGGGATTCATCCAATAAATTGAACCATTTTACTGAAGGAATATATACCGTGTCAGTACCAGCGCCTGAATGTTTGCTGTCCTTTATTTTTTTCAACTCCTGCGAGTAGGTCGATCTAAAAACGGATGGATCTCGTTAGGTAAAACTACTTTTAAACACTATTTGTAATAGATAGGCACAAAGACGAAACAATCAAAATACTTGCCATGCCGAACAGCATTATTCAGCCCGCGCATAAGATTTTTTAAAGAAGATCAAGATAAAGAAGAAGAGAATTCTTTTGGATGTTTCGTATTTGCGGTAGGTATAATAATTAAGAGCTTAAGGTGGAACGAAAGTAGAACAGTTACCGACATTTTTTCAATCCAACTTTTTTAATTGAATATATTTATGTTTCACAATTTTCACAGCGTCTTGCCCTCGAGAATATTATCATGAAGGGCGAGAGACTTTTTGATTTTTAGAGTATTCAATTTTTAGGTGAAAAAAGTTGGTTTAAAACAATGTCGGTAACTACATAAGAGGATAGGGCCTTTCGTTTCACCTTAAAGCATAGTATTAAATTTACATTTTGTTAAGAAATATGCTTTTGAAATGAATAAATAAGATAATGCACTCACCTGATGTTTTTTTTATTTTTAATTTAATTTCCTTTTCTCCAAATCCGGGTATATTCATAGTTTCTTCTAAGTGGAAGTATGCGACGTGTTTTTATAATGCGGGGCCCTAATATTCCACAAGCATTCATGTTTTTCATACATGGAAACAAACTTTACAGTTGTTTCCTCGCTCCAACGAAACGACATTTTTGCGGCAACTAATGAACTCGACTAATTAAACTGGTTCGGACTTGTTTAGCCGGTGAGCCAGTGAGCGCGGATGCGTGGTGGGGGGTGCTACTTGCCCGATAACTATATAATAAAATGAATCGACTCGACTAAATTTCGGGTGTTCGGACACGTTTAGTTACTAAACTACTCGCCACTCGACTAAAATGCTAGCCTAGTGCGAACTAGGCTTAAGTGGCTGAACATGTTACGTAGTGCGTAACGACGCTTTATCGATAAATTTGAGAAGTTGGTTTAACAAATCAGGTACAAAAATTGTTATTTATTATATATTTGAATTAACTGTTAACAAAAAAAAAGAGCAATAGTTGTCATTGGTTTTTAAAATAGGCCATTTTTTTATAAAATGAGTAATACATTTTTGTGGATCTGGTTTTATTCATTATATATTTGGCCAGGATGTTCAGTAAACCTGCAATAAATATATAAATTAAACGTCCAAATTACGAACCAAAGTATTTATAATTAGACGTTTAAGCACTCGTAAAATTGTATCATGATTGTTTTAGTAATTGCAATTTGAATATATAAAAAAAAAGTAAATCATAATAATTGAATTATCCATTTGAAGTAGCCACATTTATCTACGAAGACACAGTACAACACTGTCGGTCGTTCGTTATAAAAAAAACTCGGATCAGATGCTCGACCGATCCGCATTGAGAATGAGAGCGAACGGTCTATGTTAGTAAACCAATCCGTATTAGCACAAGCGTTAAGTATTGCAATTTTTAAGTTTCTGATAAAGTAAAAAGTAATAATGTGATAATAGATTTAGTCTAGTGAGCAGTCGGGTTGCAACTAGTTTTATTACTCGCGTAGGATCAGTTAGACTTATACTTTGACAGAGGGGTACGCCGTCGTACGGCTACTCCCTTGCGTTTGCACTAAGGTTGAAAGTAACGTTTCAAGTGACTTCTTAAATTAATTTATATCAATAACATAAAAGATTATCATACAACCTTGCTAGCTTCGTTATGTATTACAAATTATAAGAATTGAGTACAATCATATGTATTACAAAATAAAGTACCTGTATTTACAAAATAAAGTACCTTTTATATTACCGGCCTCGGTAAAAATAATGGTGCCCTCAAGCATACCGGTAGTCAAAACCGTTATAGGAAAATACAGATGTCATTTCAAGATCTGTACATTGGAAAGTACCGTTATTACAAGTCCTGCTTAGACATATTGAATTTGCAGAACTTTTGGGTAGCATTAAGATAAGACGAAGACATTGAATAATACAATCCGTTAAGGGTTTAGTCTTTATTTGCCCGACCAGATTGAAAAACTATTCTTAAATTTCGACAAAGTATGCATTGTACCCGTATTTTTAATAAATACTTTCAGTAGTTGCAAAAAAAAAGCTAAAATATTTTAGGGGTCGTTGTAACAAAACGTAAAATATTTGAGGGCTCGCGTGATGCAAAAAATTAAAACCAAAAATATTTTTAAGGTCTTGTAAAAACACGAATGGCCGCCACACTATTATTGTAAAAAAAAATAAACGAAAGCCTAAATATTTCTAAGCAATTGTTCATGTGAACAGAAGTGTAATGCAGTTTTTGTCGTGAAAATATCACATTTTCAGCTGTCTCGTGTTATATTTAACTATCTACCACTGGCAACACTGATTCAAATGTGTCTTTCTTTTGTTATTTCACATTTCACAACACTAACCACGTAAATCGTCCTCTCCGTCCGTCCAATCGTAAGTGTTGCTTACTTGACACGTAGTTAAGATTGGCCAAATATTGCTAGTTTCGTGTGACAATTACTCAGGTTATCGGTCGACGCCGCGGAGTGTTGAGTGCTCATTTAAATTCTAATCAGAAACGAAACGGAAGAAGAAGCGGTCGCGTTAGTGACAAATATAAAAACGATTCATTATACTTCAAAACATCACAGCTATTTCGCTATAAACAAGTTCTAAAAGGTTAGTGACCTCAAAAGTGACTTAATGACATTGAATATATCTTACAATAAAAGTTTAAAAATTAATGATTTATATCTGGATATTTTAAGATAAATGTTAATTAAATGCTTAATAAAATTTTTGTCTGATTTACTTACTGCTGAAACCAGTTACAAGTTAGCAACTGTTTACTTTTATTTTTGTACAAAATACTTTTATTATTTTTATACTTTAATGCAGTTTAACTAGTTTTAAAATTATATTCAAGTTATCAACTGTGTGAATTTTAATAATTTGTCTATTAATACAAATATATAGTTATTATTTATTTGTGAAAAATATATTTATAAATATTTTCTTTTGTACGTCTCTATGTTTGCGCGTTAACAGAGAAACTATAGTGGTCAGTCACTCTGTTATAGAGTTACCGCCCACTTCTAGACAATACAGGAGTCGGGAACCGGCATCGCATCTTTTCTAATGAAATCTGACCAATAAATAATATAATAAATATAAAATAATAAGAACAATTCAAGTGAAAAAGATTATAAACTTTAAAGTGACTCGTATGTTCTGTATTGGATTGTGATAGCTGTCGATCGTCTTATATTTAGGGCAATGACTTGTTATCTGCGCTTTGTAATTGTTTGCGATGAATCTTAACCTCGATTGAGAAATAAGCACTATCATAGAGAAAGGGTCAGAAAACAAATCGGAGTAATATAATAAAAGATTACGTTGACGAATAATGAATTTACAAAATTTTTATGTTGTCTATTTGTGTGTGCTTGTGCACTGCACGTTGCAGGCGATCCAGCATGCGGCTCATAATCCTGGAGGACGCGACGGCGGTGGCGGACTGGGCGGCGCGCCTCGTGCTGCAGCGCATCTCCGCCTTCGCGCCCGGCCCCGGACGCTACTTCGTGCTAGGCCTGCCCACTGGCGGCACGCCGCTCGGCATGTACCGCCGCCTCATCGACTTCTACAAGAAGGGCCGCATCTCCTTCAAATACGTCAAAACGTTCAACATGGACGAGTACGTAGGTCAGTATTCAGTTCAGAGTCGCATGCGCGTGTGGTCGACGAGGTGAACTAACTTAGCCAAACGTGGTCCGCCAGGTCTGCCGCGCGACCACTCCGAGTCCTACCACTACTACATGTGGAACGAGTTCTTCAAGCATGTGGACATCGAGCCGGGCAACGCGCACGTGCTGGACGGCAACGCGCCCAACCTGATAGCGGAGTGCCAGCGCTTCGAGCGGCTGATCGCGGAGGCGGGCGGCGTAAACTTGTTTGTGGGCGGTATCGGGCCCGATGGACACATCGCCTTCAACGAGCCGGGCTCCTCGCTGGTGTCGCGCACGCGCGTCAAGACGCTGGCCTACGACACGCTGGAGGCCAACAAGCGGTTCTTCGGCAACGACATCGACAAGGTGCCGCGGCAGGCACTCACGGTGGGCGTGGGCACGGTGATGGACGCCAAGGAGGTGATGATCCTCATCACGGGCGCACACAAGGCGCTGGCGCTGGCCAAGGCGGTGGAGGAGGGCGTCAACCACATGTGGACCGTGTCCGCCTTCCAGCAGCACGCGCAAACGCTGTTCGTGTGCGACGAAGACGCCACGCTGGAGCTGCGCGTCAAGACCGTCAAGTACTTCAAGGTGCGTTGGATGCTTGAAAACATGTTTATATTCGTGCATGCCACTTAATTCTATTTCAAATGAACCTGGCTTCTTCATTAATATCGACCAGTGACATTTGAAAATTATGTTAATTTTCAAATGTCACTGGCTGCCTTTTTAAAACTGACTGTAAAACTTTAACTGTTATTGCTACTCTGGTTTTATTTTGTTTGCATTATAAATATTACAAAAATGTCAAGTAATAAGTACACACATCGTAACCACACATACCCCCGCGGAATGTCGTTGGGAAAATAACGTAATGAGGGGAAAAGCATGCAATATTATAAAAAATGACGTATGAGAGTGTGACGTATGACAGGCGCTGAGCGGCGAGCACCAGAAGATGCTCGAGTGCGGTGCCGAGGAGGAGCAGCGCGTGCTGCACTGAGCTGTGAGGCGTGTCGCAGTGTGCTACAGTGCGCTGTGCTTGTTGCAGAGTCTGATGGACGAGCACAACAAGGCGATAGCGCCGGCGTAGCGAGCGCCGACTCGCGCCGCCACCGCCTCCACCGCGGGGCACACTGCTCCACTGTACTCATCGAATCATGTATATGTATAAATAAAATTATCTTATTTACATTTGTAAGCGTTAAGAATTTATATTTTATAATAAAACAAGACTTGGTTGTTTTTATTTAATGTGTTTAACTTATAACTTACATATGTTGTTAAATATTCTATTTCTTAAAAACGCTAATATTCATAGTATATATATATATATATATATATATATATATATATATATATAGCAATCAATAATAATATATAAATCATAAATAGCAAGTCTCTTACCAGTTATATATATATATATATATATATATATATATATATATATATATATAACTAGTAAGAGACTTGCTTAGGTTGTTCTGATAAGAGAGATGACAAAAAAAACCACGTTTGAGTCTCTTTAAACTTTCTCTCACCAAACTTCAATGTAATATTCGAGGCAATATTTTTTCTGAAATTCTTACAATTTTTTAAAACAAATTCCATGTTATATCTACCTCTTTGAGTGCTGCTCTTGCCTTTTGGAGAGTAATAAGAGGGAGTCAGTACATTTTCTACTGAAATGTACAACTTGACCTTTATCAACATTCACTAGACGATCGAGGTCATCTTGGAGGATTGGCGTTAAAGGAATTATTAATAACTCTAAAAAAAATCATATCGTCTGCAAATAGGCAGTAGTCAGAATGTAAGAAGCAGTGCCCAATGTTGTTAATGTTGTTATATTTTATAAAAGAATAGTGGGCCGAGGTGATAACCTTGCGGGACGCCAGATGAAGCAGCAAACCAATTAGATTCATAACCCTTTAATGCTACCTATGATTTACGATTCCTGAGATAAGAACGGCACCAGCCTAGGATAGTCCCTGTTATGCCGCTACTCGACAGTTTTCAAAGTAAAATTTAATGGTTTACAGTATCAAAAGCCTTACGGAAGTCGGCATGCATGACATCGGCGCATGATTTTTTGTCGCCGCAGGCAGATATTTATATGAATTGTTAGGAATCCGCAAATAAATAGATTGCTTATTAGTGGGAGTAGGTTCTCTCTCTTCGATTTTCGAACAAATTCTATTTAAAAAATCTATGAATCCATAGATCCTTTACGAAGTTTAAGAGAGACTAACACTTTTTACTTTTGGTATGGATTCATTTATATACGCATCATTGTGTATCTCCCCATGGACATGAAATGTTTAAATGCAGTAAAAAGCAGCCTGTGTCACCACTCTCCAGCCCACTATCTCCACAAAAAGATTCATAACATGACATCGCTTCGTTGCAACTTGAAAGAAGGACAAACAAACACACTTTCGCATTTATCTTAATAGCAAGTATGGATTAAAAAAAATTACGGCATTCATTATTTTGACAATTTATAAACAAATGCATAGTTCTATTATTTTAATGAGAATAACATATACATAACTTCTCAACTTTGTGTAAAGAACTCAAATAAGATTAATAAATAATTAAAAAAATCATTCGCTTAAGAAAATAATCATATACTTAAACAATCAGATTTCAACCTCTTCACAGTTTAAGTCAAACAATGTTGTTTATATAATTCAATATAACATAGGAGACGCGCGTCACCAGTCGTCGGCGGCGGCGGTGTTGGCGTCGGCGGCGCGGCACATGCGCGCCAACATGGCGGCCAGCTGCAGCGGCGACGCGAGCCCGTCCGCCACGCGCAGGTGCGCGCGCGCCGCTTCGCGCACCAGCGCCAGGCGCAGCGCCTCGGGCGCGTCCAACGTCTTACACACGCGGAACACTACACCCACCACGTCCTCGGCGGCGTATCCGAGGCGGGCCAGCTGCGCCAGCGCGCGGCACGCGGCGTGCACGTCCCCGCGCGCGCTCGCCTCTAGCATGCCGCGCACGAGCAGTGGGTGCGGCTCGTCGCACACTTTGAACACGTGCTCGGGGCTGACGTGCGCGAAGCCCTGCGCAGTCGCCTGCAGGTTGTTGAGCGCGGCGCGCAAGTCGCCTTGCGCCGTGAACACTACTGCGCTCACACCCTCCTCTGTATATGATAACTTTTCTGCTTCACACACTTCTATTACCTGGACAATAGTCACATAAAAAATAAATTGGTGGACATTAGGCAGCAAAGTCCTCATGTACAAAAGTCATTTTAAATACTTTACTTTTCCAAATCCATTGCAGTAAAAGTTTAGCCTTTAGGCTTAAACTTTTACTGCAAAAACTTAATAGTTACTATCCTTCATGTACTTCATTCCTTGTTTTTGTCATTCATTATAGTATTTTGTGCACAGTTATTGTTACCTAATCTTTTACTAGTTTTGTTTCTAAATGTAATTTTACTTACAGTTGTAACACAGTATATTAAATATGCTTGATACTGATTAACTCATACCTTAGCCATTAATTGTGCATCAGTAAGCCTGGTGTACCGCAGCACTGCACATCGAGACTGTATAGGTTCAATGATTTTCTCACTATTATTGGCTGCAAGAGCAAACCGTGTTGTGCTTGAATACAACTCCATAGTACGACGGAGAGCCTGCTGAGCACCATCAGTCATACTGTCTGCTTCGTCTAAAATTACTATTTTATGCCGCCCGGCTGGTAAAGTAACCTGTAAAAGTTATTTGAAAACAAAGTTATTTAATAGTAATATATTTCAACACTTAATAACAAATTTAAAGCAATTGTATTTTCCAACCTTTTGTTGTGCAAACATTTTTATTTTGTTGCGTACAACGTCAATACCACGATCGTTAGAAGCGTTGAGTTCCAGAACAGCATCTTTAAAAGAACCTCCAAGAAGAGCACGAGCTAAACAGAGTATAGTAGTTGTTTTGCCCACACCGGGCGGACCCGCTATTATGATATTTGGTGCATTTCCCGTACGAGCAAACACAGCCAACCGTGAAACTGTATCTTCGTTTCCTACAATATCAGTAAACGATTGAGGCCGGTACTTTTCTATCCAAGGCAAATGAGAATTAGATTTGTTTTGTCCAACAGAAGGCTTATTAGGTTTTGGTTCTACTTCATCTACTTCCATTATCATCACATCATTATCACTCATGTTGTTGGCTTTAATACATATAACATAAGCTGCGTAAAATCTTTTTATAACTCTTTTAAAACGTGACAAATAATAAATGTCATAAATAAGGTATTTGTAATTGGAAATCAACTAATCAGAATTCGCGCCAAATGTCAATGTGTGATATTTAATACTGCCAAGTGCACAGATTAAATATTAATTGAATCGTTCTATCTCTAATCTAACAAATGTAAAAATTTAACTTTAATTGTACCGCATCTTAACTTTACGTATCTATTATTTAAATTTATACTTACGACTTTTATTAGTATATCCTTTTTGTTTTCCTTTGTGTTAAAAAAAATTTGCTACTTTGAAAACATTATTTTCTCGTAAAAATAGAACAAGAGATCAGATCAGATTCGGTCATTATTATTTTTAGAACAAAATCAAATACTTGATCTTGTTAATTGTTGAAATTGACCTTTGACAATTTTGGCTACAAAAGACAGTGACAGTGACCAGTGTTATTGACGTTTGACAATAGCTTAGTATTTGGTCGAAAAGATGTTTCGGCAAATATATTGTGTTTGTTTATAAAATATTAATCTTATTTTGTTCCCTGATTAAATTTTTAACTAAATAGTCTTAAATACCACAATTCTTCTAAAGTGACGACAATAAATCGTGTAATTTTAAATATATTCTTGTTACAAAATATTTATTAGTGGTGAATCATCATCGAGAAAACAAGCGTCGTTTTTTATAGTTTGTGAAACTACAGGTACCATTTACTTGTTCTGTTTATTATAAAAATACAATTTTTATATGATAATCATCTATACATATAAAATAGCTGGTAATATTTATTAAAAGAACTATTAGCAACCAGGTTTAATTGTTGAAAAATTAGGAACTAATGTTGTTATGGCTTTGGTTTAATAATCAACATCTGATCACATCATCATCTATATTTTCAAATAAATTAAGAGCTTAGTATTATAAAATGAAAACTATAAGATAGTTTAAATTTCAAATGTTGTTAGAAGTGTTAGTACTTCTTAAAAACAAATTATTAGATTTGGCTTGTTCCATTCATCTGTAATCTGACCCTTCTTTAGCCATGCTACCCTGGCTACCTCAGTTATGTTATCTAACCATCTTTTGTGGGGGGTGGACAAATCTTTATTTCCCTTTGATTGCTAGTAGTTACACCTGTTGGTCTTTAAGGTAAGCAATGTGGCTGGTCCATCACCATTACAGTCTGAGAGATTGGATGCTCAAGTGTCTTTTATGTTTGTTTTTTCTTTTTATGTCCTTACTGTTCAATATAAAACTTATCTGTTACCTAGTAAACATAATGATCTACATAGTCTATAATTTTATCCCTTATGTGGATTTGTATTTGTAAACTAATTGTCATGATCTTAGTTTTATCAGCAAACATTTGTAGACACACTTTAGGGCTTTCTTAATTTAGCTGGCTTTTTATCTCATGAACTTCTCTTGAATTTTCTGACATAACAACTATGTTGTCTGCAAAAAGACGATAGTTGAAGAGGCAACCACTGAGCCTAATGCCCTTTGTTTTCTGCTTTAATTTATTAATGAAAGATCTCCATGACACACTCCTATTTCTATCTTTATTGCTTTGCCTCACAATTTTCCCAGATTGAAATGTGGCTGATACTGTCGTCCATCCTCGTTTCTTGGTTATGGCACTTTAATAATCTTTGAAACTATCCAGTAGTATAGCACAAAAGAGTTAGAATAGAGATACTTGCTAGTAGACCACTTGGCCTGTAATTAGCTATATATTATTCCCTTTATAAATAAATGCTTCAAAGTTACCAAGAAACTGACCAGTAGTTTTTGATTTGGAACATCATGTCCATCAACTTGTCATATTTTTTTTGCTTGTGCTATACAAATATATATATATATGTTATTTTATTATTATTTTTCATATTAGTATATAAAAAAAATGGAGTGGTTATTCGGACACCGGATGACACCAGATGAGATGCTCCGTAAAAACCAGAGAGCGCTCAATAAAGCTATGCGAGACTTGGACCGTGAAAGACTTAAAATGGAACAACAAGAAAAGAAAGTAATTGCTGACATCAAGAAACTAGCAAAGGAAGGACAGATGGTATAAAAAAATATAAATATAAATTTATAAAATCTCATCCTATTAATAAGAGTAATAGTTATTGTAATAAACATTGTATAATTAGAAATATTTAAGAAATTGTGGTACTAAAGAAGCTTGTCACAAACTTAAAGGACGCAGTGAAAATAATGGCGAAAGATCTAGTGCGCACGCGGCGCTACGTGCGCAAGTTCATGCTGATGAAAGCTAACATCCAGGCGGTGTCGCTCAAGATCCAGACGCTCAAGTCGCAGAGCAGCATGGCGCAGGCGCTGCGCGGAGTCACGCGCGCCATGGCTAGCATGAACCGACAGCTCAACCTGCCTCAGATACAGAAGATACTGCAGGTGCACACACACATACATACTTACTTTACTCTCATTTATAATAAAAATATTTTCTTAAAAATGTAAGCACTTGTTAAACGGGTGTGCAGTGCTGTAGTCCATTGTATTCACTATACACATTGCAGGAGTTTGAGAAGCAATCAGAAATAATGGACATGAAGGAGGAGATGATGAACGACTCCATAGACGACGCGATGGAGGGCGACGACGACGAAGACGAGAGGTAGTTATCAAGTTTAAGAAACTTGTGCAAATATTGTATGAAACAACAATGGGACATTATGTGCAGGTGAAATTGTAGGTGTGTTGCCTACTCTGGGGATATCCAGAGTTCTAGGCTATAATGTTAAAATCATTTGTTTGGTCTGGTGAAACAAGTGGTTAGTACAAGTCCTAATAATATTTCGTGTATTTCGAGTATAGACATTTTGTAAAAATTGAGAGGCTCAATGATCAAAAAAATATTTAATTAAACATTTCTATAATTTATATCTTGTGTGCACGCTGTATTTTCTATGTTAGTTTTGTTATCACGTGTGTGTGTATGTGCAGCGACGCGGTGGTGTCGCAGATCCTGGACGAGCTGGGGCTGCAACTTAACGACCAGCTGTCGGGGCTGCCGCAGCCGACGGGCTCGCTGGCGGCACCGGCAGCGCGGGTGCCCGCCGCCGCGCTGGTGGGGGGCGGAGGTGCGGGGGGCGCGGCGGCGGGCGGCGGCGCGGCGCTCAGCGACGCCGACGCGGAGCTGCAGGCGCGCCTCGACAACCTGCGCCGCGAGTGACGTCACACTTGCACCGCCTCGACACGACTACCGATTCTTCGTCTATGTATTTCTCAGTTCCTATTTTGGGCTGTTGGTTTAAAAACACGTCATGTCGTAGTGCGAGTTTTATCCGACTAATTAAGATAATTCGATTCGAAATATCCGATTAATTAAGTTGCTTAAGTTTCTGTTGTTAATAAAAACTCTAAAAGTTTAACAAAAATTTATTGTTCAATATATATTATGTTTTAAGGCTGAAACGTTTTTGTACTACAAAATATCAGGTTATTATTATATCATATGAGAACTATGTATTGTTATCAATGAAATAAAACCTAAATGTACATACTACAACATGGTACATTACTTATATATACGCATTATGACCCGTTTCAGAACCATAAATAATTTTGTTTTTTTATTGTAAGTATATGCATGTTTTAAATAAATGAAGTACACATGAATTAATTGTAAATTCGTATGACGCAGCCCCACAACTCCACTGTTATTGAGCTAATAATTTGGAAGAGACGAACTCATGTGAAGACTCCGTTTTCAAATTCCACCCCAATCAGACACATTGCGAGTTCAATGGTGGACCTTTGACCATTGACGCCGCACTTTGTTTTGTCAATAGAGCGAACACATACAAATAATTTAAATGAAATCATTGCCCTCAGTGGGAATCGAACCCACAACTGTCGCGTATACAGTCAGACTATGTCACACTGCGCCACAATAGCCTCATTCTCTTATTAATTAGGCTCTACAAACATTGTGTTATTAAGCTAGGTCTTAGCCTCGAAGTTTTGCTTACAATAATCTAAAATAGTAGAACTTAAGAAATAGAAATATAGAAAAGAAATAAAATTTAGGTAAATAAAAAAGTTAATTGATTGGATACTCAGCACGCACATGTCATCCGTGATGCTTATAGTTCATAATTGCATTACTAAAAACTAAAATGTAATGGCTTTATCACAGTGATCGAGTATTTGTATTAAATAACATACAGTATGCGGATGTATGTTTGAAGAAAAATAAAATGCAAATAAGTTTAAAATAAATTTTAATATACTCTGTACACTACGCTTTGCTTGTGGCATGTGCATAACTACGACATAACAGACAATATACTTAATATCACACAAAGTTACATTTCTAATGAGTTAACATTTATTAAAAACTCATACCCTCGCGGCTCACGACGCTCCGTCCTCGCGAGTCACGTGGCGAGCTGCTGTGTGCAACGTATGTATGTATTTTATCAGAATACTGTTAGGAATGTGGAAAATTCAGTACTTTTCGTAGCACACAGCAGCGGTCGCGTACTCGCTTCTAGATTTCTCTTCTAACAAGAACGGTAGAATGAAATATGTATATATAAAAATGGGCATACCTAGGACACAAGTGATGCGGCGGCAGCACGCGTCCGCCTGTGCGGCGTGACGCTATACATATATACATACTACTTAGCAGCTAATATATGTTTACAAAATACAGATGCGATATACCGTTTTATTATTTTCAGATATGTTTGAATAACGCCTCAGAGTTCATTGTAAGATAAAAATAATCGAAAAGTTAACATCTTCGAGATTCTCTTTGAGACCGTATCGCGTCGCGTGCAACGTGCTACTTGCTACAGACGAACGCTACTACGTACACTACGTGAGATTTGCACACTTACGGAGATGAGTCTCCTTACATGCAGTACGATTTCAGCCTACAAATTTTATCCCTAAAAGGTATGAATTATTAAAAAGCATAATTCGCTCAAGTCTAGATTAACAATGATAAAGGAAAGTATGTTTCAGGAAAAGAGGTCGAAGATTCTTGAACTTGCAACCTCACATTCTCTCATTGCACAGAACCCGCTACTGATGGAAAAGGGAAATCCACTTAAATGCGTAACATCCTTCGGACGCTCAATAAAAGTTATTCATACTAATATTTTTCTGCAAACGTTCACACTCGTGTTAAAGCCACTATAAAATTGAACATTGAATCACAGCCGGAGTGTCCCGACTCCTGAGGTCCAGCGCCGAATAAGTCAGTTTCTTAAGAATATAATGTTTCAGTCTTATGGTTCCACGCATCAGGCCGCCTCCTCTTTTATTCCAGACAGCATTATATAAAAACGAGACGCAAACGAATAAAAGTAAATTACGCAAATGTAATAAATAAACAAAATAGAACTGTTCATTCCACATAAAATTCACATTGGAAAGTTGAATAACGATACACATCGCAATACAGATAACAATAACGATTTAATAAACATTTTTTGTAATATATATATATATATATATAAATGAAATAGTAAGTAGTAACAATACAAATTTCCCATAAGACAATGTCTTTACTCAACTAACTACATAATACTCTCACTCTAATCTTACTCAACTAAATACTAGTAGGGTTACTACGGAATAATTAATCATAAAAAAATCGAGGAGGCCGAGCCCTCCGGGCGGCGGCAGGAAGACTACTCGGGAAATATAAAGTATCTCCTTTTTGTTAGGCTATTATGTTAATGTTTCGGCAGCTTGAGATCACTTAACAATCATGCCGTCAGAAACGGGTTAATATTTCGATCGCTGGAACTAAGTAACATTATTATGCAAAAGAAAACCTACTGAACACTCGCTTTGACTAAAAGGCGAGGTCCGACATCGGCACCGAGCGCGCCGCTTCATGCTAATAATAATTCCATTTTGGCACTAACCGCTTAGAAACCGCTGCGTCCGACAGCTCGACATTCTCCGATCCTTTCCGACTTGATAGGAAACTAACCACGAATATAAATCATATCACAGACACATTCACATCGATCACAAATTCCTTGTTCATCACAAATTACAAAGTTGAAATAGGAGTATTCAACCTCATGAGTGACAGCGACGAAAGCCTCTGCCAACATCTAGTGTGTGGCGGAGGCCGTGACTGTTGGCGGGGGCTCCAGCGCGCTTAGCGCGATGCCGAGCTGGCCCATGTAGTAGGTGGACATGACGAGCGAGCGCGAGTAGGGCAGCGCGCCCGCGAACATGCTGTAGCCGAGCATGGCGTCGGACAGCAGGAACAGCAGCGCCCCCGCCGCCGCCCAGCGCTGGCCGCGCGCGCCGACGCGCGCTACTCCGCGCCATGCCATGGTGGCGAGCAGCAGCGCGTACGCGGGCACAAGCGGGCGCAGCGCGCCGGGCGCGGGCACGGCGCGCGCATAAGCCAGCGCGCCCGCGTAAAGCGCGAGCCCGACGGCGGCGGCTCGCGGGCGGGCGCCGAATGCCGCGATGTAAGCGACGTGTGCAGCCGCGAACGCCGCCATGCCCGCAACGAAGTGCTGCGGCCACACAAGCAGCGCGTCGCCCGCAGCCGACAGCGCCAGCCCCGCCGCCACGCGCGTTGCGTACCCGCGTCTGCGAAAACAAATAAACTACTTTACGCTTTGAATTCCTTATTTGAAAAAATAAGAATAAATAAAAGTTGTAACAATCGAAGAAAAGTGAAAAATTTCAACGTCAAAGGATGTAAGGTAAAGTCGGCTAGCTCCGGACGGTGGACAATTATTTATTTAAAAAAAGACTAAACGCAATCCTTGGACAAAGCGTTTTGGTAAAGATAATCCTCTAGATTAGAACCAAATGCAATTCAATCGTGGCGCGGACGCCAAGTACACGAGTCATGTTGCGTTCCCGCCAAAAAAAAATCGTCGATCCTGTCAACTTTTATTGGATATGCGGATAATACTAGATGAACCCTGGAATTAGCGCCAAAAATGTGAAGACTGGGCCTATGAAGATTGTGGTCAAATACATGCATTTGATTGATGTTTATTATAATTGTGATGCTTGCAAGACCATAAAGCAATTGGGCCATTATTCATAACTATATCCGGGGCAACCCGACGTTTTTTGTAACGAGAAAAAAGCCAGTCCACACTAAACGTGGTATATGTGTTCCTTATTTTGTTTTTAATATAAACTATAATAAACCAGTAAAAATGTTGTGTCTATACATTGAACATATAAACGAAACAATTTAGGGGGATGTAAAAGCAGTAACAGAATATGAATCTATGATTTTAAAATTTTTTGTCTGTGTGTTTATCTGTTTGTACGCGCACATCTTCGTACTTACTAAGCGATTTTGAATGAAACTTTTTTTTTGCATAGTATTTAGACCTGAGTGATATAATTGATTTCGAAAAGTAGAACACGTGATGTGTAAGTTTAAGAGACAACAAAATTACGACCGTTCTGCATTCAACATGCAACGTCTCAAATTCGGGTGGAATGCTGAGAACGGAGTGTAGGCTGCCTTAGATCCTTTTTGTCGCGAAAAAGCGAGAAGCTGAAAAAAAAATGCAATCGTCTAATGCGGAACACTTAAGAGACAAAAAAGTTACCGTTCAATGCCAACAAGTAGTAAATGGAAGTAATCCATACTAATATTATATATGCGAAAGTAAATCTGTCTGTCAGTCTGTCTGTGACTTCAAAAATAGTTTTAATTTGATGCATATGTAGAGGGTACATATGCATCAAAGCCAAATTCAAATTATTTTTAATTGAAGTAGACTTTTGCAAGCAAAAGTGCTTGCAAATCGTCAAAGTAACTTAAAGCTACATTTTTATCTTATTCTTAAACAGAGTAACAAGGTAATATTGTTTTTATAGATTTTAAATTTCTGCAGTGGCGTTTCTAACATAGTTTGTGGAATTCTACGTCTTTCGTTCAGACTTATCCCACTGCCACGATGGCAGCTAAGTTCAATAATTTTTATTTGTTAACAAAAACTGTCCCCTATACTGAACAACTTTTACTCATGCGGTATTGACCTGTTTCTTATAGCTGAGCTGGTCTATCATGGTTCTACGTCAGATTTTCCTGATTTTTAATTGTTATATGACAATGAAAAATGCCTATGACGTTAAGCAGTTTTTGTTACGGGAACAAAAATTAATCATAAGATTTAAGAACATCAAACCAAAGAACCCGCGACAACGCACTATTCACTTCGTCATAATTTTGTTTCTGTGAACTTTAAATATTAAACAGGTATCATCTACGAACAGTACTTTATCACATAAGTTCTTCACATCAAAAGGTAAATCCAGAGGGTAGAGACGGGAGGAAGGTACCAAGAATAGATCCATGTGGAACGCCCGTCTTTTGGGAAGATCCAGACGATTTTGCATTACTTTTATTACCTTCTGGATTCTTTGATTCAAATACGAAATGATATCAAGGTCAGCATTTTTTATACCATAATTATAAAATTTTAGTAATAAAATTTCATGATCTACACTATCAAAGGCTTTGGATAAATCGTGAGACTCCAATAGCATTTTGTTACTTTTCCCAAGCATCATAATTTATGAACACATTTGTGTTTTAGAAGTGAAACACCTGCATCTGTAGTAGATTTGCCTTTGGTGAACCCATATTGTTCACTGTGAAGCGAATTGTTTTTATATAAAAAAATATTGAGCTCGTGAAATATGAATGTTCCAAATAGGTTGCTCAATTATGGTAATATAGAGTTCGGTCTGTAATTTCGAGTGTCAAGTATGTCCGTCCGTCTTTTGCAAAGCGGTACTTCATTAAGTCGAGTAAGGAACCGGACAATGTTATGTATAAAACATCTAAGCACTTTAACAGATATGTCTTAGAGATCACTAGATCTTTTTTAAATTAAGCCTTTTGAGTGTTGACAACTCCATCTGATGATACAGGCCTAAATTTATCTATATGTTTTTTTAGAATAGACATTGCTTCTGAACGAGATGATGGCTGTGAACGAGTTACTTTAATAGATATTTTTGAGAAAATATTTTCAAAAGCATTAGCAACTTCTAAATCTGAATTTAATATTATGTTATTGTTATTTAATAATATATTTTTAAGAATCTTGAGGGTAATGGGATGAACATAGGCTACATTTTTTCCCATCTTTTTTAGTTTTTCCAAACCGCCGAAAATAAAAGACAGCTAAAGTTTAATCGGGCAAAGCCGTGAGCAGGTCGCTAGTAGGTGATATTCATTTATTTTTGATATCGGTATATTTCTTTCGTAAGACACAATTGCGTTATACTTCTTAGCTTTTAAGATAATAGCAATCGCACTAATATCCTTCAGGCAACACAAAGTCACGAGTACAAACACCTCGAAATAAATAATAATAATAAAATAACTTTATTTGCTCCACAAATAGCCATTTAATCACAATTAAAGACGCATTTATATTTTTTTCTTCTTTTATAATAATATTAGATACGTTCATGTATATGGTAATGTATTTTCTCCGATGTCCCACCAGAGAGCAAGATACAGTCAGCTCATTCTGCAAGAATCCAGGGCAGTACGCGAGGCCACTAAGAAATCGTTGGCGGTAGCTTGATATAATAATTGTATCAAATGACAGACAAATGCCACCTCAGTCTACCTGTAACTACGGACTACTGTAAAGTGTTCGAAACGTTGGGTTCTAATATATATTTTTGAATACCAATATTATACGCGATTAATCCGGTTAAAAATAGTTTCAATTCAAAACACAGAATGTCTTGAAATCAGGCAAAAGGCAGAGAACTTCATAAAATAAAAAAGTGTAATGTCACTAGGATTTCTCTGCCTACCCTGATAATGGCATACAGCGTGAAATTGAAAAAAAATATAATAATATGCTTACACTACTAACGATTATGCTAATGTTTACTATAGTCACTAAAGGAGGTTATAGGAGGTGTTATGTATAATCGTATCGTATCTTGTAATGTTGTAAGGAGCCTGACTTTTGTGTTCACAATATTTAGGGGAAGGAACAAAGAGTACGAACTGTGGCTGAGGCGCGGCGTACGCCCGCAGCAGGACACATAGCAGCAGACACAGCACGGGCGCGCATTTGAACGCAGCTGCGGAGGGCGAGGGCGCGCCGCCGCCCGCCACGAAGTACACGCACACCGCCTTGAAGAACGGCACCAGCCGCCCCCCACGACCCACCGCCTTCATCTGCACACCGAGGTCTACATTTTAGACTCTAGTTACATGTCGTGAATTACTGACGAGTACAACGTGTTTACATGTTTTGGTATTTAGTGAATCGACAATATTGAATATTTAAGCTATACTAATGTATCCTGGACCCTGGTTGGTCTCGGGTGCGTACTAAACATTGACAAATATTCTGCAGGATTTGAATATAATTATAGGTTTTTTAAATTATTTGATTTTTAATATTTATTTGATTTCATATCTCTTACTGTTTTTCTTTGCCAGTGTGAACTTAAGTTTGAATTTTTATTACCTGATCTAGCTGACCCTGCGAACTTTGTACCGCCTCAGAAGACATTTAGTAGGAATATATAAAAACATATCATTTTCATGTTGATTCGTTGGGACAGGACAGGGAATCTTGATTACACAAACTTCTAATAATTGGCCTCGTGATTTGCTTATAGTCGGTCTTCTACAAGTACTAATTTGGTTTTGAAAAGCCTAATTGGCCCACCCGTTTTCGAGTTTTAGCGAGACTAACAAACTTCGTTTCATTTCAATATATATAATCTATAATATAATAAAACAGTAAAAGAGTTGGTCTGTACATTGAATATATTTACGAAAAAATATTTAGGGGGGATGTAAAAATAGAAACAATATTAATCAATGATTTTTAATCTTTTGTCTGTGTTTGTTTTTTTGTACGCGCACATCTTCGCAATTACTGGACTGTTTTAAATGAAACCTTTTTGTTGTATACTTTTTAAGCCTAGTCAGGAGTTATAATACACCATCCCACTGCGTTCAAATTTTTATACGTTGTCTAAATATGTCTTTTTGAATTTCCTAAGTGTGCGAATAACACTTTAAAAAATGTTAAAAATATATATATTTAATAAAATAGCATTCTCTCTTGCCAAACGATTGTTCGTAGAATAATCTTTGGGTAGCAGAAATTTGTAAAAATCTCTCTACACAGATGCTAACAACAAATATAAGTTGTAATAAGCGTATAAGAATTTCGACGCAGCTGGATGTAGAAGCTGGATGTAAGATGCGGGCTTAGCGGTCAGATCACTTGAACGGTTTTCAATAGGCGCGGGGTCATATTCAGCTGGGTTAAAATTTTTATACGTATTCTAAATATGTATTTTTCAAAGTAAATGCTCTTTATTATACACCAACAAAAATATGTTACACAACATTAATATTAACATTTAATACAGTACAATAGGGGCGACCTTATCGCTAAGTGAGCGAACTCCTTTGAGTGGAGGAGAGCATAATTAGAATGGGAAGGAGTGCATAGAGTAAATCGATGCATACATATATACATAGTTTAGTATATATGTACAAATATACATACAACATACATACACGCATACTTATATACATACATATACATATTTAAACATACTTCATAATGAAAAGAAATAGAATAACCTATTTAAATTTATAATTACAGTGTAAAATAATATTTTTTTAGCCTTTTTTTAAATGTTTCGTTTCAACGTAATGATACAACAGCTGCAAATAATTTACGACTTACCTCACTAACTAATGGTTACCAAAATATTGATCAAAAATTGTTCCTAAATTTTTTACTTTGTCGGTAAAAGTGACTTTTTTCCATCAAGCAGTATAAATGGTAATTCTTGTAAAGTAATTTGAGAGATGAATCTTGGACTACCTATTATAATTGCTTGAGCTTTTTTTTGGGATTTATGTCAAGACCTAATCATTTATTTTACACGTACAGGTGACATGGAGATGACATATTGCGACAGAAATAGTTAATAAAAAATGAGAATAAGAGAGGGGACAACACGCCACCTTCCGGACACCAGCAAGCACCGGGGAACATTCAGAATAAGAATCCCGAATCCGGATACGTTGCTTGCGACCATGCAAGTAAGAGTGAAACCAATCAATCACTTTAGGAGATATGTTAAGAGAATACATAATCGTCAATAAGATATCAAAGTCTATCGTATTTAAGGCGTTACTGAAGTCGAGCTGAGTCAGCACAGTAATTTGATGATTTTCTATATCTACGCGAATGCCATGTTGACTAGTGTACTATGACCAGGTCTAAAACCAGACTGTAAAGTATTAAATAGGTTGTTGTTTGTAAAGTACTAAGTTGTTGGTTTACAAGACGTTCAAGGACTTTTGATATGAATGGTAAAATAAATACTGCGGGTGCGATTGCGGGTTTTAGGTAATGGTGTTATTTGTGCCTCGTTCCAAGACGAAGGAAACACATCACTAGTAATTGAACAATTTTGGATATCAAGTCAATCGCTAGTTTATTTTCTTTAACATCACTTTCAGTAAATTGAACAAAGTTAAAAATTGAATTTGTAGGGGTGGGTAAGGCACAAATTTGGTTTTGAGCTTTTAATTCAGTAGTTACATCAATTGTAACATAAGGAGAAAAATGTATGTTAAGTTTGGTTACAGATGTAAAAAAACTGAAAATAAATATATTACAAGGATTAGTGTTCTGCCTTTCCAACCCCAATTGATTGAAGAAATTTGCGGACTTTTTTTGTGTAATCCTTTTCGACAACAGACTTATGAATATGGAGTCGTTGCATCGCATCACTTTTGAAGCGTTAACCTTGGACAGGTGCATTTTGTATTGCATTGTAAGCGCTGTAAAACTGTGCGTAACCTGCTTAAGAATTCGTTTCTATCAGCCCCTGAAACTAAACCTTCATCTAATATGCACAGCAATCATTAGTACGGATTGCTCGATAGATACAGTACGCATTCTATTATAAGTTGGAGTGTAGCTGCCAAACGAGCCAAACGAAAACTAAACCGCGAATATTTAAACAAGAATTTGTTTTGAGGAACGGTTTGTATAACCACATACAGTACTTTTTCACTATCTATAATCCTATCACTTTTCTTGAACAGTGTTTCATTAAGCGACGAGTCGGCGTCTTCCGCCGTCCAGGACGCAGCTGCGCACGCTGCGTACACTCTCCGCGAGATCCACAACCTTTGCCAGGGTTAACTCCCCCTGATCTTAAGCGAAACACTTCTCCCGGAAGCATTCCAATTATAAAACGGTCTCTTAACGCTTCTTCCACGTTTAGGAAACCGCAATGTGCTGTCATTCCACGGAATATACCCATGGAGAGTAACATTCTCCTTCGTGCTGCGCCGCGTTATAGGATTTTAAGCTTTCTTGGGGAATATATTTTGGGTGGCCACATATTTGAAGTGTAAAATAGTTATCTAGCAGTTGAAGTATGTTGTATGTTAAGGTATGCAAAACCAAATTAACGGCCAGTTGATATGTAGCCTCGCTGAGTGCGGTCAGTAAAATTGCCCTTCGTTAGTTCCCGACGAATCTTTTGTGTCCGTTATATTGTTCACATTATACCATTGTACAAGGCGACCCTTAGATGCTTGCCATTTTTGCAAAGTATGATCAAACTGCGATAGTATGTGAAATTTAACCAACTTCTTCTTCTCTTGATTTTATCTCATGGGTAGATCGTCACCACTGTTTAGTATGAAAACGGGAACAAGTAAAACAACGTAGCTCGAAACGCACTGATTGAATTATGCCTGTGTACAAGCTTATGTAGTGGGTGCAGCCACCAGTAGTGCAGTATAACAGAAATAAAGCAATGAAATTATTATAACAAAAGTTGTTTAGCGTAATGAACATTATCCACTGACATACAAAAATTAAAGATCTGAACATTTAATGACGAACCATATAAGCCCAACAAAACTACAAGAAATAACCTTGTCATATAGCAATTAAAAATGCAGAAAATCTGACAAAGAACCGTGATAGACCAGCTAAAGTATAAGAAATAAGTCAATGTCGCATTAATAAAAATTGTTCAGTGTGGCAGTTTTCGTAAATAAATAAAAATCATTAATCATTGCGGCCACCGTGGCGCAGAGACGTTTGACTGTAAACGCGATAGTTATGGGTTCGATTCCCACTTGATGGAATGCTTACTGTACTGTTTTCAATTTTAAATTTCGCTACGACAAAGAAGAAGCATTGAGCCCAACAACGAGTTTCGACATTCAATATGCAAATGCCATTAGGTCCTCTTTGCCGAGACAGAAAAGCATGAAAAAAAACTACAAAACGATGTGGAAGACTTAGAGACACAAAATACCACTATAAAGAAATTCATAAAAATTTTGGGTTAGTTTCAATGCCAACATAAATATAGCAAATCGTACTAATCCATACTAATACATGCGAAAGTAACTCTGTATGTCTGCGTGTCTGTCTGTGCTGTCATAACGGCCGCCTTGCTGAACCGATTTTGATGAAATTTTATATATTAACTATATATAAAATTTCATCAAAATTCTTCTTGAGGATACATACATCATACAACAAACTTTTATACACAATAATATACAACATACTTCCTTCTCTTACTTTTTTTACTTTTTCCATAAATTTAATTGTTTTACAAAAAGGACACCGAAGACATGAGACAACTCACGCGGACAAAGCTGTGAGCGAGTCGCTAGTAACTTATAAATATATATAGACACAGATGACCCAAACTTACTGAATGGATTTAAATGATATACAATTAGTTTATAACATTTTTCTTAAATTTTTTGTTAAGTGAACCAAGCTGAACAATAACGTGAAGGGAAATACCAGCACACCAGACCCTATTTTGCATATATGTTGCAAAATACGGACTGTATTATATATATCTTAGTATTTTTCTAAATAGTTAAGATGAATTTCCAATTACCAAGTGTTTCTATAGAAAATAAAATTAGTACATATTTGATGTATACTATAGTTCGTGGAATAGCAAAAGGCAAACAGTAAATGATTTTTTAAATAGCGTCCGAGATCCCCTGCGAGCTGCGAGCGTCCGCATCCGCATTATAGGTGAATGGAAGCAATGACTACGAACGGGGATACAGACAACGATAACGATGGATTGTGCCTCGTGCGTCACTCGTCCAGCATAAGCAGAAAATCTGCCTGACCTTTCGCACTTCCATACAACAAATCCAGAAAAAGCACATTATTACTGTTGACTTTGTTATAGCACATTGTGTAAAAATTTTAATACGAAAGAATGCGTGACGGACGCATAATATTAACATTATAATCTAAACAATACATTTTGCATTTTACACAGAAATATCATAGAGCGTCTTTTAACAAGACAAGGTTAAAATATGCTGGGTGCTCCCAGCATATTACTTTGGGCACATAATGAGACGTCCAGACGGCAGCCTCTACGAATAGGTCATCGTTGGGAATAGAGAAGAAAAGAGACCCAGAGGGTACATGCCCGGCATATGGTATGATTAACTGGAAAATCGAGACATACATTTCTACCATATTGCTGACATTGCAAATGACAAACAGTTCGTACGTTCCAAACTCACACCCCACCATGACCACGATCTCTGACATCACGGACAGATCCCAGAAAAATATCATAAACCATTAAAAATAAGTAAACAATTTAATACATTCATTCCATCATTACGTGGCTAGTGAAATAAATAACCTTTCAATCAAATCAAATTAAGTTATTTGTATACTGCATGTACGTTTATTTCATGAAGAGTTTTTATTGCGAAATATGTTTTTTGTTTTGTTCAATATATAGATTATAAAAGACACTGACGAAATTTACTGTAGACTAAAAGTAATAAATCACTTTAGTATTAAAGGAAAAACATACGTACCAAATCACTGGACGATATCATATTATTAAAACAATGCTGTTGTTGGTAAAGCTGCTTGCAATTATTGCGTACGAAACAATAAATAACAAGTCCCGCTGCCTCCTCCCTGCTCTCTGTAACTTTACGCCACGATACTACGTTTGTTATAACGGCGTAAAGTAGCGGCCAGTCGCTACGACCTATGCATGTTTTGATCCAACAAAGATCGACTTATCACTGAATAGTGAATATTTATTCTTTTATTTTGTCAACATCTTGTTTGTTGTGATTTGTAAAATGTACTGGGTTGCCATTTGTCACACGCTTACAGTGCTGCCAGTGTTTTCCCTCAGTCCCTCTCAAATATTTTGGGTGTCAGTTTTTTTGTAAGTCTCTCTCAGAAATTTTCCTTTTCTTTACAGCAATCATTGAACTATTTTACATCAATATTTATAAATACGAATCGATTTTGCTCGTAAACCAAAACTTTAATATTTATTGTTTATGATATCAATTTAAAAGTAACATTTCATTTGAGTCTTTGTAACATAAAAGTAGTATGGTAGATAGTAATATTTTAATGTATATTAAGGATATTTTCATTATCTAGACACGCGGTAACGTAACAAGCCAAGTTAAGGTAACATCACGAACCATATGAAGTCACTCATAACTCAAAAACCATCACATCACATAGATATGTGAAATTTGGCTCACATATCGAGACTTGCTAGATACATATGTACTCCAAAATTCATAAACACACCTCAAACAGTTATTTAGGTATTAAAGTCCAAAAATCGTAGTTTTATCACTGACTGACATATGGATCAAAATTGTTACCCAGTTCAAAATTACTTAAAAGTTAAAATTTGACTGGATGGATGACTGGATAGGTAGCTGGTTGAATATAAAGGAAAAAATCGAAACTAGTCATTTTTTATCATTTTAATATAAAATTTCAAATAATTGATTCTATTAGAAACACTTAATTACAGTGCCTATAATGTAAGAATCCGCAATCAAAATTAATGATAGCTGGTCATAATGTAGATTTCAAGGTCTTCGTGTGAATATATAACATACAAAATTTTTTAATCTTCACATATTCGTTTCAGTACTTTTAACTACTGATTATAGGGCTTGTAATACCGGCATTTTCTAATACAGGCAACAGTGACCCTGAAGCGATACTTGTATTTGTGATAACAGTATCGACTTTACTTGACTATGCTTGAAGGTACCTTTATTTTTACCGGTGCCAGACTGGTAAAGTGAAGGTTACTTTACAGGTACATTATTTTGTAAATACACGTATATGTGCTCTAAAAATACATGTACTCATTTCTTATAACATAAGTTTCGATACTATTATTGGGCTAATTATCTGTAATAAAGACTATATAATGAAGTTAATAAGATTGTTGACACTGTTTTATTATTTAATGTTAATTGTTATACATATACAGGAATTATAAAAAACGCGTAAAGCACTAGTTTCAACCTTTATAAATATTTTTAAATTACAAAATGAATTTATAATTTTTTAAACTACTTGTTTCTTTATATATATATATACACTAGTATAATATGATAGCTCTTAACACTAAGCATTTTCATAAAATTTGCTGATAGTTACTGCCAGTTAAAAGTTACAGCGCAAGAAAATAAAAATTAAATTCTGACGACTTAATAAGACTACTTGAACTGATTTATAAAACCAATACCGTTTCACCCGATATAAAGAGATTGGCTTTATAAAGGAGTATTTTACTTTTTTGTTACCCGAACACAGTCTGGACCACGACTTACGTATATAAAACTTAATGAATGTTGTAAATTTATATTGACAATGCAAATACTGAATATGTAATCTATAGTTACAAATCACTTGATATTTGACAACTGGTGACAATTTGACTGTTCAAACTTCAACCCTGGTTAAAGTTTAATCTCTATTCCTTTCCTATATAGTATATACATTTTAGAAGTTGGAGCTAGGCATTGTTTATTTTAAAGCTTTTACTTAGAAGTCATTAAAGAAGTAGAAATATATATATTAAACAATGCCTAAGAAGAAAACTGGACAACGTAAAAAAGCAGAAAAACAGAAACAACGTCAAAAAGAAATCCGTAATGCAAGGGAACACGTTGATTTAGCCCAACACCCATGCAACCTGCCTATGGAATGCGATAAATGTCAAAAGTAAATATCATTGTATTAAAATATGATTATATTTTACAACAAATTTATTATTATTTATAATATTATATTAGTGCCTAAATTGAAATACCAAGTGATTTTTTTATAACATTACAGAAAACAAAAGAGCCGTGCATTCTGTTACTTCTGTTCTGCTGTGCAGAGACTTCCAGCATGTGCACAGTGTGGAAAAATTAAATGCATGCTGAAGTCTGGTGACTGTGTTGTCCGACATGCCGGAGTTTTTACAACTGGACTGGGAATGGTGGTAGGTTTTTTTTACTTTTTGTGAATATCATGTTTAAAAATATATTTATGTAATGTAACATAAATATTTTTTTACTTACATAATGTAATGTAAGTAAAAAAATATTTTGTATTATACTTTTATAAATACTTGATAATGCACATTACATATAATTTTAGGGTGCAATCTGTGACTACTGTGAGGCGTGGGTCTGTCATGGCCGCAAGTGCCTCACCTCACATGCCTGCACATGTCCGTTATCTGATGCAGTTTGCCTAGAATGTGAACGAGGTTAGTACTTATCTTTATATGTGACAATTTACATTATTTAAGTCTCAAGTAATTAACATCATATTTGACAAATATTTTTAATGAAGTTAAAAAATGTAAATCAAAATAAAGTATAGCTGAAAGTAATATGAAGGTATTTAGGATGTAGTACTAAGGAGGAATGCTTCATAGGCAATTTATAGATTATTTGTTCTCCTATTGAAAATACTTTAGTATGTATTAATGGCTTCTAATCCCACTTAGTATTCAATCTTAGTATTTGTGGGTTACTTAGTATTAGAAATTGAAATCCTATGGGATCTAAGATAATATAGAAAATATTACTATGTATTTATATAATGAATAAAAAACCATGAGCTAATCAACATAACTCCACATATACTTAATTTCAACACAGAAAAGAAAAATACAGCAAAAGAAACAATCTATCAACTATATATAATATATAATTTTTTGTCAGTGAGCTTTAATATCAATTATCCAAATCCTGTTGATTATATTGATAAAATAAGATCTGCCATTTTCAGACCCTTGAGTTATATTTGATGTGTCACTTTATTTTAGCCTCAAAATCATGAAAAAAACCTTAGATTTTTGGTTTTATTCATTTATCTTCTTTCTTCCATCTTTGTTACTGTGCTTGTGCCCTGTGCTATCAATCATTGAGCAGTCGTGCCCACAAGAGGCTGATTGCATGATTCTTTCTAGTCCTACAAATCCCACACCCGTAATCCTGTACACAAGATTGGAAAACAAAGAAGGATGATTGTACATTGCTATGACACTAATGTATGAAATGTAAAAAAATAATTTACATAACTGTTACAGGAGTTTGGGAACATGGTGGTCGAGTATTTCGTTGCTGTTTCTGTCAAGGGTTTCTGTGTGAAGATGATCAATTTGAGCACCAAGCTTCCTGTCAAGTGTTGGAGTCTGAAACATACAAATGTAAGTTTAATATCTGTAGCTTGTTCACCAAAATTTTATTATTAAACTCTAAAAGGAAGAAGTTTTTGGAACTTCCTTATAGAATTTCTTTATTACAATACTTTGCTTTCTTGCGAGAATAGCAACAGAACTAAAAATCCTAAATTTATAGTGTGACTTTTTTATTTTTTAATAAATTTTCAGGTTTATTGCATAATAACAAAATTGAGTTATGGTGAGTTTGAGCTTACTGTTTAGAGGGAAATTTAATGTAGTTTGATACTACAGTTAACACATCTCTCTCAACACAACACTTGAAATCTTAGACTTCAGTCTTTATTCATGAGATAACAAATTATTAAAATTAGCTTAGTCCACTTTCGCTGCATATTCAACTTTAAATTTTATATAATATTATGTAAAATTTAAAGTTGAATAGATGACTTATTTAAAAAAATAGTAAAATACTTTTTTACATTTTTTTTAAAGTGTTTTTGCACCCTTAGGAAATTGAAAAATCATATTTAGAAAACGTATAAAAATTTGAACGCAGCGGAATTTGCACCCGCGACTCTTAAAAACCGTTCGTACTGACCGCTAAGCCATGCGTTCTACATCCAGCTACGTCGAATATTCGGCTATTTTTCAATTGCATAAGTGTGCGAATATCACTTTAAAAAAAATATTTAATAAAAATAGCATTCTCTCTTGCCAAACAATTGTTCGTAGAATAATCTTTGGGTATTAGAAATTTGTAAAAAATCAATGCAGAGCTGCTGACAACAAATATAAGTTGTAATAAGCGTATAAGAATTTCGTATAAGACAGATAAGTGAATAATAAGCATATAAGAAAGCTTTTAGGAATTAAATGCACGTTCCAGTCACTAATAAAACTAAATTATTGATTTAAAAAATACACTTCGCTGAGTTTGTTGCGTCGGTTCTTCTGAGATCTGAGGCATTAACTTTACAAAATTAATTATTAACGTTAATTTAATTGTTAACGTTCAAAAACTGAAGCATGTAACTTCTTATTAAAATTATTTGACTTGGAATTTGTTAGCGCGACGTAATGCGTTGCGTGTCTGTTCACAGTAAAATATGAGATTTTTAATAGTGGTATATTTAGTTCAATTTGAGTGATTTTTGAGTTTCGTCACTAAGGAAATTGTCAAAAACTATTTCCTTAAAGCTGTATATTTTTTTAACTTATACAATATAAAATATATCTTGCAGGTCAATCGTGCAACCGTCTGGGCCAGTACTCGTGCCTGCGCTGCAAGACGTGTTTCTGCGAGGAGCACGTGCGACGGCGAGGCTCGCGCGCCACGCGCGGCGCGCCGCCCTGCCCGCGCTGCGGGTACGCCGTGCACGTCACCGCAGACCTCAGCATGTCCAGTCAGTGCACTCCTCCTGCCTTTATCATTATACATGTATTATGTACACAAAACTGCAGGGAAGAGTCATGTGGCCATATTTTTTTTTTCTGTTATAGCTCGATCTCACCGTTATGGACGGCAGGGCGCGGCGGAGGCCGACGACGACGATTACGAGGGCGGCTATGGGCAGTCTGGTGAATGAAATAAATATAAAAATTCCTACTCCAATTGTCCATATAATTGGAAAGTTTCCTATAAATTAAACTAAAATATTGATATTATTGTAGGATATGGCGCATACGGTGGAGTTGGTGGAGATGGCGGCTTGGAAGGCGGAGACTACTCCTATTCGGAATCAGACGACGATGACGATGAGGAGGACGACGACGAGGAGGAGGACGATTCAGACGAGGAGGAGTCGGCTGACGAAGATGACGCACAATCTACTGCTACTGCAACTGCTACTACTACTGCCTCTGCTAGTAAAACATCCTAGAGTTAAATCTCACTTGTATTTGAAAAGACTCCATATTGCTAGATTTTATTGAAATTGTGATAAAAACATTCAATGTCTTCTTCATCTTGCACCTCTCATAATAGTTGATTTTTTTAAAACTAAATACTATAGGGTTAACTGTTATGGGGGCCATCACAATCAATTAACTTATAACTCAATAGAACTGATTTAAATTTGACATGATTATATTTTTCATACAACTTATAGGTAATGGAACTTTATATTAAATGTGTAATATGTGACCTTTTTCATTTGGGTTTTAATAATAATAACTATTTATTAATACACCTAAACAAAAGAAGGGACAAAAAGTACAGATGAAAAGACAATAAAATGAGACAAAGACAAAAATATGAACATAAATTACATGTACAAAAGGTGACCTTATAATATAACGCAAAATAAACAATGGGGTAGGGTGCGAAAAATAAAGAAAGATAATATTTAAAAAATACTAATAACGTAATTACAAATATATATTTGTAAATGCAAATGATATACTACATACATAATACATTCATATACTCGTTCACATATATATAACATCTCAAAGAGTCGAGAAATGACTAAGCATAGATTAAAAAAGTACTGGCATTTCTGATATTTGAAGGGAGATCCACAACTAAAATGCAGTTATAGTATATAGTATGACCTGCTTTAAAAGGAAGTGGCATGAGAAGGAATTGTTTAAAACAATTGTCCAAAACGTTCTTTAGGTTAAAAGTGGAGACTTTGGATTGAACAGAATACAGTGCAGAAAGTGAAGTATGTGAGTATTAGTGCGAATGCGGATCGGGAGCCACTATTCTTTGCGGAAGTCAGAGATGTGATCATATTTGCGCGAACCAAATATGAATCGTATCGTACTTTATCGATTATGTATCGATTAAAATTTCTTGTGACTGTAATTTGACTCTAACTGCACTTTATAATATATTTATATTTACACATATTTTCTTTAATTTAATATTGTATTTCGTTATGAAATCCATTGTCTATATTATTATAAGTATCTAAATAAATTTGATCTTATGATACTGAAGTTATTTATAATTTTCCTTATACATCTGTGCTAATTATAATCTAATTTTGTCATTTCGATTACGTACTTATATGCCGTTATATAATATAACGCCACACACTAATACTAACGTAAAATGAATAATAAAGTAAAGTGCTCTACATTTACAACGTAAAAAAACAAATATAAGTAATACGAGGGACCAATAATTTGACGTAAATTATAGATAAGTTCCGTTTCTGCACAGGAATAATAGTAAAACTTATTACCTATAACGTTAATTAATAATTGTTACTAATGTATTAAAAATATTATACGATCTACAAGAAAACAGGGAAAATAAAATTGTGTATGATAATTCGCAATACTTCTGGCTACTATCGTAAATTGTAATGTTAGACCTGAATGACAGTAGTCTGTATACTCTGTAGTCTATAGACTATAGTACTTTACATATCATTTACTAAGACTGTTAGTCTCTATCGAAATAATGGTGATAGTTTTTTGATATATTTACATTAAGTATAGGTAATTGTAAGTTGAGTGTTGCTATTGATATTTAAACGATATTCCGTCCATGTGAAACAATATTGAAGCGCGATGTTGTCGGAGAGTCGGTGAAAGTGTTGTTGGTGCGAGTGTGAGGCGGACGAGGTGGGTGAGGATGGGCGTGGGCCTGCAGCCGCTCGAGTTCACCGAGTGCTTGGCGGACAGCCCGCACTTCCGTGATAACCTCCAGCGGCACGAGAAGGAACTCGAGCGCACCAGCCAACAGATCAAAAGGCTCATCAAGGAGGTCAAGGATGTCGTGCAGGCTGCTAAACGTAAGCTACACATAACATACTTTACATACGTGGTCTTTATTCAATATTTCAATAATAGGTATTGTTGGTTAGTAGGTAATGAATCATAGGAAAATATTGTTGATATGTGTAATATTCAACTGCTATATATGCTTCATGTCCAGGCATGATAAAATTAACGATTGTTATGTGACTCCGTCTCTCGGCTATATTACTTAGTTAATCAATTACTACTTTTATTATAATTATTAAAGTAATATTTTATCTGAATATTGTAAAAAAACTGTTTCCTAGATCACACTTCATATTTTGATACACAGTAATAAAACAAATATATACCTCTATCTATCTATCTATAAATATATCTTCTCTTAACAATACTTTTACTTTTCCAATTCTGGAATGGAATTTGAAAAGTAAAAGTATTATTAAGACCTTTACAAGAGCACTTGCTAACAAGTGCCATTGATGACTAGATGACATAACCTTGTGGTATAATTGAAAGTATTGTTCACAGCATAACATGTTAGTAATACTTTATTTTGTTGATAAAGTAAAGAGAAATATATGTGTTCAATGTATAAATACTAGTTTTGGTTATAAGCAATATAATGCCCAATAATAACTGCCCTTTGTAACTCCCATTCTAAAATAGTGATGATTATAAAACATTATAAAATTTTGCATTTCATTTATTTAATGATACAAATATTAAAAAAAACATACACAACACTACATTGGTAGCGTAGCATGCAAGTCAATGACTACAGACATCCCTCATGTAACAACCATGATAAGTGAATTAAATAAACATTACTGCTACTGTAGTTAAAAGCTAAATATCCAACTCACTTAAGTGGAACAAATACATCCTTTATTGAATTAAAGTGCCTTCTTTAATAATATATGAGCCTGTTTTATGAATCTGATCGGATTGTATGAAATTTTTAAAAAGAATTATGAAGTTTTAAATAAAATTATACTTTTGATAATTTTCCAAATGTTATTTACTTGGAAAATTCTCATCCATGTGCCCATAATCATACATACATTATCCTGCTACAATGAAATTATATAGCACCGAGAGATGCTATTATGAGGTACACTATATTATAATTTTTAATGGTAAAATGTTTTTTTCTTACTAGGTGTGTAAATAACACTTAAAATATCAAAAATATTTAACAAATAGTATTTTCTCTTGCCAAATGTATGTTTCTTAGAAATTATCATTAGGCAGGAGAGATTTTTAAAAATATATCTATGGAGATGTGTTGTAACAAATGTGTATAATATCAACAAAGGTGGATAATCTTCATAGCTGAGTGGTCAGAGTGATTTTATTGGACAGTTTCCAAGAGACATGGGTTCAAGTCCTGCTACATTCAAACTATTACATGTTTTCTTAAAGGTATTAAGAAAGTAATTTTGCCAAACAACAGTGAATGATAAATTATAATAAATTATTTTTTAAGTAGAAATAATTTTATTTATAAGTGTGTTCGTATGCAACAGTTTATATAGACATCTGTATACCAGTATAGTTGGTCATCCTTTGCCATAACTAACTCCAACTCAAACACTACATCAATATCAATAGTGTCATTAGCACTGCTTATCAGCTGCACACAAACTCAGGACTCTTCATGATTATTCAATTCGATGCATTGTTTGTATTATGTTAATACATTATTATGTCTTATATTTATACTGTAAACCACTTGTTATTTATTTATTCATTTGATGAAAATTTCCTTAAAAATTTTACTTCTTAAAATATTATCATCCTTTTGGTATATCACACATTTTTTTTGTCTGAGCAAAATAATACTCTGAATATATATAATGAAACGGATGATAGCCATTCAGTATCCATTAAGTATATTCAGTATCCATTCAGTATCCATTGAGTTAAGTATTTAACTCCTTTTATGGTATCACATACAAGTGTAACACATAAGAAGACAAAGATTAATTTCATATTATTATATGCCAGTGTCATTTTTGATTCAACATTTACTAATAGACATTTGTGATTAAAAATGAACAAGTGCCTCACCTGCTCATTTTTATCTTTGTATACTTAGTCAATTAAAAGTTGTAAATTTTGAGTTACAGTTGTAGTGGCAGACTGTAGGAAATGTCCCTTGTCACACTGATAACAATTCAATGTTGATACATTGATATTGGTAAAGCATGACGTTATACAAACTATTTTCAGATTAGGTTTCTAAATTAAATGATTCCAATATTTGACAAACTGGTTGCAATTTTTTTGTCTCTATAGACTATATTATTAAGTATTACTTGAGACCTACACTTTCCTTTTACATATTAAACATGAATGTGTTATTTTGCACTATTTATACTTTAGCTCCAGCAGCCAGGTGGTAGATACCAATACATCATACATTCCCATTTATATTTATTCTAATAAATTATTCATAAAACTTGTTTAAAATATTTAATATTTAATTTTGAATTGCTAGCGTTCTTTATCAGATAGGACATGGTTATCTCCACATTGTCTAATCATGGCCTTGAAACATGCTTTCTTGCATTAATATACTTATTGAATTACACATTAATATATTTTGTAATTAATGATTATATTATTTGCCATCGAGGCGCAGTTGCCAGTTACGTACATCCTATGTTTGTAGGTTTGATATAAATTCATGGGAGAGAACAAATATTTACAAATATCGTTGAAAGGCACCTTTTCATATTTATCTTAACATTTTTAACACTGCACTACAAAGTTCTAACTTTAAGACAACAAAAGTTTGGCATGCTATAGCCATTTGGTAACAATATGTTAATGAAAAAATGAATGCGTTATATTGTGATAACAAAACGTCCTCCACAGTTAGTTATACAAAGGTGTTGTCAAATATTAGTGACTTTACAACAAATAGTTATGATTTCACTGAGTTTCAATGAGATTAACATTTTTGGTTAGCCTTTTTGGAGAATGCTTCTCTATTAAGAAAACCAGTTTTACTTTTTGCGCTTAACCATACTATTTCTATTCAATATCTTTTTTATTAGCTTTTTCCCGCATAGCAGTGTAGTCAGAGAGAACTCAGTACCAAGATACTCCATTCACCATTTTCCGCCCGACTGCCAGATATTGCGTGTTGAGTGGCGGAACTCATAGCTGTCTCTGTCTATCAAGCAGAGCGGAGAAAAAAATATATTTTAATATATAATAATAATCATTCCTACGTTTTCTGTCACAAACAGCGGAGGTTTCAGTGTCCTATCAATAGCCCGGTACACAAACATTTGTCTACCAATACCAAGTGTATGGAGGATTTCAAAGGGTTTGGCACAATACCTACTTTTTACCACCTCACTCCATTTTAATATCACAAAATAGTTTACAATATATTGGTGCTATAATAAGAAAACAATGAATAATCATATAAAAATGACAGCTACCAAATTCAAAAGAAATATTTTGTTTATTTTGAATTACAACAGTATTTATGGCCACAAATGTCCAAAACGCTAAACAATCCGCCATTTCTATATACATACATACGTACATAATATCGTGTTGATTTCTTAGTTCCACATTTTATTTTTTGTATGTTTACGAAAAGTGCCCATCGCGTTGAAGAACATTAGCTAAGAAGGGATTTCCTTATTTCTTATTATTAAGCTGGTCTATTATACTTAAGTGATCTACTCTTCAAAATCAGTTATACCCTTTGTTACGCCCAACAACAATACAACCAAAAACTATTTTAGATCCATCCTATATATCCACAGGTTAATGTGAACAAACAGATAAACACGCTTAAAAAACTTAAAAACTATAGATTTATATAGATACATATAAATATATATAGGTATAGAAAAAAAAACTTTTTTTTTAAATTATATCTTTTGTAAATATATTCAATGTCAATCCACTAACACACTTATTTATCTGTGTTTATCTGTACTTATTTATTTATATTTATTACATGTTTCATTTTTCAATTTCATTACATGTTAATAAGTGAGTTTAATAACTTTGAAATATTCCCCGGGCTTCGAATACCCATAGGCTCGCTCGCCACTGACAATAGAGCCTTACGGTATTTCAGATTTCACCATTGATCTGTGTCATTGTGTCATGACGGAGACCTCCTCTTCTACTTCTCATAAAATACTTTTTTTTTTGTTTAAACGCTATTTTGATCCCTGCGGGGCCTCCTATTTGCTTCAAAATTTGTATACGTGTATCTAATTAATGACAGTAAAATATTTTCATAACATACTATTTGTTGTTACCGAGAATGAACGAGAAAATAAATTTAAACGTGTTCCTCTTAGTTTGTTTTTTTAAATATTTTGTTATATTATTAAAGGTTCAGCCTTTCCAAACCACAAAAAATATTATTTCATATTTAGAAATATAATATTTATTTCAATTTTAAATATTTTATTACTATACAAATTTGTTCAAGCCTTTGTATGTATGGCACTTTATAAAGAAATATTTATTTATAACTCATGTTTCCTTATAGTAAATACACATTTTCGAATCACAGACTATCTGTACTTGAGTTTATTTCGTTATGTTATTAATCAATAAAAAGAACGGAGAAAGACAGTGTGTGTAAGAGACATGGTGCACGTCGGCAGGACTCGGCGCGGCGCAGCTGGCATTGGCGGCAAGCATGGAGCAGTTTGAGTTCGCGTGCATCGGCGCCTCGCAAACCGAGGACGAGCGCGTCATCGGCCGTTCGCTGCAGCACTTCGCGCAGCTCATACGCACCATCGAGGACGAGCGGGACCGCATGGTGCGTACTCTAACTTACTACCATATCCCTCCCTCATGATATATGTTTACAAACAAATAAGAGTTAAATAGTTATAGTTTAATTATTAATGATAACTGTATATTATTAAAAATGGGGCCGTCGTGGCGCATTGTGCGTTTGATTGTATACGTGATGATTGTGGGTTCAAGTCGCACTGGGGGTAATGAGTATATTTCAATTATTTTCATTTCTACCTTTTGGGGACAAGACAAAGCGCGACGTTAAGGTCCGCCCATCGACACGCAATGTCTCGAATTCGGGCGGAAAGTTGAGAACGGAGTGTCTTGACAGTAGGTTATCCCTGTTATGCGTGAAGCTAAAACAATGTATAATATAATGTGCCGAGATTCAGCGTTACGTAATTAAGCTGTCAACAATTTAATCCGGTCACCGGAGACGCAGTTCATTACATCTATGTTATTATCGATGCTAAGCGTTGCGATACAGGCGTACTAAATAGCCTGCATTGATATCACGCAGTGAAAGTTGTTGTCAAATGTGAATGCCGTTAAACTATTGAACGATGTCAATGCCCCGTTGTGATAATAGTCACTCAGCATCCATGCCGCGTAGACGTGGTCGGAGTCAGTGGGACCAGAGATTCTAAACATATACATTACGCTTAACTAAAAACTACAAGGATTCTTTTTATTTACTAATTTTTAATATGTGCTTATAGTCGACGTCAGATTGTCATATCCGCGATACATCTAATATACGCCAGCGCCTCTCCAAGTTTTATTGTTGTTATAACAAGTTGGTGCTTTTTAATATTATGTGTGTATTATGGAGAGCATCAAACTACAGAAACGATTCTTTCAACGTCTAGATTATTTTAGTAGTTAACAACAAAGTCTAATTAAAAGATTTGGTGGCTTATAGGCGATAAGCTATAATATCTAAAGATATATCTTTCGATATTATTGACTGTTCTTTGAGACTTATGCGAGTAGGATATTGCAAGGAGCGAGTCACCTTGCGGCAACAGCCTTCGGGTGCACTTTCCTATCGTGGAACACTTTTACTATCGGTGCGAGCGCACGCGTCTCTAGCCGCGTCCTGAATGACAACGAGGCAATGGAAAACGTGCCTCGTTAGTCACGTCTACCTCATGTCCCAAACCGGCCCTCCCTGCCCTCCCTGCCTCTCTACGCCGCTCTCACGACCTAGCTCAATGCAGTACACTATACTTACACACGAATAAATGACCTTCCTATTTACCAACAAACATTAATTCCGTTAGGGACATCCTGTAAAATCTATTATTAAAATACATTATTTGTATTATTAAAGTTCATCATCGGTTAGGTTGTATCTTAATTTTATGCTTTAATACTTGCGTCACAAAGGCTACATTTGATCTAACTTGCGTACTTTCTAAAAAAAGTAGGCATTTATTATAATCATAAGTGAAGAGTGGATGAGCGAGGTCGATATTTAAATCATTAATATAATAGTTGTGACATAAGGCTACAAACAAACATTAATGTTTCCAGTTCTCATTATGGTCAAACTAGTCGTTTGCGCACCTCACTAAACATGTTTTCCTTAGGTGTATGTAAATACTGGATGACTGTAGAAACTTTGACGATCTATTCAAATACATATAAACAAAAACTTCTTGAACATCATATCCTTCGATGAGTAATCGAATGTAACGTGTATGCGATATTGAGAACAACATTATTTATCTACATATAATTATGTTTTAAGTAAATTAGTTACAATAATAGCGGCATAGTAAATGTTCGATTTAGATACAAAATACACATGTTACGAAAGAGCCGTCAGTAATAGGCGACAGCCCGTACAGTCAATACTGAATCCTGCAGATGAAGGCCTTGACCTTGTTATAATATATAGTGCTTAAGAATAATAGTAAGCTTTTAAAATCGAAAATATTTCACATGAACGTCGATGATGGTACACTTCGTGTATGAGCCACAGTTTTCTTAGATATAAGCATTGATCATAAGCTCCAGTGGATTGCCCACCTTGAAGCACTTGCAGACAAACTCAGATCTGCCGCGTTCGCAATTAAAAAACTAAGGCAAATAATTGACATTGATACGGCCCGTCTTCTTTACTTTAGCTATTTTTATAGTATTTTATCTTATATAATGCTATTATGGGGCTGTGCTGCAAACATAAATTGCCGTGAGATCAATTTATAATCTTAGAGCTTGCGCTTCTTTGCGTATATATATATATATTATAATATTTTGTTTGTCCGGCAACATATCCAGTGTTTTTTTTTTTTTTTTTTAAATCTATTTTTATTTAGGGTCTTTTTATGTAATAATACAAAAATGTCAGCCCCATCGTTCCCATATCCAGTGTTATGCTAAACACAGATAATACAATACAAGGAAGGAAGAAGTACGGTCTCTGCCATGACTTACGAGATTTAATTGTGACTTGCGGATTACCGCTTGCGTTGCACAAAGCTAGTACTATAGTTTGCAGCGAGTACGTCGCCTCGTGACGAGTCACGACGTGCTACGTGTCACGTGACACAGACGAGCAACAATGCCCGCCAGCTCTTATCGTCCTCATTAGCATAACCATAACAAATACATATATTACCCATATCTAATATCAGTTCGTTTTCGTTAATAAAAATAACCTTTTTTTTCTCCACTTCACGCTCTTTCCCGCATAGCAGGTAAGTCAGAGAGAACATAGTGTCAAGACACTCCGTTCTCCAGTTTCCGCCTGAATTCAGACATTGCGTGTTAAATTGCGGAGCTCAACGTCGCGCCTTGTTTTGCAACAAAACGAGGAATGATGAGAAATGGAAATGTTTTGAATATAATCAATACAATCAAAGTGAATTCCTTGTCCTAATGACTTTGCTACGCATTCCTTATTTCTAGTTAGTTTCACAATGTATTCGTAGAGACTTCATAGATTTCTGTTTTTACATAAAATAATAATGGCTCACATAAGTACTTCAAATTTATGAAGTAGAGTGGAAGGTATAATGTTAGAAGTAACTTAATAAAAGGCAATGTATTAATTAAACAGCGTTTTGCTAAGTCTAACCTTGGCATGAACGCCCCATTAAAAAGAATAGTCATTTACTATAACAACATTTTTAATAAACGAGACAGTTATTTTCCGACAGTCTGCTACATCTTTCAAACATGAAATTAAAAAAAAATTAACCGCTTGATCTTAGTCATAATTTTTAGTATTGGGTTATTGTTCTCGTTTATAAATTTTTGTTACACTTCCTTTCCGTTTTTTGTCCCGTTACACAGGGTCCCTTTTCCTTATTTTCACATCATAATCATCTGGACTTCTCATCACGTGTCCGTACTATCTGAGCCTTGATTATGACAGTTTATCAGTTAGGTACAATACCTTTGAGGGTAACTCCTCCTGTCTATCTTATCATGCGCATTTCAGTGGTGTGTAGCTTTTGTTCGTGTATCTTTTTACTGTCCAGACTTTGCTGACTGCTGTTTTATACAGTTTGTCTTTAGTTTTTATTGGCATTTTTGCGTTACATAGTACCTCTGTGAGCGTACGCCACTTAATCCATAGTTGCTCTTAGAATTACGTCTGCTATTATAAAATTATCCTCACAGAGCATTTAATGGAATAAGCTCAAAGTATTATTTTTTCATTTAGTGTCAAGTTTCTATCACGTTCACACAATTAGAAAAATAAAAAAACATATTTAGAAAACGTATAAAATTTTGAACGCAACGAGATTCGAAACCGTTCAAGCACTTTGACCGCTGAGCCATGCGTTCAACGCAATTTATATACTTTTTTTGTATACGTTTCAATGTAGAAGTTGCAAAACATATATTTGGTTTTTGTCCTGTTATTGCGCAAACGTAAAATAGCGGAACCTTCCATGGAGTCGGTTTTTGAATTTTAGATAATTCACGACAGTATTAAACAACAGAGGGCTTAGTGCAATGCCTTGGTGAACGCCCATATTTTTTTAAAAATAAATTAGCCTATAAGTGAGGTATACAATGACAGCATTACATATTTGAAGAATGCGCTCTACTATAAGTAACATTATTGTATACGATGTTGGCTTCCTATTTAATATTAAAAAATACATTCCTCCGAGGGGGTCCTGTCCCACTGTATTATACAATGATCTCTTAGGCCACTATAGCCTATATATAGTATATTGTATAATAATAAAAGCTGAGCTCATATTTGCGCGAGGATCAAAATAAAAAATAAATATACTACAATAATAGGTAGGGATATAATATTAATTCAGTACATGAATAATCTTTAGATATTTAATTTGAGTAACATTTCAGTTTGGTTAAAACTGTTTCTATACCATGTACATAGTATTTTTATTTTATAAATTAATAACATCATCTGATTCTCTGTTTACCTTGTTACAGGTGGGCCGAACACACGAGCAGATAATCCAGCCGCTAGAACGGTTTCGGAAAGAACATATTGGCGCAGTTAAGGTAAAACCTTTAAAAAATAATAATATTCGCCTTTAAAAAATAATTAAACCATTCGAGACTTACGTTAACATACTTACCCTTTTCTTATTTCAGGAAGGCAAAAAGAAATTTGACAAAAAGACTGCAAAGTTTTGTCAGAGCCAGGAGAGAACTCTTTCCTTGTCTACGAAGAAACCTGAGGCTGTGTTTCAGGAGGTAAGCGCGCGTCGGGGGGCGGGCGTTGGAGGCTCGTCGGCCGGCTAGAGTAATGGTGCGTGTGCGTTGTCAGGCAGATGCGGCGATGGACATGGCGGAGCGCGACTTCTGCCAGGCGTCGCTGGAGTACGTGTTCCAGCTGCAGGCGGTGCAGGAGCGCAAGAAGTTCGAGCTGGTGGAGACGCTGCTCGGCTTCGTGTTCGGCTGGTGGACCTTCCACCACACCGCGCACGACGTGCACGTCGACGCCGAGCCGCTCATGCGCGACCTGCAGCTGCGCATACAGCGGGTAACCTGCACACTACTCACTACGCACTACCACCTATACCACCTATACCACCTAGCCAACAACTTACCTACAGTCAACCTTCACTGTGTATTGTGCTTGTAGAATACACCTTTATACTTATACGAGTATACACTCGGACCGAATACGAAGCGCTAAAATGAGTCGTCGTCGTCGTTGGTAGAGCGCGGAACACAGCGGTCGCCGGACGCCGCCCGCAGGTGCGCGCACGCTCGCTTGCCGTCGCAGGAAATATTACTACTAACAATTATTGCTTTTCTTTTAAATAACGTTTTTGTGTTCTATTTTTTAATCACGTTTTTGTGACTTTGCATAATAATTATATTCCATTAGTACCGTTTTACACGTTGATAACAATGTTCTGATTTTACGTGTCATAAAAGACGCATGTCGTGTGCGTTTGATGCGACAGTTGATGTCGATGTGTTTGTGAGTTTGTGTGTGTGTGTGTGTGTGTAGCTTCGCTATCAACAATGCACCGAAGTAATCGATCGTTTCCGTTGCAGACGAGAAGTAATTTTGAAGAAACAAGTAAACAAACCGAGTCGCTCATGAAAAAAATGATGGAAGTGAGACAAATGGTGAGTAGCCGCCTTGCGCGAACTGCTTATGATGCCTCGTATTGCGTTTATTACACAGTTTTATTTCATCATAGAATAAGGAGGACGAAGGAAATGAAGACGGGGGAGTATCTCGGGCCGGCTATCTCTTTCTAATGGAAAAAAGTAAGTATCTTTTCGGAAACAATGTAACTTTTTAAAGAGTACTCTAATATATTGGCAAATAACATCATGTATTCGCAGAGGCGTTCGGAACGACATGGAGTAAGCAGTATTGTACGTACGAGAAGGAGTCCAACACGCTGTCGCTAATGCCGTACAACCAGATCAACGTGAAGACGGTAAGCGAGGACGTGCGTCTGCGGGCCGCAGGGGGCTGGGGCGCGGGGGCGCGTGGGCGGCGCGGCGTTCTACAGGCGGCCGTGTGGTTGCAGGTGGGCGGCGCCGAAAGCGTGCCCGTGCGCGGCGCGCGCGCCCTCGCTGACGCCGAGCGCCGCTTCTGCTGGGACGCGCTGCCCGCTGAGCACGAGCGCGCGCCGCTCACGCTGCAGGCGCTCGGCGACCGCGACCGCGCCGCCTGGATGCGGACGCTCGACCGCGACGCGCCACTCGCCGTGCCGCACGCAGCCCGCGCCGCCCTCGCCGAGCCCGAGGCCTGGCCGCTCGACGACGCCGGCTTCGCCTTCGTGCGCCGCGTCATCGCCGAGCTGGAGGCGCGCGGCCTCGAGGAACAGGGGCTATACCGCGTGGCAGGCGTCGCCTCTAAAGTGGCGCGCTTGGTGGGGCTCGCGCGCGAGCGCCGCCTGCCCGCCGCGCTGCACGACCCGCTCGAGTGGGAGAGCCGCACGCTCACGTCGGCGCTCAAGAGCTACCTGCGTGCGTTGCCCGAGCCGCTGCTCACACGCCGCCTGCACCGGCCCTTCCTGCGCGCGGCGCAAAGCGAGCGCCGCGGAGAGCGCGCGGGCTCGCTGCACGCGCTTGTGCGCGCGCTACCGCCGCGCAACCGTGACATGCTGCGCCTCGTGCTGGCGCACCTGGTGCGCGTGGCGGCGCTCAGCGACCGCAACCTCATGACGGCCTCCAACCTGGCGGTGTGCTTCGGGCCCACGTTGCTGCGCGCCGAGCGTGAGACCGTGGCCTCCATTCTCGAGCTCAAGTTCTACAACGTGCTGGTGGAGGCGCTGCTGGACGACTTCGTGCTGGTGTTCGCGGATGAGCCGCCTCCCGCGCCCTCGCCCGCCCCCGCCCCGCCGCCCTCGATGGCGCCCGCACCGCAGCCCGTGCCTCTCGCGCCCTTCCCGCCGCCCGCACTCAACGGCATACCGGGGTGAGTTGACGTTGATAAAATCACAACATGAACATATGAATCCGATCGTCTCCTGATCTTTTAAACTCCATCTAATTCGACGATAGGATTGATCTAGACATATTTAGAAAATGTATAAAAATTTTGAACGCAGCGGGATATAGAACGCATGGCTTAGCGGTCAGAGCGCTTGAACGGTGTGCGATTAACACTTTAAAAATTGTAAAAAAAATGAATTGATCTAGTTCTGTTGAGCATTATACAAATAAAATCTGAATGAGATATATGTACTTGTGTTATAGATAATATAAGACTACATTGAATATGAAAGGGCGACGCACAATGTCTTTCGAACAGGTTACTTGACACTTACACACACTTTATTTACAAGTTTTGGACATTAAATTTACACGTAACACCAAAATTATTGCCTTTTTTCAGCTAAAGAAATCGTTAAATAATTTTATTATTGGGAACGTCAATTCAGCAGGCTTACTTTTATAACTTACAGAACATTTCCATCTCACGACAATAATAATAATAAATTTATTATATACACTTAAACATAAAGTTTCACTTCCACTTTCAAACAGTCAGTTTCAAAGATACGAACGATAGAATATATGTACAGAACCGTATTTGGAGACCAGCTCACCTTACTCACCGGGCCAGTGTAAAAAGCATCGCCCGTGTTGTCATCCGCATAGCAATCAATACCAAATATGCAGAATAAATAGCATTGAACATTGAAAAGGAGCTGAAAATGTTTCCCGCGCTTCATCACCTTGGGTGATGAGGAGGTAATCGGAATAGGTATTTGGCTGGATCCGAGTGGTCACCTTTCTTGAGGATAGGCTAAATCGTACTTTCCACGAAGTGGTATACCACTTCGGTGCCCGCGCGATGCAAAAAGAGTGCATAAGAGATATCTGCTTTTTTCTTTGCACAATGTGCCAGAGATCGCTAAAATGCTCGAGTTCCAGACGGAACACCAAATAATCTTTTTTTGTTAAACTTAGAACAAACTCGCAGAATATTTTACGTTATTGCAATATTTAGTTTACACTCATTGCATATTTTTAGAAATGCTAACACATTCTCAATTCTTAACAAGTATAAAATTTATCTATCCTCCTAGCATGATCGCAACCCACAAGCTTTTTCGGCCGAGCTGTGAGCTTATTAGAATTCGTGTTTAATATTGATATTTCAGTAAGCAATAAAAAGTAAATGCTATAAATTAAATTAATAAGAATTCAAATAAAACAGCATTAATAATAACAGTACTGAAAATTTATTTTAAGTGCAATGTAAAGGATATTCCGAAACAGCACAACCGCCGTTAAAACCGACAATATCTGAAGTTCGCTGTTGTGTCGCAAAACATTATTTGTAAGTAGTTAGAGCAGACGAAATGGCCTCAGCTCGATGTTTTCCAGAAAAACTCTCCAGTTTTGGCACTACAGAAGCCGAGACTCTCCTACGTCTAACTGGCATCGATCTAAAGCTCCGATAATTTAAGGTACTAAGAGACAGAATATTCAAAAAGTGATGTAGAAAGACCTTTACCTCTTTTTGAACACTTTCGCAAAGTCTGGTCTTAGTCAGAATCTTGTAGATATTACAAGTTATTTATAGTGGAAGTAGATGGAACAGCGAATAAGTCCCTTTCCTCTTCTTCCACTCTTTTTTGCATATCTCTTTTTTCTTTCCTTTAATCATCCTGGCGTCACAAGCATCATCGACCTGGAAAAATATTTTGTCTTTCTCTATTTTCATTCTTTTAAAGGTATCAGCATGTGCATATTAAATAAATTATTAAGGTAAGGTATTTTAAATTATTTTCACGGTTCAACGTGTTGAACGTCTTTGAGTTTTCTTATATTTTTTTGCAGTTCTCTCCAAACATGATGTTAGTCTATAATAAGTTCTTTGATTTTCACGATTATTACACATTTTGAAAACAGTAGTCCGTTTACTACTGTAAAGTGTTCGAAACGTCGGGTTCTAAAATGTGTTTTCTAACACCAAAATTATACGCGATTAATCCGGTTAAAATAGTTTCATTTCAAAATGATGTTAATCACTGAGTTTCTCTCGCAGCTAGATTCCTAGCAAGAGTGTCTTTGTGAGAGGTTGTACTTTTTACCCAAAACTATTAATTTTTAATTAAAACGCCACATATTTTCACTGACAGTTGACAGCTGACACTGACAGCTCGACTTCGCTAATATTCTTAAATAAGGCGGCGATTACTTGTCAATTTGTAGATAATTTTGCACAATTTATTTGATGACTTTGGAGTCTGACAAGGAATATATTGTGTTTGCCACTATTCCATTCCACTGATAACTTTATAAAATTCATTTATAAAAAAATATTATTTGCTATTTTATATGTCCTTATAATTCATACATTCGGTCATTCGGTTTTGTGAGATTAAAACGTAAAAAAATGTTAATTATCGTTCTTGATCATTTTTAAAGTTCTGGTTAAATCTCAGAAAGTTCCCATGAAAATTGAGACACAGTCGCCGGGCATATGGGCGGGCGACATTCCTCTGGTGCAAGTATATTGGCGTAGCCTTACAACGCGCTGCAACTGGCGTTGACGTCGCGTCGCTTGTGAACCTGCGAGATGCGACTGCATCATGCTCATTAATTGTAAATCAAATACTATTAGAAAAGGTCTTCAATTTATCGCACCTGTTTTTTTATTTTGCTACGGCAAAATTTCAATACGGTTGAAAGGTTTTGTTGTCACCGCTGAAGTAATCGTCTTTGTAATAATTTTTAAACAACGAAGTATTACTTGAATTAAATATGTTTTAAAATAAATAATAATAAATATAGCCACGTAAAGTAGGGCAGTGGGATAGCGTCTGAGAGTAAATGCTATTGGCCTAGTTCGATTCCCACAAGGTGAATAATTATATTAAAATTATTTTCAATTGTCCGTCTCATCAAATCTGATGAGACAAAGCGCAGTGTTTAGCTCCAACCAACATGCAGTGTCTCAATTTTGGGCGGAAAGTGAAAAGTATGAGAATAGAGAACAAAGTGTTCTGACACTGTTTAAAATGAAACTAGTTTTAAACCGGATTATTTTTAACCAGGTAGATTTACCTGTGACCACGGACTACTGTAAAGTGTTCTTTACATTTCAAAATGTGTAGTAATCGCAAATATCAAAGATCTTATTATGTTCTGACACTATTTTCTCCCCGATTAACCTGCTATACGGGAAAAAGCCTCAAGCCAAAATTTTATAATTATATAATAAGAGGAGATTGTTTAACTATTTATTTAGTTTCGATTCAATGTGCCGTGCAGGTGTACCGCCGGGCACCGCGCGCTTGTCCCAGGTGCGGCGTGATTGTTCCTACAACTGATACTTTAATCGATGTGTGAATCACAAAACGTTACCTTTCAAGTTCAATTTCAGCTTCCTGTGTTTAAAAAAAAATATTTTGTTATTAGTGCATATCTTTACTTGAATGTACTTACGGCTAATGTACACTTATAAACTAAACTGAGATAGATTACTATTAGAATTGACATAATTGGTAGACTCTTCAACAAATATAGGGAATACCTCTGTCTGTTATTTTGCGTTAACTTTGTTTTACTTACATTACTTTAAATTAAATATTTGATTTAAATATATATTAAAGTAATATAATTGTCAGTATATATACTTAGTCGTCATGATGAAAATTAAAGACAAGACCGTATTTTTTTTATTGTAGTATTTAAAAACGTAATAAACTATACAAGTCACACGTGCAGTGCACTGGCAAAGGATCAATACAAATAAAAACGCGGCCACGTGTCTCTTCCGTCTCGACCTCGTCCTGTGCTGGCGCACCTTTATGTTTTTGTACGAATCATGACGATTGCAGGCGCGACAGCCTGCCTCTTTTACGTTCAAAATAAATAAATACATATCCGCAAGGATATGTAATTTATTTACACGCTAGCAAAGCTTGTATATCGCCAACTTTCAAACTTCTATAATCAGAAATATATCTTGTGTTTTTCTTACTTTTTAACAATTTTTTTTTTATAGTATTAATTTTCTATTTTATAAGCTTTTACATTGTAACAAAGTAATTAAGTAAATATTAGTAAGTAAGTAAATAAGTATATCAAAGTAATTAAGTAAAAATTAAGTAATTGTAATAAAATGAGTACAAGACAAAGACACAAAAAGATGCATTAAATCAAGTTGGACTGAGCCTACTTGCGCCGGCGTGACGCGCGCAAGTCGGCCGACACGCAATCAGGTGTGCATAATGAAAGCACATCTGCCGCTGCAGCCGCCCCCGCAACTCCCCGCTACACCCTGTAACACATAATCTACTTCAGCTTTTTGTCACTTATTCATGTACACCAACAAGGTGGTTACACATTTGAGGAGTCCGGTTTAGTACCTACATGCTTTCTAAAAAAACCTCTTATATATCCTTCGTTAAAGCCAAGTAATTTTTACTAGAACATGGGATATTGAAGAGAGCCCATTAATAGGCTTTGTGTTGCATGTCCTAATTCTTACATCACCACAACAAAAGTAGAGAATACTCAAGTCAAGTAGTAATTAGTTCTATTTATGCTTGCAAAATATTTCGAACAGACTGTATAATTCCGTTTACTAAAACATTAAAGATATTTTTTGTTTATATGTTGCTGATCTATTGTTTTCTTATCGTGCTTTGTTTGTACTTACGAGCTTGTTAGGCAAAGGAACAGAGCTTGGTAGGTAAAAAAAGGGTCATTGTTTCCGCTACGTAGATGGAGAGAGTACTCTAACGATTAAGTAGACATATTAATTATTTAACACATAACGTATAGCCAAATTGTTTTATTATTGCGTGCATACGAATAAGTGAATCAAGTGTAGGTATGTTATATATATATTAAATTCTTGTTAACGTTACGGACAAGTTGTAACTTATTCATAAATCGAAGATAACGGGCCGGCAGTGCAGAGGCTGCGCGTGCCAGCTGCTCGCCCGCAAAAAACCTGATACAAAGCGCTTTTCAACTTTATCTATTATTAGCTGAAACGACGAACCCATTGGGTTTTGTAAATCCATCTAAGTACGTCTTCGAATTTCGCTTACAATACATTAAATATATAGGATTATTGTCATGCTATCGTATCAACAGTTTGCTGTTTATAGAGTAATTCATAGTTTTACCGACTAGAAGCTTCTGTATTTATTATTTAGAGATCCTTAAAGAGATCGTACAGAAACGGGTGAATCATTATATTTTCTGAAGGTTCTTTTGAAAGCTAGAGTCACGAGGAGCGCGAGGGGCGGAAGCCAGGTGGCGGCGACCTTACTCGTTACGCCAGGTAAAGACACTACATTTTTGTTTTTATTACTCTTAATTCAGTTCACTTCGACCTAAGAGGCCATCCGGCGCGCGCAACTTCGAGGTTTAATAAAATCTTAACATATAAGAGGTACATTTCCTCCACGTTTATAATGAATTTAAAATACGTATAATTAATCGTATATTTGCGACGGGTTTTTGAGAAGAGAGGCTCCGCAACTAGACGCCAGCTAGGAGGCAGCTGCGGCGCGGAATGCACACCTGTAGATCATCTCGCGGCGCGCAGATAGCAGATGTTGCGCGCCCCATCCCGCCATCCCACCATCCCGCCATCCCGCCATCCCGCCGCACTCGCCGCGCTACCTGCGCGCGGCCTTTGCCCAATTACGAAAGCCACCGCTCATACACTTCCTATATGTAGGTTAATCAAGTTCATATTCTATACATTCAAGTAGATGTTTGCGTCTTCAACATCTTACTGTTTAGAAATGTTTTGAGCTCTCACTTTTTAATGGAACTTATTTAATAGTAAACAGATTATCTAACTATGTACTAATAATGAAATTGCTTTGAAATACAGTCTGTTTCAAAGCTATTTAGGCATCAGAACATATAATGAATAATAGGTCAATTTTAATTGGTACGACAATTATGATTAGTATTTTGATAATAAGGATAATTATAGCTCTCTTTAATACATGATTCTAAGTACGTCTTCGTTTCCTGAATTGCTTAGGTATTACTTCAACACCCAATTATAATAGTTAATGCAAGTATGTTTTTTGTGTCTATGCCACTGTCTGATAAGGAATCCTACAGTACGCAACATTACGTTTGTTGCACAATTCATAATACCTTACTATGTATAAAAACCATCTTATAAGAAGGTAAATTCGGGCAAGGAGAAAAGGCCGTTGATCTCGAGTGCGGGCCGCACTGGAAGTGCAAGTCGCGAACAATAAAAATGGAATGCAAAGTGAAGGCTCGCGGGATGACAACAGAGTACCGACTGAGAGGCTGCGCCGGCGCACCTGGCGGCCGCGCACGTGCTCGCGCGCATAAATAGCGCGCCGCCGCCCGCCCGCCGTCAGTCTGCGCGCGGCCGCCGAGCCTTAAGGACATCCTTCTAGTCGCTTAGTGTCAAGTGTTAATATAATTTATTCGAAAATGATTATCTGCCTCTCTGGATTTGTTATTGCCGGGTTGGTACTCGTGATTTTTTTTTGCTAAGTTGACTTGTGTTTATAAATTGTATATGTATTGTGACTGAAAAACACGTCCGCTAGATAATAAAATATTGGTATGGTACTAATGTTAATAAGACAATTTTTTTTGAAATATACGTTTTTTTTAAAATATAAATTTAAATATTGTAGCTTATAATTTTAATCCAATTAACATTCACAGAAAGGAATTTCTTGGTCAGTTCTTGCATTTTGCGCACTTTTTAACTTTCATAACAATACTTATGTATACCGGTGATATGTTTAGATTTTTAGAAAAGTATTTCAATCTAGTAATATATATATATATATCATACTATACTTTACTTTTATTTACATATAACTGTGTCCAAGTGTTTTATTTTTAAACTGATACTTGTCAGGTTCATAAAACCACCGCTAAAATTTAGTTATCACTTGTTCCAGGACCTCGCCAGCTTCAGTGCCCATAGGTTCCAGGAATGACATCGTAAGTTTTGTTGTTCACAAACACATAACAGTTGACACTGTAAAACGGTCACTGCGTATGTATTGAACTGTCGGTTGCCGTTCCAGAGCGTGGCGATGCCTTGCGGCGGCAGCTACTCCCCGCACCACCACCAGCTGCTGCAGCAGTTCGGCGCACGCTGCAGCAGCAGTTCGGACTCTGCGTCGTCACAGAGCGCGTCTCCACCTCCGGGGGCAGGAGTGGGGGTGGGGGTGGGGGCGGTTGCGGGCGCGCGCGTGCGCACCCTGTACGCGTGCCTGGGCGAGAGCGAGGGCGAGCTGTCCTTCGAGCCCAACCAGATTCTGACGCACGTGACGCAGTCGGCGGAGCCGGGCTGGCTGCGCGGGACGCTGAACGGCAAGAGCGGCCTCGTGCCGCAGAACTACGTAGAGCCGCTGCCTTAGCCTCCACAACACGCACCTTGTTGATTGTTTTTTAACTATTTATGTATATTTTGTACATTGTAAATACAGAGTTGTTTCTATTTTAACTATTTATACTATATTATACTTACGTTGTGAATTTTGTACCAAATATACTTTAGCATATGTGAAATGTGAATTTGTATTATAGAATATAAAGTATTACTAATGAAACACGTGTTTAATTATTTCTCTTTATTTCAACTTCTTCCACGAAGTGCGGAAAAAACGGTCTCAGCGAGAAGCGCTCATACTTAGCTTATTTAAAGTTATTGATTATAAACACTTCCTACAATTGTAATAAAATTTATTTTTTTACATATAATACTTGATAACGTAACAGCAAAGGAAGGCGGCGTTCATTAACAAATGCAAACTATAACAACCACCTAGTTTTTTTTGTAGCAAACATACAATAAGTTGTCATTGAATAAAAGATAAGGCCGATAAACTTTACTATTTTGAGGGAAATAATGTACACATATTATTTAATATAATGGTATTTGTTAAACTTAGTGTAATAACATAGTTACATATAAAATAAACAGTCGACAAATAACAGCATCGGTCGTCGTCTAAGTATCACTACAAGCAGCAGCGCCTATTTACACTCGCAGTAACATACAAATATATATTATAGAAACATAAAACTGACAATTTGAGCCGACCGCTAAAACTATACGATTCCTTTATACATTCAGGCCTCCATACTACCCACATAACACCATACACTTTCCCTGATCACATATATATAAATAACATAGAATTGTCGGCGTCTACACTTATCTAGATATTATACTACATCTATAGTTCTGGGATTTTAAATTATATACATACACTTACATTTTTTATAAGATTCATTTAGCAGTTAGCATCAGGGATGTTACGCATTTTTGTGAAATTGCATATGTGTAATTTACAAACAGTGAGAGATCTTTGTGCAGAGAGCGAGCGGTAGGAACAGGAAGGATACCCGGTAGGGCTATGTAATGTAAGCTTTAGTAGTTATGACGTGTATAGAACATTTACAAACAAAATACAAGCAAATTGTCGACGTCTAAGAGACACGGCGGCCGCAGCGCGGCTAACTAGCTGCGCACCGCTTCTTCTTCGTCATCGTCGACAGCCCCCGCCTGCATCTTCGTGCCCGCCCCCGCCCCTGCCAACCATTCCAGCCGCTGGCACTCGCTGGCGCGCACCACCCGCGCCAGCGCTGCGCACTTGTCCTGCAGCGCGCGCAGCCGCGCCGCGTGCTCCTCCGCTGCCTGTCGCGCCGTGCGCTTCAGCTCGCCCACCGCCGCGTCGCGCGCGCCCAGCGACGTCTCCAGCTCGTGCGCGCGCGCCGCCGCCGCCTCCGCCCTCGCCGTGGCGCTCTCCGCCTCCGCCTCGGCGCGTGCCAGTGCCGCCCGCAGCGCACGCTCCTCCGCCGCCGCGCGCTCCGCCTCCGCCCCCGCCGCCGCCCCACCCGCCGCGCGGACAGCCTCGCTCAGCCGCGCCTCGCGCTCTGCCAGCACCAGCAGCTCGCAACGCAGGCGGCGCACATGCTCGCCGCGCCGCTCTGCCGACAGCGCGGCGCGCGCTAGCGCGCCTCCATGTGACGCGCCGCCTCAAAGGACTCGCCGCGCGAGCGCCGCAGCTCGGCCGCGTCGGCAGCGCGTTGCGCCTCGGCCTCGCGCAGCGCGGCCTCCGCCCAGGAGAGGCGCGCGGCGCTCTCTTCGGCACAGCGCGGCCTCGGGGCGTAGCTCCCGGTCCGGAGGCGAGCGCGGGCAACACGGCGCGGTGAGGTGGGGCGCGCTCGAGGCGGCGCAGCAGCTCCTCGCGCTCGAGCGTGGCGAGGCGCAGGCGGTCGCGCAGTGCGGCGTTCTGCAGCTCGAGCGCGTGCGCCTGACGGCAGCGGCCTAGCAGGCGGCGGTTGCGCTCGGCGTGGGCCTCGCGGCGCCAGCGCTCGTACATGAGCTGCGCGTGCACGAGCGCGAGCTGCTCGGCGAGCTCGGAGGCGCCGGCGACGACACGGCGGCCGGAAGTACAGCTCGGCGAGGGCGGTTGTCAGGGGCGCTCACAGGGCGGAACCGCCGTCTCGGTTTTCTCGTTAGAACACTATGGAAATTTAAAAACATATTTGAACATGTATACAACTGGATGATTAACAGAAAGATAGATATTAAAAACTGATTTGGTCATACATAATTCTGACACAAATACGAAACAAACACGCAACTGGAGCTACGTTCGGAAGACTATATGATAAAGATACCAGAATAAGAAGCTTTAGATGAGGCCTTTGTAAAGGACAACCTGATAATGATGAACCGGCTGCAAAATTCGGATATTTTATTGTATCAGATTAAGGTAAAAAATATAAACAAACGTAACAAAAATTAGCAATAAAAAATCTAAATAAAATTTATATATTTATTAATTTATAATCTACTAAAATAAAATTTAATTTAATTATTTTATTTTAGTATAAAATATCCGTCGGCTGTGATATCGATATTACTCATAGGAGCGATATGATTAATACTGTAATGCAAACTATCACAAGAAGTTTTTTTAGTTTAATATTATGTATTATTTGTACCGGATTACGTTGACCAACCTGTTTGCGATCTTCATCGGGAAGATTGCGGTAGAAATCTGCTATCAAAAACTCGTACGGAGCCGGCCATACATCCACCGTCTGCACCGCCACCGACGCCGTGCGGCCTCCGCGCGCGCCCCGCGTGCACGACGCTGAGCGCCGCGCCGCCCCCGTCCCCGCCCGCGCCGGCAAGGCCGCGCGACCGCGCTCCGTCGCGCGCGGGTCCCGTGCCACCGGCGTGCGCGTGTCTGCGCCCGCCCACGAGCGCTCGGCGCGCGCACGCTCCGTCAGCTCTAGCACCTCACGGTCCTCGATGTTGAGGGGCTCCGGATCCGGCGCGGGGGCCGCGCGGCTGGGCTCAGGCCGCGCGACTGCGCCGGCCGGCGGCGGCCCCCCGCCAAACGGCACCGGCGACTCAGCTGCACGCCGCTCCAGCGCAACGCGTGCCAGTCGCCCCGCGTACCCCTCGCCGCTCGCGCCGCCCCCTACCGGCGGCGACGTCTCCTTGCGTAGCGGCGACGGCGGCTGCGAGCGCCGCCCTATGGCGCGGACCGCCGCGGACTCGGTAGGAAAGCGAAACTGCGCCCTAGTCTCCTTGGCCGGCGTGTTCTCGGGCGTGGCCTCCACCGCCGCCTCGGGCGGCTCTGCGGCATCGGCGTCGGCCGGCAGTGGCGTGTTAGGCGCTGAGTCCGCCCCGCAACGCTCCCCGAGCGGGAACCATGGCTCGGCGCCGGGGCGAAGTGCGGAGGCGGCGCGCGCGGCGTGTGCCCCGCTACCCGGCGCTGGCGAGGACGGCGCGGCCGGCACGGGGATGGCGGAGGTGGGGCGCTCATCGGTGCGGTCGCGCACGCGCACGGCCAGGCGTCGCCCCTCTGCGAGCACGTCGTGTATTTCAAGGCGCGCCAGGCGCGAGCAGTCGGTCTCGCGCTGCCGCGAGCCGGTGACCAGGGCGGGGTGAAGACGTACAGAGCGCAGCAGCGGCGCCAAACCGCGCTCCCAAAGGGCCCGTGCGCCGCCCGCTGCGCACTCAGCGCGTAGCGTCTCTAGCAGTGTGCAGGGGTGCGTGGCGTAGAGCGCGTGAAAGAGTGCGAGCTGCGCTAGCTGCAAGTGGTCGCGCGCGGGCGGCGGCGGTGGAGGCTCGATTGCGGCGGGCCGCAACAGCGCGTCGGCCAGGTCAGGCCAGTGCTGCGCGGCCAGCGCGGGCTCAGCGGGCAGCAGCGCGGCGAGCGCCAGCAGCGCGTGCAGCAGCGGCAGCGGGTCCCGCTCGAGACGCGCAGCGCGCAGCAGGTCGCGCGCCAACGGGTGCGCGGGCAGGCGGTGCAGCCAGGGCGGGCGGCGCGCCACGAGCGGCGCCAGCGCGGCGAGTGCATGCAGACGCGCAGGGCGCTCGGCGCGCAGCTGGTCGTGCAGAGCGTCGAGTAGGTGGCGCGCGTGTGCGTCGGGCGCGCGCACAAGGAGCTCGAGCGCGCGCGCGGAGCCGGTGCGCGCGTGGTAGAGCAGTAGAGCACGTGTGAGCCACGGCTCGCGCACGCTGTTGTAGAGCGCCGCTATGCTGTCGAGGGTTTCGCGCGCCTCCAGCAGCGCGAACACCTCGCCCGACTCGCACGCCGCTAACATCCCCGACCACCTTACCAATTATTTAAATAATTAATAATATTTAAGAAATTTCAAATTCAAATCAACATAGAAATTGTTTTTGTGTGGTTTTTCAATGTTCTCGCTCGCTACTGAAAGACTAACTAACTAATTCACGTATCCATTTCAAACACCTTCTCATGGCGACGTAAGCATTGACCGCTATCTAAGATAACCAAACACCCTCAACAACCACCAACAAATGTTTTTACCCCATCTTACGAAGTTACTTTGACCTGGGAGAGTCATCTGAAATGTATTAAGATAAGACTATTTTAATAATACTGGAGACCAACCATGAACAAGGGTGGGCCATTATAAAGATACTCTTAAGAATATACAACTATTATGGTTAACCACTCGGTTTGTATTTCTAAGCTCAATGCGTGCACTTTATATTTATCGTTATCGTCCAGCCCAATCAGAGATGATATAATGTCAACGTCGTGAACGACGTTCATTCGATTGTGTTCCTATCATAGTTTCTTTATGAAATTAAAGTCTTGACCACAGCTCTGAGCACCTCGGTCCTTTGTAAGTATCAATATCATTCTATAACTGGAAAATCATATAGTAAATAAATGTATAATATGATTATGGAGTCCGAACATATCTTTCTCAAAAATATCTACATATTTTCATTGCCTTTATGATGTTTTTTTAGAGCTCCAATGGTTTTATTTAATTTCAATCCAAATCTATTTTTATCTCTAAATACGGTTTAGGAGTCAGCCAAACGCACTGGCCCCAGCCAAAACTGCCGAGTGGACTGTATAATAAAATAAAAAATGCGTATAAATATTCATAACCAAGATGGTTCCTGGACTTCCTCCGTCCTCGTACAGAACAGGGTAGTATGAGAAAATCGCGTGCAGGCGTGATGAATTGCGGAACTCAACGCCGCGCTTTGTCTTATGTACAAGAGAATCAAACTCACAACCAATTGCGTTTTCAGTCAGGCGCTGTCCCACTGCGCCACTATGGCTTGAAATACCTATCACTATATTACAAACACTTTCAAATCATCAATTAACTAACTTAAAATGTCAGTATTGTCAGTCCTAGCTAAAGCTACCACCGGCTCGGAAGGCAGTTCTACTGAGAAGAGCCAGCGAGAAACTGAACAGTTGCTCTTTTCACATAGTTTTTGAATAACTTCGTATATAGATATGAATTTATTCTAAAACTATATTTGAGATGCTAATGATATCATTATACATTAGCATCCCAAGTGAGCATCAACAGCATTTAATTCTACACATTATCATCAAAATAGTATTTCTGGACAAAATTATATACTTTCTACAATAATATATTTTTAATTGTTCAAGTGGCAAGTCTGAAATTAGTATCATCAGCATCATCAGCAAACAACACAATATCGCATAAACTCTTAACGTAAAATGGAAGATTGTTTATATATATTAAAAATAAGAAAGGCCGTAAAATTGATCCCTATGGCACACCCATCTGTAGTTATCAACCGGACAACTATACATTATTTATAGCAACATTATATGATCAGATAGATATAGCGGATGGCATTCTCTCTAGAATACCATCCATAACACATTTTATACCAACAAATGCAAATTAAATGCGCATAACTTTTCAAGAAAAAAATCCAGTTCTAATTCTTTGCCACCTAGACCCTGAATGTTTTGATGTACTATATTTAATTTATAATACTTAGATTTTGTCTTTATATATACTTTAAACTAGAACTGGAAATATCAATATTTAATATATGTATTTTTTATTATACCATGTATAATGGGATATTGTGTATTATTATCTAATAAAGTAGCAATTTATTTTTTATAAGCTAATGGCAGACACAATGTATCTTCGGTCAACATACAACTAGAAAAAGTTAATTTATTTTAGTCTAAATAAAATTTCGCGTCACTATGACGGTATGTTGTGTTATAAATAATCATATTTAAATTAAATATGTGTCTATTTTATTTGTCTGTAACAGAAAAAGAGTATGGAAATAAACAAATTACAAATTTACAATAAGTTTTCTTATTTATATTTTCCATACATTTTACGACACCTTGTTTTTTTACAGACACTGTCTCCATGCAATATAGTACAGCTGTACTCTCCTGATTCAAAGTCATGAATGCAAATTTTTTTACATTATGTCGGTAAGTGGCTCCAGGCATGTTATGTCGGTAAGTGGTTACAGACAATACTGATATGGTTCCTAAGCAGGGGCCAAATGCCTTTTCCTATTTTGTCAGAAATGACAAAAGTTTTTTTTTGTATGAGACAGAGTAAACTACTTTTTGTAGTGGGGATTTTAGACATGGTGTTTGTAAGCACTATCGGTCTAGTATCCTTTGGATTAGTAACCCAGTTGTTTTTGGGATTAAGGACAAAAATTGCTACTCTAAATGACATAGGTATTTGCTTCCTTGGCCAGGTATTACCATAAATATTGTAGTGTTTACAAAACATTTTTTATGTACATACTCTATAAAGAACACTCTATAGGTAGTCAGTTTGGACACCCTCAGCCCCAACTTAATGCCGTTGTAACATAAGCCAAATAAAGGCAACCTAAGGGACACCATCAAAGAAGTGTATTTAAAAAAGAAACACCTTTAGTTCAGTTCAGTTTTAATTATATCCCTATAAAAAATCACCTTAATATTTATCTTAAATTTATTTTCTTATTTATCTTATATCAAATCAAAATTAAATATGATTAGTCTAGGCACACACTAGGAGTTTTTCTTAGCACCAAGAAATGCTGTAGCATGTCTCATAGTGTTGTAAGTAACAGTTCCTGGTCTTGTACACTGCAAAATTAGTGCAATAGTAAGTATTTGTTTCACCATGCAGGGGAAATTTTTAAAGGTAATTCATCTTTAAGGGCATAGTGTAAAGTGTGCAGTAAAAATCTCATATAACTCTAACTCCCATTACACTTCTCAGTTCTGTAGGGGAGTATTAAAATCCCATCATAATCACTAAAAATATAAAATTACAATTAATAGTTAGAGTGCCTTATGGGAGTGAGAGGCGAAAGTAATTTATAGCTAGATTGTTGTCTTGACATAAACTGTAACTGAAATGTCATAAAAGCAATGAAAAAATGTAGGAATTTTAATCAGAGAGAAACATATATCAGAACTCCATAATCATACTATATAAGTATTAACTATATAGGTAGGACAATTATTGCTGAGGCAATACGTAAAACGTACTGAACTGAGTAAATAGAACAAAAAAACATTCGTACTACTATCTCAATGCGATGAGAAGACTTTTATGGCTAAGACAGTTCTTGCAGGAAAAAAGTTGTGTTAGGTCACTTCTACTGACAAGTGACCTAAAACAATATTTTTTTCTAGAAATAAAATTGTAATATGAGTGCAATAACACGAACAAACACCTTAACTTTGTTGTGAAAAAATACAGAGTAATTTCATACCAATTAGCAGTTCGGAGAGAATTTCCTTCGTTTATCGCAGCTGGTGGAATTTTGATAAGAACTTGTTCACACGTTTGAGATTGTTACTACGGTGTAGGCTTAGCGACTACCTACTATGTAACATTTGTAATAATTTAATACTTGTACAACATAAAGACCGATATATCTGACATTGACATGATATTTTTCTTTTTATTTTTCTAATTCACATTTTACAAATAGACAGCTGTTATACTTTATGGTACTTGTCATGGACAATATTAATATATTTTATTTAAACTATTAATTATATAATATGTAACTTATATAATGTGTAATTTTTTTAATTAAACCAATTTGGAATTTGTCTCTAAGACCGAAGAGATATTTTTATAGAAGAATATTATATTAAAGATAAAAATATCATATTCAAATATACTTTACACTTAGATGTATTTTATTTAAGTTACAAAGTTACTGGTCTTGGATTCTGGGTCTGACATTGGGCCTGGATTGACACATAGTTAAACTACAATAATATATATATATAGAATGAGAAACTAAATAAGTGGATTAAAATCTGATCTTTGATTAACATAAATATATGGTTTTAGCTGTATTATATCTGATATTATTATTTTGTAGTCTGTGGCATATGTCAAAACTATAACCTTAAATTTTTTAAATTGTTTTTGAATAGCATTACAAAATGCGATGAAACAGAATGGTATTTAAATTAAATAAAAACATATATATAACTGAAGTGTTTGTTTGAGCTGATTCATTATTAAGTACTTAAAATGTTAAGAGCAATAACGAGTATTTATATTGAGGGCCAATCAATAGCTCGAAGAGATGTTTTCAAATTGTTCCGTAAGTGTTAAAATTCAATTTTTTGGTAATTTCACAATATTAATGTTTAGTTAAAAGTTCCAACATTATGCTATAATTTTAATTACAGTGACGGCATTTTTAAAATGGTTTTAGGCAGTTAATGATACATTTTTTATATCTCTGTAGGTGTATGCTCTTATTCAAGTGCGGCAACTGGAAAACAAGTAAGTACAACATGATAAGGGAATAATAATTATATGTAAAAACACAAAACTTAACAAAACATAAAAATCTACTTAACTTTTGTAGATTTTGTCTCAGACAACTACTAAAGTTAAATAGATTTTTAGTAAGTTTTGAATTTCAAAAAAAATAGACAGCAAAAATACATTTCGATTATTTATTTAATACAAATTATTTTGGAGAATTTATTAAGTAGCCTTTTTTGTATAAATATATAAATACTATTATACTATTTATATATTTCAATAGTATTGTGCACCATTCTTCAGCTTGTTATAGAGAGATATTGAGTTGGCTTCAAATTCCAATTTAAAGACTATCTATCTATTATTATATGGGCAATCAAAGAAATTACAACTCTATTTTTATATTATTTGTAACTATATATTTAATAAGATTTTATTTACACAAGCAAACAAGGAAATTGAGGAAATATAAAACGGTAGTACATTTTTCTCTTATTAATTAAGTAATAAATAGTTTTAAATAGATATAATAATAGTTCTTCTTTCTTCTAATGAGAATATTTAAATAAAGGTGCATTTCTATGAAAATAACAGTTTTACTGTACAATAATATTTTACAAATTTATTTACATTTACCCACTACATATATGTACAACTTACCTTTTAAAATAACAGAAACTAAAGCCCTAATTTTAAATGAGTATATTTTACAATGCTTATTTTTAGTTCTTTAGTAGTGTAATTAGTGTCAAATTACAAAAAATAAATCTAATATGAAAACAATATTTGATAAAAAAGGATTTAATTGTAAAGCAGTTCATCAATCAGATTAATACAAGAATCCTGTGGGCTGAATTAGTTGCTTTATACCCTTGTATACAGTTTTCTGACAGCAATAAAACATTTCATTGCCTTTGGTTGTTAATATTTTCTATGAAGTATTGATTTTACTTTTTAATGCTCTGTCACTGAAAAATTCCAGACAAGGTTGATTAATAATTTGAATAATATTGATTTATTTCTTTAGAAAAACAATTAAAGGTGTACCAAATTTCACACAAGAAATAATTTTGGTAGAAAACACAGGTTTACAATAAAAAATTGACTTTGCTGGCACATGCCATTCTTCTTCAGACAATAACAGTTAATGGTGCTTGCTATAGCGAAATGATAATCCAGTTTTTTGTTCTAAAATTGCAAGATATGGATGTGGGTAGTATGTGGTTTCAACAAGACTGTGCCACATGCCATACAGCCCTAGTAACAATTCGATTACTGCATGAGTCATTACCTGGTCGTGTAATTTTCTGCTTTGGTGATCAGAATTGGCCACCCAGATCATGCGATTTAACATATTTAACATAAAATAAAATGGATTTTATTTTTTGGGTATTTATGTCAACAAGCTCACTAACACCCACACCTTGAAGGAGGAAATTGAGCTATGTATCAATGAAATTCAGCCACATTTATGCAAAACAATCATGGAAAATATGAACAAAAGAGTGCATATGTGCCAGCAAAGTTGTGGAAAGCCATGTACCAAATATGCTATTCCATACATAACCCTATAATGTATAGGGTACTATATAAATAAATAAAAATTTTACAATTTTTACTTATAAACCTGAGTTTTCTATCAAAATTACTTCTTACGTGAATTTTGGGACAGTCTTTATAAGGATATCTATGCTACAGTATGGTTGATCAGCAATGAAGAATATTTCATTTACATATGTATATTATTACAGATTGTCCTGAGTCACAACAGTAATAAGACTGTTGATGGTAACAGTACAGTAAATCTAAAGAGTGATAGAGGTGTAGTTGAAGGAGCTGGACCTCCTTCTTCTCCTCCTCCTCCTCCTCTTCCTCCCCCAAAGACACCTAGAACATGGTCTGCCCTGGCTGCTATAGCACTCACAGCATCACTTGGAGGTGTGAGTATAATATTGCATTTTGATAAGCTGAAGGCTTGTTAAGAAATGTGTTAAAATTAAATATAGTCAATTTGTAATCATAAACCATAACAAATATATTTTTTTAAAGTAAAAGTTAATGTGAAGTTACTGTTGTGTGTAGGTCTACTACTACCATAAGTTAAATGACGACACCAAGGACAGCATTACACACGAAACATCAAGTAAGTTATGTTGTATATAACACATTCCACTGTTAGCAGCATTGCTGGACTTAGTCAGAGAAACCTATTGTCAATACACTCCATTCTCCAGTTTCCTTCTGAAATAGAGACATTGCATGTTGAGGACTGCCCTCAACGCCGCTTGTTGTCTTAGGTACCAGAGTGGAGAAATGAAAATATTTCATAGAACATCATTGCCTCTAGTGGTAATGAAACCAACCAATCGTGTTTGCAGTTAGATATTGTTCCACTGCACCACAGTGGCCTCTGGATAGATGGCTTATGTAATAATATACTGCTGCACTGATAACATATCCTATACTGTAAAAAAAGAAAAAAGAAAGTATAATTTATTTGTATCTTAATTTATTATAATAATATTGAAGAACAATATTATAATAAATATATAATATTGAAGAAACAATATTGAAGGTGAAGATAAGCAACATGAACAAATCTACAATGACGAGGACAGCAGTGAGGTGGCGAGCCCAGGCAGCGCCGACGCGCTACCGACGCACGTGCAGTATCTGCTGGTGGGCGGTGGCACCGCCTCCTTCGCCGCTATGCGCGCGCTCCGCAGCGCGCGCCCCGACGCGCACGTGCTCATCGTGGCGGCCGAGAGCGCGCTGCCCTACATGCGCCCGCCGCTTAGCAAGGAGCTGTGGCGGGAGCGCGACCTCGCGCGCCTCGCCGCGCCCGACTCCCTCGACGCGCTCGCCTTCCGCCAGTGGAACGGCCGCCGCCGCAGCCTCGCCTACGAGCCCGCCGCTTTCTACGCGCCGCCCGAGCGCTTGCGCGACGCAGCGCCCGGCGCCGGACTCGCGCGTGGATGGCGCGTGGTGCGCCTTGATCCCGCCCGGCACGCCGCCGAGCTGCGCGCCGGCGACCAGCGCCACACGCTCACCTACGACAAGTGTCTGCTGGCCACAGGCGCGCGTCCGCGCCGCGTGCCCGCGCTGCGCGCCGCTGCCGCCGCCGGCCGCTCGCTCGTGCTGCGTGACGTGCGGGACGCTCGGCGCCTGGCCGCCGCGCTGGACGCGCCCGGTGCATCCACCGTCGCGCTCGTCGGCGGCGGCCTGCTGGCCTGCGAGCTGGCGGCCGCGCTGGCCGAGCGCCTGAGCGGCGAGGGCAAGCGCGTGCTGCAGGTGTTCCGCGAGGAGGCGCCGCTGACGCGGCTGCTGCCGGCGTACCTAGCGCGGGACGCGGCGCGGCGGCTAGCGGCGGCGGGCGTAGAGCTGCGTCCGCTTAGCGAGGTGGCGGTGGGTGCGCCGAACGAGGCGGGGCGCGTGCGGCTGGAGCTGGCGGACGGAACGCGGCTGAGCGCCGACGTGGTGGTAGAGTGCGCGGGCAGTGAGCCGGTGGAGGAGGTGGCGCGCGCGTCAGGGCTGGAGCTGCACGAGGAGCTGGGCGGTGTGCTCGTGAACGCGGAGCTGCAAGCGCGCTCCGACGTGTACGCGGCGGGCGACCTGGCCTGCTTCTACGACGTGGCGCTGGGGCGACGTCGCGTGGAGCACCACGACCACGCCGTGGTGACGGGGCGGCTCGCCGGGGAGAACATGGCCGCTGTGGCGCCACCCAAGCACTACACCCACCAGAGCATGTTCTGGAGCGACGTCGGCTCACAGTTCGGTTACGAGGTAAATCTGCCACTGTGCGCACTGCGCTATAAAATGTATATATGGCGGACGACTGATGTGTTGATTGCATTTGCGCAATTTCAGGCGATAGGTATTATAGATTCGCGACTTCCGACGGTCGGCGTGTTCTCGGCCGACGCAGTCGGTGACGAGGCGGCCCTCGTGCGGGAGCAGAGCAGCACGACGAGCGTGTCGGCGCAAGAGGCGGGCGGGGGCGCGGGGGAAGGGGAGGGGACGGCGGATGCGAGTGGGGCGCCGAGGCGCTACGAGCGCGGCGTGGTGTTCTACCTGCGCGACGAGCGCGTGGTGGGCGTGCTGCTGTGGAACCTGTTCAACCGGATGCAGGTCGCGCGACAGGTGCCGCGTTTCTTATTATATACTTTAATAGTTATTCCATGTGGGTGTAGTAGGTAATAACCTACTCATTAATATCAATATTATAAACTAATATTTTTCCATATTTTTTCAGGTGTTAGCACACGGCGAGTTTGAAGACCTCTTTGAAGTAGCAAAACTTTTTTCACCGCACGAAGAAGATTAATACTTCGCATTTAATTATTATTTGTATATATTATTTAGAGTAATAAAATATAAAGACCAGTTTATGAAACAACTTAAATAACTACCTTATTTACGTATATGTAGAGGTAAGAAAAAAGCCAAGAGCACTGTGCGTTCCACTCATTAAAATGTGACCTGTGGGTAACTGAATGAATATAATATGTGACATGTAAAGGGTGGCAATGCAAATCTTAGTTTGAATTTCCAAAAAACTGGTGAAATCGAGCAAACGCAAACGAGCGTTCGGGTTACCTGATGGTAAGTGATCACCGTCGCCCACGACCCCGTTCAACACCAGAGCATAGAGAGATGTTACCGGATTTTAAGGTGGAATATACAGGAGGATACATATGCATTTAGTAAATATCCGTTATTGAAGGTACCCATGTCGAATCGATCTGGAAACACTGCCGTTTATACGCCATTCCACAGTTGAGTAACAAGTAGAAGGAAGTTCCTACGAAACCGCACAGTAGTAGAGTGCCACGTATCCAGATGGTGAGGATGATATTTCAGTCGATTACGTACTGTGAGGTTGGAAAATTCTGCGGCAGGAATCAAGTCAAACAGTTCCCGAGAACACTCAAAGAGTAGAGAACGCACAAAGAGGAAATGTCTCCACGCAACGCCAAAGTGTCAAGCCTTTCACAGATTATTGGGTCCTTAACGATTCGAATGGCTCAATGGCTCGGAAGGCTTGCTGAAGTTGCCAAGTGGAGATCACCCAGAACTTCCAGACGGATAGCTCTCAAGCTTCTCACCTATTTTCGAGATATGCTCGGACCTTACCCTGGCAATTTGCCGCTTAAAGTACCTAGAGGCTCGGTTGTACTTCCTTTTTAAGGTTTTCACCTTCAGATCCTTAGTGACCAGTGCCTTGGCCCAGGCTTGGTATGCATCGCGCTTGCTAATGGCAGCTTGCTTGCAAAACCAAACCAAGGCTATGATTTGCCACCACAAAATAATTTGCCACAAAGAAGCAAACCGGCCCTCAGGGATAAGATGAGTAAAAAGTACATATTCCATCCCATCTGCTGACATGTAATCCCAGACACGACGAGTTCCAGGTGTTCTGCACCTGCCGTTTAATGGGCACACAAACGACATTACTTAAACAAACAGTGTTTTACTTCAATTTACAGCAGATAAACAGTGTTGGTTTGTTAGGTTAGATTACGACTCGACAAACCCAGGTCACGCTTTGTTGCATTTGGTGGTTACATTGGCAAGCACGGCTTCAGTGACAGCGGCGTCTCGTTCGTGGATAGCGCTCTTAAGATTGTGCCTCAGAATTTGGTTATATAGCTCCCCTCGCTCAGCCAATGAATATGCCGACTGCATCACTAGACGTCAGAGTAGTTGACACATTTGTGTGTTTGTCTAGTTACTGCGTCGATTGCACGAAGGATGCTTTAATGGACGCGGAATCTCTGCGGTGAAGAAATCCTTTACCGATACCCGCCACTACCACTTTTGGTGCTTTATCCTTCATCTTTTTGAGTTTTATTAGTCGCCTTCGAGTTAAAGGCTGGGTTTGTTGAAGTACCAAAGTAGTATCCGTACCAAAGTATTATCAAAATAAGCTCCTGGAGAAGGAGCTCCTGCGGTTGATCTGATTAAATTAAAATATTAAAATAATACATATTTTGGACCACGATACACCGGATAGGAGCCGTCCAGCAGCGGGGTGAGATGCGGTGAAAAAATATTCTTTCTTGTTATAACTTAGGATAATATATTGAAGCCTAAGGTCTGACTGAGCTAGTTTTCATCAAGCATCTATGCTGATGAAAAATTTTTAAGCCTATCAAGGTTCAGCAGGTCTTGATTTGATTTTTTTATAAGCATAGATAGTTGCCTCTCGTAAATTCATATGAAAACTAGCCAAGTAAAAAATAAATAAATCACTAAAAAAGTAAAAGTAAATTCGTTACGTTCAATAACCAAGGCAAATACACCATAATATTGAACGTGGATCTCATTACGCATTTATGTTATTATGAGATACACAATTTGTTAATAGTGAAAACGTTTTGCCGGCACAGTCAACCAATACGCATGTTTAAATACTGAAGTTATCTCCCATTTCTACATATATATCTCTTAGATAGTATTTGAATTTGCTACACTTAATACAACAATATATCATCAAAGGATTATCGCGTAAGATCGACATTGATATGAAAACAGCTTTTAGTCAGGCGGCTTGTAGTAATTATGTAGTACTTGCTACATATACTTCCATACAATCGTAGATTTTTTCTTTTTCTGTAGAATACATTCGTAGATTTATAAGAAAAAAGGCAGACAGATAGGTAATGTACGTATAAAAGTACTAAAATGCCTTATAGAAACGTGGCGTCGCGACGCTTTAAATAGGAATTATGTCCCATTTGTAATTCCAAGCGCAAATCATAGACCGCCGGATAACATAAAAATGTAATCAGGTATAAATCTAGACTCGTATAAATCTTGTTGATTTAAGATAATATTGATTTCTATATACATTAATTTTTTTTGTCATAAATATTAAATTTTTTGTCATCTCAAAACACTGTTGAATTTTTTTGCATTTATTCAGATCAGTTTATACATTGTCTTACTGAAGTGGCAACCAAAGGTTCAAAATCAAACACGTGAGTACAAAACGCAATAATTAATAAAAAAAAAGGAAAAATGTGATACGAGGGTAGTAAAGGTAGATTGGCAAGTGACGGTGAAAATATGGTCAAACTAATCATCAAGGTCCGAAATGCATCTTGTTTAACAGCTACGTACAGCTTATATGAGACAATAAAATAGTTTTTTATTATTTTCCGTGCAATTTAAAGAAATTAAACAACAAAGATGTTATCTGATTTTAAACCTTCTTTGGACGTTTACAAATATTTTGAAACAAAAATTAGCAAAATTGTTTTAGCAAGACTAAAAAACATGTCATTTCTTTTTTTGTACATAGTCACTTAGTGAAATTTTACTTCGTTTTACGCTTTCCATCTATTTAAAGACAGTATATGGTAGTGGTGCTTAACACTGCAGCTTACCAGCTGTAGAAATCAGAGTAAAAATATATGTTATGTACAAGTTCCACATGGGAGAAAATGGGTGCAGTATACAGTGAGACAGTAATTAGTAACCTAAATATTTCGTCAATTTATGATTTTCTTAAAAACTAACAGAAATAGTCATAAATTTCAATTTTTGCATAGGGTTGTTTCAATAATGTCGACATTTCTTGTGTAATTTGTGCAGTCCGCACAAATCTAGTATCATAAAACCGAACCGAAACTAAAAAAACTATAACTGTCGTATAATATTCATACATCAATGATATATATTTTAACAGTTTATGAAATTATAAATTTATGTATACTATGTGATTTTTTCGCCCGCCCGCGTTCTTACTTAAATCACATAAATGTTATTGCAGTCGTTGGTAGCAAATATTAGGTATTATTAATAATAATATGTAATTATTTCAATCTGTTGATGTGTTTTAGCATTATAATAATTTCAAATAGTTTAATATTAATTTATTGAAAATATTTTAGTAGTTAATATTTTGTTGAATAAAAGTATGCATATAATACTAATGAACTTATAATTTGTTCTTCGTCCAATCACGAGACGAATATAAAATAATATTAAAAATTGAATATGAATATAAATCGTAATATATTATTGATATAATTTTTTATAATAAAGAATACTTAAAATTATTGGTTTCATTAGATAAAACATTGCTACTCGTGCTTACTGTAATAATAAAGGAATAATATAGAACAATTACACATTTAGTAAATTACAGGTAGTTTAGTAAAACGGTGGCTTAAATAGATGTCAGAGGAATTAGAGCGGGCAATTGATTTATCACAAAGCTTCTCGCTTTTCTCGCATAGCAGATGGTCAGAGAGAACCTAGTATCAAGATACTTTGCTGATTGGTATTTACATTAATTAGTAAGGAATAACAATCAAATAAAAGAATCTTACAACTTCTGTTGACACGGGAAATGTTTATAAGTACTGGAACTCAAATAAGTAGGAGTTGAGGCTGGTATTCTCTCTATAGTAGAAGACTCAAGAACAACGTTGCAAATATGAAAGGTGACTTCAAATTGTCAAACATTGCCCTTGGGGCTGAAATTTAAATTTGTTTTTATGTAATATGTCATTAAAGCTGGATGTACAGTTTCACAACTCGATAGGAATAAATGATAAATCAAGTAAACGGAAAATGAGAATAAGAAATAAAAAAAATATTTGACATTGAAATTGAAGTCTTAAAATTATATTTGAGACTAATTTATTGGAGACTGTTTTCGGACAAGTAGCAAACTATTAAATAACTAAAATCTCTGAATACATTTAAAATTGCTCATGTATCATCATAAATAGTGGAAGTGTGGATTGAGGCCACTCTTCATCTTATAGAACGTGGGTTAACTACATGAATATTATTAAGACTGATATAACTGCAAAGCACAGACATAAGTAAGGAAAGCAATCTTTTATTTTTAATCTCGAATCGACTGAGACAATGGAATAATACGCTATATATATTAGCCAACACGTGTATTATCTATGAAGTGATTTAGAAGCCTCTTGAACATAGTGATAATCGTACAAATAATAATCGTTTCAAACATTTATAGCGCATGGTCCACTAGTTCTACGATAATTCTTCAACTTTGTTTTTAAAAATGTGTAAGCGGAAAGTGGTAAAACGACTGAGATGTGAATCTGACCTTACTCCAGCTTAGACATGTATTGTTTTTGACAGCAAATCCAAAATGACAACCGACGCCAGATCTTTGAGTTTTCTAAGGAATACCATTCTAAAAGAATAGCTGCTCGACACTTTACTTTCCCACCTTTCATCTGCTATACGGCCTCGTCGGCCGCTGTGGTTCATAGAGAGCAGCGATATTAACATTGGAACGTCCAACTTCACAGGAGACGAAGGCTGCTTTGCGAGGATGAGATAAGGTTCATTCTCAAAGAGGGTGCACACATTTCACGCTACGAAAATACTATTCCAGGATTTTTGGGTCCTATTGGGCTGTTTTAGACCACAGTTTGAATGACGCAGTGATAGCTGTGTCAATCACAGCTATCACTGTACTATTTCTTAACATGGTGGGTTGAGCCTTCTTTTAGACCAAAGCAACCATCTTCCATAGGCCACCTGCATGAAAACATGGGACAAAGCTTCGTCGTCAGCACGCCTAGACCTATCTACCTCTGTCCGTCGCCACAATGCTATTGTTGATCAAACCACGTACGCATCTAATTTTGAAGTGCACAAAACGTTTACATCTATACCATGATGACATCACATGCGCGACATCATATCACTGTCACCTCCACATATCAGACCTACCGGTAGTAAGTATTAGTAACGCACAAATCTATTTTTGGATACAGTGCTATGACTTGAGACAAGGCTGCGTCATGCGCCCGCTATAGGAGATGACTGAGAGGGGAAAGGATAATGAAGGAACTGCTGTCACAGAAGATAAGATGCAACATTAGTAGCTGGAGTAATCCAGGGTCGCCTACACATAGTGGCTTAAAATGCAAATTATTGGATAAGAAGTGGTCGGGTCCTGTCTGTAAACATCATATTTTTTGTGAAAATCTTTTCCGTATAGAAAATTATTGATTGTCTGTCGATATGTATGAGCCGTTTGATAACTACAATAACATTAATTTAGTAATTGATGAAGTTATTTATTTTAAAACTTACTTGTCACTAGTGGTTAACTTAAGGTCCAGCTGATAATTTCATTACAATTTTTATTATTAAATTACATTAATTTCAGTCACATAAGTGTTGTAAAATATATATTAATTCTGAACAATTTAATGGTAATATTAAGATTTATATTTATTGGTTAGTATATTATCATTTTGTTAATAGTCTAATTACTGTATAATACTTTAATATGTCTTCTTCATAAAAATGTTTGTTTAAAGTACAGTTGCTTACATATAATTTTAAACATAGTACTTGACCTTCTAATAAATAAGTAAGATAATCTTTCATTGAATTACAGAGCAGTTACGTTTTGTAATTTGGGAAGAACTAAACAATAGAATCTGGTTAATTGTAATGCCCTGTCCTTATTTCTGCTATCAGTTACGTTAATACGTGCTGGCTAAATAACGACTGATCCTTTTCGTAATATAACAATATGCTAAGGCCATTAGTGTCATCGGAAGCGCCAAGGCATATTTTACTATACCCATTTGTTCCATTAGGTTAGCTCTGTTGAGCTAAAGCAGATACTCCTATATATTACATAATATTACTACATATGTAGTATGTAGTAGTAGGAATATCAAAATTCAATTTTAAAATTATGTTGAAAAAATTATGTCATTTAAAATTCACATATAACCACAAAGATTCATTTAATAAATATGTTAGAAATTATTCTAAATTATTTAAAAAAAGTATGTTCCATGGCAAAATCTTTATATAATAGGAATAAAATAAAAAAATAAAAAAAGCTCTGATAAAGAAGTTGCGTGTATATTTGAAAAGTTCTTTGCCTATATTCCAGTTTCTACATATAAAACACTTATATCTTCCACAAGCGTCGCCGAATCATTACTTAAGGAGAGCGTACATAAATGTAATGTAGATTTTAAATTATACCAGTTAACAGTAGAGAAATTGTTAAGACATTTAAGTCCCTAGATATCAAGAAAAGAGCAGATCTATGGGGTTTACTTGTATAATAGATGCTACGAGTATTGCTCCTCACCTCGCTACTATATTTAATATTTGTATAGATTATATGTATTATATGGTGTGTTCACAGACTTAATGAAATTAAGTAAAGTCATACCTATATTTAAAACGGGTAATACATCAGATCCCAATAATTTTCGACTCATATCGGTGCTACTTAACTACTTAGTAAAACTTTTTAAAAAATAATATTTAATCAACATTGCTTGCTGCATTTCGATTTTAATAATCTTATGCATGACAAACAGTATGGCTTCACTAAAGGTCGCTCTACTACCGACGCTGGTATCGGACTCTTAAAGAGTATTTATTAGGCTTGGGAGGCATCACAGGATGCCCTTGGCATGTTCTGTGACTTGTCTAAGGCATATGAATGCATCCAGTACTCAAGATTATGGGATTATGGTATTAGAGGACGTGCACTCGACCTTATGCACTCTTATTTAACTAACATGGTTTAGAGGGTTGATCGCTGTCCTGGTATATATCCTGGGTCATTAGTCAGTATGGGGGTCTCGCAGCGGTCTATTGGGTCACTTGGTCCTTTCCTCTTTTTAATATATATAAATTATTTACCATATTTTGTTGGAAGGAGCCATGAGATAGTATTGTTTGTTAATAATACTTCATTAATTTTTTAATCAAAAGCCAGCAAAATGTATATGACGATGTAAACAATGCTCTTTCGAAAATGGTACATTGGCTTAGTGCTAATAATCTACTAGTGAATAGTAATAAAACTAAATGTATAATTTTAGAACACCAAATACGAAAATTGTTATAGCCGATGTACGCTTGAATGGTGAAGTCGTGGATCCTGTTGATTCTACGGTATTTTTCAGTATCACCATCGACTCCAAATTACAGGGGGACCTCATGTTGATGGATTTGTGAATAGACTTAGCTCAGCAGCCTCAGCTCAGAAGCCAAAAATTAGAATATTAACTGACGTGAAAACGGCTCGCTTTGTTTACTTTAGCTACTTTCAATTCATTCAAGCCGCAATAAATTTGATTTTTGCAGAAGCGAGCTATTCGCGCAATCTATAACTAAGGCCCGAAAGAATCCTTAAGGCATAAATTAAAGGAAATAAATATATGGACAGTTGCGTCTTAATATATATTTGATAATGATTTGTATGTAAAGAAAAATATTAATGATTTTACCAAAATCGGTGATGTACATAATGTTAATACTAGAAATAGGCTTAAACTTTCTTTATGGAACAATGTGTAACGCTTTTACAATAGGATCCCAGAAAACGTGCGAAAATACTCTATATCACAATTTAAAAAAGTTGTGAAAGGACGTTTGTGTGTTAAAGTTATTACTTAATTAACGATTTTATAAATGCTTCAGATATGAGGCATGAACTGGTGGTAAACTGTTTGACGTTCAAAAAATGAAGACTGTAACTTCTTATTTTGAATAAAAATATTTGACTTTGACATTTGACTCTAACCATCACGCCTACATTATATGATTATGTTAATTTTTATTTTCATTGAAGACAATAATGATAGCATGCCGAGTATTATAAGAGCAGGCAGAATGCTATAAGATGACCGACTAAGGCTCTCAAGCTCCCCCTATTTGTGTTTACTACATTGCATCCCCTTTAAGCCATTTATACATATTTATTTGCAACCATAGAGACCAACACGTAAAGTGTGTGTGTGTTTCATTTCGTAGTGTAAGTGTCAGCGCAAATTCGATTTGAATAATTTTACAAAAAGTCGAATTAAGCTTAAGGACGGGTCCACGCCGGTGACGGTCACGCGCGTCACAATATTGTAGTGTCTTCAAGTGACTTTTATAAACTTTTTAACATTTCGTGTAATATTTGTAACTAATTTAGTAAGTGTACTACTAAGTATTTAGTAAGTGTAGTACTAGTTACTATATTATATGTTTACGGAAAATGGTTACTAAAGTGACGTACGGTAAAATAAACCAATAAGTAATAAGTAATAGTATGGTAAAATAAACCTCCCATATAATATATGGAAAATATATGCTGAGAATATTAGATTTTTGTGAATTGTGATAAAATACCTTAGCATCTTACGCATGGCGTTGAGGTAGAGGTACTTGGAGCAGAGCCAAAGACTTGTTATGTATAAGTGTACTCTAAATAAATAATTAGGACTTTAGTACTAAAATATTCCACAATATTCATTCCTGACTAACCACTTATCATACTGAACTGAACTCTCTAGGACAAGGTCAGTAGTGAAGGCATTATATTTCGTGAAATTAAATCAAACGTAAGTGGAGGTTAATACACTATGCGATTACGACGGTCGATAGATGTAAATAAAAATGAAGAAGATGATGAAAATGAAGAAGATGAAAAAGAAGAAAAAGGTTATAATATCTTAACGGAGAATGGAGTGTCTTGACACTAGTTTCTCTCTGAGTCGACCCGCAGAGGGTTATGCGGGTAATAGTAAATATGCTTTTTTAAAGATCTTAATAATAATGGTATATAACGAACAGTTTTATGTACACTCAGTTAAATAAGACCTATGATTGTTATATAATTTATTTATACATACCTAAGTACCAATGTATCCGTAAGTGTCAGTAAGTATGGGATGAAAGCAAAATCTCGGGCGGAACGCTTCCGTATATATCATATGCATTTAATTATACGTATGTGAGAGCGACAAAGTGCCGCGAGGGGGCTTATTTTATTTGACTGTACGACTGCCTTCGTAGCTCCACAAGTAGCACCACTGTCTCGTAGATCCGTAGCGCCGCATCCCCGTTGCGTTGTAACTCCGTAGCTCCAAAAATATATGTATACATTAATTAGCAATTTTATTTTGACTATCATTCACATCAATGTTTTGTACTTATTCACTTTTGTACATTTATTTAGTATATAGTATAATTTTCCTTTTTGTATTCTAATCTATGTGGTGTACAAATAAAATGTAACTTTATATAAAAATATGGTATTTTGTAACTTTTGTTGTGACTGGCAGTTTAATTTTTTTTTACTCTCATACAAAAATTGCCACTTTGGAAATTTGCCATTCATCATTACTGACTCGTGAAAATATTCGGGAGTAAATATTTGATGTGCGCGCTCGTCTCTTTTACAAATCTTGGTAAAGATCTGTTGAATGTTATGATAATCTAAATAAAGTAAGTTTGTACTTTAACTAAGTACCTGTACGAAACCAGCGTTGCTAACTGAAAATACGTTTTAATATCTTGTTATTCAAAAAAATATCTATATTTTTACTATACTTTAATTTCGATATCAACTAGATTGAATTTGTAATGCTATTTACTCTTATGTACGTAAGTTATACACGAGTAAGTGCTCGTAGCATCAGTTTCATAGTTACTATAGACTCGTATTTAACTATGAAATTTCAAAGATCGCCGAGTGCTCTTTGTATTCATAACGAGGAGAGAGCTACAAATGAGAGGTTTTTCATAGACTGAGATGTGATCAGCAGATAATGAATTAAACAAATGAATAAACAAGCAGTGCCAGTACTGCGATATGCTTACGCATTGAAAGCGATACATGCCCGCAGTTCTTGTAGCATTGGATGAATGCTCTCGACCCCATTACCGCTAAGCAGTGTGGTTAGCAGTGTTAGAATAGGAAGCGAGTGGATGCGCTGCAAGATGCGGCTGCTTAATTAACGTTGTTCTACGAAATGTTTTATAAATTATTTGAATACGCTGCACTATACCTAGCGTTGTTACTTCTCGTTTGAAGATACGGCGGGAAACATCTATGTATCGAATGAAAGTATAACGAGACACGCCAAAGCCAGGTTTTGAAAGTTTTTAAGTGCAGTTATTTATGTAAAAAGATATAGACAGCGCAATATGATCGCATACATTTGATTATATTTAAAAAAAATTAAACACTATCGACACACGTAATCTGGGGTTTTCGATTTAATCTCTATAATAATAATGATACATACTGTAAATTAATTCGCAAATTTCAATGAATCAATAATTTATAATCTAAAATTGTTTACGCATTGTAATAAAACAATTTATTTATTATCTAAATCACATCATAACTTACAAAATTAGCAACCTATTAACTTACTTTAATAAAATGTATAACTCATCATGGCCACAACTAACTTAGTCTTACTGTCGCTTGTATTTAATCACGGGGACAGCTAAGAGGAAGAACGTGGGTGGAAAAAAAAAACATGGAGCATACTCGCACACTAGACGCTATCTGTTTACATAATTATATCTGTGATTTTCCAATGATGTCGTAAGGATCAATTCTCATTTATTCAACAACGTACTTTGTATTTTCATATGGAAATATAAGGTTTAATTTCGAGAGTAAAGAAATAGTAAGAGAAGGATGAAATGTTCGTAAGATTGATAGTTTTATCGTTGAATATAAATGAGGTTAATCTTAAGAGAGGGATCAAGCTGTAGTGAAGTGCGCTCGATTTACATTTAAATAGCATTAAATGACTACTTAACGTTTCTTTAGAGCTCATATTTGCAGCACATTCGTTACCGAGACGCGATGCGTGAATGTTTATAGCCCGTAGTTTACGTTTCTTTTTGTAACTGCCCATGTTAACTTCTGGTCATATTCTATACTGTAACAAAACACTTCTAATAGAATCATGTAATAGCTTTTGTTATAATAGTTTTCGTTAGCAAATATAAAACATTAACCATGTAATATTGTGTCATGCTAAGTGGAATAGCGTTCGATGGACTGTAAACACCGGTTGGGTTCGATTCTCACTTAACATATATATAATAGTTATATTTATATTGTTTTAATTTGTATACTCTGGTGAGACAAATATGCACGTTGAGCTTTGGCATTCAATACGCAATGTCACGAATTCGGCTGGAAAGCGTAGGTCCTGTATCTACCTTTCGGCAAAAAGACAATCCTTAAGTTAAAAGAAAAATTACTAATCGTCTCGAATTATTTTTGAATTATTCTCGAATTCTAAATCAGATAGGTTTAGAATTACAAGAGATAACAACACTTGTTCTAATCATTTTGAGTCAATGTCACCAGGTGGTGAATGGAAGTAGTATGTTATAAAATTATAAAGTCCACGCAAATGGAGTTGGTGGGAAAATTAACTACTGTGTGTTATATATATTTGTAATTTCTTAAAATATACAAATTATATTAATGTTATTTAGAAATGACAAGATAGTTTCTTAAGTTTAAAGGAACACATTTTTTAAGTTAAGAAAAATGTAATAAGAGAAAACAACAGGAAAAATGTTTATTTTATTGTTTACAAATAATATTTTGTGTGTTTTGTGCTAACGCTGGACGAATGGAATGATAAATCTACGCGAAGCGCTTCCTCCTAAACTTGAGAGCGTCTGAGCGTGAGGTGCCAAGACTTTCGGTTGATAATTTAAAGCCGGCCTACGTTTCTAACTATGCTAGTCCTATTTTTTTTATGAAAGAAAATCCTTACAAGCACATAGTGTAGAAAAATGTATCAAACCTCGTTACGCATTGCATTGATAGGCTTTTTCGTTATAATTTAGGAAAAATATATTTTCCTAGATCGGAAGTCGATCTAAGGGTGTTCGTGCTATTTATATGGCACTCATATTGAATTGAGAAATTACTTCGTAATAATATATATATATATATATTGAAGTTTCTTATAGAAATTTTCGTATATAAAGAAGAATTGAAAATAAAATCTTCCAGATAATGTGTATATATCCACACGTCCCATGTAATGCTACTAACGAAGTATAAAAGTATTCGTTACGAACTGCAATACAAGGAGACAAATAAAATGTTCGACAAAGGCGATTTTAATATTTGTACCTTTGGTAATAAAGCAAAAATTGTTGTGGGGCTAAAATATCAACATGTAATTATTTTGTATACAGAAAACAACAATAATTTGAAATAATGGAACCATTTTCAGAAATTTAAATTAATGCTGTTTCTACACACTATTAAACTTAATCGGTTTCGAAAATTGGAATAATGAGATGTGTGTGTGTAATGAGTTAGAAATATAAAAATTTTAAAGCTTACAATCGAATTATTTAAAACTGAGTTTGACAAATACATATATTGTAGTACTTCGTTCATTTTTATTTTTTATATATGTGTAAAATAGTGTAAAAAATTAAAATGAACGAATCAGTGTATTGAAATATCAATAAATTTTATTGACATTCACAATCAATTGTGTACTGCAAGTTATGTAAAAAATGGCGGAACTTTTATAATAAATCAACTCTTAAGTGTAGTGTCAGCCTGTAAATATTTACTCGAGCGCCCACCGCGAGGCGCATATGCTCGTACTAACTACATACAGGTCGCGCCGCGCCTCGCCTCGCCCTGCAAATTGATTTATATTATCCATCAAAGGCGAATTTTTGCGTGAAATGAACGATCGGTGTTCTTGCCCGAGTCGAGAGAATTTGATTGATGATTACGAACAAAAAGTAATTACCGCAACTTTCAACGTCTCCTCTGAAAATGATTATATCCTTTCTTTTAATTTAATTAATATCGTAATCGCAATACCTGTTTTATTTAAAAATGATATTTACAATAATAATATAAGTTCTCAAGAAATTTGTGTATATCATTTGCTCTAATTAAATATGTAAGTCTAGTTCCAAATAAATATATAAATTTATTTCAACATTGCATAATTGCAATAGTTTCATAGCACTTCTAATAAAAGCCGAATATTTTTTGGCACACTTTTCAGAGTTTTTTAAATGTAAAAATGTGTATAGAACAATTATCTTGTTAAATAAATAACACAGATGCAGGACGCATAATATTCGTAATTGTAAATTACGAAAACTTTATGTATAAAGTATACCTAGTCCCTTAAAACCCTTAATATTTTTTACGCTATCTGAGAGTGAAATAACAAGCCAATTCCTAAATACATGTAATTAGGAAGCTTTGGTGGCCAAGATCATTCGGATTATTTTTTGGAATGAAAATATTGTAATTTATCACAAGAATAGCAGAAAAACAATTGAAGCATTCACAAGGGTTTAAGCAAATCACAGCCCATAGATTTTCCAATCACTGTCGATTAACCACAATCAGTGCAATAAAGGACACAAGGTCGACGGTAGCTGTGGAAAGAGAGGAGGAGGGGTGGCGTAGAGGAAGGAGGAAAGGGTATGTAGATGAGGCGCAACTTAATATTCAGGTAAGGAAACACAAAGTGCATCTACTTCGCTGATACCACAAGTACCTTTGTTGCCTCTTGATTTGTATTTCATATTCTTTATTGCAATTATTTGTTAGAAATTGTTTATAAATCGTTATACTCTTAGAAAAAGTTTAGATATTCCTTTTTTTTTTTTTGCATCTACACGCTTTTTTTTCACGTATAAACAAGGCAGTCAGAGAGAGACTAGATTCAACACACTCTGTTCTCCACTTTGTCCCCAAATTCGAATTTAAAAAGGGTGTGCAACTCGACGCCGCGCTTCTCTGCCTTTAGGTACCAAACCGAAATGCCACATCGAAAGCTGCCGACTACACCTACGGCAAAGATGGCGCGGTCAAAAGGCTAATCCGAAACGCGACGGGAGCAACGATGACAAGTATTGTGAAATATAATCTTAAGATGGCCGTAAAAGACAGGAATGAAGCGGTCACATTATTCCCACCTAGATGTAGAAGTTTTTTAACATAATTATTTTGTAAAATAACTATAAATATGGATTTGTATAATTTTTTAATTATGTTTTCGTTTTTTATATAATCATTCCCCCGAGTGGCCCGATGGCCTCGATTTAGGTACCTTTGCAGATAAAAAAAGCTTAGCTTTAGCTAAGATAAAAGTATCAGATCTAAATAACTTTCGTGTTTAAACTAATTTAAATATCAATAAAATATAAAATAGTTATAAAACTTTTTAAATAAATAATAGTACAGTTATTTATTTATTTATTTGTATATTATATACACAAAAGTTATTTAAATCTGCTATGTTTATCGGAAGAAACATGTAAAACTTCTTTCATTTGCAATTATAAAGCAAAGTAAAAAATTCAATGACTCACATAATACACTAGACTCGGAGGAGCCGGCGGCGCGTCAATACTGTTACTGATTAACAAAGTTTGTAGTGCGCTAGTAAATACTTGCCGTCGAATCATTCTCCATTTTATTTAGCGCTGTATTAAAATTATATTTAATCTATGTACATGTCACAGTTCTGTGTTTAATCATATGTATGTATGTATGCAGCAACGTTAAAATGAAAGCAGACTATTAATATAGGTACATTTATAATAAAAATAACAAAACTATGTATTTAATTAAAAATATACCTTTATTTTTGTTTCTACATAATTATAAAAATATATTAAAAGTATGTAACTTTAAATTACGTTCTGATGTAGTGAAATTAATTGTCAACGTGGAACAATAACAGAATATTGACAGAACAGATTGACGGCGATGTCGTCGTACTTCAATGTATTGCTACGATAATTCAAATTTCAAAACTTACTCGCTGTACGTCGCTCTTTATTTTAAGTTCCAGAATTGAACACACCCTTATTCTTAGTTCGTTCGATTACTCTTTACGAATTCTAAAAATATAACACTAAAACACTAGTATTAAGTTCTCAAGAGATGTCTAGTATAATCCTAAAAACAAGGAATATTTATTAGCTAAGAATGCAAAACACTCATCAGGAGTCAGGAGTTGCAGCATGTTTTACATCCGTTAATACGATTCGTACTCAATAGAAGAGCCCTTACTGTATCCTAGAGTAAAATTAAAATCTTGCAAATATATCCAACTACTAACTTGTAAATCCATCTTTCTTTTGTTGCGTGCATTACAATTAGTTACAACCGTAATATGTACGTAACAACCAGATGCTTACAAGTTTACAAGGGTCAGCCACTACATCGTTTGCTAAAGTACTGCTTCTCTTTTATAACCCCTATTGTGAATCTAAAGAAGTACGGCTCCATAACCAATAGAGCTGGCATCCGTATGGACTTCGATAACAATTTTTCGGTATTATAAATAACTAAGACAAAAAAAGACATTTTTAGAAAACGTATAAAAATTTTAACGCAGCGGGATTTGAAACCGCGCCTCTTGAAAACCGTTCAAGCGCTCTGACCGCTAAGCCATGCGTTCTACATCCAGTTACGTTGAAATGCTTATACGCTTATTACAACTTATATTTGTTGTTAGCATCTCTGTAGAGAGATTTTTACAAATTTCTTGTACCCAAAGATTATTCTACAAACAATCGTTTGGCAAAAGAGAATGCTATTTATTAAATATATATATATTTATTTAACATTCTTAAAAGTGTTATTCGCACACTATGGAAATTGAAAAAGATTATTTAGAAAACGTCCGTCTGTTCTCTACCACAATAAAAATGTATTTGCTTTTTGCGCTACATATCGTCTAAGCTCTAAAGTAACTAGCCAAACCTTAGAAACTTACGGCTTTGCTTGACAGTCTTTATAATAGCCGCTTTAACTAACGCATTAACTTTCTGTTCGCTCGGCCTTACCTGACCTTGGCTTATACTTAGTCCTAAATACTTAAAATGCGCTATTACTATTGGAACATGTCTTCAAACCTTCGCTTACGATGACTACGCGATGATACACGTGATGTTTATTAAAAGTCGATTTATATTTTACATTAATTGAAAAAAACATAGCTCCCCGAATTAATATTGTCGATATTAATTTATAACTGCCATAATTTAGTGTCCACTTTAAGATAAAAATTTAAAATTACCAATTATACGAGTTGGTACTAATAATCATTTTAAGAAAAAATAACTTGAACGCGGTCAACCTTCTCACACTAGAATTTTTAGTAAAATTATCTTGGAGGAAAATTAGAGTTATAATAAGCTTAGTTAGATCTCGCCGTTGGGTTGATCGATCGAATGGCGTCAACAATACGAAAGGTAGTGTGGTCACAGCCCAACAAGGATGCTCCTATTACCAACCTGGAATGCTGAGGTTAGATGGATCAGAGCAATGGCCTTTTTCGGAATCGGGTGGATCAGAGCGCTCTTCCACGAAACAGGGCCTACGCCGACTGAGTAAAAGTGCCGAAATAATCGCGTTAACATCGGTGTCAACCCAGGGGCACATGTTTGGAGCGCTAAAGTAAAGATGCAATCCGTCCGACTCTACTTATGGATGTCCAAAGAAAACAGAGCTTGCTGTTCAAGTTTTTGGATAAGATCGGCTTTCACTTTCGCCGTGTGGACCAGGATGTCATTCTCTGTGCGTAACGGCGGAAGCTAAGGCTTGCTGAAGTTGCCAAGTGCAGCCCTGAATAGCGCCCAGAACTGACGGGTTCTTGATGGACAGCTTTGAAGCTTTGCACCAATTCTCAAGATATGCTCGGAACTTGCCCTGGTATTTTGCCATTTAAAGTACCTAGAGGCTCGGTTGTACTTCCTTTTTAAGGTGTTACTTTGAGATTCTTAGTGAGCAGCGCCTCGGCCCAGGCTTGGTATGTATTGTGCTTGGAAATGGCAGCTTGTTTGCAAAACTTACTTACCAAACCAAGGCTGTGATCTCGCCACCAATTGGCACCACAGAGCTAGGAATTTAAAGTTCCATACCCTGTAAGCCTAGAATCGCATTCCTCTAGCGTTGTCAATCTGCTCAAAAATTATTGCATTTGATGACAACTCATTAGAACCATGCATATCTTTCATAGCTTCGGCTTTTAAGTTTTGGAACGTCCACTACTTTTTCAACTATTATTAGGCGTATTGGTATTTTCTTGTCCAAATATTAAGGTAACAAGTAAGCCTAACGGAAGTAATATACACATTTTTAGAGAAAATGGGAATACTCTGACTCTTTATAATAAGAAAATTGGAACGTACTCACCATGGGAACAATTTAAAAATCTCACTTTTGAAAACCCATACCCGATTCGTAAATTAAATTCTATGGCCTGGTCAAGGACGTGATTACTTATCCTACTTCTGATGTAAGGATTCAGGAGTGCAAATGATAATAAAAATACACACTATGATTGATAATTAACTAATAAGACTAAATTGTACACAATTAGGCAGTCGATACGCAGACAGAGTTTCTACTTATTGCGAATATTAAGAAGTACTAAGTATTATCATCCCGTCTTTCGTAAATCTCGTACTATACATATTTTGATAGGAAAAGATAAAATAAAACTTGAGGTGTATTTGATGGTATTAGACCTGAAGTGACGCAATGTAACGTGACGTGATGTGACGTTGACAGCTGTTGGCGTAATGGCCCTGAGACCGTAATAAGCCAACTCTATTGCGTTAAGCGGCCGGAGTACGGAGAGGGCGGGGACCACGATGCCGTACTCACTGTATATGTTTGAAATAAATCATCGTACAGGATTTGTGTTATATCATTATGATGAGTAATTTGCTTTTACTTACACTAAAATAATGAACCGCATTGGTTCACATTATGTTACTGCTAAGTCGTCCCCGCGTCATATTTAGAGTCTATTACATGTTTAGATATATTCTTAGTAAAAGAGACTGTTTCTTTCTAAGAGGACTTGTAATCTACAACCAGAACCAGCAATTAGTATATACATTAAACACCGTGAATTAACCTTTAGCACACACGCTCCAACTTCGTTCACAGATTGCTTCGTTCGACGTTCAGATTTGAATTGAAACCAAAGAATATTCCAATACGCCAATATGCTTAGAAATATAGCCGTTCGTAGTGAAATAACATAGTTAAAAACAAAGCAGTTGTTGCACAAAGTTCACTGCGTTGTGAGTTGCGCGTCGACGCTCATTTTGGTTTTCATAAATTAATTAAATGCTTTTGTTTATAATCCATTATTTATAATCGATTATGATTAAACAATAAAATCGTTTTTTCAATGTTAATACAAATACACTAATCGTGAAATTCGAATACATTATATTTCTTATGAAATTAGATTTCAGAAGATTTCAGATATTTTCGTGATTTAGAAACTGCAAATGATGATATTATTGAGAGAGCTTCCGGCGCCGGTCCCATGGTACAGAGTGTTCGCAATATATCAAACTCTGCTCTGTAGCAAGCAGTGCTTGACAATCGAATTAATTGTTGCGTCGAAAATTATACCTTTTATTTTAATTACAGCCCTTTCAGCGACCGCGCGACCTCCGTTTAGAAGGTTTTTAAAATGAAAATAATTCTCATAGCCGCTAAACATAAACAAAAATATCTGTCGGACATGAACGCGACAACGTGGGCTTCTTTCAGGTCGCGATAAAAGGAAATTAACGTCAAAGACACCACATTTTGCCCTATATTTCTGTTTTTATTAATACTTTGTTATAATATACAAGTGCTTTTTGAGTTTAAAAGGTACAACTGGACGTTGGACACTGGACGTTGTAGGTAATGTGTTTTGAAACAATATAAATTAGAAGTTATTGTTTCAAAAAGTAAATAATGTAAGGTATAAATCAGGTACATTTAATCCTTGTCCAAGCTTCTTCAGGTACAAAATGCAGACCCAAATAACCACTGAACTAGAACTGCCGTACAAAATGGCATACCCTTAGAATAGAATATGTCGAGTGAATAAATTTTAGGAGAATACAAAATACACGTCTAGTAGAGTAACAAACTGCTATATTCATTAAAGGAGTGCAGATGTATGATCGCATACGTAGTCATGAATCCAGCATATTACTAACATTATTGTTCAGTTTCTCATTTTGAAGGGAACCCTTTTTTCGTTGGAATCATTAGCGTCCCTTATCTCTGGCAGTGTGGCGGGGCAGAGGTAGTGCAGGGGTGCGGGTCGAAGCAGGGGAGGGTTGCAGGGTTAGGGGGTGATTGATAAAATGTTATTATAGCACTCACGCTGCCCACCATTTATCACGGCTGTCTGCTTTCGCCTCGCACCTATTCGTGAAATCCTTTTATTTGGGTATCCTTTCGTTTACATTTATTACATGACTCTGCTAATAAGAAAATGTATATGCAATGTGGAAATATATTGAATCAATTCTAAATGTAATTTGTCGTTATAGGTCACCACCCACCTGTGGTAAAAGTATAGAAAAACATTCATACTCACATCACTTTAGCTTACATACATATTTAGATAGTATTCTCTTTATTATAATTATAATGAACTATAAATATTTACACCGCAAAGTAGCGCGAAATCGTGAAATTAAACAGTACGTAAATCAGCGTCACAATGTCAACTTACAATTTCGTAGGCGCCCTCCGTTCCGCGTATCTTATAATATTCTCGTTGGTATTATTACTACTTTTGCTCTTAGAATATCAGCTATTAAGCTTAACAAATTTATTATCAGCTATTAAACTTAACAAATTTAACATTTTAGCTTATAATCACTTTTTATAATAATAAAAAATTACAAAATAGTATGAGATGAATCAGATCTCTACTTTATCAATTCATATCATACATACTAGCGACCCGCTGAACTGAAACACAACTATAGAAATTTCTCGCTTCATTTTAATATGTATCAATCGATAAGGGCAGTTTATATATTGGCTGACCACTTTACTTTCAATTTCTGAATCCTACTACCGTACACTACTGCTACTCGCAAAGTAGGGTTTCTTTATGAGGTTTTCACATCAGAAGTGGGGTTTTTGTTTAGTAGTTTCCGATATATATAATTGAAGTGCATACAAATATTAAAATTGATAAAGAAAAAACGCTTTATAAAAGTGAAAGTAATAATAGTTTGACAAGTAGATGTTATATGAGGAGTGCGGAGGACGGGACCGGGCATACATAATGTATGGCGGCGCGCGTTATATTGTTTTATCAAGCGCCCTTGTATCTACGTAATTGTTTTTAGCTGACTATAATAATAATAATAATAATAAAAAAAATATACACGATTAATATAGAACAGATACATGATTTAATATACTGTGCGGCAATGACAGTAACATCAATACATAGCAATAAACCTACAAATATACAGATACGCAGATAATACAGAAGAAGAGATCAGAAGAAAACGTGATTGTAAACCAGCATGGGAACGGCGATTAGAAACGAAGATTACAATACTTAGAAAGGATATAGGGAGATTAAACCAATTCATTAAACATAACTTATCAAAAAGAAAAGCAGGAAGCAACAGAAGCACTAGACATTAAAACCCAAAAATTACAGGCATTATCAAAGAGACTACGTAGATATAAAAAATCTAATCAAAGGCACAGAGAAAATATTACATTTAATAATAACCAAAACCTATTTTATACAAATTTTAACAAGGAATCATCGGCTATAACAGAGCCACCTAACATAACAGATGTCCAAACGTTTTGGGAAAATATTTGGTCCCAGCCAGCAGAACATAATATGGATGCAGAGTGGATCTGAGAGGTATCTGAAGAAGCTGAAAAATTAAAGTCAATGCCAGACGTAATAATAGATAGGACAGATATAGAAACAGCAGTAAAAAAAATACTTAATTGGAAAACTCCCGGCCCAGATAAAATTCATAATTACTGGCTTAAATATTTCACATCCACACAGGAACCAATAGCTAAGGCCTTTAATGATCTCATTCTTGATCCACACAGCATTCCTATCTTTTTAACCCGCGGACACACATATCTTAAACCAAAGGAAGCAGACACAAAAAATCCAGCTAAATATGGTCCAATCACATGCCTCTCAACACTATACAAACTACTTGCATCCATCATCTCACACAAAATCAATTCGCATCTAACACACAACAAAGTCATTTCAGAAGAACAAAAAGGTTGCAGAAAAGGAATTAGTAATAGACAGTGCAAAGAGCAATTAGTAATAGACACAGAAATACACAATCAGGTTAAACAAACACACAGAAATCTCCATTTTGCATACATGGACTACCAAAAAGCATTCGATAGCGTCCCCCACACATGGTTAATACAGGTTCTCAAAAATTACAAAATTAATAATATAATCATAGAATTTTTACACCATATCATGCAACACTGGACAACCGTACTTAGTACAAGTACAGAAGCAGGAACTATTAAGTCCAATACTATCAAAATAGCACGTGGGATATTTCAGGGGGATGCTTTAAGTCCGTTATGGTTCTGTGTCTCACTAAATCCCCTATCGCGTATTCTAAAAAGGACTAAACAAGGATATATTCTACACAGAGAAAGTAACACTAAACTATCACATTTATTATATATGGACGACATAAAATTATACGCAGCAACTAAACAGCAAATTTATAATCTCCTAGAAGCCACAGAAAAATTTAGTACAGATATTAAAATGAATTTTGGTTTGGATAAATGTAAAATAAATAGTATTCTAAAAGGAAAATATCATAAAACTGATCCATATATATTACAAATGCAACATAATTTACGTATAAATACAATGGAAATTACAGATACATACAAATATTTAGGCTATTCACAGAGTATGGGGATAGATCACACTAAGATAAAAGAAGAACTAAAGAAAAAGTACATAGACAGACTAAATAGAATACTAAGAACATACAGACTAAATAGAATACAAAATACAATAAAGGCAATTAATACTTGGGCTGTGCCAATTTTAACATACTCCTTTGGAATCATTAAATGTACAATTACAGACTTAGAAAGTCTTAACAGACTGACCCGGACAACGTTTAACAAACACAACATACACCATATTCACTCAGCTATAGAAAGATTTAACCTCAAGAGAAACTTAGGAGGTAGGGGATTATTATATAAAAAATCTACACAATAAACAGGTATTTAACATTCACACATACATGCACAGCAAAATTAATGACAGTCCCATACATAAAGCTCTTACGTTAATATCTACGTCAGGCACACCTCTAAAATTAAATGATAATAACAGACCTACCGAAGAAATAGTAACAGACCAGCAAAAGCTAAGTAATTGGAAACAAAAGTCACTGCACGGTAAACATCCTCATCAATTGCAACAAGAACATATAGACAGAGAGGCATCAAATACATGGCTTCCCAGAGGAAATTTATATAAAGAAACAGAAAGATTTATGGTCGCCATCCAAGACCACATTATAAATACAAAAAATTACCAAAAATACATAATTAAGGACCCAACTGTAGTTTCAGACAAATGTAGATTATGTAACACAAACCAAGAGACAATAGCGCATATAACCGGCATATAACCGTATAAGCTAATAGATGAAGCAGAGCTATATTATAAATATAAGCCTAAGAATGTACTAGATAATCAACACACTAAACTTTATTGGGACCGGGATATTATAACTGATAAAACTACAACAAACAATAGACTTGACATAACATTAATTCTAAAAAAGGAACAAATAACCTACTTGATAGATATATCCATACCCAATGCCGAAAATATAAGGAAGAAATACACGGAGAAAATACAAAAATACATCCCACTGGCAGACGAAATCTGACAAATGTGGCACCAGCACACAATTAAAATCATACCCATCATTCTATCGTCCACAGGGCTCATTCTGAAATCTTTACATACATCCCTAAAAGAATTAAGCCTACACAAAAGCACTTTCATCCTTTTACAAAAGTCAGTAATTATAGACACTTGCTCTATAGTTCGGCGATTCCTGACATCTACAACTCTAACACCCACAGCCATACACAATGAACTGACCCACTTAGCTTAGCCCGTGACAGGTTCACACCATCAGCTTCTTGCTGAGATCCGTAAGGAAAATAAAAATAAATAAAAAATCTATGAGTGTGAATCTTGTTAAATGTCTAGGAGGTCTTCCGTCTGATCATAATTTAATTTTAATAACCAATTTGTTTATTTAATTCTACATTGATGAGAAGTTAAAGGGTAAATATTTAAAATCTTATTCATATTGTTGTATAGTATAGGACTCAAATAATGGAATTGTCGACTCGAAGAGCATTTACGGCGCAATTCTATTTGATAGATTTGTCAGATCTGCGTTTACCGGACGTAAACTGGGAATCCACTTCTCGAGTTGACGTAACTCACTTTAGGATCTATGCTTCCGTAAAACAGAACAAAGAACAAATAGTTGCCGAACTGTTAAGACTCCACACATCTGATATAACTCACTTGTGGTAACGCGAACAGGCTTAGATGTGATAACCTTCAAAATACATCTTTAAACCTTTTCTAGAGGAAGCAAAACTGCTTTTGTTGCACCACCCCATGCTGGTATGCAATAAGAAAGTATTGACTGTATAATGGAGTCTTTTTCTTACATGTATCACTCTTGACAGAGTGGTCGTGGTCAACGTCGCACCACAATGGAGTAGTAGAGAAAATTTCAATACTTGCGCCAAATCTTAGTTGCTTAAAGGTGTATGCAAGTTTTCGTAAGCGGCTTCCCATAGCGAGAATATGATTCTTCCAGTTAAGATTTTCATCAATAAGAACACCAAGATATATTTACAGTTAACTACTGTTACTGTTACGAGTTACTGATTTCGTTGACAGAGAAATTAATGTTAATTAAATCAAATATTCGTGGCAAGATATAACGTCGTAACATAAATATATGTTTGCACTAAATAATATTTAATTATCATTACTAAAGGCTCAGTGAAAATAATAAAAATGAATCTGGAAGATATATTGGTTTAATTTCTTTCATACGCAGCCTCGGGCGCGGTGCGGGTGTGGTGCGGGGAGAGGAGTATCAAAGTATTACGTTATGAAAACAATATTCTTTTATTCTATTTATTTATATTAAGCTCCCATAATAAAGTGTTTTATTAAAATATTTGATAGATATAGATTGATAAATAAATATAACTGTAAAATGTGCATTTAAAAAATAAAAAGAAAGAGTTTAGTTTACCGCGTCATAGTAAATATATGTACAATCTACATACACGGACGATGTTCCATCTTTAATACGTATCAATAAACAAATGCATTTAAATATACATAACAATAAAACTGAATACTACGACGACGACGACATATAAAACTAAAAACTAAACTAAAACTGACATAAAAATAATGAATTAAGCAAATGTATTGCAAATGTGCTTATTATGTAATGACATTAATGTTCGAAGTTTTGAAAAATAAAGTGCAATATGATGTACTGATCGGATGTTTTTCTAAAGTTAATTCAATATATTGTTGGCAATGTTTCTGTCATCATCTCCCGTATCATGCGAGGTAGACAAAGATAACTCAATAATATGCCTACCCATTACGCATTTAGCGAAATATTTAAAATGATGTTTAGTAAAATATAATTTTAAATATTTTTAAAATGCGTTCAAACGGGAATGGCATCCGCATTTCGCCTATACAGACATACACTTCTCAACCGCGCCGCGGCATTGCTATTTAGTACCATTTAATTAAAAAAATAGTAAGTATTAAAAAATAGCACAAAACTTAGAAAACATAATCGTTCAATCCGTTTTAATGTTGTTAAGTAAAGTGAATTCGAAGGTAAACGCTGGCAAAGAAGAAAACCAGTACGCTTTTTGGATTGTGAAAAGGAAAAGTTAGTTGAATTACATAGAGACGGTTTTAGGTGAAGGTTGGCGCGAGTTTCGGCACTCGTCAGCACGACCTAGACCTTTGCAATGTCGCTTCCTCTTTGAGTGTTAGAGTATTCTTTAAAGGAAACAATAATACATAATTTCATCTGCAGTGTTACTGCATATTTTTTTGGTATCTTACAACATAACATAAGTTTAAAAAGCGAAGTTGATTTTAAGATATAAAAGAAATAATGTAATAAAAAGATATGTATTCTTTTTTTGTAGAAATCATGTTTTTTTGTAATGTACGAGTATTAATTACATTTGAAATTTTAGTATTCGACTACTCGCCACTGCTGAGGAAGTTTGCGTGAGTACAATAACGTCAAACTTCCACTTCGGCCATTGTGATAATCACGCTAGAACTTTCTTAAGGGCCTATTACTGCTTTGTTCTTACAGCAAGTTGCGAAGTCGGTCAAACTGACCGAAAATATAAACGCTTTATAAGCGTTCGCTTAAATTATGATGGCAGTCTTTCTTCTATATAAAGTCTAGAACTTTATATAAATTACCAATAACATTTATTTTATGAGAGACACAATATGTATAATGATAATAACCTATCGAACCAACTTTACTTGACTTTAGACACTTGGATTAATGAACATTTTTTTCTTTTTCACGATTTTTCTTCGTCATAGGTGCTTGTTAAACGATCAAATTTATTAATGTACAAAAAATTTTATAATATTTTTGTAAGTATATAAGCAAGTATATATGTTTTATAGCTATTTAATAATTTTAATAATGATATTTTTGTAGATAAAAAAACAAAATTCCCATTCATATACAAATTACAGTAATATTTATAAAGTAATATCAAATTACTATTAAATAGCAACCTATTGTAAAGGCACGTCCGCCGCGCACTCTATTCAGCTAGCTGGCTGCTCGTAGCTCGTGGCTCACAGAATTAAAGCTGATTGTGTAAAATAGTGCAATCAATAGAAAATTCAAAATTATTAAATATTACTTCACTTGCATTATCAATAGGAATGAATAATAATAATTCATAAATATATACATAAGTGTGATGCCTTCCTGGTACAAGGATGGAAGGAAGCAGAACACTTTCACAATTAAATATACTTAGAGTCGAAAACGCTAAAGAAGTATGCCGGTGAATGTCTGGTGAATATTGTCAGTATACAGTCAATTCCAACGTGAACACATATGTGGGTTGACTTCCAAATTAGTGTGAGTTTTATTTTAATCTGTTTCCAGCTAAACTTGGGATAAAAACACAGTTTTGTGTAAGATATCTTTTTATTTGCCAATAATATTTATAGACTCTCAGCAATGGATACATGCGAACATGCTACATAACAAATGACCATGGGGAAAATATCATAATCATAGCGAAATTAAACTTAATAGAGAATTGCAGACTTTAAAAATTTAATTGAATAAAAAATTTCTGGAAATTACAGAAATTCTTGTAATGATTACATTTTGACCATTTGTGTTACCGGTAAAAATGGACTAATTCTGTTCCGTTTAAGTTATGTGTCTCAGTGACCGTTTTGTTACGGTAAAAATCATGCGGCATCCAAATTTCTCATAACCATGATTGGAATACCAAATTTTAATTGGAGCTTATGTGATAGCTAAAGTTAATTTAGAAACTTTTTGTCGTAATATTGTTTTTGTAATATTATATTATACCTCTGTGCGCTATTTTGACTAAAATTACAGTTTTAAATACCCTTAAACCTGATGGCCTTCCATCCCATAATCACTTACTTAAAATTGGTGCACCAATAATATTATTGGAGAACTTTATGTGAATCATTTCATGTGCAGTTAATCATTCTTCTTGAGCGGGATTTAGTGGTAATTACTAAATCAAACCAGAAACTGAAATGCAACATCCGCTCCGCAATGTCGCGGCTATACCGGGAGATTAGATACGGGAGAGATAGGGGAGATTTTCCTGTATATCAATGTAGACAAAGATAGCCTAGTGTTAAGACCGTCCATACGTTTATGAATCCTTAGATAAAGTCATTTCTTGTCCGCCAAATTATGCAAAAAAATTGTAATAAGAAAAAAATAATCCATTCATAGATAACTATGATAATAATTGTTGCTTTAAGGTAAGTAAGAAATATTTTTAAATTTTTAAAAATATTAAAATTTAATTAATATAGGACTATTAGATGTAGATAATATAACTGAAAAAGGTAACTTAGACATAAGCTTCATTTAATTAATATTCACTTATATTTAATTGGTTTAAAATTAAAAATGATGGCAATAAAATTTGCTAAAAAATATGAAACTGAATTTTATGGCAATATGTAAAGATTTAGAAACATACAAACTGTTATTTTAATCGAATCAATTATCGAATTATTATTAACACGGAAGGAACATGATACACATCATACAGTAATACCTAAAGAACAGTCGCCAAAGTCTGTTTTCTTTTAACAAATGTTATGTTTATGGTAAAGTAGCAAAAATTCATAGCACTCGCACGTTATTATGTAAATGCGGCTCAAGCGTGCCGGAGACTTTGCGGCAGTCGGGGATCGTTAGCGGCCGCCGTTATTACTTGTAAGGCCGCCAAGCTCTGCGGCGAGGAGATAAACGCGGGAGTTGATATCCGAGTTGTAGCGCCCGATCGAAGACACCTATAGAGATATATCTTAAGTACTTATTGTCTCAATCTTTTATCTCTCGCTGTCAGATTTAGCTTCTACGCGTTGTGTATTACGCATCAATTTATATTTGTGAACATGTTTGTTTAAAATTATATATAAAACAGTAGTGATAATTATATATCCTCTCTCGTGTTAATGTATTGCTATTAGTTCAATCAGCATATGCATACTATTAAACAATTACAACTAAAATGGAATGTTTCATTAAAATTATCTCTAAAAAGTGACAAAATATCCGAATTATAAGTCTTCTATCTATAAGTTCAGCGGTATTTAATAGTTTCATTAGATAAGACTGAATGTATGAGCAGGGATCGTAATGGAGCAATTTCTTCGATAATATATAATTAATTGAATCAGTGATAGGTTGCCATGAATACGAGATTGTGCAGATCGCAAAGGATCAACTAAATTACATTTCCGAGAACATTGTTCACAAAGGAGGATATTCAGAGGCCGTCCTTTGCGGCCTGGATGGAACAGACGCTATTTAGAATTGACTGCGACTTTTCAAATATTTTTTTAAAGTGTTATTCCCACACTTAAGAAATTGAAAAATACATATTTAGAAAACGTATAAATATTTGAACGCAGCGGTATTTGAACCCGCGACTCTTGAAAACCGTTCAAGCGCTCTGAGTGCTAAGTCGTGCGTTCTAAATCCAGCTACGTCGAAATTTTTTACGCTTTTTACAACTCATATTTGTTGCTCTGTAGCATCTCTGTAGAGAGATTTTTACAAATTTCTGCTACCCAAAGATTATTCTATGAACAATCATTTTGGCAAGAGGGATTTAAGAAGCTATTTATTAAATATTTTTGTCTTCCCTTCTATGCGGAAAAAATATGAATGAGCTTCAGTTATAATATGTATAGGATAACACACTGTGATATTAAGATATGTACTATTTAGAAGTCTTATTCTTCAACTAGGTCCTGCGTCTACGGCGCGGCAGGAGATGCAACACATAGCGATGTAATACGACTGTAGGCTACAACTCTCTCTCTGTTAATATATCAAACGAAATTTCTCCGTGATATATTAACTCCTACAAACTGCATAGTTGAAGATATTAATATTGGTTTGTTTACAAGCAGTGTCTGTGGCGTTGGCTGGTTACATCATGGTTACAATACACTTGTACAAGACTTAAGACCAAAATGTTTTTCAGTTTAGATTTCAACTGAGTGTACTAGATTTTAAATAAGTTACAATAAATTATGTTGAATTCAGTTCCGTTCTCTAATGATGGCACTCAGTAACAATAAATATTTACAATTCATTTATGATATGATTTTGTAGATAGATGTGAAGTTTAAGTGAATTTGATAAATTTCGTTTATAAGATAATTTCTCATAACATTGAGAAGTTTAGTGTTTAGAGTAAACGTACTTGTAACTCGCAATGTCTCACTTACTTGTAATGAGCGCTAAAGTGGACTTTATGTAATTACAATAAGATCGTTTATTGAACGCGCTTCGTGTTGTCATACACCGTGAAGGCACCGGAGGCGCCTCGATGTGCCACGTCACGCGTAAAATTACTTTTTTGATAAGCAAAACTAAATATTCGAACCTTAATATTTGTTTTCCCACATAAGCTTGTTGATATTTACATACTTTGTGAAGCGTGTATTTTGTTACTTTATTTATTTTCAAATGGTTACATTTACTGCCAGACGTTTCTTAAAGAAAAAAGAAAGAAATTGTTTTTTAATTTAGACTTCTCCATACATCTGAAAAATAAATGACGGCTTTTAATAAAATTACATTCAAAATATATAAATAGTAATTTCACTTCTTACTTGTCCTTTTATTCTTTACATCCGCCATAATTTACGGATAATGTACATCATCGTACAATTTACGGATATGTAGATATAAAAAACTTATCAGGTATAAACTGAATGTAACTATCTGGTGACTTAATTGCTTTAAACTAGATTCCTGTCCATTGCACTGTACAGTAATCTCGGCGGCAGCCACAAGTTGTACAAAGCTTTGACTCCACTGATTTGGAACTATAAAACTACCGTCACTAGTATATAGGAAATATTGGTGGTAAGGAGATATGTATAGTACAGGCTCATACTTATTTGAGTTAAGTAATTCAAAATTTATAAATATAACTTAAATAAATGATAGGACTTATTTCCCTTAATACAAAAAGTCATACATACTGTATATGTTTCAAAAATGCCTTAAGTATAAGGTATTAGAAGAATTAATTACGTAAAATCAAAATAACAAAGTACGGAAACACAGTATATAGTGAAGGTTTCTATTATATTTGTTAGGTATTGAGAGAGTACTCCGATAAAAATTAGCAACTCTCACGTTGTGAATCTCCTAACGATAGCTGCGAGTCGGACAGGACGCACGCCGCGCGCCGCCACTTATAATAGAATGTATTTTTTAATTGCAACCCTACTTTGTGGCAAGAGGATCGTTCCTGCAATTTCCTCTCAATTTCGACACATTATTTGCCGAGTGATAAACGTATCCACAGTCATGCCAGTATTCAGCTCTGTTCGGCTATCTCACGGTATCCTGTTCCAAAATGGATTGACAGTCACTAACAATTCATAAAATTTGTTAATATTACAAGTACTTGTCCTTGGGCTTTAGAAAATTTTTCAATTGATTGCGTTCTCGAATAATATTCGCATTGTAAGACGTTTTGTGTAATTATTAGTTTAAAAATGTTATTGTAAGGCTTATATAATATGAGTACGTATTGCATAGGACTTTAACTTTTTCGTCACCATTTTTAATAAATCAATAGCCTTTGTTTTTTCTTAAATAAAAGGATTACTCAATAATAATTCTTTTGTAGTAGAACAAGTATGACAAATATAATCTAAAATTGTATTCAGTTAGTTTAAGGATAATTTAGGTTACTGGGGATAAATAGATATATTTTGACATTTATATTGATAATATGTACATCAAATAAATTCCAATTCAACTATTTTGGTCTCAATTACAATTTCAATGCATAGATTTGTAATAAAAATAAGGGTAGATTAATTACAGAAACAATTTACGTCACAAATTTAGATAGATATAAAGATATTAGCTTTTCTGGAATTTAACATTACTTCAAAATGAATTTGTAATTGGAATAAAGCCTAATTCAGTTTACGCGAGAAAGCATAGGAAGCCATTAATATTTAAATGAATTACTACCTAGTGATTAATGTACAAATTTACGTGATACATTTTTAATTTAATGAAATATAATCGTTCAAATAATTTAATTCATTGCTTGTACCAGTGTCTTTAACATAATAAATGAAATAGTGTGATTTTCTTTACTTTCGATAACATAATATAAAAAATTTTGGTCAGAATCCATATTATCAATATTTTTATACAAGTGTAAGGTATATCACGTGTCGGCTCTAGTGCCTTCATTCACTAAAGAAACTTCGATGAGAAAACTTTGGATCGCAATTTCTTTCTATTTATATTGCGGAACTACTATCACATAAAGACTTTTGACCTTCACTATTCGATATTGATGAAATAAATTCGGGACACTTTTGGAACTTATTTCGCGATATCATAAATAGAGGGATATATATATAGTAATCTAAATAATTAATTTTACTTTAGTAGATAAACTTATAGCTAACTCATCATCTAGTTTACTCTTGGTAAATATTAACAATTGGGAATGTAACACTGTAGTTATAAATATTCTCCTATTGCAAGCGACACCACAAACATTGTTTTCAGTCTGTTTAGATACGAGCCAATAGTGCTACGAATTCAAGCTCAAGCTGGTGTATTTTATTCATTCAGTATTTTAAGATAAGCTATATTAAATTAGATATAGAATAACTACTGCTCTTACTATTATATTATACTTTCTATAAATAAATAGCTTACAATACAATAATACGTTCAGAAAGAAAAGCGTGAAGCGAGGCGTGATTGCTTTATTTTACGCATAAATCAGCGCAATAAGGTGATGAGGCGTGGATGGGACGTAATCCCGCTTAGATCGGATATCCATTTAGGGGAAACGTCGACCTTCTTAAAGTAAAGCTCTCGTCGGCGCGATGTAATATTTACTTTGCACTCCCCTTCAGATTCAACTTAATGTTATAAACTTCCAAGAAATTTATATAAAACATATACTAGTCGACTTTCCGAGTGCTTAGCTTAATTTTGATAAGTAATATAGAGGTCGAAGGTTGCTTTAAATGTTTTCAAAGTGTAATTGTTATTACTAAATATGTACTTGAAATCGACTTATACGAAGAATATGGTCCGTTGTGATAGTAAAGAAAAATTAAATTATTGCTTTAATTTGATAACCTATCCTAAATCCAACTATTTCTATTTTGAAAATTTTCATATCTCATTTGGTTATCGAAATGAATTATTGAAGAACGTCTGATTTGATTTTACTTCGGTGAACATCAAACGATATGTACAAGAGGCCGCACGCAGCGCTCGTCATTCTAGAAAAAGGTCGTGTGAGAGTTTTCTACGTATTTATCGTGAGGCTTCCTAATATTTATTAAAATAATACAAGCAAGATGTTAAGATTACATCGAATACTAAATATTTTAAAAGATAATGCCAGATAAAAACTAAAAGATATACCATAGAACAATAGCTCATTTACTAATGTACCTTCAGTTTCTACCAGAGGAAACAGTTATGCAGGTAAATAAATGTTATTACGTTAACAGAAAACCTTAAAAAATAATTTAATACTAAAATATATAGTAGGTTACTTAAACGTCTTGTTACCTAAAACAGAAAATTGATGACCCGTATTTACATAGGACGTTCTCTTATGGAGGCGTGGAAAAAAAACTTTTTCAATAATTAAAGGCTGCGACATTTTGATTTCAGTTGCAAGCTCCGATGAGCTTAAAACTTCGTCACCTTTACCTCCTGCGGTAAAGGTGACGAAGTTTCAAGCATGTAACAAAAAAAAGTAATGTTTGAAACAAGAAACTTCAAATAAAAGATAATATAGCTAACAACTATAGTTGTTAGCTATATTATTAGTGTTATATCACTGTGAGAAGAGAGTATGCCAAACAATGTTTATTAATATACTAGCAGTATACAGTAAGTACAGGAAGTACCATTGAAGAACATGACAAACGCGGACGTCATAACAATTACATGACAGTGACTACTGATATGATACAAAGCGTGTGTGATCATGTACGGACTTTGCACCAACGGAGTCTCACTATGACTAGAAAAAATATGCATGCAAAGCCTCAAAAGAACGATAGTATTGTAGATAGTGACATTGTGAATTCCGATTTCGATTTGGCATTTCATACCCAAAAAAAGGATCAGTGAGTGTCACGTATTTCGACAAAAAAGATAACCCTACTAATGAAGAAGGAAATCTTTTCGTAGAGCACCACCACATGGTAAACCTAATATTTGCTAATATAAAAGAATATATCATGTTCTAATATCACTGTTTATAATATGGGAAAAAAAGAGTTTCGGTTTTCGTCAGATAATTGCCCTGGCCAAAATCGTAATAGGATTGTTTACTTTGATGAAAGCAAAACCGGTCAAAAATGAACAGCTATACAAAACATCATATAAAATAATATTTATGGCTATAAGAGTCAAGTTAATAAAAGAGTGTGCTTACAAAATAATAAAGGCCAGACGGAAGAATCGACCAAAGTTAAAGAAATCCACACTAACAACACTGACTTTAATATACTATTTTCCAAATATGATTTCACGCAAAGTGAATATTATACTCTGGTAATACTAGGAATTCCGTCCATGTCTTATTCTCAACCAATAAAACTGACCAAAGTAAAATATAAAGATATAAAGATGGTAAAATTCAGATTATACCAACAGATTATTTTAAATCGCTGCCACATGACAATACTCGCGTTGTCGATGATTCAAGACTAGATTCTGATCTGATAACCTTTCGGAATATTACATAGGATTACATTTATAGTTTCAATGACAAGTAAAAAAGACCATAAATCCGACGAATTTAAAAGCTCCTTCTTGTTTAAGCCAGGTATTTTTTTTCAATAATTTACATAGGACCTATAAAACGTTATGAAGAAAGTTGTAAACCCGTATAATGATCAGATAAGACGCATTAGGTAATTTATATTTCCCTAAAATAACGTCTCACGTTCACTAAGGAATACAGTGACTTCGTCTTATAACGTTTACGTTTAAATTCAAAATATGTTAAGTGGTATAGAATAAGGCTTACTTAACTATGGATTTAATATATCATAAATTCAAAAATCCAAGTTTCTTAGTTTCAATATTATAAGCCTGTCCTGATAACATTCTTGCAAATCGAACATTATTCTTCAGAATAGTCGAAATGTTTGTACTAACAAAAATGTATTATTAACATACACCAGAGAACAAAATATGTATTTAATTAAAAATATTTGGTTATTTAAAAAACATTAAATTAAAAGAATACTGCAAATTCAAAAACATAGGCAATGTAAACATTTATGAAGCTTTAACTGGAATCATAACTAGGCAACGCTGCGTCAGACGTAATAAATGAAGATTCCTAAAATACATGGAATGCTTCCTCCAAAAATATTACTTTCATAAGAAATATTTGCTTCTTTTCATATCGTTCGTTTTTGTTACACGTGAAGTAGTAGTAGTCTTAAAAGTATTTACTATTTCAAAACTACCTACCTACCTACGAGTTGTGTGTTAAATATAGTTTAGTTGAATATATCGTGGCGCAGTGCGACAGCGTCTGACAATAATTCTGTCACCTCGGTTGTGGGTTTAATTCCCACTCGGGGGAATGATTACATTTAAATTATTTTTATTACTCCACTCTGGTAACAAGACAAAGCGCGGCCTTGAGTTCCGCCATTCAACACGCAATGTCTGATTTAGGCGGAAAATGGAGAACGAAGTGTCTTGACAGTAGGTTCTATATGTACACCCTGCTATGAGAGAAAAAGCGTAAAGCTAAAAATATATATATATTTAATGTAGTTTACAATATTTTGAAGAAAATAACACAAGTCCGGCTTATACAGTCGCTATAAGTGCGTCAGAAGATTATGGTATAAATATTTTTCGTATTGGATATATTTATTATCTTAGGATTTTTTGCTTGAAATTTGCTTATCCAGTGTGTAATTAGTTGGCGTTTTTAACGCAGCTACTTAAGTGGTACTTTCTTTCAGATCTGCTCTAAAGCAATGTCCTGCGGCTGTATTAAGGTGCTACCTGCTTGAGTTTATTATTTTACTTTTTTTGAGCGTAAATAACTTACAAACATAAGGATATGCTTCGTCTTAGTCGTTCATTCTTAATAGAATGGTCTGGTTAGTGACGATGCAATTTCGCTAGATAGCCAGCCTTTGCGATACACATCCGCTTGCGGCCTTTAACATCACGGGTGTTTTGGACTATTGAGGTTTGTGTTGCAGATATTAAAGAATCGAGCGCGTGACCACTTGCTTTCAACTTTTTCTTGAACAACAAGGCGCTCCATGGAGTGTTCTAGCAATGTTTCCGAAATATATGAGGGTTCATGTAAGCACAGTCTACGATAATCTCTTTTTAATGTTAAGTTCCTTTCAAATCAAGATATTGTGTTAACTGTCCAAGGGATCCGCAGCCATCGCTGCCAGCGCCACATTTTAAGTGCATCGATTTAGCGTCGGTCTTTGAAACGAACCTTCCATGTTTCATCGTGATAGAGATATATTCCAAACTTGTCATTAGGCGTACTTTCGTGGCTTTGGTGATATTATAATTACACCAGATTCTTTTGAGCTTATTAACGGCAGTAATTCCGGAACCAAAGTTTACTTTACTTACAGTTGCCAATCAACGAGACATAAGGTCACTTTAGTTCAGCTCGATCCACGATCACCTTGGTTTTGTGTCTGTTGACCAAGTCCAGAAGAGACGCCTCTAAACGTGTCAACAGGTGTTCCATGTCTACTTTTATTTGAGCGAGAAGAGTAGTATTATAACCTCCCACTGAAACGCCATTGGCCCACTGTTCCAAGTCGATTCTCATAATATACTCTGTATATATATTAAATAGAAGTAGACAGAGTATGCATCCCTGCAAAACACCTGAATGTGTCTGCAAGCTTTCCGCGTTAACATTGTCTATCCGAATAATTGCAGTTCCGTCCTAGTAGAGTCGGTGTATGTGATAAACCAGGTGAATAGGTGCTCCCTTTCTTACGAGTGCGTCCCATAATTTGTACCATTTTACGGTATCGAAGGCCTTGCGGTATGTTGTTAGATTTCTCGAATAGCTGTCGAAGAAATAAAATCCCTTCCCTCCCTTTCATTCATAATCATTCATAAATCCTGCTTGCTCTATAGCTATTTTAAGGATTCAGAAAAGCTTGCAGTCTGGTGTTAATGATGTTAATGAGTACTTTACATTGTGTGTTGATAAGAACTTAACGCCGTGTTTTAAACCAGATATTATATAAAGTTTTTTTTTATAAAATATATCATAAACAAACGAAAAAAAATTATACTTTTTCTGAAATATGTTTTTTTACCCTAAATGTAGAAAAAATATGTAAATTGCTATGTCTATACTGGAGTCATGTTATAAATATGTTCAGCCTGATCTGGCAGGCGCAGGCGAAGCCGCGAACGTTTCGCTAGTATATTTATAAAAACCACATTGTTCTTCGAAAATATTTCATTTAGAGAAAAGAAAGCTAAATAGTAAATTGTGAGTCCGCGAGTGATCTAAGACGACAGCAAAAGAGATTTTTCTTTAAATTTCATATAAGATAATGCAAGTAGAACGCAAAAATTTAAAGACGAAGTCAACATTAATATTAAGATCGTTATCAAATGAATTTAAAGTAATTTTATTTTAAAGTTTGTTTCTAATAAGCATTAAGGTGCGACACCGAATCAAAAGAACTTTGAGCATTTTTCTCATCAAATTCAAAGCGAGCTCATTAAGATAAAGTAGTCGGAACAAAAAGAAAAAGATCAAGATGAAGAGCTACACTGAATTCGTCGGAGAAGTTCATTTGTTTGTGGAGGTGAGTCGTAGTGACGGTGGTGACGGTAGTGGCGGGCGCCGGCAATTAGCGACATAATGGCGCCTACCGTGACCGCCGCTAATGAACTCTAAGAGCTTTCTCCGGTTCTCTTAGAGCCCAAATAAACTATTTCAAAAGAGTTTCAAGTATTGCATACAGAAGAAATCGGCTTTTCGAACTCATTAAAATTTCTTTGAGAAAGTCATCGTCACTGTTACCTTCCAGTTGAATATATAAATGAAATATAAAAAAAATGATAATGTAACTGTTGAAGCAGTATGTTTCACGAATTCCGGATTTTTTAACACACTACACATAAGAACAAGAGATACTTATAAGATAAGCAAAACCCTAAACAACTTTTTTTACAGCTTGACGTTTTTCGCGCATACGAGCGTAGTCAGAGGACCTAGTGTCAAAACACTCCATTCTCTGATTTCCATCTGAATTTGAGATATTGCGTGTGCTGTAGTGTTGGGTACTGTTAGTATTATCATGAAACCCAACAATATTTTAATAAAGTTGGACCTCTTGTATTCATCATTATACTATAATATATAATTTTATTATATAATATTAAAGAAATCATTTTATATTAAAACGTTGATTAATAATTTTATATATTATTGTTCTAAGCTCTGAATAAAAAATAAATGAGCTAGAGTAAATACGTAACTTATTCAAACACAATTCGATAGCACGTGAGATTTGCAAGGAGTCTGCAAAAGATTTATATGTATGTAGGTACATTCCAAACTGAACCGCAATCCGGTCTGATTTTAATTAAATGAAATTAACTTTGTATTATAATGTAGGTATAACTTGTTATTTTTTCAATCCAAAATATATAATAATTCGTTAGTATTATTACTAAATAACTTTTATATGACTGCAGTAGAAGCAGTAAGTCGCTAATAAATGGTTTCTTTTCATAATATACCAGTCGTAACTGTCCCAATAGAATAATGCGTTGTTGACGTTTCGTAAGCCAACTTCTCTTATTCGCTTTTCGCTTTTAAGCGAATTTGACTGGGGGCAGATCATATCTAAAATAGCTATATAATGAATCAAACAAATAAAAAATATATATTGTAAGTTTCTGTCTTTAAACCCATAGCTTATTGGTTAAAACCCTTAACGCCAGACAAGCGACGTGGGATTAAATCTTGCAACATTTGAAATTTTTTCAAGAGGTTTTAATATTTTTATACATCCAAACTGTTTATGAATAAGGCTTCAAAATATTATGAAATTAGGTCACGATTTTTATAGTTGTGTGCTCGGTGTAGTCGTGTGGTTTTAAGCCATTTCATTTATAGAATTTTTAAAGGTTTTTTCATCACTTATATGATGTTGGTTGTAAAATATATTAAATGAAAAATGTAGGGTACTAGCTTTTGTAGTCCTTTTATGTCAAGTTTATTTTTTAATAACCCATATGATATTAATATATGTATATTTATATTTAAATAAATGTGTTTATTAGAACGTCAATCATCGCTGTTTATAGCTCAAACAAATAGCTCAAATCATATGACAATATAAATATTTCCGTGACGAAATAATTACCATTATTTATAACATTTTTTAAAATGTTATTCACAGAAATAGAAAAACATTTATAGAAAACGTATAATAGTTGAGCACAGCGGAACTTGAACCCGTGCCTTTTGGAAACGGTCAAAGGCAAACGAGCGATCGAGTCGCCTTATAGTGAATGATCAGCTACAAGGATGTTGCCAGCGTTTATGGTGGAAACACACGCACCTTTTGAAGGTACCGACTTATGTGGCTAGTGGAAGGAAGTTGCCATAGAACGCACAGTGGTAAATTGTGTTTTGGGGGTTGAATTAAATAAGAAATAAGTGAACTATGAAAGCAAACGGTTGCCATTATGTTAATATGGACTTAACTTGTGATAATCAAGCTGTATTCATAGAAAAAATAACAAATTATATAAGTGACAACTTAACTAATAAACAAAAATCTATGAAACCAGAGATTGCAAATATTCTTAACAAAGATATTGCTACAGAAAAAAAAATTAAGAACCTAGTTTCTGAAGTACAAGAACTTAAAGAAATTCATGCGACATCAACTCCTAACACCCTCTGTTCAACGGAGGCTAACTACGAGCATATATTTAATGAAATCAATGAACGAGAAATAAGATGGACTCAAGTGAAGTGTTAAAAATATTAAAATTAATTGACGTTAACTGTCTTAATACAGAGAAAGTGTTTCGTCTGGGCAAATTTCAAGCAAATAAACATCGTTCTATAAAAGTTTGCTTTGAATCCCCCAAAATCCCTAAATTTATTTTGCGCAATAAACACAAACTCAATAACGATTCTATTTCAATTTACTCAGATCGAACACCACATCAACAACCAAATTTAAAACAACTTAAAGAGGAATTAAAGAGATGAACTGATATATGGGAGAAAATAATCTCAGAATAAAATATATTACAAATATACAAAAAATTAATAGAAATAACCCTAAAAATCTAAATAATCTATCATCCAATACTGCAAATAAAAACATTATAACAAATGGTACCGCTGCATATGAATTAACTGATAAATATGTTAAACTAACTAACTCGAAAAAAACATTGAAATTTCTATACGCTAAAATGCGCAGTATAAATTTTAGAAACCCGACGTTTTAAACACTGTACAGTAGTCCGTGGTCAGAAGTAGTAAACAAGAATATCACTAGTAAAATGTACGCAATTAATCCGGTACAAAATTTCCATTTTGGTTTTATTTGAAAATATCTAGGACTCATTCTTGATAGAAAAATGACATGGAATCCTCATATATATAAAATTAAATCCAAGCTTACATCTTTGATAGGATTAATTAGAACAATGTTCGCTACTTCGCCAAATTCTTCATATGACATATAATTTCCTCATCAAGCCGAATATTTATTATCTGATAGAAGTTTGGGACCCAGCTTCAAAAATCAGCCTAGAGGCTTTGCAAATAGCACAGACCAAATTAATAAAAATATTATCACAGTATGATTTCCTTGCCGTAGGGGCAAGGATATATAAAGGAACAGGATTCCTAAATATTTATCAAACCTATATATGTTGCCTTTTAGTCCGTAAAATTTCAAGCAAAGATATACATACAAATATTATATTTACAAAAAACAAAACATCCAAAAATGAAATTAAGGAATGCGAACGATATAAAACTTTACAAGCCACGAACTAGTTACGGCAAAAAAACCGTTGTGTTTAAAAGTGCCTACATATATAATAAATTACGGAAAGATATTATAGAGGCAAAGTCACAATTAATCTACTTAAACATTATGTAAAAAATAATATAACATAAAATAAAAAAAAACTTTATAAAGAATAAACTAACTAAACTATATATATAATACTATACATAATACTAAATATTACGAAATGTTAATATATAACCGCTTATTATGTGTAAATGATTATGTAACGACTGACACTTTGCCAGTTGCTCTAATGTTTTGTTTCCATGTATATTTCTATCTACCCTGCATTTTATTTGTTAGCGTAGTGTAACGTACTCACAAAATTGTATTAATTGAAACTTGTTATTGTCTCATGTAAGTGAATTTAATTTTTATAGGAAATAAATACTCTTTAACCGTTAATATTTATAGCTCATTCAGAAACTTTTTTAAAAAAGATAATAAATAATAATTTAGATATTGACGTAACAATCAAATGAGCGGCTAAACTATTGTATACATATATTATATATCGTTAAATCATGCATCCGAATTTTACTTACGCTAGGTATTTTATTGTTTCATAGTCTAAGCTATTTTATTATATTATAATTAAATATTATTTTGCCTGTTTCATAGGTACGCATAGCTTGTATGGGGAAATTAAATTGCGTTTTTTACTATTTTCCGTCCAATTTCTTTATGTTTTCTTATCTGTAAAACCTTCCTTGGACTTCTAAAATTTTTTAAAAACCAAAATTATCTAAATAATGACCAGCTATCATCAATCTTGATTGCTGATTTTTACATTATAGGGACTGTAAGTGTTTGTATAAGAATCAATTTATTGAAAATTTATAATAAAATAAGAAAATTTCCAACTTTCTGATTTTTACCTGTGTATTCACACAATTACCTATTTGGACGACAAATTTTAACTTTCATCATCTGTCATCTGTCATCTGGATGTGGGTAATAATTTTTTCTATAGGTCAGTCAGTGATAAAAATAACGATTTTCAGACGTTTATATCTAAATAACCGTTTGAGGTGTGTATGAAATTTAAAGCACATATGTATCTCACAAGTCTCAATATGTGAGCAAAAATTGACATGTCTTTGTGAGATAGTTTTGGAGTTACAAGGGGGTGAAAAGTGGCCCCAAATACTTGGGTGTAAAATTACACACAGTGCTGCTCGCCAGTTGTTACCTTTGACACACTGCCGCTTGTCTAGATAATCGCGCTGAATAATATCCAAATAAGTTTTTATATGTCTAAAAGTGACAGAGATATTATAATTCAATTATGTTTTCTATGAATAAAAGACGGTAGAGCCGCATCGTTTAATAGTCTTGTAGTAAGTAGTAGATATTTACATCATTGGTTCATTTAATTGCAAGCACTACATTAATAATTCTGCAAAGGTAATATGCAGATTTTTCCTCCGTGACATTTTAATACCTTCCTTCATATCCTTGTGTTAATTTTCATCTTTCACGTTTATCAGTCTTTCAGTATGTTTATAAAACTAAGCTACGTTCCACGTGAGAAAGCGGAATTTCTGTCTGAGTACCTACTGAGTCTTCAGCCGTGTCCGTACTTGACACGATACACCTTGCCCACTTATCGCAAGTGTAGAGCGATCTGCCCGCGTATCGTTTGACGGCAATCCCCTAACCGTATCCAGTTATTTCTTTTTCTCTTTTATTGTAGTGGCGAAAAGAGGTGTCAACGGAGCGACTACCCGCCTGTCTCACCCTAAAATCCATTTTTAATTGTGAACCAACGAAAGAAAAGGTCAAAATAGAAAAAGTAATTCATGCAAGAGGCAATTGATTACCATTGGACAGAAGTATGATAGTGGTAGTTCTAAGATCGGGGGTCGCGTATCCGTGTGCCCAGGACTAAGTGTCGGACAGAGATTTTGTAATCCCTCTTAATAACTAAAGTCCCCACTGTAAAACAAAAATTACAGTGGGGACCTCATATTGATGGATTAGCGAATAAACTTAGTTCAGCAGCCTTCCCTGTTAAAAATAATTATTAAGTGACGTAGATATGGCTCGCCTTCTTTACTTTAGCTACTTTCATAGTATTATATCTTATGTGATTATACTTTGGGCTAATGCAGCCGCTATTAAATCTATCTTTGCCTTGCAGAAGCGAGCTATTCGTGCAATCTACAACTTAAGCCCAACAGAATGCTTAAGGTAAAAATTTAAGGAAATAAATATATTGACGGTTGCGTCTCAATACATATTTGAAAATTTTATGTATGTAAAGAAAAATATTAATAATTTTACAAAAATAATTGATGTAAATAATATGAATACTAGATATATGCTTAAACTTTCCGCGCCTGTAACTCGAATGTATCGAATCCGTAATTTACAAAATTATTCCCAGAAAAGTTCTAAACCCTGTGAAAAGACGTTGGTGTGATAAAGGCTATTTCTTAATTAACGATTTTTATAATGATAACACGCCTTGGGAATGAAATGCTTTCTCCAGCCTATTTCAAAGGTATCATTATCACTAATATAGATTATAGATATGTGAATAATTGATTTGAAAAAAAAAATCAAAAAAATTCATTTTAAAATGTGTATAAATCGCGAAAAGCAAAGATCTGATTAAATGATATTGTCTGACGATCTCAATCTTAAAATGCCTCCACAATGTTATGCATGCTATATTTATCCAGTAACAAATTTTGACCTGTTTGCTATATTACTATATTGTCTAATGATTTGACCTAGTTTTTTAGTTTTTATATAGAAATGCAAATCTCATACATATTTAGCACATAATCCCACATTATAGCACAAATAATTCAGCGTACTCTGTATTTTTAATTATGACTCAAGTAAAATAGGTCATTTCGACAAAACATAATTCTCGTGGGAAATTCATGACCGTAGTCGCAGCTCACAGGCACACGTTAGCAGCCAGCCAGGTAGTACTGATGGCAGCGGCGACCTCGCGCTGTGTTATAATCAGACGTTTCTCATTTGCGTCAATATGAGTCCATATGAAAGGTTGCTTTTGTTTGTTGGTCTATCTGTACCAAACATCAGATTAACGTTGAGTAAAACAGGTATAAGCGTGACAAAGAAAGACACAACAAGAGAGACAGCTAAATTCGTCAATTTGTGAATTTTCTCAATAGTTGTCGGGTTAAGCATATATATCTCTATTTAAATATATTTGAGGAAATTACTTATGCGTGTTTTAGTAAAAAAAACTTTTAGAGCTTCACGCTTTTTCAGATAAAAGTCTATTTTTAGACCTAGTGTCAAGACGCTCCATTCTCCACATTCCGCCTGAATCCAAATTGCGTAAACAGTCAGACGCTGTCACACTGCGCCACGATGGCATTGTCTTATAAACTTAGTCATGTTATATATAATTAAATTTGTGCAAAGTTTAGAATATTTATTATGCTGTAGTCTTAATTTCAAAGTTTAGCCACATGTGGCTTAGGACAGCGATAAATTTTATCAGGTTCTTTAAAACAATGTATACTTTTATAAATTATATTGTTAACCCTAAACTAATTACTTATTAATGAAAATAAAAATTCAGCTGTAGTTTAGGTGTCAAATAGGATGAAACTGATACATGTAGTATATAAAAAGTATCTAACGACATAAAAAAGAAAATAGTTATTATAGCTGAATGTTATTTAAACGATTCACAAAGCACGTAATAAAGATGACAACTTCTAGCGAAGTATTTCTGTAGACACTACACTTGCCCGCGTTTAGCTGCAGTCGTCGCCGCCGCCCCGGTCGCCCCGCGCCGTAGGCACTCTGTCGCGCTCTTGTTCGTTTATAAACGCTTTACTTTTAGTACACGTCGTTAGTACTGAGGGAAAACGTTTGCTTTTCTGTTATTTAGTTATTATAAAAAACTATTGTAGTTTTATATTTTTAATCTATACTAGACAAGCTTTTTATTTTCACGATCGTAACACGTCTATACTTATATTATATAAAGTTGAATAGTTTGTTTGTTTAGTAGAAGGCGCTAATCACAGAAACTACTATTTATTTCTGGCTATATAACATCACGGTGCGATCAATAGGAGAGGAGTAGCATTGAAAAATATAGGAAAAACGTGACAAATATTCTTTCTATGACAGCTTCAGCTTCATTTAAAGATACGTAAATAGTGACACAATTCTTCCCCTTTGAAAATTATAAACAAAAGCCTGCAACAGCATATGTCTATATTTTGAGATCGACACAGTATACCCTTTTTATGGTAACGAAATTTGTTTTAAAATTATGCACTATTTGCGAAGGTTTTTTTATAAACATGATATTGATAATCCTTCTTCAACCTTTTGAAGGTGAAGGTTATTCACCACAAGCATTTGATTTGAACCAAATTCGCTCTTTACATCATTTGAATTGAATGAATATTTTAGGAAATATCATAGTTTTCAAATTAATCCCGCAACTAAATTATGATCTCAAGTATGTGCAATACTGATAATAGCGTACGTACCTAAAATAGCTCCTAAAATTAGGATACGGAGGAAAGTAATAATACACCGTACCCGAGAAAGACCTGCACGGCCGGTGTATACTGTATACTGTATTTGTCTGTCTGTTGTTTGTGTTTGTAAACGCATCAAACTAAACCTACTGAATTAAGTTGAAAAGTTGATAAAATATTCATAGTGCATATTTTAACTTAAAATTGTTACTAGTCTTAAATAAAATCGATCAACTTTATCTAATGTTTTTAACATCGTATCATTTTAATACACCGCTTCACACAAAAAAACTCACTGTGGACGGAACTTATTCCCTTATTCACGTGATTAAAGTCACGGGAACAGCTATCACAAATATGGAAATAGATGACTTGTGGTTAAAACTATTTCTTGATGATGAAAAAAATATATGAATTGTAAAATTCCTCGCGAATAATGAAATCACAAGTTTCGTCTTCTCTTGTATACGTATAAACTTAGTCACGTTCCGATCTACGCGCCAGGGTTATACAGGGAATGTTTGTTTTCACTTATGCATATGTATTTTAATGTCACATACAATACAATTCTGAATGATTTAATAGTAAAGTAAATATAAATAAGTTCATTCAATCCGTACATTTATCCCATACTTTATATATCATCTCAGTTATTTATATAACAATTTTTCAGATTAAAATGTGAGTCGGAAGTGTTTCTTCAAACCCGTTATTAAAAGAAGAAAGGATCATCTCTAAGAATAAGGAAGCTTACAGAAACTATCAAGTGGACAAAGCTGGTCGCTGGAGAACGCCTTAGCGGGGCGCGTTATAAATGACATTATTAAAGAAAGGGTCGACGTCACGCTCCGAGATAAGGATACACAACGTTTGTGTTCTGTTCTGTATATTTATGAGTTAAGATTAAAGATATAAAACTGGTATTCAAGAAATCTTGTAGCATAATTTGGTCATTGGATCACATATTGATCGTATCATATATATTGATAGTACGAGTAGTACATTAAGTGGGCATAAAGTTGGGAAAAAATGATTTTCATATCTTACATATATTCATAACATGAAAGCTTATGAAAGTTTTAATAACAAATCTTGTAACTGCTCTTATTTAAAACATTTGTGTAGATTATATTTTTAATTCTCTTTTTTATACACTCTGAAGTAGTTTAGCTATTCACGGTAATCTTTTGTTTGACATTCGCCCCTCAAGAGTAGCCGCAGAGAAACTCGCTCGGGCATTGTACGACTAAAAAATTACTGAGCGTTCAGACTTTTGCACTCTTGAACTCTAAATTTGCATGAAATACTTCCTTGATTTATTTTAATTACTGGCGTTTTAGAGCTCTTTACACTTTGTATTACAGTAGTTTGTTGCAATTGTTAAATATTTATTTAGGCGTGTGTACGCAATACGCATACAGTTTGTATTAACAGTTTGTGTGTTTATATTCTGTAGTATAGTCAAATAAATTATAAACAAACCAACATCAGTTGTACTAATTCAATGTATTTGCATGTATAATTATTTCACGAAACTTTTTATCTAATTTAAATTTTACAATTCGCGAGTTTGTTTCTCACAGTTTCCGCTCCTATTTATATTAAATTTTATTACGAGCGTGTTAAATGTAAACCCATAAATATATCCAGAAGACGGAAGGAAATTACCGCAGTCGGAATTTCCCACATTACGTCGACCAAAATGTAGATTATAAATGTGTGGAAGGAAAGGTAAATAGGGTTTCTGAACTTGATGCTTTTATCAGGCAATAAGGAGAGAAGCGAGTCGCTCTCACATTTAAAGAAACACTTTCTCTGAAAGCTATCGACGCGGCGCCTAAATCAGTTTCCACATTTATTTTAAGACTTTTAGAAGAAATAAAATGAAATTTGTGGTGAATTCATACCGGCAGATACATAATAAAATTATACGGGCATCTAAAGGTTAATTTCGAACAAGCCCATTGTGATTGTAATTTAATTTCAGGTACGATTTGCTTACAATTTAAACTTTGTATACTAACCATAGCTTACAATAAGTATTAATTTACTTTCACAATATGATGTGTATCTACATCAATGTGCTTGTATGAAATAATTTCTATTTTATAAACGATAAGTACACATATACTGTTATCTACATATACATGTAAATTGAAAGAAATTTAAGAAATAATAATACCTAGTTGTAATTTATTCAAACGACCAACAAAAGGTAGTCTCAGTAATCCTACGTCTTCATATAAGAGACAGGTAAAGTAGTAGCTTAATATATATTTTTGTACTTTACTTTATCTCCAGTAATGTGTTACGTTACACAGCATTTGAAAAATACAAAAAATCTAAAATGATTTTTCCGACGTGTCTAATTTTCAAATTCAAAAATAGATTTTTGATTCGTTTATATTTATATTTATAAAATTCTTTAGAGTTGTCACTTATTGTCTTAAATGTAATATTATAATGTTCATATATGGTGGTGTGTGTACAATAGTCCAATATTTAATTTTAAAGCTATTTCGAAATTAGAACATCTTGACATTGTCTTGACAGACTGCGCTGTCTGTCAAGCGGCGGACGATGGAAGATGGAGTGATTTATCTCTGTTACTACTGAATATAATGCGGAAGATATTCGCTTATCGACCACTAAGAGTAACTCAGTATTATAACATGTATATTGCTGTATGTAACATGTATATACCCAATATACCCGAACGTCATATTATAAATTACAAATTTATTTTTCATATCGCAATTCAACGCATACGTGACGGTTTATTTAATACAACTACTCTTTATTATTTATAGTTGTTATGATTTCCGCAGTTACTCCTTTTACATCTAAATAAAAATAAAGAACGGTCCTCTTATCAACGGTGCTCAACTGAGAGTTAAGTGCAAAGTACAGTACATGACAAATGAGTGCGCTAAAGTGTTTTTTAAATTAACCTCTGAAAGTCGAATGCTAATTCACCTATAACTAAGTTCCTTGTACCTATCGTCCAACATATATTAAAATAATATATAAAACCGTTATTTTTAATTTTTAATAAGATTTACGTACGAGTTCTCGCTCCCGGGCGAAGTACAACATAATTAAATAGCATAATTATTAGCATTAGCGGTTTTCAAGAGGCGCGGGCTCAAATCCCGCTGCGTTAAATTTTTTATACGTTATCTAAATATGTCTTTTTCAATTTCCTAAGTGTGCGAAAAACACTTATTGTGCGGAAAACACTTGAATGTAAAAAAATATTAAATAACTGTTTAGTTGTCCATACATTATACAGAATTTTATTCCCTTACAAATAGGTTGTGCTCATACGAGTATGATTGTTTGTAGGCGGGCGTGTAGTGAGTGTATTCACGGCACGCGTCCGCAAGTTGGCAACAAATCACGTATAAATGTCACGGAAACGTCTCCTTCTAGATCGCATTCGATATGACATCACGTAACGCATTTCGTTACACAGCCGCCCTCCGCCGCCCTCTGCCGCCCTCTGCCACACTCTGCGCCCTCCACCACCCATCTCCAGACACAAATAGTGCTATACTCTTACTCAAGGCGTTGAAATTAAAATTATTATGCCATGAAATGAAAAAACACATATATTTTTAATTTGATTTGCATCTCCCGAATATTTTAAAACCAACTGCTTAGATAGTCCTTCTACATTTTTGTCTAGTTTAGATAATGAGTAATACCACCAAGCTAAAAAGAAGACATTACAATAATTTGGTAATATATTTTACACATTATACGCGAAAATGAATACATGAGTATTGAATTTGAGACTAAATGTCTCTACAACAAGCAACTTGTATCCCCTGTGCTGACCAGAGTAACCAATGTTAGCAGTGTTGTATTTTATTCATTTGCTAAACAAACCACAAGCGAGTGAATGCAGGTTCCAGTTTAAGCTCACTGTTTCTGTTCTATACATTTAGTTTTGCTGAATGCAGGTAATTTGCATCGCGCGACCGCAATTAGAGCGCAGTAGAGCGGAGAGCGGTCTCGCGGAGAGCGCTGTGCTGCGGTTGATTTCAATTCGATATCTCGCCCGGGCCCAGCTTCCGCTTTTATATTGTTATATTAGCTCTTAGAGCTCGATATCAAAACTGCTGCAGGCAATTTTTTGCAATGATATTGCCCGGCATTATTGCACGAGATTCATTCCTAATATAACGGAAACAAGTCCACCTAATTTTAACGAGATATTTAATTTATGAAAAACAGTGCTGGTTACAATTAAAAAATATATTGTATATTTTAAACTGAAATTTTACATAATACATATTCCTTGTGTGTGTACTTTTATTTTACTGTGCCCAAACAGTGAACCTTTTCACGTTTCAGTGAAAGTTTACACATAAAAATAACAACTAATTTCAGTTCTCTTGTTGTTATATGTATCGACATGTAAGTCAAATCTAATCAAAATATTTTTTTATTTATATACGCTATTACAAGCACTTTCGAATCGTCAATTAATATAAAATGTCAGTATTGTCAGTCCTAGCGGCAGCTACCAGCGTCTCGGAAGACAGTTCTGCTAAGAAGAGCCGGCGAGAAACTCAACAGTTTGCTCTTTTTAAATATACTTTTACAATAACTTCATATCTGTCATTAGCCTCCTGAGTGAGCATCAACAGAATTTATTTCCACACATTAACATCAGAATAGTATTCCTCGACCGAATAATATACTTTCCTCAATAAGATTCTATCATAAAAGCTCGGCGACATTGGACAGGGTCAGAGAGGTTCGTGTGTATTAGTTGGGCATTAAAGCCCAAGGCTAACGAAGTAGAGGTTTCTTGTTAAATATAAATAATTATCAATTAATATTTTACAATTAATCTACAAACCTAATGTTAAATTAGATCGTTTTATAAACTACAGCGATATCGTTTATATTCATAACCGTAATTTTATAGATATATTATTTGTTAGATTATGAGAAACGAATTGTAATGAAAGTAACGAATTCTATGAAATTTCGTTAACGGCCCGTTTCCCCTGTGCTTTGGAGAAAAAACTCGAAACCCAAATCAACTGCCCAAAAATGTAAATGCCCATGAATAATGATGAGTGTTTCAACTCTGTTACCCTCGCCGTAAGTAAAAACACCCCTTTTTAGAAAAATACAAACAGCACTTAACTGTTTTACAAAAAATAATGTATAAAGTTGTGTAAGCAGTAAACATGTTTATGTATTCAGAATTTGTTCTTGATCCAATTACTATATGGCGAGACAAAATGCACGCGTTGATGTCGTGATATATTTCAAAATAAGCTTAAATAAATAATAATCACTACATATTAGACAACAAAGGCGTCCTCCTCTTCTATTCTTTTCTAAGTTTTTTTATATTGAACCATCCAACAGGACGCATGCGCGCATTTTATCTCGATCATTAATACACGCAAAACATTCTTATTAGGTATTATAAATTTGAGTAGTTTGCGATTTAAGCGAGAATGTAAGCCGACGAAAATACGAAACGAAATAAACGTCAATAGTTCACGCGAGTGAATGTTATAAAGTATAATTAATTTATATTACATTGACTAGACATGTAATAATGTAGTAAGATGGGTCAATTCTGTACATTAAATACAAAAAAAAAAATGCTTCGTTACTAGTAATTATATCAAGTGCAAAAAATATATAATAGTCTATATGTTAACGAACAATTACTTTATTTACTTAATTGAACATAATAAATAAATGTATGCATGGACAGGCATCAAGATTAATTTACTCATTTAAATAACCGTAAGCGTGTAAAAATAAAAATTCAATCTATATACATTTATTTACTTCTCATTATGGTACACTTTCGATCTTAGTGGCACCGGTGGCGTTTCTACTCTTCGTTTTCTAACGTATATTGCAAATAAACACATGCGATCCTGGACCCTAAGATCACCTCAAATCCTGTACGTAATTCCCATGTGTTGAACAATAAACTTTTTACAGACCTTAACATTCTTAGCCTTTGGTTGTGTGCAGATAATAAACTAGTACTACGCTATATTTAGCAATATATAGCATAATATTGACATTCTCAATGTTTTTAAAAAAATACTTTAAATGATAATATTTAGTGACAGTTTCTGTTCGGTTGCAGTACTGACATGATGTAACATGACATAATGTTCCGACGAGCTGTCTCCCCCTCTCCTATTCTTCCTAATTTTACGTCCCCACGCACCCGTACGATCCGTCTTCAACATTATTAGCGCAATGTCCGGTCGCAATTAAATTACGGTGTATATCTTACTCCGTAATTGCTTCAAGTTGCATTAACCCTGACTTATGCGGCAATCTATCGTCATAACAACATTATAGAGAGAAATACCAAAATAATCGCAGGAATCAAACGCAAGCCTCTTGCAATCCGCCAAAAGGCAATTTAAACTTCACGTGTTTTGCTAATTCCAAACTTATTTTATCGTCAGAAACCTACATCTTCACCAAATAACATAGGCTATATTTATTCCCAGAAATAACTAGGGAATCCTTACTAAAGCTTGAAAAATATAACCCAGATGTAAAAAAATTTCAAAAAAGTACCTTGAACACTTTTTATTACATTTTTCATGTCAAAAATGTACGTTAATATTAAACGTCATATAACATATGCGGATAACTCGTGATATTTGTAACCCAAGATAACACAATTTTTATAAGCAACTATAAAAGTCTCAATTTTTTGTGCAGCGAGAAAACTATTTAGTATATATAAAGTAGTGTTTTTAATAAAAATAGTCCTCATGATTACTTATAAAAAAGTTTCAACGATTTGTCGTAAAAACCATATTTTTGTGCGCTTAATTTGCAAATGCTAGAGATAGATCGTAATAATATTACCATGGCATAACATATTTTAAAAAAGTCTAAGGTAAGATCTCTGTAGACCAATATTGCCCTTTACAACATGTCTTCTTCTACTTGGCACTAATCCCGGCTTAGCCAGGGTCTGCTTTCGTAAGCAATCTCCTCCACGTTGCAGGATCTTTCACATTCTTAGTGGTTTGTTCATTGGCTCTCATATCCTGCTTGAAGACATCCAGCCATCACTTTGCTTGCTTGGACATCGTGATCGATGCCTCCAGATTCGTGCAGAATAGATCCAAGGTCCTGAACTTTGCCGACTTAATGGCTGATTCAAAACCTATATGGATAATGCCAGAGTCCGTGCTCCCACAAGCCATGTACTCGATCTTCGACACATTAAGTTTAAGACCTCCGTTCTCAAGCGTACCCTTCCACTGGTCACTTTCTGTTCCAGCGTCGACCGGCTCTCGTCAATGAGTGTTATGTCATCGACATACATTATCAGCCATGGAGGTTGGTTCTGGATATTAGCCGAGACATTATCTAGCACAACATTGAACAAGAACGGGCTAAGAGCTGAGCCATGGTGAACCCCTACCGAAATCGGGAAAGATTTCGTGTCACCAACAGCAGTGCTAACCGTTGAAGCGGAATCTCGGTATAAATAAAGGCCTCGGGGATTCGTTTGGATCGCAATGCCCACCAGATGCATTGACGAGGCACGCAGTCAAAGGCCTTCTGCAGATATATGAATGAAGCACTATTTAAATAATTCAATAAACTTTTAAATTTGAACAATGTTCGTGATTTAAACGAAAACGAGGCTGCCGCAAATTCGCAAATGTTTACCAAGTTTCGATACACGGATATAACGATCACGTGGCGAGTGGGAATGCTATTGTATTAATATTATGTATTGTTCATAAATTATTATAGCACCTTCTGCGTAAAATATTGTTAATCTCAAATTATTAAACAGAATCGTAGGTTTTATTATTGTTCTTCGGCTCACAGCAAACAAACTATTACACGCATAAAGTTGTTCTATATGCTTAAAAGTGAGTCAATATACAGTGGATTCTGAGGTCACCGTGAACCCAGTTGGGACGTGACTAACTAGCATTGATAACTTTGAATAGTTGAGAGTCAGAAAAAGGAAAATTGTGTCATGTCATTTTTGTTTCCCTGTATCCCTGGTCTTGCTTTGGATGTAATCTGATCATACACACTTAAAAAATAATACACACAAAGAAGACGGAAAACGAAAGGCGGAGTGTCTACACACTATGCAAGTACATAAAGCTTTGTCCAGGCAGACACTTCGCACTAAGCTAATTTGTTGTCTGTGCTACGTATATATTGATTGATTGATTTAAGGATTTTATTTTGATTCGTTGTAAATTAAAACAATATAGATGTGTAGTTTTTCCAAGTTCATGTATTGAAAATGAATACAATTGTATACATGTAACAATCAATAACTATACACAATGAAGCTGAATGCAAATTCAATTTACGTTATAATGCCTCTCATGACTTAGCTGATAATACTCAACACACGACAATTACAAGAGAATATAATAGGAAATGGTAATCCTACTATACTGTTGCTGCTCTATAACATTATATGTGTATGTATGTTTGCATGCCAGTATGTGGGAAGACACGCCCATATTTGTATCTTTTCCTGCAAAAGATACAAATGTTAGACAAAAAAATTAGGATTTTTATTTTTTTGTTGTTAGAAATTTGGAAATTTATAAAACAAGCAGAAGTTGTTTATTAAAAAAAATTAAGAAAAATAACAATTATTAGAATACAATTTTTGTATCCTTATTTTCTTCAATTTAAATATTATATTTTATTAAACTTTTATTAAATATGTCATATAAATTATTTCTTTATGTATTCTAATTGAACTACAAGTAAACATATCTGTTAATGAATTTTGATTTTAACAGGTATATCTGTTAAAATCAAAATTCCATGTATATATTATCTTTGACAAATTATTAACCTCAAAAACCTAAAGTTACCAAATATCCATAATGCAATAGTTCGGCGTGTACTCATGTAAATATTTTGGAGAATAAGCTTGAACTAGTTAAAGAAGGAAACACGAATTGAATACGCTACTAACGAGGCTAGTGCAAGAGATAAATAAACTTGTTACAAGTTACGAAAGAACGAGTAGACTGTGTGAAGAAGTCACGCAAAACTTTTCTCAGCTCAGTAGAGGGTGACGGCAGATCACAGATCAAAATCTCCAAGTTACATTGTAAGATGAAAATAATATATAAGAAAAATATTTTTGCAAAAGAATAAAAGATAGGTGGTAATAAGCGTAGAAAAATTTCGACGCAGCCTGATGTACATATGCATAGCTTAGCGGTCAAAGCGCTTGGACGGTTTTCAAAAGGCATGGATTCGAGTCCCACTGTGTTCAAGTTTTTAATGTTTTCTAAAAAGGTTTTTCTATTTCCTAAGTATGTGAATAACACTTAAAAATGTTAAAAATAATATTATTTTTGTCTTACTACCATATCTCCCACATTTCGCAGAATTGGCAGAGGCCTGTTGCTTAACTTCTTTCCAATTTTTTGCCTATTTTAGAGAGAGCATGCAGTGTTTAGTACATAATATAATGCCGAACTGTTCCAGCCATACCAAAGATTAAGATTCGACAATATCTTTAAATACAATGTTTTCTTCCAATACAAATCAAACTTACAACGCTTTACTCATCCCATTAATATGGAATCACGAATATTTATTTATTATTGGATTACGACATATTGGAACTTAAAATATATCCAATATATTAATTCCAGTCTGTCACAAGGAAAAAGTAATTGTATTTCGACTCCTTCGAATATAACATAATTCAAAATATTATGATAACATAATTCAAAATATTATGATGTTTTTCTATATTTTTGTCTGTACTCTTTAGTAAATGTTAAAAATTTCGTAAGTTTTGATGCTTTAGTGAAATATGAAACAAGAAAACTGTTTTATAATGAATATTTAGCAATATCTATTCTATGATATAATTTAAATATTTATATGTTATAATATCACAGTCTATCTTTATTCTGTGCTCGGTCCATTTAAGTTATTTTTATTCATCGTTGTTTTCCTAATTTTCATATGAAATAAGAATCTAATACTCAATACAAAACATAGTTATGTACGTAGTTGGTAGATATGCGTCGACTAAAACTACTTGAGAGCTAGAAACCTAATAAAACAACGATGAATAAAATAATTGAAATAGAATAGAAAGATGGATACAATCAGAGAATAATGAAGAAAAATTAATAAACAAATGAACAAACAGTGTTTTCTAAAATGTATTTTCGAATAACAAAATATACGCGATTTCTATATCCGGTTAAAATAGTATCACTTTAAAATGTGGAAAAATCGCATAAAGCAAAGATCTTAACAATGGTTGTCCTTATTAACCTGTTAGATGAAATTAGTGATTATAAATTTACCAAATACTGAGATTTATATAATAACAAGCTTGTGTTTGTGTACTCGTATAGACAGTCGGGATTATTTTCTTACACGTAAATATATTTGGCATCTTATCACCAGCTCAGGATGCACCTAGTTTCAGAACGTATGTATATATTGTAAAATATATTTGGCATCTTATCACCAGCTCAGGATGCACCTAGTTTCAGAACGTATGTAGATATTGTAAAATATATGTAGTCAGTAGTTTTACTGATACTTTTTTCTTTTTAACTTGATAAGAATTAAAACGATACATATGGGCACGGGCGAAGAAACAAAGTATCAAAAGTCATCTTAAGACAAGCTCGTACCTAGTTGTGACGTAAATCTTACTTGTGCGTTTCCGCAGTCTAGTTGCGAGAGTGAACTATAATAGGATTACTGTGATTTATACAACAACGCAGAACAACGTTCTTGTTGGCTGTGGCGCATAACTTCGAATGTCCTCAGCGCTCTGTCCACAAGCTTTAGCGTAAGGCACCCGGGGGTATACCGAGTATATGAACCTGAAACATAAATGGGTACATTGAGTATGTGTCAAATGCAATATATATATAAATATATATATATAAGAACGGCAAATATATTTGTAAATTAGCAAAGTAGTTCCATTATTTAAAAGCGAAGAAAATATTGATCCTAGCAACTATAAACCTGTATCTATTATTTCCAACACTGAGAACAATTTTCGAAAAAAATATTCTTAATCAGTTTTACTCAATTTTACTAATAATAAAAATGTACATAAAGAAAGGTATTGTTTTACTACAGGCAGATTTCAGAATTTTGTGATTTGTCTAAGGTTTTATACTGCGTGGACCACGACACGCTATTACTTAAACTTAGTCACTATGGAGTCCACGGTAAATTTACGAAATTTCCACAGTAAACACTTAATAGAATGGTTCATGCTGTTATTTCTTGACTTAACACAAATTAACTGATATTTTTAGTTATTGTGGTATTTCTGATCACTCAGGGTTTATGCTGCTTGCGTTTATCATATATTTTGAGTGATGTTTCAATATATTTAGTGTCTTAGAAGTTATTAAGCAACTGAATTTAAACATTGAGATCCAAGGAACCCGACCTAAAACTCAAGACAAAATTTAAAGTGCACACAAACCCAAATACATTTAACGTTACCAGAGGAAAATTTATATCGATACCAGAATTACTGTGCAATATAAGAGAAATAGAAAATAATCGAAGAAGGATGTACCTTATAACTCTATTAAAGAATACCAGCTACGAAAAACCGAAAGCCAGTTAACAAAAACTAATTCATACAGAAACAGGACAAGAGAACAGATAATGAAACGTAAAATACTACAGCAGCAAGTGCTAAGAGACAGAAAAGATATAACTTATGTTAGTTAAGAAATCAAGCAAAGTATAAGAAAAAATGTGCAACCATCTAGAATAGAAAGAATCTTACTCCGTATAAAAGCCACATGCCTCCTCCTGAGAAGTGAAAAAGGCAGGGAAAGAGTTACAAGAAAAAACAGATTGGATTTCGAAATTACACGGAATATAAGGAAAAATCACAAGTCGAGTCACAACATTGTACAGCCAAAATAATAAAATTGCACTACCGCTAAGTAATCCTAAAGACGACACGAATAAAGCAAAAAAAGTCTCTCATATCTTAGATGAAGAAATATGTAAGGCGATCACAAAAAAATGGAAAATCACCCTGAGGAGACAGAATATTTAACGAGATATTAAAATACACTAGATATCATACTGAGTACTCTCAAGGATTTATTCAACGAAATACTAGTTAAATAACAAAAACCAACTCAGTGGTCAACTTCTACAATTTTACTCTTACACAAGAAAGGGATTAAAGACAATATACCCAAATACCGCCCAATAAGCTTGATATCCAACTTGTAGAAAGTTTTTACAAAGATCATCCTTGACATCCCGTATTACAAATGTATTAGATGAGAAAGGTTTTTGTAGTCGTTTTGCAATGGTCGACCACATACTCGTACATGCAATAAAACAGGTGAAATAGAGCACTACTGTTTGAGTAAATAAAAAATATATAGGAATTATAAAGAATATTTAAACCAACATGAACAGTAAAAACAGAGAAATAAAAGTGAGAAGTGTTAGACAAGGCGATCCACTGTCTCCTAAACTCTTCCTCGCCACTCTAGAATTACTTTTTTTAGAAACTTGGACTGGAGCAGCTACGGGATTAATATTTTATAATTAATAAATTGTTTCATCTACGATTTGCCGATGACCTTATATTAATTACCAACAATCCGAAACACTGACAGGAAATGCTAACACAGCCGTTCACGATGAGTAACAAAGAGAGGCTTTAAATGAATACTTCAAAAGCGAAGCTCATGACAAATAGTATTGAAATACCGATAGCAGCAAATAACAACGATATAGAATACGTTGAAGAGTATACATATCTTGCATCATTTGGAAAAGATATTGGTCCTTATAAGAAATTTAAAGAAATTCTAGTATCTCACTTAAATTACAACTATATTTGAAAGGACCAACTGTTGAATTTCTCGCCGGATCTTCTCAGCAGAACTGCCTATCGAGCCGGCAGCTCGACAAATGACAAACCTGACATTTTATGTTAATTAACGAATTGAAAGTTGTAATATCCTATTTGAATAAAGAGTATTATGATTTTGATTTCCACAAATAGGATGAACAATGCGACTTTTGACCATTCGTATTATACCCTACCGCGCGAAGACAATGTTAGAATAATAATTTTACTTTATGAAATAAATACAAGCTAAAACATCACGTTTTATACTGTCATATAAACGAGAGTTATGGAAAAGAAAATCACTTTCAGAATCCAGATTAACATTGTATGGGGCTTCCCTTTTGTAACACAAAAAAATGTAAAATAAAGCGATGTGTAAATATCAAATTCCAGCAGTAATAAGTAGTAAAAAGAAAAAATAGGTCTTACAATTAAGCTACTTTTTAATACATTTAATAAAAAGACGTCTAAAGACGTGACTAATGTTTCCGCTCTATAAACTCTAAAAGTTAATTCGTTCTTTCATTCTTAAATTAAAATTGTCGAATTAAACAATCACAGTCATTAAATGCCCCGCACCTCTCAACTGACCGAACCGTTCCTCTGTCCAAATATAATATCAGGATGTTGACAATTTAATTATAACCTTTCTGAATTTTGATATACAACGCTGCACGCGTCGAAATTAATGAAAAACAACAAAATACGTTTGTGTTTATAAATTGATGATACATTCGTAATTGCCTACACGCGTTAAAGTTTTAAATTAGATTTGAAATATTTTATTAAACATAAAATCTCGTTTTTCCGTGTTCCCGTAGCAATTACGAGAAATCGCTCATCTTTATACGTCAGATAGTTTTGACAGGGTCTGTTAATGACTCAGTAATGAAAGAGTTTTAGACATATATAGATAACTAGATAGTTTCGTATTTTGACGGCTTTTTCATAAAATAATTAAATTCCTGAAGATACTAAAAATGTGGGAGAAAAATGTAACTTATGTTCATAATTTTTTTCATTATAATCGGTTCAGAAGTTCGGCCGTTATGACGTCACAGACAGACAGAGTTACATACGCATTTATAATATTAAATATGGATACTTCCACTTACTACATGTTGGCATTGAAATTGACACTTAAATATACTGAACTGACTTTTTTTTGTCTTGATGATTAAAATTTTTTGAACTTCACGTTTTTCTCTCTCGGCATAATGGACGTAGTGACACTCCGTTCTCCGTTCTTAGCATTCCACTCGAATTCATGACATTGTATATTGAAAGCCGATAGTTCTCTTCTTTAGATTCAACGCCCATCTTTATCATACCGGAGCAAATATTAAAACAATATAAAAATAAAAAAATGTAAAATGCCAAACACGTTGAATAGTTTTTGTTACAGAGGTATTTATTACTTTAGTATAGTTCACGCGGGCGAAGCCGCGAGTGGATTCAAAGCGAGCTAGTTCAAAATAAATTATCTATCCAAATATCGAACTGAGCAAGATTGGAACCCACACAATGTTGAGTGCACCCGAGCCACCGAGCTAAAGAATTCAAAGTTAATACACTACGTACTTTTATAATAATGATACATATTTTAATTGAGTTTATTTTACCACATCTGTTGGCATGTCGAGTTCCTGAAAATTTAATTTGACGATGCAAGTTTCCACCGACGCAGCGACGCTCACATAGATACTGCGGTTTAACGCAGTACGTAATGTTAGTTAAACATTTCGAAATATATAAATTTTATGCGCGGTAATAACACTTTACTTTTAAAAACTTAATCCAAAGCAAATTCGAAAATAAATATTTTGCATACTACAAAATAAATGCATTTAAAGTAGATTTTCATGGTAGAGTTTCATTTTAAAGAAAACGTGAACACAGTGCGAGCGCATATGTTATAAATTTAAAAATTAAACGTCGAGACTTCCCCTACAGGACAGCACTGTCGTCTCACGCGTCACGCGACGCGAGACCTACATGGTCACTAGTTAGTTAACTCCGCACACCTTGCTTTGAGGACACTATTATTAAAAAATAGAAGATATATCCAAATAGAATAAACAAATACAATATTGACAATTCATTTTCGTTCTAGCTAGCTAATCTATTATTTTATTTATTTCATTAAGATTCTGGTAATTGTCAAGAAAAAATCTAAGAATAATAATCACACTTTCACAAGTATGTCGTCATTAGTTACCTAGTGACGTCGCCTTTATGCAGTCTAAGTTTATTCAATTTTGGCAATTATTTTATAGTACAGAGCTTACAATTTGAGTCAAAGAAATGTCAAAATCTAGCTATTGTACAATGGCGTTCTGGGCGGCATTCAATAGACCGACGCAATACTTTTATATTTTCATTTTATTTTCAGCACGAACTCATACCGTGCCAGCAAAAGAGGCCATCGTGCAGCGATTTGCATGGTTGTAAATGCGGGTTACGGGTTCGATCCTTACTCGGGGAATGAATATATTTAAATTATTTATATTTCTCAGCTTTAGTAGGACAAAGAGTGGCAGAGCTCTGTCACTCAACACGCAATGTCTCACTTTCAGGTGGAAAGTGGAAGACGGAGTGACACTAAGTTCTCCATGACTACCCTGCTATTTGGAAAAAAGGTGAAGATACAGTCAAAAAAGAGGCCGTCCGGTAAAATGTCTTTAAAAAAGTCTAATTAAAAATACAGTCCCGTTAGTGCTTTACGGAGACTTGACTTTGTAAGAATATTGTACAAACCGTTCAATAATCTCGTGTGTAAAAGTAAAAGTTTGGACATTGTAAAGTAAAAGTGAGAAAGAAAACAAAACACAAAGGAAAATTTGAAGTCATGATACTCCTACAATTTTAGCACCAAAATACGTGTAGAGAGATAATTATGAAACAACATCAACACTTACCTTATTTGAATTAAACTGGAAATGGATATTTCTATTTTATTATATAAAGTGATCTGTTTAAAGGCGTCCTCGCTCCTCTTCCTCTCCTGAGGACTTTGAAGCGTGTATTGATTGTGAGTATAAATCTTCTCAAATAACCGTAACTCTATACACTAATATCCTTCCTACTATACAGTTGTTTCAGATTTTTCATCTTGTGTCTTGAGTTGAGAGTTGTAGTTCCTGGACGTCATAATTATATGTATAATTTAATTATTAAATTATGTTTTATTTAATTATTAAAGATGTAGTTGTAATTTCATAAAATTGAATGAACCTTTAAATAAATATTCGAAAAATATATTTCATTTAATAATTTTCGTATAAAGGCAACTTATAATCGGTATATTATGTATGAGTGCGTCAGAACAACTCGTAGCATTGTTACAACAATAAAAGCTTAAATGAGTATCATGAGTTTATTTCGGTATTTCCTATGCTTTCCTATTTTAAACCTACTTGACAAAATTAAAAATGAAATAACAAAGATCTATGTTATAATCATTTAAGTTTTTGCGTTAATGTGGACCATTTACATATATTATACACTTTGCACAGTTCTCTTTCGAGGAAGTAATTCCTCGTATCTTTGTCCCAGTATAAATAGAATGTACAGTGAATAGAATGGAACGTGTATATTCATACATGTTACAGCCACGCGTCGGATGTGGAAGGAGGAGGAGTCACTGTGAATTAGATAACATTACGCGTCTCTTTACATTTAAAAAAGCGTCCTTAATGATATTCTGTTCTGACGCACTCTCGGGATTGTAACAATTCAACATAAGATAAATTGTGAACGGCTCGTGAGAATGTAAAGTTTAAAAGTACACACACCACAATGTGCGTATGGCCGTGATACTATACATATGAGATCGGTGAAAGTTGTATCTCAATACGAATTAGATAAATTTGAATGTATATTTTCGTGTTATTGGGCAGAATATGAATAAAAGATCCCGTTAACCTGCAAAATCGGTTCATCCATCAGGCTTCCGAGACCGATATAGTTGAATACAATTTGATAATTTCTATTTTTCATAGACACGAAGAGGCAATCCGTAAAGAAATTCGCAAACGTTTTTTTTTTACCAAGAAACTGCGCCGCATGAAGACATCGACAACCACCGGATATGACGCTTGGAAGGACTCTTCCATACGAAAAACTATTTGAATATAAACCCAAATATTCCTCCCAGGAAGTCGGAGCAGGGAGAGTTGTCATAAATCTCAAAAACAAAAAGCAAAAGAAAAGAGCAGAAAGTGGCACGAATTACCAAGTTAACTATATAAAAATACAAAAAAAACTCGTGTAACATATGTTGGTGCGCCACGCAACTTTTATTATGTTTGTCTGAAGAGAAAATAGAGAACGAAAAGTAATCTAGCAATAAGTGATCCATAAATAATAAATAAAAATAAAACGTAATCCTTACAAGGTTTACAACAATTATTGTTTTGCAGATTTAGACATCAAACGCCCTAGGGTGTCTTTTCAATGCACAGCTTTTAGGTCACGTGTATCACCCTTTTGTTAATTACAATATGAAAGAAACTGTTACATCTCGTAACAAAAGGAAGGCAATTTTTCTGGGAAACTGTCAGCGAGCGGCGAGCAGCGAGACAAGGCAAAACGAACTGTTGTGAAGATAATATTTGTATAATGTGTCTATTCAAAGGCCGACCTTTCAGTAACACACATTCTCTTGTTCGACGTAGCTCTCAAATCGAAATCGAAGGTTTCAAAAATCTAAGCATAAGGCACGTATATATTAATTTATCTTGTATACTAGACACACATTCTACTTTGTAGGTATTATACATTGAAAAGGGTTTGTATGTACTTAAATTAAGCAGGCAATGTGCTGACCGCTAGTTCATCCGACCCTTTTGTCAGACCCTTGTAAAGACTAAAATTCTTGGTCAATAAAAATAAAACTCATTTAAGACTTTTTTAATATATAAAATTTTTAACTATTAATTTAGGTTGTGTACAATTTTAAATATATCTAATAACAATAAAATTAACTGAAATAAAAACTAAGAAATTTGTGTAAAACAATTATTTTGACTTAAAATCGTTACTGATCTCAATAACTAATTCAATCTCATCCAGAATTAATATTAATAGCAGTGACTGCGCATTTTCCAGCCCAAACCTAACATTGCGTATTAAAACTTTGAAACGATAGTCGAGTACTGTTTTTAATCGACTCTGAATTATAAATCAACAAATAGCTTTTAGAAAATATATAATTTTTGAGTGAGAAACCCTAAACCACTGAAAGGTTAATTTTTAAATATGAATGTACTATTTAAAAATTAAGCCTTTGTAAATATGTGAGACATAATCAGTACTCCTGTATTTAGATTAAAGTAAGTCAATTTAGCTCCAGAATCTATATAAACGCCGGAGCGTTTAAAGTACTTTGAAGCACAGAAAAAGCATTCATATTATCATTATGTATAGAAGATAATATGAAGGGTAACTGTAACTACTATATTGTGTATCATTGTTCATTAAAGGAACATGATACTCTATATATACATACGGTGAGGTTAATATGTATGACATTTTATCAAGAGTAGTAATTTGCATACTCACAGAACATTATATTCGCTGTTTATTCCACATGAAGATAGAAAGCGTATGTAACTTTTAAATCCGTTAAACTCAGTTAAAATAAAGCTTCGAAAATGCAAAAGTTTCCTCAAATAATGCAAAGCCTACGAGCCGATGTGAATAATGGAGGGAGTTTAAAGCGATGCTACAATGTGTGCTACGCCGTCGACCGATTGCGAGCTGGGACTGTCCGCGCCGCTGTGTTGTGATCTCAGTATCGTTGTCTTCGTCTAATTACTGAGACATCTCGGACGTAACTTATGACGAGCGGGCATTACTATGAAAATTAAAATGAAAAATATGTGTACCTTTGGATTTGGACATATTTTTTTTCTTCACGGTATTCGTGTATGAGGACTGTAGCTTTTTCAATTTCTAGTAATACTTAACTAAAAAAACGTTTGAGGGAGGTATTTTTGGTTTACTTATACTTGCTCACGTAAAAGCACCAATCAAAGTTCACTCTTGCATATAAGCTTTAATCGTTTCATTTTTTTATTTTTCCATTTTTATTTCCTTTTGAATTCGACAACGAGCATCTCGATAGCTCTTTGATGCATGGCTTCTGTTGCTAAAGGGTAATTCTAGCCCTTCTGAAAACATGAATTGTATATGTATCAAATTAAATTGATAGGATCAATTATTTATTATTTATATTTGAGTGAGTATGTGAGACTTGACACCTCATAATATATCAAAATATCGTATAGCGTGACGGTTATCATTAGACGAATGTTTATGGTCTTGTTATATATTTTGTACACAAATATTTATATTAGGGACAAACTAATTGAATTGCCTCTTGAATATGTATAAAATATTTTTCATAATATCCAGATTCCCCTCGACGATTGCGAGGCAATCATAAGCGACTATAAATAGAAGAAAGATTAATAAAGCCATACAATAACATCTGATACAGATGATGTAGGCGATTGATTGAAATGTATTGTTGTAAGGTAAGCCTCCTGCATGTTCCACGACGGTATCGTATATAAAATATGCAGCGTGTAGTTATTTTGCTTTGTACGCGCAGATGAAACTATGAACTCGTACGTGGGGATATAGGGGATGTAGGGCAGGTGAGTGTAGTGAGTGTAGCGACCGTTTTCCTTATTTGGTATTAGAGATAGCTAGCTTTCTACATCGCACCTTGATCCTAACCTCTTTGGTACGGGCTAACTATTGCTAGCCTAAGTGTTCTGACGATTATTCAGAGAATTGTTCGTATTTTGTACGTTGCAAAATCAACAAAAACGCTTATGGTTCCCAGAAACTGTATTAAATAATCAGTTATAATTAACGTTAACATATATAAGTAGCAACTTAAACACTTCTAACAAGATTTCCGGCACATTAATCTTTAACAGTCATAAGGAATGCGCTTATAGCCAACTTGATTTACATTTAATCATGAATATATTATTCATAGACCAGGGGCCGGCGGCACTTAATGAGATTTAGGAGCTCCCGAGCGTTCGCGGTACTATTACTATTAGCTACTTGTCATAGCACGACGATACGACGACGCTCGAGCACCGCTTTCAACTTACATACTAAACTAACGCTGTATATATATTTATTATAACTTTAATTCAATAGAGACTATCGTGGCGCATTGGGACAGCGTCTGACTGTAATTCTGTTTGGATGTGGATTCGAATCTCCACTCGCTGGAATAATCATATTGTATTTATTTTCATTTCTCTGCTTTGGTGAACAAGACAAAGGGCGGCGTCGAGGTTCACCACTCAAAAATGTCTAAAAGAGAGTGTCTAGGTTCTCGCCGACTACCCTGCTATGCGGGAAAAAGCAAAAAAAATAAAATAAAAAATATTTATTCGTTGTGGATTCGACTCCGAAATACGATAACGGTTTTAATGAACGATGGGTTAGAGTTAGAGAACAATTTTCGCCTGTCTCCTAAGAAGCTACTAAGAGTAAGTTCACTATAAATACTCTGAACAGTAATTCATACCCCATTTCTAGTGGTTTTGTTTTATTGTATATTTTACTACGAATATAAGTGTTTTCTATTTGTAAAGCTTTCCCCTATAATTATTACAAATTTGACAGAGTTTCTAAAATTCTTAGTAAATTTAATTTGGCCAGCAGGATGTCTAATTTCATATTGAAGTAGACATTTTGTTCTGACAAATGAAGACGGTTGCAAGTTACAGTTATTTGCCCGCAATCAATCACCACTAGACATGCAATATATTAAGTTGCCAAGACTTCATGGGAATCTAAATTGTTATATTCAAATAAATTCTGCTTTGGACATGATTTATTTTTACATATGATAATTTAAAAACGTATTTTAAATGGAAAATGGAGAACAAAGGGATATTTATTCTGCGCGTATTAAAGTATTTTACATATTAGCATGGATCTGTTTATTGTAAAACTGTAGTTACGCATATATTCTATTAATGATTTAAATTAAATGTAGTAAGAATTCGAGGTACATCAAAGACATGGTGATGTCAACTGTTCCACGTACTTGTACGTACTCGTACGTCTGTACGCGAATACGAAATTGAACGTAACCACAAGCCCCTCTGCCCTCCGCTGCCCACCGCTGCGTGAAACCAGTCACCAGCAGGCGTTCTAATTCCGGTTATTGAAGTTCCGAATTAGTTGCTACACTTGGAAAACGAGTATTCACTTAAATGTCTAATAATTTTGATTTGTAAGTAATGCAACTAAATAAATGAAGCGACTTCGCAATACTTTTGCCCGTTTTCAAAATTATATTTTTTACTAGAGCAACTGGTCATGCGAAATGGAGGGAGGGGAGGGAGATATGTGAAGCAGAATAATTTTTTTTCGTTACTTGACTGTAGAGTTCTTTTAGCTGACTCCGTATTTGTGAAATATTAATGAAAACTTATTTCAATGTTAAATCAATTTTACACAACAACGGTGTAGCAGGCCTGTACTACGCAGGTAGAAATGCTAAATGAGATCTGCCATATCAAGTCTCAAAGCGTCCACCTCACGTGTTATCACAGACGTGATTTGAACATAAATTTATATACAAAATATATCTATTCCCAGACCTTTAAAGCTTACATGTCTGTACATTATCTTTAGATAAATTGTTTTTGTGACACAGTTGTCGTTATTAGGACTATAAGGCAATTAACATATATTTTTTTTATTTTTAATTTCATTTCAGACATTTTAGTCTATACTAGCGGCGGTTCCCCACAGTTCTTTACATCTTGTCATTTTATTTTTCAGTCAGTTTCCTTCGTCATTCTTCTGCCTATCAACTAGCTGTGATGGTATCACAGTACTAAGTTCGTTATACACGAATTATTGTATTGATTTTTTACGCGTTGTGCGGTGCATGCAATGGATATAGGATCGTCCGCTTGCAATCCGCTTAAGCTTGCAATAAACAGGGATTGACGATCGGTAACCTGTTTATGCCTTCTCACGCTCGGTAACGTATCTCTTTGCAATCGATGTTGTGATTGGATTTGCTCACTCATTAAATCAGATTTTTTTTCTGGGCATGAACTGCTTCTCCGGGCGTTCAGTCTTTTCCGGGCGTTCAGTCTTTTTAGCTAAAAAATGTTCAAGATTCTAGAGATGATTTGTCACACAGCTGGCACCTGCCATTCTCGTTTAACGATTAGCGATTACGCGTTAGCTATCTTTCACTTCATATCTGATAACTAGTTTTAACACAGCTAGAAGTCTTATTGGCAGTACTTTTTTTACAATCTGCGGTATAGCATCATATTAAGAAAATAAGCTTAGAAAGAAAATATTAATATACGTCATAAACGTAACAAGGTATTGCCTATTTTCACTTGGCTGTTTGTGAAGCCATTGCAGGCGAGTGGGCAACGACACCTATGGTTTTAAAATTTTCTGTATACATTGCGGTAATATGAATAATATTTTATTTAAAATATTTTTTTAAAATAATTAATATTTTTTTTAGAAAATTAATTGTTACATTATGTAGTAATAGTATAGTTATATATTACACATACATAAGTGTGAAATAGAATGTCAGTGCATAGCTTTTGGTATTAAATTATACTTTGTTTAGCGCCGTCTATTATTGTTCAGTATTGGTGGTTATATGTCTATGGTGTAAACTAGTCTAGTCGTCAGTTGAACCACTGATTGGTACGAGAGGCTTTAAGAACGTTTTATTCTCGGTTAGCTCTCTGACGTTCAGCTACGGTAGTGTGCTTTACTAGGCTAGAGAGAGGAGCTCGGGCAGTGAGGGTGAGTGTTTCGGTGCATTTCAATGCTTAAGTCTAAACTTGGGTCACAAGTCCCAGGCAGTGCGCCAGAGTTCCTCTCCCTGCAACGCGATGGAACGCTCTCGTCGCCCAGGTGTTAAGTGTCAGTTTTTAAATATTATTATATATTTAAGAATATTAAATAATTAAAAGTCTAATATTAAGTATTGTTACATAATTAACATTATTATAATTTAAAATATTAACGAATACTTTTTGTCTGTAAATTTTAGGTGATAATTTTGTTACAGTAAAAAACTACAGAATAAATTATACACATAGATGCACCTGCGAAAGTGCGGAAATGTTTTTTTTTGTACACAAGGTATATATGGATTGAAGATTACTTGAAAATATAAATAAAAATAACCGTATATTTCAATGTCATGAATCACCGAAGTGGGCTCGTCAGCGCTGAAGCTTAGTGATGGATGTAAATCAATTTACAGTAAAGCCCACGTGGATTCCCGTAGAACGTTACAAATTGTACGTTGAAAAATCAGGACGAATCCTGCGTCTAATAAATAAAGTCGTGTAATACTCTACGGTGTTCAGTTATGTTCTCGTAAAGCTTATGTGCGAGCATTCGTACTGGCACACCACCAGTATTCTTATGTAATTGAAATATATATTGTTGACGAAATGCTCTTTCTTAAATAGTTAATAAAAACATTACAAGAAGGCCTAGTCGTCGTGGGACGAAGTAAATAAGACGATGCACCCATAAGTTTCTTATATTTTCTACATTCTCATCTTCATATATGCAGCCGTGTACATAAGTATTACATCCATATTTATGCAGATAAGTTTTCAATTTCGATGCAAATGCAATCTTCAGCAATTAGCTCTAAAAATATTTAACTCATAATATTTTTTTGGTTTTAGCAATAATTGTGCATGTTGGACAAAACTTATTCGTGTATAATTTTGTTATATCTATAAAAAAAAATTATTACACGTTCGTTATCACAGTTAGAGTGGACATGGACAAGACTCTTGTAGTGGACAGTTTACAGTTTAAGAACCTATTACTTTTATAAGTGCAATCAGCAAGTTTATAGACCTAAGTAAAAAAAATATTTAATATATTTGTGAATTCAAATTCCAATTTTTTATAAGCAAATGTCAAGGAGTATTCTGTGTAAGTGAGACATACAGATGTTTAAATACAGACTGCTCTACATCACGGGCTTTGCTGACCGAGCCGATGCTTCCAATACATTTACTGCTGCATGCGGGTGAATACCTTCACTACGCTTAAAGCCTTTGATCGTCGACAATCGACAATTCTAGCACTAAAATTACCTTACATTGGGATATCTTAATGTGATACATATATCTGTATGTTTGTAATGAACTATTTATACTTACAACAACAAAATTAAATATAATTTTTAAAAATACTTAGTTCAAACCAATCACAAAAGATATTTTCAAAATTTTATTACACTTATGAAATTGAAAAACATTTTTAAAAAACGTATAATAATTTGAACGCCGCGGTATTCGAACTCGCGCCTCTTAGAAACCGTCCAAGCGCTCTGACCGCTAAGCCATGCGTATCATTATTACTCGACTTAAATATTATTATACTTTAATTGTACACCAAATTACATTACACAAAAATACGGACTAAATACATAAAAAAAAACAATGTACAAAAGGCAGTCGTAATGCTTCGTAGATATCTCCAGATCACCTTTAATTTATAGGAAGTTACTCGCTGTGTCGCGTGGAATTCTAAAATGAAAGTAGCCTAAGTTACTTCTTATTATATTGGCTATCTGTCAGTAAAAGTCCCGTCAAAATCAGTCTAACCGTTCCAGAGAGTACCGTGTATACATATGTATTTAGTAAAAATCAGTTGTTTTAATATTACAAACAGACACTTACAAATAAATTTGTTATTTATTTGTATAGATAATACATAACAGTTACAATACGCAGACTAAGACATATTTCCTAAGTGTGGGAATAACACTTTAAAAAATGTTAGCAAAATATATACGCAGACTAGTTAATGATAATATAATATTATATACACTACCTCCCAAATAGTTTAGAAGCACTTACAATGTTGGAAATTGTTTTGAGATGTCTTTAAGTAATATTGAAATATAACATATTGAGTTTTTTGGGTAGCAGAACTCTTGGCCGCACTTTATCCTTCCAGCTGGGGATTAAAAATAATTGAAATGTAACCTCCGAGTGGGAAAGGAACTAAGAACCATCAAGTTTTCGGTCAGAGCCTGCCCCGCAACTTTCAAAGGGACGTAACATTTAAAATGTTCAGTAAAAAGCCAAGACTGTAAGATAGGAAGTGAAAATAGCAAAAATTCAGACATTGGTGATTTTATCTTGTAATTTAATACAAATATGAAGGTAGTCGTAACGTGACAACGCATCGTTGTATTTAAAGCGAGACTTTCTTAAAGCGAAGCTCATTTAATAGATTTATATAGGCATGTTTTGAAGCACCCCATTTAAGAGTTTCTTAAGACCGTACTTAAGATGGAACAAAAAATCTTTATTCTGCCATTCTTGCTCGTTGCTTATTTTACGTAATCTTTAAGAAGCTACTCACGTTAATTTTATTGCTCCGGACTGTCAGTCAAACTGCGGCGTTGATTTCCTATGAAAATACTCGTGGGGAGAATGTGGAAAATAAATAGAATATTAGCCTTTCACCAGTACAAAAAAACTAAAAGAATTCTTCACAGGTAAAAGCCAGGTGGGGTGAAAAATTAAACTTGAATCCGTACACGGCATTTTGCATATCAATAACGACTGAGCTCAATTCCACAGTACGATGTGACGTGACTCTACAATAAATTCGTTCATATAAGTGTGAGTAATTAAGGGTAAGTACTTCAGAGCTCTAAATCAAATATACCGCACTCTAAGTGCAGCCTTAACAGAAATTAATTAGAAACGTTCCGCGGTTCTTCCATTCCCAAGTTGAGGTCGGAATGAGGCAAATTACATTCTCAGCTACTATTATATTATAATATATATTGGAATATTTCCATTAATTTTTAAAATGCTTCAATGATGTTATCATGGCATTATTAAGAATTGTCTAAGTCCTGACAATTATCAATAAAGATAAGACTGATGCCTATTTGTGACAAGGTGCTTATTTGAAAATGGTTTGTCTGGTTAGACAGAGCCCGACGTTGACTTCCACCTTTTCACCAGAGCCTTTCTCCAATTTGAAATTTTGGGTCTAAAAACGCGAGTTTTGTATGATCGATTCTCATTTGGAGAAATTTAAGTGTACCATATTTAATTAAATGCACATAAAAAAATTAAAAGCATAAAATAAATGAATGTCAGAATTTGAGTATTTTTTTTACGTTTATATGTACTCCAACACCAAATACGTAATGTCAGAAATTCAGGCTGATAGTAGAGAATTCTATTAACATATAATTATCAGTATTGTCAGTCCTAGCGGAGCTCCGGCGCCCACCCTCAAATCCTTCCTAGAGTATGACCGTGATACTGAAAGAGTACTACCCCAGGAGGGTACCAGCATCACCTCCCTGCTCTTCAAAGTAATGGAGGACATAATACAGCCAGCTCCTGATTTATTTTGAGGATCACCAGTTAATCAACGGCCGCCAATATGGCTTCCGCCATGGTCACACTGCCGATGACTTTCTAGTTTATCTTATCCAACGCTGAACTGCTGCTATCGCAAGTAAAGGAGAGGTTCTGGCAGTTAGTTTGGATATGGCGAAGGCCTTTGATCGAGTGTGGCACGGGACGCTCCTTGCGAAACTTTCATCATACTGGCTTCCCGAGAATTTATGCAAGTAGGACGCCAGTTTTCTCACCGGGCGCAGCATCAAGGCGCAAGATTCTAGCATTAATTGCTATGCAGACGATAGCACAATGGACACTATATACACCGGCCGTGCAGGTCTGTCTCTTCTCTTCTTTTGAGGTATCCCCCAGGAATGTCTCCATATGAAATGGTGGTTCAATTCAACCTCCATAAATAAGACCTCCATAGATAAAACCCCATTTGTCATGTCACCAGTTTTCGAGAACATTCCTCCTAGAGCCTCGCTGAGTATCAGCATGTTGGGCGTTAACGTTTCGAGTGACTGCCAGCATCATCTGGAAAGCAAGGCCAAGTTGGCCTCAACAAGCTGGGTGTTATTGCCAGAGCAAGACAGTACTTCACGCTCAAACACAGCTATCATCCAAAAAGGTACCATCCGGTCGGAAAGCAGTTCTGCTGAGATGAACTGGCGAGAAATTCAACATTTGCTGCTTTAAAATATAGTTTTACAATAAGTTCATAACAAATCATTAGCTTTCTGAGATCATCAGTATTCAATTCGACACATTAACATCAGTATAGTGTTTTTGGGTAGAATATATACTTTCTTTATAAACATAGTTCTATCGCTGTAAAATGTCTATCAAAAACAATATATATAAATATATATTTTAACATACCTAGGTATATATATTATTTCCAGCGATTGTCTTCCATGAGGTAAATTCTTGTCGAAAATTTGCACAAAGGTCCGTCATTTTTGAAATTAGAAGTATGAATGAACTATGTTTTTTTTGTTTGCTGTTTAAAAATTAATAAATTACAGTTTCAAAGCTTAGGCAAATTCTATTCCTAAGGGGGTGAAAAAGTTTATATGGAACTCCGCCATTTCTGAACATTTGTGAAAATTGTACGCTTAAATGTGTCTCGAACATTCGTTTATCACATTTCAAGTTAGAAATTTTATTTTTACTGAATATACTGAATAAATAATTATTTAAATTTGTGAACATTTTCGGGAGCTCTATGCAGTTGTGCCTAGCTTGTTGGAAAATGAGTTCTGAAGAAACAATTAGGCTTTGGGCGTTTAAGAAATAAAACAAAACCTAAGTTTATTTTAAACTGGAAGTAATTTAAACAATTTATTATTTAATTAAGAAAATTCGAAAATTAATAGTGGTTACATGGAAGTATGATAATACTGTCGTAATTACTAAAGTAGACTAGATAAAAACACTAGCTAAAGGGGTTTTAACGAAAGTCGAATAACAAATGTGGTATATAAAGAGGTCCTAAATGAATGGACCTAATATTTTAAAATAGGTACATTAGTTATATATACAAACAAGCAACAAATAGCTGCGGGCAACAGCTAGTATGCTATAAATAGAAGATTATCAATTGTATAATAACAAAAGCGATATTTTTACTTGATATTTAGATTACAGCACTGTTTGGGTAGACGTCGGGTGTTTCAGTAGACGGCGATAACGATAATATTAATATTTTTTATCGCTAAGATAATCTATTTGTAGACATTCATTATCATTAGGGAATGATCATTTAAATTGTTGATGAAAGAAAGAATGTTATCTCATCTGAAAAATAAGATTCAGCTTTTAAAACTCATACTCATTAGTCATTAGGTTCGAGTACGTGTTTCACTGAATCCGATGGCTATTTTCGGTGTATAAATTTCGTTACTTTTTGGCTGAACCCTCTATTATACTAATAGATTAAAAACTACAACTAACAGCCATTTTAAATTTAAATTAGTCTTCTATGTATGTATCTATTTTTATTAGTATGCAAACTTTCTTAGGTCTTAATGTTATTTTAAATAGAAAAGCTTAAGTTGTCACATCACAGCACTTCGTTTCTTATAACATCCAGCCTTGTTGCAAAGAGTATGCCTATAGAACCCGAATGCCAACCAAAACCAACTCAAATAGCTTTATACTACACTGCCTATAAATGCCGAAGGCGATACAGGCGAAGAGCAGTCGAGAGCTTAAAAATCCCACTGCGAGTATATATTCATCGACAATTTAACTAATTATTTGAATGATTTCAACATTAGGTTCTTTAAAATGATGCCAATACACGACTACTACAATACACGATATACCCCCTCAGGCACTATCATATTCACGCGTTAAAATTGAATATGAATAAGACCACACATGATGATTAACACGGATAAAAATGATATTGATAAATCCTCGTAGCTGCTAAATGAAATGTTTTATAATATTTAGTTAACCATTATTTAGGGCGCAAGTATTACTGCACTATATACGTATATAAGAATATAAGTTATCATTCTTACAGCTAGTTCTTACATTATTGTCCATTCTTAAATACTGGAGTGGGCATGTTGAAGTAAAATATAAAATCATGGTAAGGATGCATTTCACAAGTTTGCCGCGGCGTCGAGAAAAATTGTACACCGAATATATGTTAAGTGCTTAACTTTAAAAATTTAAAGCAAATATATTCACACACTTACACATACACAGTATGAAACTATATTATTGAATATATTTATAAAAAATTAAAATATTTAACTAATAGCATTCTCTCTAGCCAAATTATTATTCTTAATAATCTTTCGAGAGCAGCAAAAATATATATACGTTTTCTTAAATAGTTTTTCGTATCCTAAGTGATTTATTTCATACCATAATACTTTAAAACTATAAAAAATGAGGAACAAGTCTAGAAAAGTACAACACATTATATTACATAGAAAACATGAACAGTCAGAATTGGATCAAAATCTTCAAAATTCTTTTCATTTCCAGGGCACTTGAAGCAGATACGCTTTCAGTACAATGCGAGACAGCCGCTGTTAGCGAGGGCTGTCCCAGTTGCAACTGTGTCACCTGCTACGTCACGTACCAATTTTAGTAAGCAATATTGTAAAGCAAAACTTTTGTGTTATTTGAGAAAATGGAGTATGAACATATTGATGTATTATTAAAAACGAATCACTCCATATTGATGTAGTAGTTCGTTTTTAAATTTTCTGTTTATTTTAAAAGGATGTATAAAAATAAAAGATATATTTATAACTTATTTAAATTCTATACAAGGTATCTATTTTAAATTAGTTATAGAAAGCTACGAGTATTGAGGAAAAATGCATTCGGTTATTTTAAAAATAAATTAGTTTGAAATATTATTTCGTATGATTAGTAAGATCTTATATTTGTAATGCACACCAATTACCAGTGAATATTCAGCTTTTCAACAAACTTAACACCAATCCGTGAAACTTCCGCGCATTTCCTGAGCAGTCAGAGAAGACTTAGCGATTAGTAGCTTAGTTCACTTTCCACCTTCAAAATACATTGCATATTAGACAGGCAAACGTTGTAATATCAAAAATAAGCGTTGACACTGCGTGTACAGCTTTTTAAATGCGTCAACTTTTTATATTATGTTTTTAAAAAAATCAATCTATTTGAACAAATCGGAACAGATTCTGTCGCAGTAATATAATTTTCTAAAACATCGGAAAAAGAAAAGCTACGAGTGTGACTGAAGTAACGAAGTGGCAGCCTTAAATGCTTTGCGGTGATTAATCTTCGTCGCCGCGCTGTCGCCGCCGTCGGCCGCGAGCTATTTTGATTTCTTACAAGAACGATGCATTAGCGGGGATCTTTTATAAATGCAAACAAGTATATTTGCCTTTTTTTAACGTACTCGTGTAGAGAAATATTTTTTATATAACATCTTCCTTACGTTGCTCTGCCTAAAGTCCGATCAGTTTTGAAATATTCCTATTGTGTTAATATATTGTTTTGTGTAGCAGGAGAGAGAACGTATTGTTAAGACACATGAATTTGAATTACAATACTCCGTTCTCTATTATCAGAACATATTCAGAAATGCGTGGTGAAACTTCATGGCCGTATTTTTACAAACAGGCCGAGAAAACCTATTATTTTTCAGACAACAACATTTTTCGAGTGAAGATTGACCACGACCACAAACGTCGCCTACAAACAGATTTCCAATTACGTCTTAGTAATTATTAGTCACTGAGGAAAAGATATCAACAGTTCCGGTTACTTGGCCACGTGCTCGATTGCGCGTCGTTAAAGCGATTAGTTAGGTTTGAACATCCAACACTGTCAGATTTAATGAGATGTGACATATAGGAATTTCAATACGCTCTGTTCATAGCGGATGTAACTCACGGAAGTAATGAACAATATTAGTAGTATATAGATAAGGCGTCGTCGTTGTGCAATATAGAAAAGACAATAACGATATTTTGCAGTTCATTTAGAAATACCAAAGAAACTTACTTTTTTAACAAAATAAGTTAAAGAGAAGGATTTAGGCCCATTGTTAATCTATCTATTAACACAGTGTACTGACTGTACATTGTGTGTCTGTACATTGAATATGTTTACGAAAGAAAAATATAAGGAAATGAAATAGCAGTAACAAAATATTTTCTGTTACTGCTTTTCATGAAACATATTTATTATTTCTGTTTATCTATTTTACGCGCATATTTTCGTAGTTACTGAACGGATTTGACTGAATTTTATTTTGTTGTGTAGCTTTTAAGCTTGAGCTGGAATTTACGGATTAATTAATTTCAAAGGATGAATGAATGGACGGCTAAACTATATGAAATAAAGCAATTATATCTGATGAATGAAATCAACAAAAAAATTACCACTATAAAGAAATTCACTGTGATTTTAGATTAGTTTCTTTATCAACATGTAGTAAGCGAAACTAATCCATACTAATATTATAAATGCGAAAGTAAATGACTACCTGTCTGTGATGTCATCACGGCCAAGACCGCTAAGCCGATTGTTATGAAATTTAATATAGAGATACTTGCGGGTTTTAAGATAAATATAGGCTACTTTAAGTTTTTCCAGGAATTTCATTGTTTTACGAAAAGGCCCCCGAAAATACGAAACAGCTATAGTTCACGCGGATGAAGCCGCGAGCGGGTCGCTAGTTGATAAAATAAAACACATTTATTATAAGCTATATAATAAAATATATAACAATAAATGTACCGCGGGCATTAACAATGTTCAAATATTTACATATGATCCTTTTTCCTTTGTTAGAGATTTTTTAATTACAAATGATTATTATGCTATTTGCACGTGCAGTTGTGTTATAATCAAAGATGTATTTAAATATTTCTAATAGTTATCTATTAAGTTAAGTTAAGTTATGTCTGCTTTAGGTAATAGTTTTCATTTTTCAATTTCCACTTACTTTCGAGATGACCCATTGGGCGGCGAACCCAATATCCACTTGAGCGGCCCAACCGGAAATAAAATTAAAACACAGAATCGCCGACACAATGGTCGTAAACTTTAATTCCTGGACTTGTTATCGTGTAATCAAATATAAGTTACATGCTCGTATATCATAGTCTTATGTCCGATATTTTACTGGTTTTGAAGAAAAGAGATAATAAAATACAGCAATCAAAATTACTAAACATATTCAAATATTTAATAAATAATTTAATGTTATAAATTATAACAAAATAGTTTTTTTTGGAAAATAACATAGAATGAAATGGATGGGGACATATCTAGGCTATGTGTAAATAAAAGTCTTGAACACATAATATTAAAAATTAAATAATAGAAACTAGCCAATCTACGTAAGTAGTAAATTTGTTGGTTAGAAACAGGAATTAAAAAAACAAAGTTCACAAATTTTCGATATTGACGCAGGCAAAGAAACTAAGTGTACCTACTAGGTAGGTAAGAAAACATGATGAATATAAATAAAAATAAAATAAAAAATTTAACACCACTAGGAACTAGGAACATCATAGCATGATTTATGAGGGAATAACCTCTATAGGCCTATATAGATATCCGATTTCTAGAATAAAACGTTAAAATATTCATATATGTATACAATTTACATCTGTACATAATCCATTGCCTATATCCATTTCAACATAAAAAAAATAAGATTTTTAATATCAAAGTGTCACGGAGTTGTTGGTGTATACACGATAGTAGTGAGTTCGGTTATTAGGAGCAATGAAGACGCTCATATTTGAATAGCGTTTTCGTTCGCTCTGGTAATATCTAAAATAAATAATCTTTAAAATATTTCGAATAAAAAAAATGTGTCATGATATTTTTTCATACAAATCTTAAGTATGAATTTTAACGTAAAAATAACCTGTGAGAAGACAAATGAAAATGAATATAATAATTTGTTGAACATCGATTCTAAAAGACTAAATAAATGTGAAGTGACCTAATACATTCCTTCTAGGAAATGGCACTACACTATAAATAATAAACAAATGGCTTAAATTCCAATTCTATAAAACGCGCATAATAATAATAAATACTTTTATATCAAATAATATGACACAGTACAGTAATTATGATATGTTATTGCGAAACATAAATGTTTCGTTTTCATCGACTGGCCATAAGAAAGCGACTCTAACTCGGCCGGCTAAAAATCTATTCCTATCTAACATATTCAATACGCGCCAATTAAAATGATTTTTAAAATATTGAGAGTAAAATACGAGGAAAAACACGCAAAACTAAAATATACTTAGGAGTTTTACTCTAAATGCAAAGCTATAAGTTTTAATACGCATATAGTTGTAATCTCTTATATTGGATTGAGTGGATGTACTTATGTAGAAATGTTTGGTAGTCAAGCAAAAAAAAAACAGATAGCAGAGTATACAGAGAGAAGCTAGTGTCAACACGTTAGTAGTATTATAAATATTTCAAAAATAAATAGTAGGCCCAATCTTCAATCAGGAAAGTGTCATTATATTTAAGCTTTTTTCATTGCTTAGATTATCACATCAGGTTCATGCTATGAAAATTTTGTATTGTCATAGGATTCGGACACGCGTGCTAACTAATCAGACGGCAGTAGCCCATCAAGCAAAAGTTTTTTTACTCATTGATATATACTTGGAACCAGGAAGCTTATAAAAGCATGTTAAAATAAGGGGAGGTAAGATGTAAAACGCCACGATGGGCGTCAAAACAAAAATAAATATAATGAAAAAAAAAAACAGTAATTTATAAAGTTAATACGATTACTAATCGACCCACTAGCGTCCCTGCCTTTGTTATCAATATTCTTTCTCTCATTATCTATAGAGAGGCTCAATGTGATAAACAACTGAAGTAGATGAAGTACAGAGTGATTAATAAAAGTAAGCTCCTAGTTTTCGCATTGAAAAGGTGAGTAAAGCATTAATACCACAAGGCATACGTCTGTATAATGAGATTCCACAAACAATTTCAGACTTGCTACTTGAACAATTCAAAATCAAGATAAAAGCATGTTATTGAGGAAAGGATTATTCTGGATTAAGGGATAAAAACTGTTTCTCGCCGGCTCTTCTCAGCAAAACGGCCTTCCGAGGCGGTAGCTTCTGGTAGGACTGGAAATACTGTTATTTTATGTTTATTGTCGATTCAGAAGTCCATTTTTGAATAGAACATATTTTGATTTTGATTATGAAATGAAACTACAGTTTCTTGCCCAATATAGAACAACATTTAACTTATGACCTCCAGTATTTGCACAAAATTACTTGTATTGGTATATAAAATTAGCTTGACCTTAGATTTAATTTTGCTCAACTGCGCTGTAAGGTGAAATCGTCACCGTGAAGCAGCTCTCCTGCCATTGCACCCGTATTGGCTTATTGGTTATTTCACAATTTATTTCATTTTAATAAATGTTGACCAATATTACATTTTATTTTAGATAAGCAGAAATAGTTAATCTTATCTCATTATATCGTTCAATTGAAGAACAGCCTGTATAAAAATTCATATATAATTCTAATCAGAGGCTTGATTCAATATTAGTGACATCGATTGTGTCAGGGAGAGCACAATGAGGCTGAAACTAGCACTCGCCGCGCTACTACTGGCGGTGGTCGCCGCCGCAGGTACCGTACAACTTAAATTATATTACGTACAATTTAAAAAAAAATATAAATACTTTATAATATCCATGATAATCAAGTAGTAGTAGTCTAATAAGATTACTTAATAAAATTAAACTTCTACAAAATCTATTAACCTTGTCATAATACTAATAATATTGCCCTATTTTTTCACCTAAAACGTTCGCGTCCATTTACACAGGATAAGTAATGTACGAGTATGTGATTTGTTATTAGACGATGTATTTTAGTTTGCTCCGCAGTTTCGAAGTACGTACATGGTCGGAAAGCTGTGAAATCCTTCCAACAGTACACAAAAATAAATTATTTCTTTATGTTTCTGCTATTAAAGGGGTTATAAAGAGGAATTTAAATAAAATTTTAAACAGAAAATCATATATTATTTAACTAAGTTTCGTCATAACAAATTTTACGTACCTAACGTCCATACTTAACATAATTGGGCTTTTACGAATATTTATTACTAATAATTTAATTTATATTTTCTATCTACGTCGTGAAATCTAAGTCATACTTAAATATTGACTTTGGCAAATTTGGTACAATAGAAAGCAAGGAACTTGGGAAAAACATATACATACAAAATTTAAATATAGAAAATTAAATCTGCTTTCCATGAAATGCTTAAAATTTTATTATTTCTGTATTTTCTCGCATATGTGTACAAATTTTGAAGCAAATAGAAATCAAAAGCAGATAGAAATCAAAATATCGTTCCAAGATTTTACTTTATTATTAATTATTTTTATCATGAATTTATCATAGATATATCTTATATTAATATGAAAATATTGGGCGGAAAAGTGGAGAGCACAGTGACTTACCACTAGGTTCTCTCTTGCTATAATAATAAGGAAATAATCGTGAAACTAAAATAGAAATAAACAAAAATATATACATAGATTCATTATAATAAAAGTATGTTAAAAAGAGTTTTTTTTTTAGTCGAAGTCATACAAGATTACTTGTATTCATTACTTGACTATTAATTTAACATAAAATTATCAATTATCGCGCTTAAGTAGTTTATTTATGCTCAAAGACCAATAGTTTAGAGTGCTGGTTAGCCGTCACTTACACTCAACTAATCTTTTGTATGATGATAATGATAAGATAGCATTTCTTCAGTGCTCGAGGAGAACTTTCATAATCCTTAATTAATAAATCAAATGTCAAACTCTTGTATTTTAAAAATAAGGATTCGTTATTTAATTTATAGTTTAGTTTAATGCAAATAGTTATTTGTTTACTAAGAAAGTATACAACATATCGTGCATATATATTAGTCAACTAGTGACGATACATAAGAATGGCAACTAATTATAAAAACTGGACTCTCTAAGGAAATACATGGAGACACAAAGCTCTTGACTCATAGAGAGCAAGCGTAGTTTTAAGGAATGCAAAATTAAAAAAATATATATTTATGCAAAAGCTGAGGACCATATGTTGGTTAGTGTGTTAACAATAACAAAGATACATTTAATTATTAATATGGACAAACTTTGAAGCTACCTCTAAGTCCAAGATACAAACAGCAAACAATAACAAGAACCTTTAGATTTATCATCTAAGATTATTTATGTATCATATGTAATGTGTTACTAGATATTTAAACGGAAAGTACACACATATTGTGTGTTCTAACGAGTGGTGGTGATATTGATTATATCGAGGTACAGATATCGCGAGGCGGCTGATGTATACGCCGATAGTGTAGTATCGGGCTCCTCTACTAGGCTACTACTACTACTTCTATACCAAGTATACAATAGTTGCCAAATTTACCCAATTCAATCTTTTCGACAGTAATATAATTATAAATAAATAAGCAAATTTACATGACCTTAATCCTTATGGTTGTGAGTTCCATCTCCACTCGTATGTATAATAATATTTACATTATTTTTATTTCCTTGTTCTGGTAAGACTAGTACGTCGGTGGGTAATATAAATAATAATATTAGGTAAAAAGTTTTAATACCACTTGGTCTGCTCTGTTTAAATTTGTGTAAAAATTTTTTTTACTATTTTTGTATCAATATAATCCTTCTGTTTCAGGGCAAGAAAAAATTGAATGTTATGTGTGTGATGATTGCGAAACTGGTTATGAAAATACACAGAAAATATGTGTAGCACCAGACACCGATGGAGGTGGATCAGGGGACGGTGGCTCCGGAGGTGATGGCTCAGGGGACGGTGGCTCAGGAGATGGTGGCTCAGGGGACGGTGGTTCAGGGGACGGTGGCTCAGGGGACGGTGGCTCAGGGGATGGTGGCTCAGGAGATGGTGGCTCAGGAGATGGTGGCTCTGGGGATGGTGGCTCAGGGGACGGTGGCTCAGGAGATGGTGGCTCAGGAGACGGTGGCTCTGGAGACGGTGGCTCAGGAGACGGTGGCTCAGGGGATGGTGGCTCCGGTGATGGTGGCTCAGGAGACGGTGGCTCAGGGGACGGTGGCTCAGGAGATGGTGGCTCAGGAGATGGTGGCTCCGGAGACGGTGGCTCAGGGGATGGTGGCTCCGGTGATGGTGGCTCAGGAAAAAAAAAAGGGGATGGTGGCTCCGGTGATGGTGGCTCAGGAGACGGTGGCTCAGGAAATGGTGGCTCAGGAGACGGTGGCTCAGGGGATGGTGGTTCAGGGGATGGTGGCTCCGGTGATGGTGGCTCAGGAGACGGTGGCTCAGGAGACGGTGGCTCAGGAGACGGTGGCTCAGGAGACGGTGGCTCAGGAGAAAAACAACCTGGACCTAAAAGTACCTAGTGTAATTCGTATAGAAAAACGATCAGTTATGGTAAGTTTTTTCATAAAACGACAAAAATAAACAATTTAAATATAAATTATTCAATCGAAATGAGATATTAAACTTAAGAATAAAGACTGAAATTGCATTAATGAAAACTATTTAACCATCGAAATTGTTATTAATGAATAAGTTTAAAAAATATTTTTTCAGAGTGACAATGGTTCTGAAAAGGTGTCACGTGGAGCGATGTTGAGTTTCATGAAGCAGATCAGAGAAGACGCCGCTAGTAAAATAACTTGTGTTACTGCTAAGTATGAAGGTAAAAATATATTGTACTATTTGTGTTAGTTCCTTTAAATTAAATTGTTCTAAAGCTCTTATGTAAACTTATTGTTATTGACATTTCTTTAAGAGAAGACATAGAGGAAAGTTCCTACCTATTAAGTATAAGTATAAATATTCGTATAAATATACTCGACTTATATTTGTATGTTATATGCAGAACTCCAAAACTTAGGTGATCTTTTTTATAAAATGATGTTAGTGAAGATAAACGGGTCAGGTTTTAATCCTCAACTGTTTATTAATACAAAATATTTTTTTTTCGATCTGTCAAAGAAGGCTGGCGTTGGGTTTTGTTTCAAGCAACACGCAATTTTTTTATAATGTAGAAAATTAGAATAAACTGTCTGTCTGCCGCGCATACAAATTGCAAACATAAGCGAAAATAAATAAAGCACATGTTTTATTTATCAAATATTTAGAGTTTGGAGTTAGTATAATATTTGGAAAGCGTAAAGCGAAGTTCGTTTCAATTTCAGTGGACGGCAAAACAAAAGTTAAAAGAGGGTGTTCATTCACGGGAACCGACGAGAACGCGAGATGCCTCGCACTGACAGGCTCCAAAGTGGTCGACTGCAAGGTATGCGAGGGCAGCCTCTGCAACTCGGGCCACAAGCTCGCCGTCACAATCATTCCTATAATGATAAGCATTTTTGTTAACTTATAAATATAAATTTTATATAAATACAGTACAATATTTAAATCATTAATCAGAATCTATATGTAAATATAAAGTGAACTTGGCGTTTTAATTTATTTATTAACAATATATTAAGTTACGTTTGTTAATTCGATTTTTTTATTTTCCTGCCAAGTTCAGGCTTAACTTCTACATACTTCTACTTGTAAACATTGTTAAAAAACACTATTTTCAAAATAGCATGCTTAAATATTTGCGTTTATTTCTTAATTTAAAAAAAGTTATAATATTTTTTTTTGTTGTGAGGAAATCCGTTATAATCCGTTATAAATCCGTTACGGATTCTCGCCTGATTGGGGACCCGAACGTGGCTATGTGGGACCCCGGACTGGCAGATACAGGCTGTCTGTATACCTTCTGAAACCTCATGGTGCTCCACCTCTACCGCCACTGGCCGGGGACACGGGGACTATCAATCTACCATGAACGCCTGCGGCATTTCTTATACTAACTGCTGTAACTCTCCATGGCTATTGAGGCTATCGTAGAGCAGTCAGACAGTGGCGGGACAAGGTTTGAATGTAAACACGAAGATGTTTGTTCAAACCGTGTCCGGCTAAAATATTATATTTTTTCTATTTTTCATAATGCATTAGTTAGACAAGGGGTGATATTGACGAAGTATCTCTAGTGGTCGATTGTGTCGAGTTTCTTCATGTAGACACGTTATAAGCTTCTAGGTGCTTTGTAATAAGATTCTTAAAACTGCGGGGTGGTTTAAACCAATTGGCCAAGATTGACTTAAGTTGAAGTTCTGACACCATTAATACTGTGTCGGAAGAAGTTTTTGTACTTCTTTAAATACAATAAGAATACGATGAGTAACAAACTTTGGTACATCCAGGAAATACCAAAGCTACTAGCATGTGTTCCAGCTGCCCGAAACTGCGATCTTACCTTGCCTTAATACCAGTCTATAGAGCAGTCTAATAGTGTGTTAGGTCACTTATATTTAGGCATCAAATGGCTAGAGCGTGCCCCAAGCACTGAACGGCCAAATACCGTTCATAAGAACGTTGACGACTAGGAACAACACCGTCCTAAACAAATAGATTCTCTGTAAAAATGATGCAAAGGACATCATAAAGAAATTATTTCCCGGTCCTCGTAAATGAAGTCTGGAATTCGGGTGGCAATTGGAGAATTTAATTTTTTATACTAGGTTCCCCCTTTTTTATAGAAAAGTACGTTAGTTGTGACAACATTCTATGGTTATTGCCTTATGTATTTTTAACAATATATATGTACTTGTAAGCCATAGTATTTACATTTACACGCACAGTACACGCACCCTTTAGTATTAAACGTTCTTTATAAAAATTGTTAAGGGTTTTTTAATAATAAAAGATAACAGTTTACGTATATAATATAATCAAAAGAAATACGCTTAAACTTAACATACATTACAAATATCTACGATCAGATGGCAACCTGGAAATTTGCACTACTATTTTAGACTATTATTTATTACTCTTTGAATGTATGTATGTATTATATACATAAATACAATGGATTTGTTACGGATAAAATATTAAAGTAAAATAAAAATACATTTTGGTGGAATGTTCAGAGCACAATAAAATAGTATTAAAACAGGTAAATAAACGCAAAAAAAAAACGAATTTGTTAGTGAACAAGAAGTTAGAGTCTAATCATACTCCGGCGATCCCGGCTAAGGCAACTTGTTTTATAAAAGTACATAAGTGGGTCGTTCTAGAAAATTTTATCGTGATTATAAAAATAATTTGAAGCAGAGTTTTTTTTGTATACGACAATCTTATATTATTTTGCATTGTTTACATAAAATTGATGCTAATGTCTAATCATTTCTAAACGATACATTAAAATCAATACGTATATGAAGATCTAAACAACGTTGTCTCGAAAATAGTACATTGAAAATCATTTTTAGAAAACCTATTTTTTTTTTAAATATGAATAAGTTTTCTAAACCTAAAAGTGGTTTTCAATTTCCTAAGTGTGTGAATAACACTAAAAAACAATATGCCAAAGAAGGTAAGGTAGGAAAGATGTATTTTTTAATAATGCTAGAAATAGGCTTAAACTTATCGCGCCTGTAACTTGATTGTATTGCGCCTGTAACTTGATTCTTGATAGAAAGATGGGACAGCATTGTATTTTATGATATTTTATTTAACGTGTATTTAGGATGCCAGAAAACGTCAAAGAATGTTCTATATAACAATTATAAAGTTGTGAATAACCGTCCTGTATGTTAAAGGTACTAACTAATGATTGTACATAAATGATAACACGCCTCGTTCCAATTTATCGTTGTTGTTGACAAGCTGTTTATTATAGGGTGTTTGTGAGTGTTTGCGTAGAATCGTGTAAAGTAAAAATAGTTTCCTGATTGAGAGAAGCCCTTTAAGCTTGATCTCAGTACTTGAGAAAAGTAAGGGCTTAAAGAAAATGAGTATAGATCTATGTGTGTTCTCCATCGGAGCATTTTAGTTTTACCTTTACCCCCCAAACTATAATACAGTACGACAATATAGATTGAACAAGAGCATAATAAACACTTTTAGCGACGCAGATTCGGCCACAACTCTCGTTTTTTATATCTAAGTACTTTTTCTTGTTAACTTTTCCGCACATTTTCATTTAAAATGTAAAGTTCCTGGGCGCATTATCAAACAAGAAAATACCCAAATATTTTATACGAGCTTGGCTATAATGTGGGTCTATTTCAGGGGTTGTTAGTCCCAAAAATATTTAATATATAGTTATTAATATATGAAATTTAATGTATAAAAATTTTAACTGTGAAGTTACTCGGCACGTGGATCAAAAAAAAAAAGTACGAATTCGTAAAACTCATTTGACACCGGTTTGGGGGAGCTGTAACCCCGATATACAGCAAACTTCAGGGCAGTGTAGTCGCGGGAGGCTGCGACGGCGGATCTGGATAATATCCAGTGTGACCGCGCAGGCGAGAGCTTACGTGATTAGTAATTACCTAACCACTTCATTTTAGATTTTTTTAGTTAAAGTCATTATAGCGTATTTATTTTTATATAATATAACAGAATTGTGTGTGTCCTAGCTTATGGGGAAGGGAATGTTGCTATATTTACTTAAAATATTACTTGTCGGTAGTTAGTATCAGGTTGGTACGCCGGTTTTTATGTATGTATAAGAACTAACTATCGCTACGTTATACGCATATAACAAGTTTGTACTGTACTGTACGCAACGGGATGTCACAGAAAAGTTTAGTTTACGGATGAGAAAAAAAATACAATTGAGCAATACTTTAACATTTCGTAAATTACTGTATGCTGTATGCTGAAAGCTCTAAAGAAGTTTCCCAATTAGTAAACTTAGCACAACGTAGAGGTTATCCGACTGAAAAAGTGCCTGAGCCTAATTATTGTAAAAAAGATATCAATACATCGGCACAAGTGTACCAATATACCATTCTTGAGAAGGAGGGGAGAGAGTAGAGGGTCATAAAGTTCGATTCATCTAATCTAGAAACTACTAACTAAGCTAGAAATTAACGTTCTAGACTTCATCATACCTGTAAACTGGCCGTATCTAGTCCTGATCTCAATTTTAATGATATCCGCGTCTATACTGCGGCTCGCACTTGGCCGATTTTAAGATGGCTATTTCCATAAGTTTTTGAAAGCTGGATCCGCGCCTGGTCTTTTCCGTGTTTAAATAAAAAAAAAATATGACATTTTTATATTACCTAATTGTGTGTTCTTGTCTACTGTAATATACATAATATGCAAATTTTACAAATGCACAAATCAAACAAATGTGTAGAGATATTAATTAGTAAAAATAACAATACAAATACTTTACAAGCGATAGTGTGCATCAAGGACTAGATATCTTACAAGAAAAAAAATCATAGGCAGGCAGAAGCGAGGGCAGGAAGGACGACATGATGATAGGAGGATAGGAGTTTTATAAGCGGAAATAATCATAATGGAGACATATCATTTCCTACAAAAACAAGTCAATAAAAGGGAATCGGGCAGATCACGACGAATTTATTATAACTATATCGTAATTCACTATATTCATCCCGCTGTATACTTTTTGTAATTTACTTACTTAAGTTCAATTACGTGGGAACAAAGTATACTAGTATTCGCAAACATAACGCATGACCGAAAACTAAAAGTTCCGACACTGTTTTCCAATATATACACTCGTTAACGCCACTTGTTATCACTTTAATAATAAAAACACTATACTACCTATAAGAATAATACAAAATTCATGTGCTTACTCTTATTTAGTATACAAACAAGTTTCTGTGAGCAAGCAGGAAACCTACGTTTTGTAAGTCAATTAAAACTACGCTTCGAGTAATAAAATTTTACCCCACATTGAATTATATTTTGTTTCGCACAATACTCGTTAAGTTCGAGTGGAGCAGACGTATCCACTATCCCGCTATAAAGAAACTTTATCTCTTGGCCACCCTTTACCCACCATTTATCCACCCTCGGGGAAGATATTTACATAAACGATTCAGAAATCTGATGCTTCTTTTGTAGCACATGTTTAACGTGAATGTCGGCATGCATTTGCAGCGCGAGTTAAATAAGAGGAATAAAATCTTCATACTTATAGTACTTCAAAACTTCTATATTATTTTTTTGTTTACGGAAAGAATTAAGTGAAACACTCTTTCATTCAAACAGACTTGCACACACACAAATACAGAAGTCGAAATTGGCATTATACACCTAGTCTAAAACCACAGGTGAATTGTATTAGTAGATACTTCATAGCTATTCTCATTCACTAAAGTTAGAGCTGTTTTTATCAAAAAACAAACCGTTTTATGTATACTTTTGATGTCTACGAGGACGACCGTTGTACCATTTTTGTAAAGTTTTATATTTACCCTAACCAGTGATAAATGGTCACGGTTATGGGGACTCAAAGTAATCTTTTTATATTTTCAAGATCAGGTCATTTCTGTAACAGTAATTCTTATTTAGTCATACTTTTTTATGTCAATGGTTTGAATTATGGTTTGAATTTTCTATTAGATAATTGCTTTTATAATTTTTGTTAGAATGATGAAGTAATTGTTTTTAGAAGTGTATTTATAATAAATGTTGTCTGTATTCATTTTAAAAAGCCCCAGTGATAAAAAGTGCAGAGTCGGGTTCTACTAATACTTCTACTAAACGGAAGGTGGAGCACAATTTCGTATAAAATCCCTAAATTTTCTTTACTGGAGGCTTTAAAGATAGCTTAGCACAACTAATAAAAACAATGAAAGGCTTCGATAGACAAAGACTAAGTAGAGTTAACGTTACACGGTGACGAATTGTAAGGTTACTAGTAGTAGAAACTCAATGCAATTGGTGTTTGATTGAAGTTGAAATTACAACTATCAAAGGTATTGCCAGTGTTCTGTGTTCACACACGGCTTCAAATTGGATAAAACCCCACTTAGCACCTACACGAACCACCTCCCCTCCCACCACCACGCCCCTCATCCCCGTCTTTTACTCTAATTCCGGTAGCTCGATGTTGAATATTAATAGCGTTGACTGCGCATTTTTCCTCAGGTACATTATCGCGGTAGTTTCATTTTTTTACATTTGGTGCATGATTCCAAGCCATTTAGCGCAAAAATGATATATATTTTATTTGAATTTCTGATATAATTTTGCTTGTGTTATTACCAACAAGTAATTGACTTCGTACTTCTTCGAACTTCAACCCGTCAATTTTAATTTTCTTTTTGTAAAGAGAAAATAAAAATCAAAATAGACGAAAAAATTGAGAAGTACAATCGGTTATGATCGAGTGGTATTTGGCATAACCAAACCTTGCAAACGAATATTGACATTCCGTATAAAAACGTTTCCTTTTTCCTCCTACAAAAAGACGATTCCATATTCGAAACGAAAGCGTCAGTCAGTACCTGCAGAATAGCGAAAATAATCACGGTAAAATTGTTATTTTAAACGTTATATGTTAATACGTAAAGTCACGCACCTAACACACGTATTTAAATTAGTAAAGCGAGTGAACTGGATCAATAAATTAAGAGAACAGAGACGGCCTAGCCGTTATAACGAACTGACAAAGCGTTGGCTGCCGGCCCCCCGACCCCCCGACCCCCCGCGCCGCACCGCCTTCGCAACCCCACGCCGGAACAAATAGTAACATTGTAAGAGAAATACAATTGTCATAACATCAATTAATTAAGCATTTATAAGTATTATAATCGAAATAAGTAAAAAAACAGTAACATCGTCATGGCGTCGGAAATGCAAAGTGCGGTAAATGTAAGTGAAAAAATAAACTACATCAGCGTTTACAATAAAACCAATATATATATTAAGTGACAAATATTAAGTAACATATATTAAGCAAGGTGAACTTGTATTGTTTATTTGTTTTTTTTTCACACAGTTTTTGGACCCTAAAAACTGTAGTTAAATTTATAAAACTTATATTTATTTATATTTATTAAACAAATACAATATTTGCCGTTTTATACTTTCTATTTTCACTTAATGATATTGTGTGACGACGCGCGACGAAACGATTTTAGCCGTGAAAAAGCTAGACATTTTTTTTAATTAAAATTTTCTCAAATATTTATTTTACGTTTAAAACTATGGCATAAGTTTAGTTATTCTCTGAACTGCACAAACTAGATTTTAATTTTTTATAAGTATTCTATACCATCTACCAGAATAGAGGAGTCGACGAATATGTCATAAATTCTTACTTGATGTCCAAGATAGCGTTACCAAGATTATAATCCAACGTCTATCATACTTACACGCGCTACTTAATATGAGAATGTATGTAAAAATCGTATAAATATTTAAACATAACAGGACCTGCAATTGAAATTAGGAAAAGAAGTACAATATACATAATAAAATGACTCTGCTACATACTTAAGTTCTTCAACAAATTTCAAGATGCAGGGGCTTAAATACTTGCAGTATTTAAGCCCCTGCATCTTGATATTTTTATACTTTTAAGTATTTTTTCTAAGTTTTTTTTTTAATATTAAGATTGAGGCCATTGTGGCGCAGTGGGAATGCGTATCACTGTAAAAGCGATGATTGTGGGGACTTAGATGAATAATTATATTAAATTGCGGCGTTGAGTTCAGTCACTAAAACCGTAATGTCATGAATTCAAGCGGAAAGTCGAGATTGAAGTGTCAGAACACTAGTTTCTCTATGCCTACCCTTCTATACGAAATACAGCGTGTAGTGAAAACAAAAGGGGATATTAAGACACTACTCAATATATTAAGTGAAGCGTCTATAAGTCCTCTTAGGAAAGGAGACATCCTCTCCTTGAACCTATTTTCATGTCATTAAAATTACCTTTGTTTATATTTTCATAATCAAAAGCCAATTAAGAGATAATCCCGCTTACAAACTAAATACCGCCTGGCACTATGAAGTATGAAGCGCCAATAATTAATTGCGTTAATATAATAAATGAATTGATGAAAGTTTCTTTGATGAACGAAATTAATTAATTTCTAAAACTATTTGACGGCGCCTCGCCGGCTGCGGTCGGCCTTAGCTACAGTTCAAATTTTGTTCTAATTAATTGAATATGAAATATTGTTATAACTATATATTAACAGACACTTAAAACTCTCTTTGTTAATTTATAACTTATACTCTTATATGTAAGCTTTATATTAATATAAACTCTAAGAAGCCATTTAAGCGCAGTGGGACATCGTCTGACTGTAAACCGACGAGCCTAGGCTCGATTGACACTTGGGGGAATAAAAATTATAATTCAAAGACATATTTAGAAAACGTATAAAAATTTGAACGCAGCGGGATTTGAACCCGCACCTCTTGAAAACGTTTTACATATTCTAAATATATTTTTTTCAATTTCCTAAGTGTGCGAAAAAAATGTTAAATTTGTAAAAATCTCTCTATCGAGGTGCTAACAACGAATATAAGTTGTAATAAGCGTATAAGAATTTCGACGTAGCTGGATGTAGAACGCATGGTTTAGCAGTCAGAGCGCTTGAACGGTTTGCAAGAGGCGCAGGTTTAAATCCCGCTGCGTTTAAATTTTTATACGTTTTCTAAATATGTCTTTTTCAATTTCCTAACTGTGCGAATAACACTTTAAAGAAATTAAAAATTATATATTCTCATTGTTATGCTCTGGCAAGAAGTCAAAGCGGAGCATTGAGTTTTGCCACCTAATACTCAAGTCTCGATGTCGGGCGGAAAGCTAATAAAGGAGTGTCCTGACTACGCTATTGCGGGAAAAAGTGAGAAGCTACTATAAATTATAAAAGAAATTATGAATTACAGTCATTATGTAACCTTATAAAATTATATAAAACAACTTGTTTTATACGTAACATTTTATCTAAAATATATGCAATAGAAATATGTATACATATATGTATATGTATATTGGCGATATCACTACGAGGCGTCATCAGGTGACTAATTGCATCAAAACTGGGCGGCGATGCTCAGCTAATGTTGTTATTGGTAACATTACTAATATTTTCAGAAGTAATAAATCTAATAAATTTGAAATAAATATGGTTACGCAATTCAGTTGAAATTTTATGCGCTGCTTTAAACATTTTTTTTAGAAAATTTATTAAAAGATTCCCTCTTTTAAATGTTATCCTTATTCCATTTTATGTATAACCAGGCGGAGAAAATATTTTTTTCTTAAACATTCCCTCAAATAGTAATCGACCCCACCACTATCGCGTGTACATTGAAACATTTTAATTTTAACATATATACTAAGCCACTTTCTACATACATACGTTGGAGGCACAAAATAGTACGTGCAGTGCATACCTACAAACTTTTTAAGCAATTACACTTCTTGTTTAAGCTTGAAATTCCTCAAACGCATGTGAAATCTAACAAAGAACTTCGAATTGAGCTTTTAAAACTTCTTTCATTTCATTCTCTGAAGCTCTATTTAAAGCAAAAGCAAACACTATTTTTTATTTAAAACGCGAAGATATTAAATATAAAGAGTTATTGCGTGCAAGAATACTACTACTTTGGCAATTTGTCAAATTACATAGATTAACACACACTCATAAAAACTAGATATCAATAATACATACATATGCATGCTTGATAAACCTTGCTTTAAATGTGGTACATAAATATAATTTGTTGTGCGTTAAAAATTAATCTCCAAGAGGTTGAGTTTTTGCTACTTTTATACTTTTCTTCTATACTTTTAAGAATATTTTAAAATATCAATATCGGATGTATCGATATCCACAGCAATATCTCACGTGCAGCAAATATATATGCACATATTTGTCCGTAACAAAGTTACGATTCGTCGCGAGATTCATGTTTTATTTATTTATTTAATCCGGTATGCGGTTGTTTTCTGTTAATCCAGTTTTTTTTTGATCAAGCCATTCAGATTTATTGTATTTTGCAGAAATAGCAAGAGCCTAGAATGAAACTACTTATATTTCTTTATAATAAAAAAAAATCACATCCTATAAACATGTTACTTTGTTTCATATCCAGCATTTTGTTCAATATACTCGTAAGTAGTTAATATATCGGCAATTTCCCGAGAGAATAAATTTCCTAACTGCATCACAATGGCATTACTTGACAATAATACGAATTATGTGTTAAAATAAGTAGCCTGTGTCTGCGATGAAAGTAATACATGAAGCTTATTTAAACAACAGACAACAGTGTCTAAGACACTGGTCCTAACTACCCTAACATCTCTCCCTGTATGCGAGAGTAAAAATAAAAAGTCTGTTGGTTTTGCACCCTGCTTCTCGGGCTATATCACCAGTAGACGCGGCACGAAGTACACACCGCAGTGCGCTTTTGCTTTTTGATACATTCCCCGCGGGACGCCCTCAGTCAACGTGCTAGTTTCATATTACCTACGTTTCTGAAAGTAAAATACTCTTAACTATCTTAATACGATCTGTTTTACTGTAGAAGTGGGACGTGTATTTGGCCACGAGGAGGAGTTAAATCTTTATTCATTTTATTCTCCACCATTAAGTATTTCCTTAGACTATGAAAATGACTTAATCTAAGATAACTGGATTTTGTTGATGTTATAATATCATTCATGAATTATAATAGGCCATCGTGGCGCAGTGTTACAATGTTAGACTGTATACACGATTGTTGTGGGTTCGATTCCCACTCAGGAATAAGATTTTCTGTCTTGGATTCAGGCGGAAAGTGGAGAATGGATTCTCTTGATACTAGGCTATCCCTGCTTTGTTTAAAAAACGTAGAGCGCAAAAAGTTATACAAATTTTGGTAAAACAATTATTAGGACAAAAAAGATAAAATACACTTCATTCATACATCTGTCGCTTAGAAATTGAAATCAACTCCTAATGTAAGTTTATTGATTTCGTTTTCAACCTTGACCCTAATCGATGTCTGAAATCAGACCGGACAACGCACGTTATATTTAAATTTCCGTCGAAACGATGGAGGATAAGGGTTTGATTCTTTTTTTCAGGAGAAATTCTTCATAAAAAATTCTTATTAAGCGCTGTATTGGGCTGGGCTGGGGATTGGGGAGAAGGGAGTGTTTTAACACTAGTTTTCTTTTGCTGTAGTATGCGTGGGCGGCACGTAAGTCTAAAAAAGGATTTCTTATCGTTTTCCACTATACAAACTTAACTAACTATTATAAAATGACTTTTTACCAAAAAACACGTTTATCACACATTTAGGATTTTGTTTACAACGTACGTGTGTGTAGGTACATTCTAAGAGTAGCAAAAAGTATAGTACTCGGTGCAGTCCGAAAATTTTAAACGGTGGCCACGACTGGCGGTATCTGTAAATCGGTTTGTTTTCCCTTTTAATAAATAAGTAATGTTATCTTATATTATTTAAATCATAAACAATATATATTTTTTTTACATTTTTAAAGTGTTATTCGCACAATCAGGAAATTGAATAAGACAAAGACATCCCGCTGCGTTAAAATTTTTATACTTTTTCTAAATGTCTTTTTTAATAATTTATACTTTTAGCATCTATTTATCTTTGGTATAATAAAACAGTAAAAAAGTTGTGTCTGTACATTAAATATATATACAAAAAAAAAATTTTGGGGGATGTAAGAACAGTATTAGAAACGAGGGAGGAACCGACGCAATCAGGTACAGAACACCTGCCGACGAGCCTATTCTTGTAGTAGTCCTGTGCACATCTGTGCAGAGGTAGTGCTGGAAAATACTATTTAAAAAAAAAGCAAAAGAAAAGAGCAAAAAATAGCACGAATTACAAAAAGTGACGAGGAAAAAAAAGCAAGTGTAACATATGTTGGTCCGCCACGCAACTTGTATGATGCCTGTTTGACGAGAAAATAGAGAACGAAATGTATCTAGCAAAATGCGATACATAAATAATAAATAATGCTGTTAAATTAATAAATATACTATTACTTTGACGTACATGCGACCGTGTGTGCTCGCCGTTATCTTGAATGAGCAAAATTACAAAAGACTAAGAATATAAGTATATGATTTTTAAAATTTTTATCTCGTTGTTTGTATGTTCGCGCACATCTTCATAGTTACTGGACCGATTTCAATGTTTTTTTTTTTGTTTTTTTTAAGCCTGGTCAGGTTTTAGGGAATAATTGATTTCGATGAGTGGAACACCTGACGTAACTATAAAAGACTTGCTAAACTATAAGAAATAAAGCAATAAAACATTAACAATAGATGTTCAGCGTGATAAGCATTATCCGCTGATATATAAAATTTAAAAATTTAGAACATATGATGAAGAACTATATAATCCTAGCTAAATTAAGAGAAATAAGTCAATGTCGCATTATTAAAATTGTTTTGTGTGGCAGGCAGTTTACGTTAACAAATAAAAAGCATTAAACATTGCGGCTATCGTGCCGCAGTGGGGTAACGTCTGACTGTCGCCATAGTTGTGGGTTCGATTTCCACTTGATGAAATGATTATAATTTTTTTTTTCTCTACGGTAAGAAAAATATAGGCGTTGACTTTCGGCATTCAATTCATAACGTCCCAAATTCGGAAAGAAAGACAAAAAGCTTAAAGCTGAAAAATATATTACAATTGTCTAAAACATCTGATATAACAGTTGGTGCTATACAGATGGTGCAGTTTACAAGACTAGAAAATTACCACCTTTAATCAATTATTATAATTTTTGTCTAAGTTTCAATTTTAACAGTAATTAGTCTATTAGTATTTTTTTGTTGTACAGCTAATACAGATATAATAAATTTTGAAGAGTGGGACACCTGATGTAGAATCATAATAGGCCAGGTAACGATAAGAAATAAGTAAGTGCCGCCTTAAGGCAGTGCCGGCAATACTTTAATTAATACTCTTTCTGTCAATATGTAAATGTTTAAGATCCAGTGGCACTGAATAAGGACCGTAATGGTCTAACTAAACTATGAGTAGAAAATAAGTAAATGCTTCATTAGTAAAAGTTCAGGAAGATTGGCAGTTTTCGTACACAAATAAAACGTGTTAAACATTGCGGCCATCGCGACACAGTGGGATATATCTGACAGTAAACACGACGGTTGTGGGTTCGATTCCCACTTCTAAAAATGGTTATCTTTGTATTGTTTTCATTACGGGGCATCGTGCCAAATAAAGAGAAATGTCAGCATTCATTGGCTGGAATACTGAGTACGGATTGTCACTAGGTCCTTTTTGCCAAGAGAATGAACCTGAAAAATATACAATCGTCTGATGTGGACGACTAAGAGATAAAAAAATTACTACTGTATAGAAATTCATTGTCAAAGATATATTTAGGAAACGTATAAAAATTTGAACGCAGCGGGATTTGAACCCGCACTTTTTGAAAATCGTTCAAGCGCTTTGACCGTCAAGCCATGCGTTCAAACGCATACGTTTTTAATTTCCTAAGTGTATGAATAACACTTTAAAAAATTTATTGTCAGTTTCAATGCCATCACGAAGTAAATCTAAAAAGACGTCTATCCCATTCTCCCATTTTTTATTTGTCTAGGAGTTTAATTGTTTTACGATAATGCCTCCGAAAATACACAATAGGGAAACAGCTGAAACCACGAGTAGTTCTCTAGTTTATAATAAAACTAATTTATTAAAATACGAAACTAAGCATAATGGTTTAGTTTTCATAGAATACAAATCGAAAACGGCGAATTATACATCTCTTACAAACAGCACGTAATCTCTTGCAACGTATTACGTATTAAGATATATGTAACATTATAATGTATGTAACTTGATATGTATATTATCATAACAATAAACGAAAAATAATAACTATAGTTCACAGTATCCTGGACCCAAGAAACATTGTTTATGTGGGTTCAATTCTTATATTTACAAAAGTCTATTACCAATTTTTTTTCTCTTGTTCGGTTTAGTAAAATAATTATAATGGTCACAGCTTCCTCTCAATCAGCCCAGCATAACGTTCATCTCTATGGGAATAAAATACACAACTATCACGTATTTAAACAATTTTTCAAGCTCTCTATTATCTCGTCAAAGATGCAAAGCTTTACACTAGACAATATTATGCTTGAAATGTGTAGTATTTTATGAAATTCCACATTAATTTAATTGAAGCATTACCGTGGCCCAGTTGTCGATATAAAAGGTAACATACGAAAAGAACTAAATGAAATACAAAGCAAAGCAAAGCTTCGCGCTTCAGTTTTCCTGCAGCGTAAGGGATTGATAAACAGAATTGAGCAAGATTGAGGTCATCGCGGCGCAGTCGCACAGCGCCTGACTGTGAACGCCGTGCTGGGTTACGACATTCCTGTTCGCCATTTTGACGGTATTAGTCCCACTGAGCCTACACTCATCGTGCATTTCTGAGTTTTGCACTGTCCCACTGAGCTATTGTGGATGGATGTCATGTATATGAAATACATTCTGTTTTATCAGAGGTATGTAGTCGAGGCTCAGAGACGGAGCTCGCAGCGCTGCCGGCGGGTGATTGATCAACCGTCGTTAAACTCCCACATTTATCAATCTGACTCCAGGCCAGCTTCAGTGAACTTAGTTTCAGAAAGGACGGAGTGTCTTAGTACCAAATAAACAATATCACTATTTATATGCTGGTACCGTGAACACACAGTCTGTTTCCTACTTCTTGACTATTTCAGAAATATTATAGTCAATTGCTTGGGGATGGACACTTGTTATAATATATATATCTTGTTATAATGTATATCTATACATATAATAAAATTAATGTAAGTTATCGCTGTCTGTACATGGAAGATTATGAAAAAAAAATATATATATTTTAGGGGTATTTTTATCAATATAATAGAAATAGAACCCACAACAATGATTATTTTTAATTTTTATTATATATTTTTTTTCTGTTTGTTTGCCATCAAGCAAGCGATAAAATGAAATAGTTTAGTAATTTTATCACCCGATATTGTATATTTTAAAGCTTTAAGATGTGTTCTTTGATATCTTATATTTTTCTAGTCTCTCACAAATGTCGTATTGTTTGATTTATTATTAAAACAGGCTAAGAATTTGATATCTTGTTTTTGTATAATCACGCACATTCGATGAAGCCCACTTTCATAAAATGTTACAATACAAACGTTTTTTTTATTATTTATAAACATGAAATACTGGACGTATAAAATACAGAAAATTTCCTAAATATTTTTTTTCAATTTCCGAAGTGTGCGATTTGCAAGAGGCGCGGGTTCACATCCCGCTACGTTCAAATTTTTATACGTTTTCTAAATATACCTTTTTTAAATAAAGCAATTTTATTTAGTGTACAGTATTTCTACGTTCTTAAAAAAGTAAAACGTAATGAAAAGATAATTGTGTAATCTTAAGAATAAAGTAAATTTTTAACAGTACGTTCGTTATAAGACTTTTCGTGAATCGTACAAATCCCCAATTAATTAGTCGACCTCTTATTGTTAGAATTCATCTGTCTTGCCTTTTCAAAGGAAATTAATAAAACTTAAAACTTATTAATTAATTCATCTTGAAGAAGTCAATGTAAAGATACAAGATAGACATTTAAGTATGAACTTGTGAGATTTTGTATTGTGTATTTATTCATAAATATGCGTCACTACTAAATTGAAAGCATAACACCCTAGGGCTCGTGCTTATTTTTTTGCTCTTTAAGAAAACACATTAAAGAGGACAAGGTAAAATTAGCGACGAGACAGTTAGCGCGCTGTAAATAACAATGTCAGGAACAGTTTAAATATATAGAAAGTTTAGATATTATTCTCCTGAGAGAGTACGTTTTCGTTTTGTGGAAATCGAACCTACAACCCAAACATCGATAAACAGACAATAGCGGGCATGTATTACTGCCAAACTTTATCTTTAGAAATAATAATGAAAACTACTACGTAGTGTAACGGACTTTGCCTGGATGCAATTACTATTATTCATTTAAAGTGCCTGTTTTAAAGTAATATTAAAATCTTCTGTCGAAACATCATGCGATTTTCAGTATATTTAGAGTCTATTTATGTCTTTTATTTTCTGATAATTTAATGAAGACATCTTTTTGAAAAAATATTTCACAATGCATTAAGAAATGTAAAAAATGCTCATCGTAAAAACTCAACAAAACAACTTTGTTAATCTCGTACACAAAAGTCATTATCTTACACATATGCGTGTATTTACAGAAACGGAAACCAATGACATATGCTGACATAGATTATAAAAACCTGCTTCTTGTGAAATATATACGCTACTTTTTTACTTCACAGCCGCGAGCCAAGTGTAACAAACAAAAAAATGAATGAGTGTAATAAAACTGACAATATACTCGTTCTCGCGCACAATGTGTGTGTACCGTGTCGTATAGCACAATGCCGAGAAATATTGTTAAAATATTCATATAACTCTTTAGTTTATTAAATCAGTCTAAGTTCGATTTTTTCACGAACTACGTGGCGCAAAGGGAAAGTTAACCTCGATGGTTGTAGGTTCGATCCCATTTAGAGTAAGACAAAGTACAACGTTGGGATTCTTTGAAATAAATCTTGTGAATTAGAAAATGGAGCTTGACGTTTTTCATCATAGCAGGGTAGTTAGACACTCAATTCTCCACTTTCCAGCCGACATCAAGACATTACGTATTGAGCGGTGGAATTTAACGCTGTGTTTCATCTTATCAGAGGGGAGAAAATGAATATAATTTACATATAATCATTTCTCTGAGTGGCATCTACGTATAACCAATAGCGTTTACAGTCACACCTTAATACTGAGCTACGATAGTCTCAATACTAATGTTTACTTGACTACACAATGTTTACTTATACAACGTACAATGTATTAATTAGTTGATGCCTGCAATATCTCTTACTAATGCGGCATTCAATTACTTCTTGTTTGTTTATCTTACCAATTATATTTCTACCTTAGAAATCTTTGAAATTAATTATACCCTAAAGTTTTGTATAGCGTGGTTTTAAAACTGTGTGTTAAAAGTCACACAATAAAAAGAGTTTCACTCAAATGCGTCCAATAACTAAGAGGATGTGCTACGCGCACAAACTAATAAATAGACTGACATTCTGACACTGACTGTTTTTTCAACCCACGAATATTTTTTTCGTAAATATATTCAATTTACAGACACAACTTTTCGACTGTTTTATATAGTAAAAGTATAGATTTTTTTTTAATTTTTATTCTATTTTTATTAATAGAAAAGACTAGGCGAATGAGCGTTCGGTTCACCTGATGGTAAGTGATCTCCACCGCCCACGACCTCGTGTTAAACCAGAGAAGCAACAAGGGTCGTCGGCAGTTGAGTTGGAGATAGACGCGCCTTTTTAAGGTAACCCGTATCAACGTGGAGAACACGTCCAAACTGCCGCTAGTAGGCCATTCCACAGTTGTGTGGTACGTGGATGAAAGTTTCTGCGAAACCGTAGTAACAGTAGTAGATTGCCACGTATCCAGATCGTGAGGACGATAAATTATCTGTGAAAGTCTATCTAAGTCTCTAAGTCTCGTTTGCCTTGTCTATATAGTAATAAAAAAAATATATATTGAACCAGGTCAAACAGGTCTCCAGAACATTCCGTAAGATATATGCGGTAGTCTTGCTCTGCTAATAATACTCAGCTTCTTCAAAGCCAACTTGGCCTTGCTTTCTTGATGATCACGATACTGGTAGTCACTCGAAAGCTGATATTGGATGCGGCTGTAATATGAGTATTCTCGAAAACTGTTGACACGACAAATGGTGTTTTCTTAGTGGTTAGCGCGGAAACTTGTATCGAGGGAGGGTTGAATTGAACTAAATTCTTTCATCTCATGAAGAGGTATTTCCGAGGGATGCCTCAACAGAAAATAGAAGTTTCTTACGATACTCGTCGACGTTTACCCGAGAAATACCTACGTAGCCAGTGTATATGGCGTCCATTGTACTATCGTCTGCAATGAATGCTAGGATTCTCTAATATGTCATTGATATTAAAAAAAAATAGTGTGGGGGACAGTACACATCTTTGGTGGAACCCAGTGTATAAGCTTGCGAGCCAATTGCATAGATTCTCAGGAGCCCATAAGATGGTAGTTTAGCTAAGAGCGCTCTGTGCCACAGTCCATCGAAGACCTTCGTCATGACTAGACTAATTGCCAGGGCTTTTTCTTTACTTTCTATAGTAGCAGCCCACATAGCGACGGGTTTCGTAAAATAGAAGATCACTGGTTGAGCGACCCTGGGGGAAGCTATATTGACTGTCGTTGATTAACCGGTGATTCAGTGTTTGGAGATGGGCACTGGAGCCCGGCATTACCTAATGCGAAACGCAGTGGCAAAAAGCCACTACTTAACGCCGGTTATGAATCGATCGAGTCAGATCATGTGTATTGACGCTGGCAACGTGCCCACTCCCACACGTATTTTAGTTGTCTCTTACAATTGCTACTTTTGCTCAAATAAGCTACTACATATGCTTAATTATCTATTGTTATCTATAAGATTGGCAGAAAGTGGAGAATCTAGTGTGTTTAGACACTGTATTCTCTTCTACTATATGCATGAAGATAAAAAGGAAAATCTATGAAAATGTATAAATCCAATAGCAGTCGCGAGTAGAAGTACATTCCGTGCACGATCCCTTTAAATTTCACATAACGAGGAGCAAGCTGACTGGCGGCGCTATTTGCTGTCCAAACTTCGCTAGTTTCACTTAGCATCATATGAGCTGTCAGTTCACTCGTTCTTTACTACGTACTTGTATATAATGTATGAAATCTTTAAGCGAGATGAGATTTACATTCTACTGGGCATGTATGAGAATTGAAATGTTATATTTTATAAGTCGTTATTTGCCCGTTTCTATAATGCCCTTTTTGAAATTATGAAAAATAAATGAACAAACATTTTTAAAAAAATTGCCTTTTGGAAACTGTTCAAGCGATCTGACCGCTAAGCCATGTGATTTACATCCGGCTACGTCCAATTTTATGGTATGTATGCTTATGACAACTTATTTTTGTTGTGAGCATCACTGTTCAGCAAGACTGTACTTCACGCCCAAACACTGGACTAGACTATCCCTGTATAGGGCCTAGGTTCGACCTCACATTGAGTACTCATCTCTAGGCTGGTGCACCCCAGTATAAGCTTGATACGTTTGATCGCATACAACGTTGAGCCAATCGAACTAAGGACCCAATATTCTGTGAAAGGATTGACATTTTGGCGTTGTTTAGAGATTTTTCCTCTCCGTGCGTTCTCTACCGCATTTATCACGGGGAGTGCTCTGACAATTTAAACTAATTTCGGCCGCTGAATTTTTTAACCGCACCTGAATACGTGGCACTCCACTTCTGTGCGGTTCTAAAGGAACTTCCTTCCACGTGCCATACACTGTGGAATGGCCTACCAACGGCAGTATTTCCAGGTCGATTCGACATGGGTACCTTCAAGCAGCGCGTCTATTTCCACCTTAGAGGCTGGCAATATCTCTGTAGCTCTTGTAATGTTACTCGGGGTCAGGTGACATACAACACATCTCACATTTTCACAGTTATATGTTATTCTTGGAATAATATTGACTAAAAACTTTTTGACCCCTTCTTATTTTTATTTTTTACATTAGCTAGATATAATGTAAAAAATAAAATAATAAAAATAAATAGCCTATAGCTATAAAATAATAAAAATAGATAGCTTATAGTTATAGGCTATTTATTTTTATTATTTTATTTAACATATTCTTATTATTATTTATTAGTAATAATTCTATATGAGTTTTCGTTAAGGCGAGGGTTGTTTTGAATATAACATATTATATGTCACTGTAGCATTGCATCGTAGTTCTAAAATGGATAAAATGATCTTTGCGTTTATTATCGAAATTCTTATTTGTCAAGGTGGTTTTTATACATATTTAGATATACTCGTATATATTTTAAGCAAATACAGTTAGCTCACTTGAGACGTACTCGTACCTAACTAACCGCGATAGATTCATTTTGGAAACATATCAAGATATATATATATATATATATTATATATTTGGGGGTAGTAATATTTTGTATTTAAAATATTTTCGATCCCTTTATCTATTTTGCGCCACTTTCTGGGTTCTGCCACTTAACACGTAGAGTCTTAGATTAGGCTAAAGATGAAGAGCGGAATTATCTTTTTTTTAGAAATAGTGAGGGAACATAGTACAAAATTCATAAGATTTGAAAAATAAGCTTAGTTTAAAAAGGATACTTTTTAAAGGATTTATTTTGATGTAAATAGAATCGCCGCCGGGGAGAAGGTTAATGCAGTATATTATAGTAGCGGTAGACGCCGTGTAATTATGCTCGCAGTACGTGCGGAACGACACTGAGGTAATGGAATGCAAACAATGCCCGAGGTTATCGCTATTGGGACTTAGCTACTGACGCAGACTTGCGACACCTGTGTTTGTCAATATTTGAGATATAGAAAGATTTTTTTTTCAATTAAATTCCCCCGAGTGTGTATCACAATCACGATCGTCGTATGAAAAGTATTTTTGAAAAAATCACACTTAATGTAAGCTATATGTATGTTGGCTTCATATGTATATTATAATTATGTCCACATTATTTTGGATAATGAATAAAGACAGATATCTTCACACAGTTAAAGTCACAGACAGGTTATTTTAGGATTAAATTATTTTAGTTATTTAAAGAACATAATTAATATTTAATTGAGAAAAATCGTTAATACAAATGTCGCGAGTGGAGGTTGTATCTGAACCGAACTAATCTGGTGATATTGCTTTGTGGAATCTTTAAAAAACTGACATAGTATACCGAATAGGGTGTTATTACATGAAAGTACAATGAAATTGTTTTTTAAGGACTTGATTAAGCAAAATTGCATGCGGGCTAGGATTGTAAAAAAACGAAGTCGCGGGCCACAGCTACTTGTGGATAATGAATGAAACATGTGTGCGCCGACCCGGCCGCCAGGACTATCTTAGCTAATAATGTGTACAGTAGAGCTGTTCTTATTACTCTTAGCAAACGCTTGGAGACAGTTACACGTATAGACCGGTTTGAAGGTAAACTGAACGGTAATATAGTTATACATATTGTTTTTTTTATATTTTGTTTTTTTTTCCATTAAACAAGGTAGGCTAGTGACAGAACAACCTTCTTTCATCTTTATCCGTCCTCATCCATACATATTATATAAGGGTTCTTTATGATTAAATATAATAATACACGTTATATCTCTATTGCCTTGTTTGACATTAAGTTTTCTGCGGTGCGGTTACTTATGATGCCCCTGTGCGGTTACTTATGATGTGTTTTAAACGTTATGTCAAATAGTTTTACTCTATACATTAAATAAAACCACAAAAAGTGTAATATTATTACTTATTCCATATATTAATCGTGAAAAGTTTGTATATTTTTATAAGAGTCAAAGAGGTTGCGGAGAAACTTCGCAAATAGCGGTCGTCGTTACGAGCGCGCCTCGGGCGGTGTTCGAAGCAGTTGTGAAGCTTTAAGGATAGACTCATTTATCTGTTGCTTCGTGTATATATTACACATATATACTATACGTAGGTAAGTATCTGACTCCGTCGTACTTCAGAATATTCTATATTCTATGCAGTTATAGTTTCTTGCTCTAAACGGTTTATGATATCGGTATATGTTTGACCTTCACTTTGACTTTTAATATACATATATTGTGTTTCAATATCAGAAATATATAAAATTTTATTGCACAATCTTATATATTGTATAATAATATAAAAAGGTGTATGGGCAGCCTAGGCGATTGTCAAATATTTTTAACTTGTTACAATTACGTTTCATACTTGAGGTTAGTAATAAGTTAATTAACTTGTCATAACAACATTGTGTTTTGATATGAATTATATTGCGCATATTGTTGATAATTGGTAAATGTATTGACTAATAAAGGCAGCAATGTATAGAGGACGCTAGATTGTTTTGTTTATTGTCCTTAACTGTTTTATTTATTTCTCGGATAGAAGAGGTTCACATTTCTTATAAAGCTGACGAAACTAATACAGTGTAGCTTGCTAGTTCATAAGCATAATGTCTGTACGAATTCACGTATAATAAAGGAATTGGCATTAAGAGTGTGACCATTCGCATTCACATGGCTTCGCGCCATTTTTTAACAGAAGTTTTATTCATTATCAAACAGTATTATAAAATATTTTACTAAATAATATATATTCTTTATATAATATTATAAATATATAAGCCCACTCTAAGAATTGAAGACGTGCTGAAACTCCTTATTACTTTACTACATTTTGGGCAGGATTAAATTAGCGCGACTTCGTCCCGCGTCTGTTGCAAAACATAAGACGATTACAATTTGAATATATCTATATAATTGTAGGGACATTAGATATGTCAGAAAATTGGCAAAAATTTTGTGAAGTTGGTTTCATACTACATATGAAACCAAATCTATTAAAATTTCAATGACTCGGAATAATACTTGGTACCATTCGATTTTATTGATATGTAAATTATAATAACTGAAAAATGTGAGAAATTAATAAGCTAAAACAATAATTTTGTTTCATCTGCACGCTTGCCTTGCCTTTTAACAGGGTAAGCAGAGAGAATCTACTGCGAGGACACTCTGGTCCCCTGTAGTATAAATGTAAACTTAAAAAAAAAACCCCTGCTACGACACCCTCGCGCGCTCTTAGTATATTCGTAACATCACGTCTTTTGAGAACTAAAGAACAATTAAACATAAGTTGAATAATTTTATGAAAACTTTTAAACATTGTGTTTTATAAAAATACATAAATAATGGCAGCTTACAGTTTCATTTTTATCATTTAGCCTATAGTAAAAGAATGTTTCTTGAAAAAAATACATAAACTATGAATAATCGCAGATCACGTTCAGAGCTAAGCTGTATAAATCTAAAATATTGAAAAAACGCGAGAGTTTACTTTCATATACACGTATTATAATTATGGAAATGTACGAGCAAGAACCCTACAGTGTTCTTAGGCACATACAAATTGGAAGACTCAAGTAATATTTCATAATTAAAACACAATAGCGTGTCTGTATCTAAAGATACATACATATACAGGTATGTGTATGTGTCACACAAATGTACATATGAGTTCAAACGTAGATACGTTACGTACTTTTTGATTAATAAGGGAAATATGGAAAATCCGCGCTCATTATTACATTAAATGTGACAGTGTGTGTGACAGAACGTCAGTATTAAGCAACTACTACAACATATAAAATATAACAATACGATTTAAAAATATATATATTTTACTTTAGCTGCTCTATATATTTTTTATTTTTACACAATTAGGACTTAGATTGAATTATTTACTTGTTCCATAGATCACTTATATTCTTGCTATTAGCTCTTTAATGATGTGTGACGTGATGGGCGCAGAGAGCGCATTCTACTTATATATTAAATTAGTTTTTTTTTATATTTAATAAATTTGTATTTATAATACTATATTGTACGAGTTTAATTACACATCTACACGTAGTATACACGTAGCTTTTGTGTGAATAGTAAATATTATGCAAAAAACAATATTTTAAGACATACTTTTAAAGTTACATTTGTATTCTCATTAAGTAAAATATAAATTGCTTTTAATAAAAATATATCTTTTAACTGTAAAATATTAACATGATACTAATATATAAATGAAATTGTCTCCAATACAAATAATTTTCTTAAGTTTCACTTTAGTAAACTAATAAAGTGTGAAATTGAAGTGAAACGTTCAATGTAAGTGTGTTTCAAAACGATGGGCGTCTTTCAAAGAGCACGAGATCGATCTCTACTGAACTGAAAACAACTTATAATTACTTGCAATCATTTCTGTAGCAAAGTTAGATCGACTTGCTACTTTCTGTAAGTAATTAAAACTGAGCCGACTTTGGGTTTGGGCAAGTTGTTAAAAAATTTTGGTTTGTAACATAGTTATTGTTACTATCACAAGTATTTTTTTAACTATTTTTAAAAACTGCTGGTCGCATACTTGGGAAATTGAAAACCATATTTAGAAAACGTATAAAAATTTGAACGCAGCGGAATTTGAACCCACGCCCCTTGGAAACTGCCCAAGCGTTCTGCGTTCTGACCGCTAAGTATTTTTTTGCATTTTTACGCTTTTTGCCACATAGAGAGAACCTAGTGTCAGGACACCATTGCGTCCGTTCTCCATTTTCCGCTTTAAATCGAGACACTGTATGTTGAGTGGCGGAACTCAACGCCGCGCTTTATCTTAGGTACCAGAGCAGAGAAATGTCAACATATGTCAATTATAATCATTACTCTGAGTGGGAATCGAACCCACAATAAATCACATTTAAAGTCAGACGATAGCCCCTATATTTAGGGCTATATTTAGGGCTACTAGTGCTATATTTAGGGCTACTCTATGAAATATTGACAACGTATAGTAGATCGTGTAATTTTCGCAATTGTGCTAATTAAAAAAACACTGTTTAAATGCCGCGTGCATTTGAGCAGTCTTTTTTATATTTTAATCAATAAATTATGTTAGATAATACCTATTGAAAATATTATTAATTATATTTCATTGCAAAATACATAGAAATCATTATATATGAGAATTGGTTAATAATGGAAAAGAGAGTAACTAAGTAAGTAGTGTGAATGTGTGGACAGTTGAAGAACTTCAATACGAGTGCATCGGTGAATATATTCATTATTCAAACACTTGAGTATTCAGACAATTGTTTATCATTTAAATGCCACTCTCGGGTAGCTTTGTTAGAGATAAATGTGAAACAGAAGTGGAAGGCGCTCTGCGGCCTCTCGTCGGTCGCGCTAATAGACTCTACACAGCTCTATAAAGTTGTGCTGTTAAACAAACACATACAAATACATATATATTGCATACAATACAATTGATGTTATGTTAAGTTATGTTTTGTGACTTTCACTTCACTACTACGTATTACAAAGGAGCGTTAAGTCACTCTGTTCTCCACTTTCAGCGTCTTTTCTTATCTTCTATTATTGCATGCGGGAGTTAATAAAACATATAGCTTTATTAAATCCTGCATGACGCACACAAACAAATACAATGGCAAATTTAACTATTTTACTGACAGATAGTCAAGATAATTTCAGACATAATATACTAGATAACTTGGATTGCGTCAACATTAATATAAGTACCTGCCAGAAATATATAAAACATAGAATATGTAAAGTTGTTTGTATTGCATTGATAATATTTCACATTACATGGCTAGCCGTCTCTTGCATCTGACGTCAGAGTAATGACCAAATGGAATGGAAAGCTAATATTAATTTTGTGTTTTTTGCTTCAATCGACCTGGTCTGTGTTTGCAAGTAGATCTATTTTTACGAATCTAGTGATCCACTTGGTAGCAATATTATCATTGCTGGATAAGCCAATAACGCTGTGTTTAGTGCAAGAGCAGAAAAACATTTTTTACCATTTTACCCTGAAATTGAACCCAATCAATCCACTATCAATTTTAGGTCGTTATGTACGTACTGTTTATGTAAGAGACATTTTTATTTCTCTGTATTAATGTATATTTTATTTTCTGTGATAAAAAATCCATTGTCACACGTTTACCTGTAAATAGCAAAATATCCGTGTAGTATGTTTTGCCCGAACCCGGATTGAAAAGGTTTTCAAGAAGCTTATTTTTATTTATCAACATATAAAAATGACAAGAAAATCGATGTACAGCCTTCAGTAGAACACAAATATTTAACACTGACACTTTGTTTGTTTGTTATTGTATTTTGTCTTTATACCATCTACATATATGTAACTTGTATATATTTTGTATTAAGATACAACCAAGGTCCGATACTCTGGCTAATAGGCTTAAATTTCATGACATAGTGGTATGCTGCGTACTGACACGATTGACATATCTGACTGAAATAACTAACATCAATAGACAAAAGTTATGATTACTTGAGAAAAGCACCACAAATAACCATACTGTAAATATTCGTAGCCAGCCCGAGCTACGCGTCGCTACAGCGTAGCATACACCGTCCCATAGAGCTCTCGTCGCGCTATGAAATGCTAATTTTCCATTGCTTCCACACGACCGCATAATATACCACTATTTAAACGTAAATTAACTTCGGTCTAAATAACATTTTAAAGAGAAGAGTTGAAATTAGGTTCTTTATTGTAATTTTAAAGTAGGTACGACGTTGGCAAGTTTCTAATTAAACAAATGTGAATATTGCAATTTTATTTTCTTAATAAGTATTACTTTTTTGGTTAAATTTGTGTAATGAAATGTATAGGCAGCGTAGAAGTTAGTGGTATCTACAAAGTGATTTATCACTGCGATCGTTAATTACCAGTTAATTAAAACATATAAACAAATAGATTTTTACATTTCCATATTTATGTATTGCGTCAATAAATATTAATAAATATTAATAAATATTAAAGCAGTCTAACTGAGAACTGTTTCCTTGTTTCATAAAAATATAAAAACACTAAATATTTGAAATTAAATCTTAATATCGACTTCTTAGAATCCGTCCAAGCGCTATGCTAGCTAGGCTAATTAGTATGACGTTTGTATTATTGTCATATTACTAAGACACTGTACTATGTAATATTATACGTAAGACGATTGCGTACACACTCAAGCACGTTATTAGAGGAAATATATGAGCAGGGACATTAATCATAGAGAGTATTAATGTAAGGCCGGGCTTGACCCGTCACTGCCAGCAATGTACCTTAGTACAATTTTCCTTAAAATAATATTTAACTAGAACAACCTTTTTTGCTGCATATGGAAACTGAAATGCTGATATTTTAATGAGACATTTTAGTACAAAAATATTTAATAGGAATTGTAAAAATGAACAAATTGTATTTATGATTTATATTTATTAAATATTATTTTTTGAAGTGTTGTACGGAGTGTCTTGACACTAGATTTTCTCTGAGTACCGTATTATGCGGGAAAAAAAAAGCTGCATTTTTTTTTATTTTTAAAAAAATACGTAATTACAATAAGTAATAACAATTTCTATATAGATATTAAGAGAGGTTAATATACATATTCATATGTAAAACATTATATAAAAATGTTCACATGTTTCTCCATATTCAGATAAGTATAGAACATAAGCTATAACAAAAAACACCTTAACAAAAGTAAATCGTATCGCTATAGTCTACGTGAGACCTTGTGCACGTTTTAATTAATTCGTAACCACAAGGCCGCCGTTTCATACGACCGTGTGTTATGACAATCCTAAGTTGTACCTTTAGGTCTATTCATTTTGAATAATTAATTTATTATGATATAAGAAGATTTTGGGCGTTAGATAAGACGGTTTTAGCTATCATTACTTAAATGTTAAATCGAGCTTGATCCTTCTAATTAATATCGTTATGGGTTCAAAACCGTTTACGATTTTAAAAGGCAACTGATGAAAAATATCAAAATATAATTTTTTTTTTTTGTTGTGTAATTTTTTACAACTTGCTCATTACTAAGAACGATCATAATTTTAAGTGACGAAACACATCGTAATACATTTCTTTTTATCTATTTTTATTTAGGGACTTTTCCAGTAATAATACAAAAATGGCAGCCTCATCGTTACCTAGAACAAACACACTTCAAACACACAAATATAACATTTCCTTGATCTTAACTCTAAGGACACTATTTATACTTAAACTTATACATCATATTAGCTACCACAGAACAAGGATCAGACAATAAACATTGAAAAATACCTACATCTATTAAATTTAAATTACATCGACGAATTAATAATCGTAATACTTAACTTAACCAAATCTGAGACGTAGTTGTAACAGCTCGTACTTGTATAAAAAAAACATACGAATAATTCTACTTCTATTATCGCGAAATATGGAGAGAACCTAACTACAGATATTATTATTTTCAAGCAAATAGAACCTTTGGGTAAGAGGCTGGACATAATGTTGCAAACTGTCTAGCGACACTGTAAAAAATTACTCGTACTCGTAGTATCGTGTGTACAGTGAACGTCCCCATTTACGAGTATTCAATTAGGTGCCCTTAATAGAGTACGTAGAATTAAAGATCAATATATTTTTCACGTTACTAAGAATCAGGTAATTATTTATTGCTACACGAGCTAGTATTGTAGAGGCCTAGTTTTGAATTAAACAATAGCTTCTATTTTTTCAGTATATAAAAATAAATTCTAAATATAGATCATACATATATAAATATATATATATATATATATATATATATATATATATAAATGAATGAAATTTAAAAGAAGAACTACTCTGCTTACTTAAATTTAGTATAAATATACTTTGTTATATTTACATCATTTATAAAACACTTATTTGCAGCAAGTAGCAAGTCGATAAGTTTCCTTTAGAAATGATTCGAAGTAATTATAACTTCGGATCGATCTTCTGTTTATCTGTAGAAAGTCTCGCTCGCTTTGCAAAACAGTGCTGAAGTTTGTTATTTACTACATAAATAAATAAGCTTATTCAAAATAAAAGGACTATATAAAATAAACAATAAACACGTAAAATATTTGGATTTTATCCTAACGTTTTTTCCGACTGCATATAGGCAAAGAAATCATAATAAGAAGGCAGTCTGTACTGTGTTGAGTGGTGGAACTAGACGTCACACTTTTGCTACGTAAATAATTGTAATATACTCGCTGTTTCACTGCGTCAAAGTGTCCTCACAGATATGGAATTTAACATTTTTTAATCTTATATCTTAGTATACTTATTGAAATTTTAGTTATTTTTTTTAGACTATCATAACACAGTGTCACAGCATCTGACTGCAAATTATTTACATTTCTCCGCCCTAGTGACCAGACAAAATGCGACGTTGAGTTCCGCCATTCAACACGCCGTTGCGTATCTCGTCTCGAATTTCGGCAGAAAGTTTAGAAAAGTGTCTTGACACTAGTTTCTCTCTGCCTTCTCTGCTGTACTACAAAAAAACGTCAAGCTGAAGCTAGTTATTTTTATACAAAATATTATAGTTATCATTATAGTTTATTGATTTTATATTATTGATTATATTTATTTTATATCGCTTAATAATTTATAGCTCACATATATAGCTCACAGGCCTTTCGCTTAGTTGTCTCGGCAAAGAGAACGTGTTAAAACTCTGCGTTATTCACTTTTCGGCAAATTTCAACGTTGAGTGGAGTAACTCTAGCGCCGCATCGGAGTAATTAAACATAATTGTTCCCCTGAATGATATCAGTCCCACAACCGGCACGTGTACACTGAGTCAAACACTATTACACTATCCCAGGAATTTTGGTAAATATATAATTCTCAACCAAAGTGGAGCCCAAGACTAGTCTCTATCGAAATAACGAACGACGTTTTTGCATTAAAAAGTTCTGGTATAACGCTAATTAAATAAGGAGTGTTTTTCAAATTCTAGTTTTTATCTGTATCTACACTGTCGTGCAACGTGCTGTGTGACGTCACTTCTCCCGCCCTCCACTGAGCGCCCGCTCAGAGCTATAACTGTATAGTCGATAAGGACGCTTGAATAGCCCGGGGGTTAGACCTTCTAATATATGGCATAACGTATATGCACTTTAAATTGTGGATTTTTACGTAAATACTATTTATATAATATATAAATTTTGTATTAAGATTTAAAAAAAAAATTATTACATTTATATTTCATTTATATATTATATTACATTTATGTAAAGATTTACAGAAAAATTTTACATAAAAATGTATAAATTTAATAGCTCTTCAGTAAAAATTATAAAATACACCCTTTGTACCAGCCCACCACATTATAAAGATCGGCTTAACAGAAGTAGAATTTGAAACATTCTTGTTGAAATATCGATATGGTACTAATATCATTACATTATTAGAACTATAAATATATATGACTTGAATGATTTAATGTTTAATAAAAGTGTTATTTCAGTCGTTCAACCCCTGGTTTATAACTTCAGGCTTACCATTCGTCTATTTTCGGATCTTTTCGTCGCGTGTTCGTATTCAGTCGTGTCGCGACCGTCCACGAGAGAGGACTTTACATTACAGCCTCCGTACGGATACATACGTAATTTGTGTTTGATATTGAGAGTGAAGTGCAAGTGACATGTGATTGTTCCGATGGAAATTTAGAGAATGTGAAATTTTACCACGACTTTGGACTTGGAATGTATTTAAACAAAGGAGAATACATGTAAGATTGTTTTTATCAGTACTTAGAGCTAGTTTATTTGTAGGTAAATGGTATAGGCTCATTATATCAGTTTATCGAATCACACAGATTTTTTTCTTCGTTTGCTATATTTTCACATTTAACAAGGAAGGTGAAGTTAATGTAGTTTTCGGTTTCCACTTTCGGACAATTTTAGACACAGTGTATGTTGGGTACCGGAACGTAGGTAATGAAAAAACTAACTGCCTATTGTACCATAACACATCCAACGTAGCTTTATTAATATGAACATTTTTTTAATCTAATTACTTACTTTTAATATAATAATTTCAAAGCAATTCTTATTTATTTTATCTTTTTTTCACCAGTATAAGGCGATGGCTTTGAACTATTGTAAGTTATACACTAGATAGATTTCCATCCTTTCCTTACTTATGTTTATACATAAATATTTAGGGTATTCAATCAATGATTAAAATTTGTCGACTTACTAGCCTAGTGCCATGATAATTATAATCCGTTCTATATACATCGTTCACATACATATATTATTGCCACTTGATATTACAAACATCGATTATAATCTTTCTTAAGATTTGAGAAATCATTACTGCGACTCGGTCAGGTATCTTAAATGTTACTAATATTTATTTAGGGCTATTATCAATGTATTTTAATTGATATTTAGAAAAAAATAAGGCTTTCTTCCTAATATTCTTAATTTTTTATATACAGAAATGAATACTGCTACTTCTGTTATGTTATTTAGTCACAGTGCTTCGAACGTGCAAGTTGAGCACTTATCCCTACGTCAATGACACGTTGATGCTGGTACCTAAAATAATATAAATACAGTTTGGTACGTAAATTGTTACTATGAAAAGTTTGATATCAATTCAGGAAAAAGAAATCTGACAAATGATTTGGTTTCAAAAATCAAAAGACGACTACGCCGTTCCCAAAGTGCTACCTTGCAGAATGTAATTTTCTCTGGCATTACCAGCAAAAGTAAGCCATGATAAATAGATATTATTGTAAATAACATATATTTAGAAAATGTATCAAATTTTGAACGCAACTTTTGAAAACCATTCAAGAGGCGCGGGTTCAAATCCCACTGCGTTGAAATTTTCGTACGTTTTCTAAACACATGTTTTTCAATTTTCTAAGTGTGCGTTATCAAAATTAGTAAAAATTAAAATTAGTTATGTAAGTATTACAACTTAAAACTATATCTTCAAAGTACCCGGAAAATTAAAAAAGAAGACTGTATTATTATGTTGTCTATAGAGACTTAGTAATTCATTCTGATAGCAATTTTTTAGTTAATCTTAATATATAGGTATTATATATCATGATTCGGAAAGTGCATAGAAATCATAAAATATTAGCGAATAATATTAAATATTTAGATAAACTAAAAATTTTACGTTAAAAATGCGAGAATACGTTTCAAATACGTTTTCTTAAATATATTTTCAATCTCCTAAGTGTGCGAATAGCACCTAAAATATGTTAAGAATATTACATAAACTATTTTTGAATCGACGTTCAGGTCGCTAGTCAACACGCAATGTATCGAATTTAGGCGGAAAGTAGAGAACGGAGTGTGACAGAGTTGAGTGACTAGGTCTTGACACTAACGCATCAAGCTAAATAAAAGCAGTTTATATTATTAAAAATAGATGCTCATTATTTTTGCTGTGCAGTTTTAATGAAACAATATTTGTAATGACCGACCAGACGCCATTAGAAAATACATGAATACTTTCAACGTTTCCGCGTGCGATAAATCCAATCGAGAGAAGTGAAACTAAAAAACGAAGAAAGCAGACGCCAAAATAATATAGGATAATAATAATACGAAGGAGAGAGAAGAGAAAATGAGCCTTATCGTATAAAGAGACAGTAATAGCGAAAATATAGGTTAGATACCTATAAAGAAATGTAGTTCTTTATAGGGTTGAATCCTTTGAAATTACAACAAATAGATATCATAACATTATGTTATACGTGATCGAGGTTTATAAGAATGCTAAGACTCGCCTTACAAATTGCCTAAGGGATGCTCAGCCCAAACCCCCGCGCCGGCGAAACGGCGAACAATTTGTTATTTACCCATTCAGACGTAAAAAGTCCCGTTTTTATTTCTAACTTGCTTTATCTTTACACGTCTTCGGGGAGGCAGAGAGAACAGAAGTTAACACTTTGTTCTCTACTGTACAACTATTTGAGACAATAGAGTCTTTTTATGTTCTTTTACGTATACAGATGAATAAAGAAGTGTCGTTCATGTTGAGAGTGTCCTAGCTCTCTATTACGAGTATATATCTAGATTAATATTATATGTATGTATAAAGTGAACAGTCACTGTTCTCTACTTCCCTCGTTTACGGACCAACCGACGAAATTAATATATTTCAAAAAATATAAACATATTTACCAAGTGTATTGTCATGTGGTATTTGAATCAAGAATAATTGATTTTACCTACCACGTCGAAATTGTACCACGATTGTGATAATATGATTTGTTTATCAATGTAATATAAAAGTTCCAAATACAATCCCTTTTCGCCTATCGGGAGTTGAATTTTGTTAAATAATTTATTTAATAAAGCCTTCACTTTAAATTACCTAATTTAATTTATAATTTCAACATTTATATTTCACGTTAAAATAAATATATATTTACATATAGAATTAATGAATACACTACATTGCGTGTGTATATATGTCAAGTGTGTAGAAACTCCATCTGTTTGAAATAAAACTTCTTTAGATTCTCTGCCATCATTAGAGAAGTAGTTGAATCGTCGTGAATCAACAGAAAATAGAGCGAAACGCATACATTTGTAGGCATTTATTGTCCCTACATGTCGTCCTTTTGCCTTGTTCACTGTTATCAACAAACATACACACCCTGCGGGGATTCTCTCCCAACAAACCTATTCTAGTCTATTATATACAATTTAATAAATATATATTAAAATGTTAATTTATTTATAAATGTATTAACGATTTCATAATAATAACCTCGCACCGTGACAAAAATGAAAATAAACATTTATAAAGATATGCCAGGGTTTTGACACTAGGTTTCCTCTAACTACTGCTTTCAGAAGAGACTATTGCTGTTTTAAAGTGCCTAGAGAGTTTAACTATGACAAATTAAAGATATCATTGTGTCCAAGGGTCATGTAACAATTTCACAACACAAGAGATTTTAGTTGTTCATAAGCAAAGTTAATTGTCCTATAAACGCGCCACTATAGTTGCTGTTAATCAAATTGACAAAAGGTAAAAACGCACACATCACTAAGAAACAGACAAACGACAATGAGAGGACATTATCCAGTCAATTCACTCCGTATTACACTTAGTGTATTTTCTGCCTAGTTAGAGACATTGTGTGTTAAATAAAAAAAAATAGGTAATAAAAATTCGAAATTTTTAATTTAAATTCCATTCAATTATTTGTTTCTAGTTATCTATAAGTATCTAGAAGATAAATAGGCATAGCCTATAGAAGTCACCGTACCATATTAATAATAACTGTTGTTCCTGTTGACACATAAACGCGTACACGCGTTACCGTAGCAACGTTTATGTCACTTTATACAAAAGTATATATCAAACATGATGTAATGCACATATATTTTATTAATACAATTAATTTGTATGCATTATTTAATAAAAAAACTCCACTGTTTTGCCAATAGGGCTGTACAAAATGAAGTATATTTAATAAGAGATTCAATATCTTGGATCTTTATTAAACAAATAATCTAATATATCCAGTAATGACTTACTACGTCATAGGTACTTATTAAATTTCTTTAGCCTTCATCACACTATCTCGCAAGCTCCGCTTCGGAGAGAAATAATATTTTTTGTTTTTTTTTGTATATTGGTGAAGATGCTATCGGGGCGCAGTAGAAGTATGAGACTGTGTACGTCATAGTTATGAGTTCGGTGCTCTCTCGAGGGAACGTTTAAATTTAAATTATTCTCATTTCTCCGCTCTCGTAAGACAAACAGCGGAGTTTAGATTAATCTAACCAAGACGCAATCTATCTAACATATGTCAGAAACGGAGAACGGAGTGGAACAATCTTTATAACAAAAATATGTTTTTTTAACATTATTGCTTTATAAAAAATACCCAAGAATCTTGCTGCTTTTCCTGCTATATGCGGGCATAAGTGTGAAACAAAGAAAACGTCCTTTGAATTAGCTTATTAAACCAAGTCTTTAGATATTGATTGTTCCAAGGGTTCCTTTTATCAATAGAATCCTTTAAAATGCTTTTACTGTTAGTTTAACAATGTAAATTATATTGTACTATTTTCTCTTTTGTTGTTTTATAAAATATAGAGGTTTAGAAGGTCCTATTTAAATTTATATCACGAATTATAAATCAGGATAATTGATTTGATATTTGATCTAGCTGCAAACGCACTTAAAAATTAAAAAGCATTTTAAGAAAACGTTTAAATATTTGAACACAGCGGGATTCAATCCCGCGACTCTTGGAAATCGTCCAAGGGCTCTGACCGCAAAGCCATTAATTCTGGTTGTTTAGTTTGCTTTAACTTAGAATTGGATTCAAATGCAGTAAAAAATCTTTGGATCAGGATCTGATAGTTAATTATTATCATAATATAAGCGTTATAAGTAATTAACATCTAAAGCCTCTTTAATTTTTTTTATAAAGAGAGAATATACTTCTTCTATTCTCTATTTTATATATATACTCTATTTTAAAACTTGAGTCGAGACGAGTCAATGCCGAAAAAAACTTGCTACCTACTTTTACGGAATTTAATTTGTTATACAAAGTTATAGTATATATAAAAAAATGTTAAATGTTATTAACATACTTAGGAAAATGAAAAACATGTATTTAGAAAATGTATAAAAATTTGAACGCAGCGGAATTTGAACCCGTGTCGAATAAATAGCATTCTCTCTTGCCAAACGATTGTTCGTAGAATAATCTTTGGGTAGCAGAAATTTGTAAAAATGTCTCCACAGAGATGTTAACAACAATTATAAGTTGTAATAAACGTATAAAAATGTATTATTTTTTCAATTAACAATTCTACAAAGAGATTACTAGATATTATTTCAGAAGTCAAAATCAAATAACTTTATTCAAAATAAGAAGTTACATACTTAACTTTTTGAAATCCGAGTAATACTTAACTACCGGTTCACTAAAGTGAATGCCCCAGACCTGAGAAGAATCGGCGCCAGAAACTCAGTGGGACTTTTTTTCTTCGAATCAATAATGTACAGATTTATTACGAATAATAATACCTTAATAATAATATCAAAATAGACGTTCTTGGATCCTGTTGTAAAAGCGTACACATTGTCCCGTGTTTATTTCTAGTAATAATAATATTATGTATGATATACATATTTTGTTAAAATACAAATATTTTTCTTAACACACATTACATTTTCAAATATGTATAGAGAAGCAATGGTCAATATGTTCAGTTCTATAAATTTTTACCTTAAGGATACATAAAAAGTGATTACCGTTTGAGTACACTGCATCTAACAAATCATGTTTTAGTTTATCGTGACAAAAGATAACTATAATAATGTGTAAACTCAGGGATTTGATAGCCTCTTCTTCGCTTTTTAGCCAACTTTCCATTATAAAAATCAAATCAAGAGCATCATTAAAAGAACGAATTACACATTTCAATTCATATTAGCGTATAGAAACTTCAATCATTTCTTAGATTTAGTCAGTTTAACATATTTATCATATGAAGTGATATCGGTTGTTTTAATGTTATTATTGCAGTGTTATGTGATATAATTAAGTTTTTGTACTTCAGAAACTAGGTTCTTAATTTTATTTGCCATAGCACTATTGTTGGTAATAGTATTTGCAATCTCTAATTTCATTTACGGTAAGGTATGGTAAGGTATTTTTTTCTTTGGTTAAGTATCTGGTCCCAGTTTTGATGTCATTTGTTTCGTTCCTAAAGCCACTTATATCATTTGTTATACAGCTTGATTATCACGAAGTGAATCAATACTCCCATAATTTGAGCCGTTTGTTTTTTTAGTTTACTTATTTCTTCCTTGATATAAGAATTATCATAGTTAAATTTACGCTTGTTCCGGTGAGTAATTTTAAGGATTTCAGGAAACTTAGTAAAATGAAGTGGAGCATAGCTTAAAAGGTTCGGTTTAGAATGGCTGCAAGCAGAGCTGCGGCCACTTCTAGTAGGTGACCTTAGTGTGTTAATTGTAGGACTGTGGTAGTTAGTTACTAACGCGTCGATTGACTAGTTGGTTTATCGCAAATTTTGGGAGCCTATCTCTTTTTCTCCAGGTTTAATGTAGAAATCCAACGATAATTTAAGTGATAATTATGTCATCAATGTCCTTACATTTCAATTTGTAATACAAGTGTAAGGATGATCGTGGAAAGACACAGTTAACACGACCGATTCGTGTAACACCCAAACTCAGAATCCAAATAAATTTGCTAGATTATATGAATTTAGTAAGACCTGAATTTAGTATAAGTGCGGGAAATATCTAACAATAAACAGACAGACGCTTAATATCTTTACGATCGTTAATTTTTATTGTTTTTACAAAATGATAAAAGAAAACATTATTATATTATAATAACTTTACCTCAAAGTAATGTGTTCTGCTTTTTTTCGTTATACACGTTTTTATTCTAAATTTATTATGTGCTTCATTGTATATCTTGGATTTGTAATAAGTATTGAAAAGTTAGCTACTAAGAATGGTATATATATTCTATTCTTAAAATTAGTATAACGTTATAAATTCATAAATACCGTAAATAAACAAAAACTAAAGTAAAATATGTAAATACTATGACGATGACATTTGTCGCAGGTGGACAACGAGGCAGTAACGGAGGCGGATGGCGGCCGCGCTCGCCTTAACGCTCCTCGCCGCGATGCTGGTGCCCGCCGGCACTGCTGGTAAGACCAAGTCCGGACGTAGTAAGCAGAGATATCCTAGTGTTAATTGATAAAACATTTTGTTTTTAATATTTTTTGTGCGTTTTTAGTGACGGAACCCAACGTACCGCTTTATCCCACAAATATGTTTTTTTTAAGTGTTTTAAAATGTTATTACGTTACGTATACAAATTTTCAATGTAGCGGGGTTCAGACTCGCACCTCTTGGAAGCCGCCCAAGCGCTATGCCCACTAAGCAATACGTTCTATATCCAGCTACGTCGAGATTCTTATAGGCATGTTACAAATTATTTTTGTAGGTTCTTATACGTTTTCTAAACATGTACACGTATATAATTTAAGACCTCCAACTTGTTTTAATAATACTAGTATATTGAGAATTCCACGTACAATAAATAATATAACATGCGTTTATTAACAATAAATTTCACTCAGACAAACGTTATGTTTTTAAATATAAATACTCTCTCCAGTCTTTTACTAGTGGTAATTTGCGAAGTCAATCTTAATCTTATTTATAAGCTATTTTAGTACAAAAATAATGTATTATTGTTAGAGCGGGCGCGGCGCTCTGCAGGCGAGGCGGCCGCTGTAGATACTCATAATGTGCAAGATGTGCCAGAGATCCAACACACTGAGATGTCTCAAGCGGACATCGACGCCGCTGCCCAGGCGGAGGCGGAGGCGGCCGGAGTGCCCGCCTGGAGGGACCTGTGGTACTCCTCCCTGGAAGCCCTGCGTCGAGAGCCTACCATCAATAATACTCAGGAAGATATATTAGTTCAGTTAGGAGGGGTAGCCTTCTTACATTGTCCTGTCCGAAATCTTGGTGAAAGAGGCGTAAGTTTATTATACTCTAATGACTATTTATTAACATATAAGTAAATTGATAAGATAACATGTTTTTAAATATCTTATTTTTATATTCCACTAGTTCGTATAGTGCGCAGTAGCTATAATACAAAGGTACTGAGTTCCAATACGTCGGTGCGTGTTAAACACAATCTAAAATAAGTTAATCTAAACAAAAATAACTTAAACAAAATCTAACACAACGAATTAACATCGGACATCAACAAATTTATAAAAAAGACATATTTAGAAAACGATTAAAGATTTGAACGCAGCGGGATCTGAACCCGCGCCTTTTGAATACCGTTCAAGCGCTCTGACCGCTAAGCCATGTGTTCTACAGAACGCGAATACCGCTGCGTTCAAATTTTTATACATTTTCTAAATATGTCTTTTTCAATATCCTAAGTGTGCGAGTAACACTTTAAAAAATGTTAAAAAACAATTTCTAAGTTAGTTTCCCCGGTGTTATATATTTTATGAAATATTAGTTTAATATAATTTGATCGCAGGTGTCGTGGGTTCGACGTCGTGATTGGCACATAATTAGCTCAGGTGTCTTCATGTACACAAACGATGAACGATTTCAGGTAAGATTTACAATATTTAAATTTAAATGTAATGTATTAGTAAATAAGTGAATTATTAAATAATGTAAATTTATTTTTCATGAAATTCACCTAAATTTACCAATAAATATTAATAGGTATTTAGATAGATCACTTTTGTTATGTATATATTCTTATAGCTTCACGTGTCTTCCCGTACAGCGGGGGACGCACAGAGGACCTAATGTCAAGACTTCAGAAATTCGAAACGTTACATGTAGAGTGACGAAAGTCAACGCCACGCCACTTATCTGACCAACGCACAGATATTTTTAAAGATATCAAAACATTACGCAAATTGCATTAAAAGCTAACAATGAATTATAAATTATATATATATATATATATATATATATATATATACATAAAGTTGGGAACTCGATATAAAGTCATAAATTTAATTGGCTGGAATGTTTTGTCGAATTCGAAGGGGAGAGTTCAAGAAGAAAATATTTTAATACATTTTTAGTATAATTTTGAGATTAGGAATTATAAACTATAACATAACTTACGAACGTCCAAATTTAAAATATAAAAACAATGCATATGCAATAGTGTTTCTTGTTTCTATATTATAAATGTATATTTTTGATTAAATACAGTATTCCGACAGTATTCGCTTCCTGCTATTTTTCAACATTTTGTATCATGTGGTGGGCGAATATTGCGCCTTTATTACCAGAGCGAGAATATGCATTTGAGTGGAGATCATACCCACAACCATCTCGTTTACAGTCCGGCACTGCCCCACTGAGGCATAATAGCCTGTTTGACATAATATATTATCAATGTAATGCTTAGTTAACGCCATTTCTCATACAAATATAAGCTAAGAGCGCTGTATTCCCACAGGTGTTGCATAGTGAGGGGTCAGACGACTGGATATTACAGATAAAGTACGTGCAGAAACGCGACAACGGCACCTACGAATGTCAGGTAGAAATGTAGCCAAGAATTCTATTTGAACTTAAACTTTACCTATTTTCCGTTTATAGTTATATTTAGATATTTAGATAGAGAATTATTTATAATAATTCTCTATCTAAATATTTGAATTGTTTATAGTATATTTAGATAGAGAATTATCATTCAATGATTGATGATTCTAGATGTTAAATAATGAATAATAAGTCACTTCAGTTCAATAGAGATATTTTGATGAAAACGGCAGGTAGGGCAGACCTTAATTATATTATATATATTACCGATATAATTTTTAAAGTCGGATTTGAACTTATAGCTTGTGCTCAATCAGATTTGCAACCGCGCAACAATATTTACTTTTCAAAGAAAACCTAGTGTGCTAAGACACGTCGTTATTTATGCTCCTTCTTAATGTTAACGTATTTCAATATGTCGTAGGTGTCAACAGGTTCAGGTACGCTGTCCCGGCTCGTGCACCTTCACATTGTAGTACCAGAGGCCTTCATACTGGGCGCGGACGAGTACCACGTGGACGCGGGGTCTACTATCAACTTAGTTTGCATCATAGAAAGGGTATTTCATATAAATAAAACATTGTAATCTTAAAATATAAATAAAATAAATTATGTGTATATTATAAATATATGTGAACATAAATATATATACTCGAATATACACATATGGTAAAGCCGCATTTCCACCGATCTGTTACTAGTTAAATTGTCAATTCATCTTAAATTTTTGTGCTATAAAGAGTTTCTATATTATTATTATTATGTACACATATTACACATATTTCTCATTTTGCAAGGTATTGAAAAAAAAATTTCAATAGAAAATATACACTATTTTGCACTTTCTGTCCAAAAATACCCAAATATACACGAACCACTGTAATAAATATATTAGAAACATGATTGATGCCAACACGTCATCAGCGTTTTAAATAAGCAAATATGCTTTTATGCACACCTGAAGATTGGAGACGATAAATTATCTGCTAAGTGAAGCTTGGCGAATGCGAGGTGCGCGACGACGTGTTTTATATCTACGAATCATCGGAAAAACAGAATATAAAAACCGATGGCTCTGATATTTTGTTGCGAATTGAATGGAAGACACTTGAGTATTTTCAGGGATATTTTAACTTATGTTGCTCTGTAAAGAGAAATTATAATTTATATATTATGGTAGTTTTTAGCGTGTAGCTGGTTGAATGTAATATTTAGTAAGTAGGTCCGAACTTCAGTTAGGGTAATTATCATAATTATAATGTAGTCCTTTGTCATGTTTTCTTAGACAAAGTTTTGTTTTCTTAAAAAAAAATCCCCTCACCAGTCACCAGTGCCACCACAGTACGTGTTCTGGTATCACAACGCACGCATGATTAACTACGACGCGTCGCGCGGCGTCACCGTGGCGACGGCGCCGGGCGCGCGCACGCAGTCCACGCTCGCCATACGCGCCGCTGCACCTGCGCACTCCGGGAACTACTCCTGCCGCGCAGCCAATACTGAGCCCGCGCATATATACGTTTACGTGTCGGAAGGCAGTGAGTGTCAATACTTATTGCTATTTATTTGTTTCATTAATGACATTAAATAACCTGTGAACATTATTATATCATGGTTACGTTTTATTTGTCATTCAATCAAGGGACAGCGTCTGACTGTTAACGCGATTGGTTGTGGGTTCAATTTCCACTCGGGGAAATGATTATATTTAAAATATTCTCATTTGTCCGCTCTGGTATCTAATACGCAGCGTGGAGTTCCACCACTCCAACACGTTGTTTCGATTTCAGGCTGAAAATGGAGAATGGAGTATTTTGACACTAGATTCTAACTGGCTACCCTGCTATGCGGGAAAAAACGTAAAGCTGAAAAAAAATATTATCATAAATTCACACGAGACCATTGTCATTAAATCACTGCCTTCCTAAATGTTAAATAAATATGAAAAACGCTTTATTATCCTCTACTTTAAAAAGCTACCACTTAGCAGATGTGCCAACATTTAAAGTTGTAATTTCAGTTTTACTAAAATAATTGTATGTGTCATATAACAGGCGACAAAATGGCGGCGACGTTGAGCCGTAACGCAGGAAGTTCACGCCGCTGGTGGCAAGCCCTAATACTTCTTACATTCATAGCGATGATGCCATCTCCAACACACAGTATATACTAGCCATTATATAAATAACCATTTTCCATTCTGACTTGATTTCGAGTGATTTTAAACGGTTATAAGCCAACTAATTATAATAAATAAGAAAGTGCACAGTAAAGGCTTTAAAGCAAAACTAAAGTTTTAATCCAAACTGAATAGACTATTCTTTTTCAAGTGTTTGTTTCAAAATCAATACTTAAAAATATTATTAATAAACAATAGTAAGAAGAAAAATTTGAACTAGTAATGACTTTATTATTTTTAATAAATTAGGTAAATTAAAAAAGGCTTAAATATATGCCAGCTATAATATCTTGCCAGTCAGTTTTAAAACTCCTAATTTTGTTGTCTTTTAACTATAAAACATATTATTATCAATTGTACTAAAAATTATAATAAATGATAGAGAATTTGATAACATCTCTACTATAATAATAATTAATATAAATGTTGGTTTATAATCGGACATTGTGTACGTAATATATAATATATCTCCAATTTAAGACTTTTAAGATTTTCTTTAAGGGATACTTATTTGGTTATCAGTCGTCTTAGCAATTGGGCACATGATTATAAGGTAGACTTTTAAAAAATATTTAAACTTCAAATTTAAAGCTATCTTGTTTTACGAACATTGAGAAATAAGTTTACTATGCACGAAAAAAGAATACGCAAAAAGTTCCTAAGCTACTAAAGTTCAGCTAAGTTAGATCAGGTGAACAACGTCGTACACAAAAGAAAACTAAAAAACAAGCTTTTTCTTAAATTCCTGATTAAACCAAAATTAAATTATGACATATTTGCTAAACATGTTAAATATGTAAATAATACTGTTAAATATGTAATATGTCGAACGTCTCGTCTTATTTTACATGATGTAATGGTATAATATTTGATGAGTTGACTTGACAAGAAAGTACTTTGACTTATCTTTTTCTTCATTGGTTAACAAATGACTTATACAACTTTGTAACATACATTATATAATGTTGGATACTTTTTGTTTCTGGTAACTTAAATCTTGTCTCATAGATCAAACGTAATCTCCTTACACGCTATTTAAATAAACGTGCAGATGTTCCCCTCGCAAATCCTAAACAAGGAAAGCTATGAAAAACCCTGTATAAAATAATTAATTACGAGTAAACTAACTTAATGTCAAATAAAGTCTTATAGTCATGTTCCCTTTTCCTCGCACTGATAAAACATTTGTTGCTCAAAGCAAATAGAAAAATGTTACTATCATTACTTGTACAAAGTTTTTAAGGTAATTATAATTAATTTTAAGAGGTATGTACTATTGTAATAAACTTTGTTGAAACGGCACTGTACTTTGTTGATCTCGTAACTAATTGAATGAAATTTAATTTATCTTATGATTTAATCTTTTTACCAAACCAACCAGCAATATTTTTGTCGTCATTAAATTGGACGTCGTTATTGGAACTCATTAGCTTAATTAACTTGTCACGCAATGTCAAGTTGAATGGACAATGCAAAAAGTAGATTGATCGGTAAAAGAAAGAGAAATACCTTCATATTTATACAAAATATAAGATACGGCATGAGATTTTATATAAATCGGTTTTAAGTAAAAGGTTTGCATGTTGTTTATTTTTGTATTTTTCGCCTATCTATTTGTATTCTAATACTAGCGACCCGCTCGCACCTGTGTAAATTACACGATTAAACTATTTCTTTATTTTGCTCGCCCGCGTTTCACTTAAATCACAAACTTTGCCTAAATTCATAATTTAAATAATAAACTTTTTATTAATGAACCGATTGAAATTAAATAAACACTGAATGTTCACATATAATAGTCACAACTGCATTTTAACCGCGTGAGCGAATTGTTTCTGAGATTAGCTAGCACAAACGCACAGACAAACAGAAAACAAAATTAAAAATCATTACTTTTGGTTCTATTATATGTGTAGATGCCCAATAATATTTATTTTCATATACCTTGCATTTACAGACAGCGATAAGTTACATTTTTATTATATGTATAGATAGAGATTGTATACATGATATTTGAAGTGTTTTATTTAGACTACATTTACACTCGATATTATGAATACTTTTATTGTTTTAAGTTGTCATTCAGATGTATTGAATAATACCTAAATATTAATAAACGAGGGTAATTAAAGTTTTTCATCAATTAATTTGGAAATATACATAAACATGTATCGTTAATGGTTTTTTAAACGTAAAACAAAGGTTTCACTACCCCACATCATATACCTAGGTAACCTAGTCGTCTTTTTTCTTCTATACAATCTTTTTATGTATCAGTTAGCATATTGATTTATGTAAATATTGTTAAAAATATTGATAAGTTTAATCTTTAATCAGCAAAGTACAGTGTTTCTAGGATATATTCGACATTACTACGCACCTATATATCTATGGATCAATAAAAGCTCAAATGTCAAAAACATTTTTTGTATACATATAAAGTACTTGGTGACTGTGTGTCTGTGTGTCGGAACAAATCGAGTCACTAGTACAGTTGCCGGACTGAGTTCTAATAATAAATAACATTTTTCCTTAGTAATAAAATAACTCTGTTTATAATGCGTTTTATTTTTTTTGACCTATTTGTAGTTAAAAGAAATGTGTCTGTCTGTATATCTAGTAAGAGACAGGTGTTTTGTGGAGACAGGAAAGAGGGAAGGTATTACATACATATATACAACGCTGTATTATCTTTATGCTCTTACAAATTTGCTAAATTATTTAATTTTATTACCTCGAATATGATCGAATGAGGCCATCGTGGCGTCGTGAGACAGCTTTTGACTGTAATCGCGATGGGTTATGGGTTCGATTCCCATTCAGGAAAATAATCACGATTTATTTATAGTCAACACCTTAGCTTCACATGGACTCCACGTGCGGTTGCCGGACTCATAGGGACCAAAGCTTGAGCAGAGAAGCTTACACGTGTAGGTTTCTAACCGTAAATTAATTTTAGACAGGCCGAGATCTTTCAGTAGATTATATAGATACTTCGCTCACTATTTACAAAAGCAAATGTAAATAGAAAAAATATATATAATAATAATATGTTACTCGTGCCTCCATACTCTGCATCTACTTAATACGTATATATAAAGACGACTTACATAATAAGTACCGTAAGTTAATTTTATTGGTCTATCTGTTGAAATTTCAGAGTATTAAGGAAGCATCTTTAAGGCTTTATGATATGGATAATGTCCCACGCGGAGTTGGATCCAGACTTTGAACATTGAATTCGCTAGTTAACTTGTAATGTGCGATAAAATTTAAGCACAATTTCAGTATTAACATACTGTGCTAAATTCAGTTTGTGTGATGTAATAGAAAATAACGGAGACAGAATTGCTTTGACAAAAGGTTCAATTATTTGTTTAAAACTGAAACATGCGGGAAAAAATGTGAACCTAAAAAAACTATTTAAAAATCTCACCCACGAAAGCGAACGATAATGGTTCATGAAAGTATGTAGTACTATATTTTGTGCTAACTTTATAGAAAAAATTAAAATAACCAAAAAAAAACGTCTTTGAACTAATTACTTTAAAATTTACAGCGTGCCAAAATCAAGACATTCGAACAAAATGTGTTGTTTATTTTATAGCGAATACGGATTATAATTTATATGAAAATACTAAACTTTTCAAATCAATTTTATAACTATTCAACCTCGTTCATAATAATCATTGTTTCAGTGAAATGAAACAAGGATACTATTAAATAACATAATTAATGAGCCGCATACAACAGAGTCCGGCGAACTGACCGCAGCGCCCCCCACCCTCCCAACGCCGCCGTTATATAACACACCTGCCTACAATTGCCTTATTTTGTACTATTGTAAGTTTTATTACTTGACGCATTCTGGAACCTTATATGATTAACAAATCTGATGATTTTAAGAATTCTGAAAAAAAAATAACAAGACGTGATATGACAAAGTGTGACATTGAATACTATCACCCAACACGCAATAATTGCTATTGGCCGGAAAGTATTTAAGGAGTGTCATGACGAGAGATGTGTTTGTACAAAAAAACATTTCTGCTTACTACGCTAAATGAGTGCGTGAAGCTAAACAAAATTTTAATTAATTTTGTTTTATTTGGCATACATTTCATCTGAGTCGTTATCACCACAATACTAATTACTGTTACATTAATTTCTATTACTAATTAGATTTGAGTCAGATTGCAGATTTGATGATTTTATATAAAGATAACCAATATTATATCATGGAATAGTGAACAAAATGTAATTTTTGCAAATTATGACAGTAGTCATCTATCAAGAACTACAGAAGTAGTTCATTTATTGAAATGCAATATAGATATCAATGGAATCATAATGGAAGATTTTCTTAACAATAAATTGAAGGACTTAAAAAGTTTTTTTTTACAAACTCCTGCTCATTGAATATTGAAATTGTGACAATTTCATGAATAATTCGCTGTTAATATTACTTCAAGATTATATTTATTTTAATTGATTTAATATGAATCTCTTACAATATTACGTGTTGAGCTTAACGTCTAAAACATACTTTATTATTTTGACTTCAAGACAATAATTATATACTACTAATAAAAGGACAACAAAATATTCATTAACTACCACGTTAACAGTTACTGATTGTAATATATACATAGTCTGGCCATAAACACTGTTACAATTAAAAATAAACAAAATATTGCTACTATTTAACATTTTATTTAACATTTTATTCCTTTTGGTGCCAATATATTGTAAAATATTTTGTGATTTAAAAATGGAGTAGGGTGATAAATAGAATCGAATCAGTGTGATTGCATTAGATAAAGTAGGAATGGCGCCAAATACAATTATTAAAATCCGCGATGCGCTTGGTATTCAAGTGTAAGTCAAATGTTTGTGTACCGAGAAGGAACCAGTAAGAGAAATAATTCGAAACAATCTTGTGTAAAAGCAAAATATTTTATCTCGGGAGATGAAGATAGCACCAAGACCCATGTCGCGTATTTTTAAAAATGACTTAGGACTTGCAACCTATTAGAGACGCACTGGTAATTTTTTAACTGATAATTTAAAAAAAAAATTGGGTAGTAAAATCTAAACAACTACTTAAGTGGTACACAAATGAGGTCACAGAAAAAAAAAATTCCAATAGAAAGAGTGCGTGCTGCTATAGATAACTGGTCTCAACGTTTAAAGGGCTGTATTGTAGCCAATGAAGACCATATCGAATAAGCTTTATATATTTTAAATGGTTTTATATTAATGTATTAAACGAACACACTATTATAGCTATAAAGCTTACGAACAATAAAAAAAATCTTATTTTTCTTTATTTATGGCAAGACTAAGTATATTACAATCAGGACACTCACCTTCTCTCTCCCTTCTACGCATTATTATTTCCATCTGATTGTGGGGTGTGCTGTATTATAACTCGCCTCGTTACTTTGCACACCTCTGAAGCTTCTTTATTTCTATTTTGTTAACATTTTTTAAAGTGTTATTCCCACACTTAGGAAATTGAAAAAGACATATTTAGAAAACGTATAAAAATTTGGTGGGACGCATGGCTTAGCGGTCAGAGCGCTTGAACGGTTTTCAAGAGGCGTGGGTTCAAATCCCGCTGCGTTCAAATTTTTATACGTTTTCTAAATATGTCTTTTTCTTTATTTCTTCTAGCTGGACAGTATGGGCATAGCTTTGTATCACAGCTCATGTTTTACTCCCATACTTACGCCAGTCGTCAGTCACTTCTTGCCATTTTAGCCAGACGGCTGCGATCCGATGCTACATATTTACTTTTAAGTATCCTGACCTGTGTAACATGGTGCATAGATATTTATATGCGTCACGCCTAGTGTGTTGCATCTGGCTTGGCTCGTTACACAATATATATTTGTTTTTTTGACGTTTTCATTCACAGATACCGGATACCAACTTATCTAAGGATATTGTTTAAATAGCAACATTATCAGTGTATATAAAAAGCGTGGAGGTCCTTGGTGTTTCATTTTTGGTCTGTTCATTGAGAGCATCCGTCACCAGGCAGGAGAGGTATGTACAGAGCCTTGATGTACCCCTTTGGTGACTGCTATTGGTTTTGTTTACCATACTATATAGTTCCGTATGTTATGTTCCGTTCCACTTGAATTACCGGTTTTACGTTTATATACATGTCAACTATATCATCAACGTAAATCATGTCTCCCAACCATTCAAATAAACTTCCGGCAGTCTCATACAATAGCCCATTACTCTGTCCATCTAAACTCCATTCCATAGCCCAAGTTTAGTTTTCCATATTTCCTGCGCTAATGCGCGTCGCCTACTAATGTCGGCGACCATCTCTGAACCTGTTACTCAAAGGTGGATCCCGGCTAAAGCGTCACAGTAAAATCAATTATTATGCCCATGCAAGCCTTCACACGGACTGAGTTCTTTTGAAGCTGAGATTTCTTAAAGTAACTTTATTGCACAGATGCAAATTATTTACATAGTAAGTACACTTAAAATAGATGTACAATGCAAAAATATTAACAAATATTCTAAAATTTAATAAGAATATTTATAAATCAAACGCTTGTATCCTAAATTCGCATAATGTATTAAAATTGTAAATAATTTAATAAAAATATTAAACAAGGAGATTCCAATCAAGCCATTCCTTCTTCAAGCTGAAAATCAGGGAAACACGCACGCAAAAAGTCACCGGTTACATCGTTTTTAAATATTTATAACTGAGCTCTACATTCTGCACTTTGGCCAGTAGTATCGCGGAAATCGCTCGTTTATGTTTTCCGGTGTTCGTAGCGAGGTGTAATGGGTACTTTACAACTGGAAATAAACTTAAAATGTTGTTAAACTAGAAATATATTTATTTTATATAATTTTCTTATAATATAAAATAACAAATTCAATTAATTTATTCTAATTTGCTTTTCCTTAATCTAAATAACAAACTAACTAAGTAACTATATATAAACATTTTTACTTTTTCTTAAAAAATAATTAACCATAAATCTTACAACGTATTTGGCTAATTTGATATCACTTTCTGAAAGTACTGTCCAATCCAAAATCCAATTTATGAAAGGACTGACCATCGCATCTATACTTGCAGAAGTACCGGGTGTGCGCACCAAAAATGTTGTACTTTCAAAGCAGTTATCAATTGATTTGGAGTTCACGCCTACAACGTTGGATGAAAGCAAGACTGGTCCGCCGGAATCCCCTCCACATATAGTGGCAACTAAACCGCAAGATGGAACTACGCACAATCTGTGCTTGTAGTCTTCAATATTTTTGGCACACTTAGTAAACATACCTGTTAAAACTTGTAAGTTAAACTAAATTTAAAATACATATATATTTTACAGTCAGATGCTGTGCCATTGCGCCATGATGGAAAATACCTATACCTATTTAAAATCACGCCTCCTATCTTGTTTTAACGTCTGTGGGTTGAATGAATATAATACACAGTTTAGTCTTTAGCATACATAAGATAAGTATATATTAAATTAGTTCAAAGTTTATTTGAATATTTCTTAACTTGAATAAAGTCACTATAAGTGGGATATATTTTTTTGTTGACAAGTTTCTTAATTGATTTTTTATTATCTATAAAAATTTTACGACTGTGTAGGTTGAATGTATCGCGCTGTCGAATAGTGTTTATACGTTCATTTAAAAATTCTTTTGTGTATTGTTTGATAGATTTCAAGTTAGATCTCTTAATTCCACGTAAATAAAATGTCGCCAATATTCAATAAGTAAATATAATTTGATGTACCGTCTAACCCATTTACTTAGTCTGGCCATAAATACTGTTATAATAAAAACAAAATTTTACTTTTGAATTTCGAATCTATAATTTTTATATGATTATTCATTGTGTTTTCTTATTTTCGCCCCAATATATTGTTAAATATTCTATGTTATTAAAATGGAGTGGAGTGATAAAGAGAACCAAATTTGGACATCATATTATATAATTAATTTTGTACACTATGGCAGCCTTACCTTAGCAAAGTTTTGCAGTTTAATGAAAGAATTCAGCAGGTTATTATAAACAATAGAATTTCCAATATACGGATAGATGTACTGCGAGAACAAGTTGTTGGTCTTTTTTATTTCTTATGTACGTAAAAAGCGTTCCTATTCTAAGAGATAACGTGAAATTTGCGGATAATACAAGTTATATAAGAATTCTGTAGAATAAGTTATACGAAAAGTTCCTCAATTTTTTAATATAACTAATTATATCTACAAAATTCCTATGAATACCATTAAATACAAAACTTCTTAAAAAAAATCAACTTAACGCTGACTATTTTCAATAGTATGTCCTCCTTTTGTTTCTAAATCACGATCTGAAGTGATTTTTGAAATAAAGAAGTTCTTGCTTATCTTACATTGGTAAAGAAGTTTACTGACATAAACAACTTTTCAAAGTAATTAACTTTCTTAATTATATTATTAATTACTAACATTAAATTTTCGTTAGAAGGCTTTAATAAGTTGATATATGTAATAAGCGGGTTACAATTTCTTTAAATTTTAACTATTAGTAGTGTTCATGCAAATGTAACATACATTCTACATCTGTCAGCAATGATGTATATATAATAGTTTTGATTAGTATATATTTAATAAAAAATACTTAAATACATTTAATTTTCTCTTTATTGCTCTAGAGTTAGAAAGAAGTTTAGGCTTGCGCTGCGCTTTGAAAGAAGATGTGCAAGCAACTAGAATGACAATTAGTTGTGAACTGCATTCCCAAGGCACAGCTACAACAGCCTGGATTTGATTAAAGAAAGTTTTTAATTAGCAAAATTGCTACTTTGAGTTCCGTGTAGATTATACTTTAGAGAAACTCGTGAAATGTAAAAAGGACCGAATGACATAATAACTAATTGAAAATGTTCTAAGTCCCTCCACTGTTCTGGGGATTTGTTTGGGTAGGATTTTAGTGAATTTAGAATTTGAAACTTAATAATTTTATTCGTTCTTATTTGATTTCGTGTATAACATTAAACATTTCTATAGTAAGTAATTAAATTATTTATAGAACTCAATATTTTCTTGAATCATTTATTTAGTCTATATCGTTGCTACAGCTCGAACAATAAACACAAACCTATATACCATATCTATGAGGCAGTTCAACCAACAATAAACAGTAATAAGTTAAATTTCCGAAATTAAAATATATAGTTAGATATTCCGCGCTAAGTGGACCAGCAAATTGCAACCGTTCTTATTAACATTTTGAATAGATTATAGTATCTAAGAAAAAGATATTACAAGTTTTACATTCCCCCGGGAATTCCTACTTGACTTTTAATTAAATTCCCTCCAGCCTTGTTTTAAAAGCGGTGAGCTTTTCTTGTCAACGTTTATGAAATTAATGAGGAGCGTAATACGGACGTGTTTCAAGTAATAACCTCTGACTCAGAACATATGATATAACAGAAGAGCAATAAAATATGCTTGAGAAAAACTGTAGCACTTACATAGGTGTGTTGCAAAAAAACACCTAATTGAAATAAGACGCTGGGACACAGTTATGTATACAATAGTTAGTTTTGTTTTACATTTTGTGGTGTAAGTAAATTACTTCGTTCTTTAGTTTCCGCTTAGCTTAGAGACATTGTTAGTTGTTCGAACCAAATGCCATCATCACACTTTGTCTTACAAATAAGAGGCACACTTTTATTATGATAATTGTACCTGTGGGTTATGTTGACCGTTTGCTTTTGAAAATTTATCCTACATTAATCCGCCATCTTCTCGTAATAGGACAGTGTCTGGACTGTAAACGATATGTTGTGGGTTCAATTACCACTTGGATTTTATTTAAATTATTCCATTTCTCCACTCTGGTGACAAGATAAAGCGCGCCTCTATGTCTTTCAATTTCTTAAGTATGTGATTAACACTTTAAAAAAATGTTACCTCGGACTACTTTACTATTCGGGAAAAATCATGAAGCTGCTTTAATCCAAATTTTCAAGTTGATTTAGTATAATATTCTATGGTATTTATGAAATATTACTTACGAGATTATAAAATTGAGCTTTTGAAGTTCCGTTAAAAAAATCACCATGGACGTGTGTAAGCATCAAAGAACAACGGGCCTAAAACGGACGTCCAAATATTTATACACAATTTCTAGATATGTGCAAAATAATGTTACAGATTATAAAAAATAGCCTTCATATACTAGCCTACGTTTACGGTTTTGAATATAAGAACACGCGTCACTTCTACTAAGTATAATCTAATCTTAGTGCAGTAGTCAATGGACTGGGTCTGTTCATTTGAAAGTTTGCTTCATTATAACATCCTATTTCTACATTGTGTTAAAAAGTTATTTGTTACTTTCATTTATAATACCGCTAAGCTGATCAATTCATTTAAAATAGTTTCATTTCAAAAAATGTAAAAACCGAATCGAAAGAATATAATTATTTAAAAAGTATCGTATCCATTAAAACCAGAACGGGATAATCTTTTACTTATTTATATTCATAGTTCGTGACCGCGTATCAGAGATATATTTTCATAAAAATATATGAGAATAAAAATATAAATGTACAGAAATACATTTGCAATGCTCAATACAAATTATAACTCTGCAAACGTACAAGTGTCTGCAAGCAAGCGTATTTTGACTGTTTAGCTCAAATTATCTAAACTAAGGCAGGATTAAAAAAGGTGAAAGTTCTACGTCCTAATTAAGTTCTACGTTCAAATATTTACTTGGAGCTTTAGTATTTTTCTTATAATAATTATTTATATTTTTCCATATTTGCATTTATTATACTCAGACTTCGCTCTATCGGACAGACTTGGGAAACATCAGACTGCACACGAGACGATTTTCAAATTTCGATGAACTTGATCTTCAATCGGACAATATAATTTTAAGGATATTTTCATTCTATGGGTCTTACTGAAGTCTTTGAGAGCGGAATGTAGAGAACAGAGTGTCTAAACACCAACTTGTCTCTATTACCTTCCATATCCGCTATATGCGGTAACTAAAGAAAAAAAAAATTCTGCGTTTATTACACTCCAAGCTTTTACGGTTTTGCAATATACACTTACTCCACATTTGAAAGCGTAAGTTTCGTTGCAGTAATTCGAAGCTTCGAATTAAACAGCTTGTTTTAAGCTCACTTCATACAAAAAAGATTTAATTTAAGCTCACAAACACGAATTAATGAATTTGTTATTAAAATAAAACTACGTGAGATTATATAAATAGATTATTATGCTATACTTCTTTGTGGGTATGTATGTTTAATAAAATATCTACCTTTTTATTAAATTACAATATGTGACTATATATCCTCAATACCTGAAATACTCGAGATGCTAAGTGCCTGGGTCTTGCGACTCAAGTTAGGCTTCCAAACTCTGTCCAAGCTCTCAATCTAACTGTATTCGACATGATTGTACCACCTTCAAAATGTGTTCTAGAAATGAACCAATTGTCGTTCTAGACAGACAGAAAAATTTATTTTAAAGTAGATTTTAAAGAGATTTTGGTGTAAATAATATGTTTATATATTAACCTACTTATAAGTTTTTTCATTTAGCTTACGGAACCTAACGCCGAATTTGATTTACGCCGAGAAAAATATAATATTTGTAAATATGAACATTTACTATAGAAAGGAAATTCTCAAATATATTTAACCTCATATTACGCCTCAGTACATAAATTGTTCGCGAGACAAAGACCTCTCAAACGATAACAAACGGCCCTAGAAGATAGAATAAATCACTATCAATGGACCACAAATAAGGCCGAACGACAAGAAAGTCTTGCTTATTGTTTTCTCAGTACTTTATTAGTTGCTATCGTATCACAATTGAACAGAGCTTGACTGTACAAACGAAGGTTCTGGTTTTTATTGCCACTTAGTAAACTTGTTATATTTGATTTTTTTATCATTTTCCTGATCAGGGAAGACAAAGCAAAGCAAAAGGTTCTGCCACTCAAAACGCAATATCTGTAAAATGAGCGTAAATTGTAGACTAGAGTAGCTTTACACTAACTTTTATCTGTATCTCTCTTTCTATCTGATCTCTTCTTTGTTACAAGTGGGAGATGAGTGAGTACTAAAACATTTAATTATTGGAAGACAAGTCAGTGCCAGGTCACTCTGGTGTTTATCCAAGACTATGAACCACGAAGCCAGATGAAAGTACAAATATATTATAAATTAAGAATATAATTCTATGAGAATAAATATTACAATATATTTACCGCAAACCAAAATCTTTTATGAATTTTTAATAGTCAATTTTCAATACCCAGCCATTTGAAGTAAATAAGATGTCAAAAGAGAACTTTATGTGCTGTATAGTATAGAATACTAATAATATGAGTTTTCAAAGCTTTTTTGAAGGTAGCTGGGTACTCGTAAACGCAATGTGGAACATTATATGAATTTTAATATAACAGAGCTGTAGCATTCATTTCTAAGAAAATCTTAAAGTACTTTATAATTGTATTACTTATACTCAGATGGGATTGAATTGATACTTTAATCTTATTATGTGAGGCTTGTGTGTTTGATTTAATGTGTCTTGTGCTGTCATAAATGAATGCTTTAATTAAAAATGGAAATTTGAACAACATTATATGTACTATATTATGCATGCAAACTAGGAAACAGAAATTTCGAGAAAACACATTTTACACATTACATTATTGAAAAATAAAAATGTTATGGTTATTTCTCACTCACGCTTTTTGAACTCATGTCATAAATATCTTTGTATTTTTCTTTTTTTGGAGAATAATAGCGATCGGTGTCTTGTAAACAAATTGAAAACTTTTTCAGCTGAATGGTCTACGTATCTATCGATAGATTAGAATATATATTTTTTAGTGAACCGGTGATAAATGGTTTGTCGTTCAAAAAATGAAGCATATAACTTCTTATTTTGAATAAAATTATCTGACATTGACTTTTATGTATTTGATTTGACTTAATCTACATGTATTTAGTCTTTATGGAATATTTAAAATCTATGCCTATGATTTGGCTAGCTGCTTTACTTTTCTTTCTACAACGCTTCACGAAAACACTTGGCGCTTAAATAGCACATCGACCTTTAAAAGTCAATATTCAGAAACAATGATCCTTAAGAGAAACAGTGTTTGACAATTTTTATAGACAACCTAAACTTTTTGCCTCACTATTGCTGTTTTAGTTATTACTTTCAGTGTGGTGGGAAACTCCAAAAACACTATAATTGCGAACTTGTAAGTTGAATATGATTTTACTTTACAAGTGAAATTGATGATGACAATTAATTCATAAAGGATTCGAGCGCGTGCCAATTTTAAGCTTTTTGCGAATAATGGTACATAGCGCTTATTATAGTACAACAGATTTAAAAATGTATTTAAGCTTTGATCAGAATTTGGACTTAAGTAAGTTTGGTATTTCGTATATTCAGTAGTATACCTCTGCTTATTGTTTTGGAAATGTTTAGTCATTTTTGGCAGAGGGTGTCAATAACTACATCACAGTTTTGAACTATAGTAGCCGTTTTGAAACTATATTTCATGTATAATCTTCTTAATTTTCAAATATATTTTTCTCAGGTGAAAAATAAAATTGTATCTACTATCCTTTTACACACACTTACACACAACACACACGCGCAGATATGCACACATTACGCAAATATATTTTTACTTACACTAGAGCGTGCTGTTTAATATAATTGATTGTAGTCTTGAATATGTAGGCGTGTCTCGTTATGACAGCCAAAGTTTAAATGGCACGATGTGAGTTATATCTGCGAGAATAATTTTAATAAAATATATAAGAGAGGCAAAACGAGAGTTTGAAAACTAAGTTCACCGTGCCTACCTGCTACATGTGGAAGATGTGTGTCAAAATATCAGTATAAGCTAAAACGATTGTTCGTAATAGAGTTGGAAAGAGCAAGGGCTCATCATCATTACAAGAGATTGTAATTGTGGGTTCAAATCTTTTACTTCAACTTAATAAGGCCTACCATCGTCGTCATCATCCAGAGACGTTTGTGTGTTAAAGGTTATTACCTAATTAACGATTTTATAAATCATAACACGCCTTGGGAATGAAATGCTCGCTCCAGTCTGTCACTTATAAATCTGTAAATTATTGTACCGAAAAAAAAAAGAGAAATAGTAATCCCGCTGAGTTTCTTGCGCTGGTTCTTTTTAGGTTTAGGCCTTAGGGCATTAACTTTAGTGAACCGGTAGTAAATTGTTTGACGTTCAAAAAATGAAGCATGTAACTTCTTATTTTGAATAAAAATATTTGACTTTGACTTTGACATCATGCAGGCTTCACAGGATAATAAAATATACTTAAAAGGCTGTGTTTTGACAAGAAACTATTTTAACCGGATCAATCGCGTATATATTATCAATATTCAAATATATATTTGAGAAAACCCGACGTTTCGAACACTTTACAATATTCCGAGTCTACTTGTCACCATATAAAATAATCGCGACAACCGAGAATCTTATTAAAGCCTATGTTTTTGCATAAAAATTCCGTCAATAATTAATTGTATATCTACATTGAATTGTACAAGCGTTTACGATTATTATGCAGTATGCAAATAATGGTTTTCGTTTGTTTATTCACCACCATGAAATGATTATAATTTAATTATTTATGAATAGTTAAATTATAATCATATTATGGTCTTCATCTTCATATTCGGGAAGAAAGTGGCGACCGGAGTGTCTCGGCACTAGGTTCTCTCAATACCCTTAGCAGGGTATGCGGAAAAAAGAATGATGCTTAAATTAAATAATTTTCATCGTATTAAATAATATCTAAAGAAGAAATTTAACAGCTTTTGCTCTATTCTGCGAAACGCTCTTACGTATTCAGTGAAACTCGCTTTTGGCCTATTTTTTTAATTCAGAAAACATTTTAAATATCTGTCACAAGTCCCTCCTCACGTCAGTCAGTGTAACTTCTTTTATTTGATGTCGATCCTTATTCTCCGAAACGGAACAAACTACTCCAAATATGTGCTTCATTTTATTTTCTTTGATATTTAATGTAAAAATATTTTCTATAGAAGCATGTTATTTTTTCATATTGACATTTTCTATGTTATAAATGGTTATTGAGGCCACCGTTGTGGAGTGGAACAGCGTAGGACTGTATATACGGTGGATTTTTCCCACTTAGTATATATATAGTATATAGTAGTTGATCCCTAGTCAAGTGTGGATTTTTAAGCAAATGCGCACGTTTGGTTAACGTTCAATTTAAGGCAAACACGATGTGTCTAACACTAGGCTTTCCCTGCCTTCCCTAATTTATGCAGTAAATGTGTAAAGCTACCAAATTTACCCGGCAGAATCCTCAAAATATAAAAAAAATCATAATTATAACATTAGTTGGTAAAATACAATTACGGACATTACGATGTTCCGCCATTTAAAGTCCTCCTTACATCAAAAAGGCGGCGGAGACAAGGAAGGCCGATATTTTAAGATTATTACCGAAACGAGGTTATCATGTGCCTGTACAAAGTTCTTGAACGTATTGTTAAAATATATTACGCAGTGAGCCATGTAATTACGTTATACGAGTATGAAAGCTCTATGTAGAAATCTAAATGTACAGCTTCAGCTTTCAACAATATTTTGACGGCTTTTTTACTTTATAAATTTAATAACTATAACTACAAAGCAACAGATAATTCTGTGCAATTATGTTTGTAAGGGAAGCTTTTAAAATTTATTTCTAAACGATAATTTTACAATTTTGAAACTAGATAAGCTGATCATCAAAGAAGGCAACTCATTTTTGGAAAAACGGAAAAAAACTAAGTCCATGTCACCAGACGTCTCAAGTCACTCTCAAAAACATCACGTTACATCAAAAGCTAACAGAATCAATGCATTGGAAGTATTGGGACTAAGAAGCAATTTACTGTCATCATCTTCTACATTGGGGAGAAATAAATAGGGAAAAGTCATCAAATGTCAAAGTCGTCAAAGTTAACAATGTTAATAAGCTACAACTACCAAATACTACACTATACAACACATTCTCCAAGCCCAGTGGTCTTCGTGAGGGATTAGATTACCACCCTTCATCCATAAATAAATTTAACAAAGTATACCTAAAACAAAAAAATAATTTAAATTTAATCCTTATCGACAACAGAGAAATATTTAGAGCTTACCTATGCACTAGAAGACATACATTGTGCTATAATCGGCCTTTGTGAATTAAGAAGTAATAGGATGCAGAATAGAGGAATACGAAAATTATATATTTTGTTATATAAGATAAACCAAAAGGTTATACGAAGTAGAATTCCTTATTTAAAAGTCCTTACAAGATAGAATAGTAAAATTCACTGTCGTACCTGAAAGAGTGGCATTATTACAAGTAGAAATTAATAGAATGTGTATTTCAATAATCAAGACATATGATTCTGTAGAATGATCCAGCGAAGCTGACATGCAAAACTTCTATAAAAACCTAAGAACAGCTCATGAATTAGCCGACAATAAAGTATTGGTCCTCGGAGATTTTAACGCGAAAATTAGTCAACCCTCCAAAGATGAAAATCTTATAACATGGGTGTCACTTGACGACAATACCAAGAACGAAATCGACTTTATATTTTGAAATGAAACAATTTTTCGTCGTCGGAACGTGTGGCATTAGACAAATGCCACCTCAGTCTACCTGTGACCATGGACAACTGTAAAGTGATCAGAACGTCGGGTACCTAAAATGTATTTTCAAATACCAAAAACATACGCGATTAAAGAATAGTTTCATTTCAAAATGTGTTAAATCGCGATAACCAAAGTTCCGACTTTATATTGACAAATGGACCAAAATTAATAAAAAATATATGAAGTACTTAATAAGGTAAAATATGCATCTGAACATAGATTTCTAAGAGCAACGCTGGTTTAAATCAGCAACAAAAGAGCAGAAAAAACTTTTCCAATAGTTCCAATCCAATAGTAATCAAAAGACGAAAGAAATCATTGTTTATCTTCCATTATAACCCGTACCACTAATAGACCCCTAAAAACTACAGATATACAATCCTGCTATGACAGATATAAGAAGCTATAACAAACAGTCCTTAACGCAAGAATAACTAGGTTAAGAAAAAGGAACACAAAATATTTAGTAACAAAGCAATAGAATTGACGATCGAAACTAGCACATATGAGAGAAAAAAGATAGAAATATAGAAAAAACTTTTTAAAGAAGCTAATAAATCGATTAAAGCAGATCACATACAATACAGAAACACAATAATAACAAAAAAAATAATAAATATAGGGGATATAAAAACTAAACGTAAGCAGAGCTTGGATTCAGAAATTAGAATACAATTGTAAATAAACTAAGTCGGGGAAAAATAATATAGAATTAGCATACATATTTTTCAAGATTGATACAGAGAAGAGACAAAAAAGAAAAATCAGATAAAGTAACAGATAGTGAAATTAATAAATATATTATCACAAAAATTGAGGAAATAGAAACATATTAAGACCAAAAACGGCTTAACAAATAGAAGCTGAGGTTCTGATAGAATAACTAAAGAAGCGATAAAACTAGGAGCACATATGTTAATTAGCCATCTCACATACTTATTTAATATGATACTCGACACGGAAACTGTCCCAAAACAATGGTGCACATCAGATATACATCTTTATAAAAAGGGCAATTAGAAAGGGCATTAGACATCACAAATTATAGTAATTTAAGGAGAACTGTTTTTGACATCTGCCTTTTACCATGTTAATTATATTTTAGCCAAACATAGATTTTTACAAATAAAGTAAGACAAAGAATTTAAGTAGCCCAAAGAGAAATATAATAAAAACACATAGAACTAAAAACTATACAAATAGTAGATCTTAAGACGGTGGGCTAATGACATTACAGAAATTACAGAAAAGAATAAACTGGGTGACCACAGCTAAAGATAGAGGCAAATGGAAAAAGATGGAGGAAGCCTTTACTCAAACTAGTATTCACAACCAAGAACTAGATAACTGACCATACTAGCACCGTAAATACAATAAAATAAATAGCCATACTAACATTAATATAGGACTTACAAGAATTCAATGTAAATATTTGATTGTGAACTATATGGCTTAATTATTTTTATTATAAAAAAAACATTCTTATAGAGATAAGATAATCCCAAAATATTATAATAACGGCATAAGAATGTGAAATGTGAATTTTTATGCCAAATTTTTATTACTTTCATACATTTGTATTTATTTAAGTTGCAAAATTGCTTCTAATAACAAGAAACTCATGCCCTATACTTATGCAGCCAGCAAATACTTAAATAAAATAAAACGACTTGAAGCTGGCAAATACAGGCCTAGTCTAGAAGTAAGTTGAAAGTTTCACTTTGATTATGCGCCAAACTTTTCCATATTAAATATAAAGTTGTTTAGAAATTTTAGAATGATTGAATTATTCATAGACAACAGAAATCTCTAAACCTTTCAAGCTATGACTTAAGTAACAAATTTTGTTTTATGTTATATTTGTGGCTGCTTGTAACTTTCGATTTAAATTTAATTATTTTGTTAATATTTAGCAATAATAATCGATCAACATAATATATTTGTTTTAAATGTCATAAATTCTTACGTTTTCCACTATCTTCTAAATAAATCTTCGTCACAAATATAAATTAAAATATATATGTTTCCACAAACGAGCTTTGAACCCATAACGGTCATTCACACGTAGCAGCTATTTAAGAACGTACAATAAGTATATAGAAATATATAAGAATAATTCACTTGGTCCATTAAAGTTCCCACGTGGTCCGTATATTTAGCTTCAAATAAAGCTTTATTTCTCCAACGTTTAGAAGAAATTTTAAAGACGGTAACGTCGTTAGGAACCGCTATAACTGAACCAGCGATGCCCATTACCGTCCATTACGAAGACAATTGCGTTCGAACGTTCCATTACTTCGAATTATAACCACTGATCGAATATAATGTAGCTCAGTTAGAAAACTAACTTGCCGCAGAGGAGCAGCATCTAACGGTAGACGCGATGTTCTGTCCCCCTCGGAATATTGATTAAACTTGTTTAAATCATTTTCATTTTCCGCTCTGGTAAGATAAAGCGAACTAAGGTGAAATTTGATATAAAGGGAAAGACAGAGTGTCTTAGCACTAGGTTCTTGTTGCCTACCCCGATAGTAATGAAAATGTATAAATCTGAATAGAATAGAATGTGGAAAAGTTTATTCCATTCGATCTAAAAGTAAAAGAAAAAGTCCAAATTTGAACTTACAATCATCGCATGCAGAAGACATTTTTAACAAGAAATATAAAATGTTAGCAAAAATTTATCGCCTATACAATAATTTCAATAGACAACTTAACTTAATTACTATATTTTATAACATTTTTACAATGTTATTCACACACTTAGGAATTGTATAATATTTTTTTCAAAACGTATAAATGTTTGAATGCAACGGGTTTCGAACCTGCGCCTCTTGGAAACCGTTCACGAGCTCTGACCGCTAAGTCATGCGTTCTACATCCGGCTGCATCAAAATTCTGATACCCTATTACCTTATTTTTGTTGTTAGTATCTGTAGAGAGATTATTACAAATTTCTGCTTTATATATTGTATTTAATTTAGTCCATATAATATATAAATTTTCTCCATATATTATATTTTATTTTCTCCCTCTCTCTCTCATTCTGTCTGGTTAGACAAGCGCATCATTGGGTAATATTTATAACAATAACATTGAATAGCCAAGGTTTCTAAAATGAACATAAACTGGCAAAAAGAGTGTTTTAGCTCTAAGTTTTTTTATCAATATATACTACTAATAGACTGGGATGGGTGTAGAAGAAAAATCAAATATACTAACTTTAAACCTAAGCATGATGTACCTTTTTTATATTCAAGTGAAAAATTAAATACAAAAGATTAAATTGTAATTATTTGATTAGGATGAAACGAGCTAAAAAAATGACAGCAATTCCCATTTGGAGCGCGATTGTTACTGTTCTTTCAACAATTTCCGCCAGAAGTGGCCTCTATACAAGGCTGTAAAATAAATAAAATTCGTGCTTTGTTCCCAACGGTCCTAATGTTATACGGTATTTCGTTGTGGTAATCTTCACAAATGTCCCGCCTTATTCGAGGTAGGCAGTGAGATGATATGACTTGAGTTGAGTTGACACTACATGTTTTCTACATGGCATCTGAGTAGTGGGATACGAACCCAAGTCCTAAGGGTATCTGACTAAACCAATGAAACTTCAAGTTTCCTTTCACTCTTCACTATCACCCTTTCAGACAAGCCCACCGCCTGCCCTTCTAGTTAAGTAAAACATGACAACAACGCATTCTGCATATAGAAGACTTGTATAATGTATTTTTATAGGTATTTTTTACCAATTACGTGTTAAACGTGTCAAATAAGAATCATGAAGGATTAAATTGTCTGTGAAATGAGCATAAAGTGGAAAACGTACAAATAAAAAATCAAACCTACGAAATTTTAAACACAATCACTAAACTGAGCGGAATTAATTACGAACACTGTGTATTCAATATTATAGGACGCCGAGTTAAATTGGTTCTCGCTTCATTGTTTGTTCACCAAGCCGAAGGAGCTCCTTGTTTTAGTTAGTCAATTTGCAGTTTAAAGGCGAAATTAATTTGCTGTCATGTTCCTTATAACGAATAAGAATTTACAAATAGATTTTCAGTTATAGCTTTAAAGTGCAAAGTAATTATAATAAATTTTATCCAAATATTCGTTATTCGACAAGGTCTTTACAAACACTTCTGAATATAAAAAAATGTCAGTATTATCAGTCTAATATAGAAACCTGTCGGCTCAGAGGCAGTTCTCTGAGAAGATAACTATATTTACTGCCATCGTTTCACAGTAAATATCAAAGAAGTTCTACAATTCTTTTTAATTTAATAACATTTAAGTGTTAATAGCAAACTTAAGAAATTTAAAAAATATTTTTCTATAAGTTAAGCACTTTCATTTGATACCCAGATTGATTGTATAAAAATATGTAAGCTGAAATTGTGTCGTGGCAGCTTCGTTGGATTACGCATAATTGTATTGTTATAGAAACTAAGGATGTCAAATTAATAAGTTACACTGGGACAGGTAAAACTAAATAAAAAAATATATTAATAATTATAAATTGTTATTTAGAGTATATAGAGTTATATAGTAGAGATAACCGTGGCACAATGTGACAGCGTCTGACAGTTGATCCCACTCAGAGAAATGATTATATTTAAATTATTTTAATTCTCTGGTCACAAGACAAAGCGCGGCATTGAAGTCCGCCATACAACACGCAATCTTGGATTCAGGCAGACAGTGGGGGTTGGAGTGTCTTGACACTAAGTTCTCTTTCTCGTTGCTAAGCGAAAAACAGTGTGAAGCTGTATTGTATTTTAAGCAAATATATCAAAGCACTATAAGTAAGTCATTCAGGAACATATTTAAGCATTTACATACGTGCATACGTGTACTCTAAAGTTTTATTGAAGTTGAATACGAACCCGTGAATTCCGCGCCAAGTTTAAATTACCTTAGCGAGAGCCGTTCTTGAGTTACACCAACAGTTCTCGTTTCCGCTTCTGTTATTTTACACACAAAATTTATTTCAACTTTGTTTTAGAATGATGGTATGTATTGAAGTGTACGCTTGAATTAACAATATATTTTTTGATAGATTTAACATTTTAAAGTGTTATTCATTCACACACTTCGGAAATTAAAAAACATTTTTAGAAAACGTAATAAATTTTTCTTGTTAGCATAAAAGTTTTAATAAGCGTATAAGAATTTCGACGCAGCCGGATGTAGAACGCATGGTTTAACGGTCAGAGCGCTTACAACGTCATAAATTCAAAATATTCGTTATTCAAATAGTCTATTACAAGCACTTTCGAATCGTCCTGTAACATAACATATGTCAGTAATGTCAGTCGTAGTGGAGGCTACCACCGGCACGGAAAACAACAACAGTTGCTCTTTTCAAATGTAGTTTTACAATAAGTAGCCTTCCGAGTGAGCATCCAACAGCATTTAATTCCACTCATTAACATCAGAATAGGAATTTCTGGACCGAATAATATACTTATCTCAATAATATATTTTTAATCATAATTTTAAATTGTTCAAGTGGCAAGCCTAAAATTCATTGTAGAATTTTATTATACATACGTATACCAAGGTCAAAATAAGGAGTAACCAGCTTATTATTAGTCTACCACTGTTTATTAAATAATCGTGTATATTTTTGCGAACAAACAAAACATAATTGTATATATATATTGTGATACAACCGTAAGGATACCCGTTTTATTAGAAACTTCTTGCAAAGAATCCCGAGCTCCTATGCTGTGAAAAGCCCGCACTGCCCTTTTTTGAATTACAAATATCGTTGCAATATCTGCAGCATTGCCCCAGAGTTTCAATATTTCTTTCTTTTTTTTATTATTGCCTCAGAGTTTGAATATTATTTCATAGATGGAATACTTTCCATAGAATAAGATACTATGAAAGTAACTAAAATAAACAAGTCGGAACGTATTAACATCTGCAAGCTGTCTAACTTTTCTAAGCTTTAAACTTTTTTCAGCGTACGCAGCAGAGCTTAGTCTACTCACAAAGTAAGACAGGTGGGTGCCCCATTGAAGTTTCGAATCCAACGTAAATCCTAAATATACCGCGGAGTCAAATTCCATAAATTCTATACATAGTTTTCTTCGTGTTCAAACTAGTGAAGTTTTTGCGATAATCCACTATTTACCTCGTCATAATTATCTCTATTACGAACTACTTTAAAAATTAAAAAAGTATAATCAGCACACATCATCACAACATACACAAAAGTGTTTTTCAATTTACTAAGTGTGTGAATAGTATTTTAAAATGTTAAAAAATAGTAGCATACATTTGTAAAAATATCTCAGATATGCCGACAACAAAAATAAATTGTTATAAGCGTATAAGAATTTCGACGCAAGCAGATGTAATAGAACGCATGGCTTAGCGGTTAGAGCTTTTGGACGGTTTGACGGTAAATTTTTATTCGTTTTCTAGAAATATTTTTTATTATTTTTCATATTTATGCTATCTCGTGACGTACAGAACAATAAGTCACTGTACATGCAATTGTTCAAGTTTCTGTGCGCACTCGTAGGAATAACAATATTTATTTATTTTTAACACTACCTAGTAAATCAGAGTGCGGCGTTGGGTTCCGCTTCTTATATACAAGCAATGTCTCGAATTAGTGTGGAAAATACAGATTTTAATCTACGTATAACGCCTGGGGTCGGTAACTATCGTATGAATCTAATCTAGAATAAAAGAAAATAACTTAGCTTAATAAATATTTTATAACCAGATATAATACGTATATAACAGTGTACTCGAAATTTTGAACTCCGCCACTCAACACAAAATGTCCTGAAATTAGACGGAAAGTGAAAACATCATGTATGTCCCTGCAATAGCATTTGAGTTGCGTGAAACAAAATAAATTGTTTCTGTATTGCCATATATTCATGAAATAATTAATAAAACAACTAGCGTGATTGTAAAAAAAGCAGAAAGAGAAATGACACCATGATGTAATGTATGATATTGACATTGTTCAGTAGCACAGAGTATAAAAAGCATAGAGTATAAAAACAACCTTTAATTATGACAATTTTATTTCAATAATAAGGCAATAAAGAATGAATAATAAATAAAAATATGTTTATTTTATCAAAATTCACGAATTGTATGCTTTTTAACAATAATAGAATTTTTTTCCTATAAATGTGAGCCCACGACCAACGATCAACCAAACACGTGTCAAGTGTGCCATTGTAGTGTGGACATTGACAATTTACAAGTTTTTAAGTTTCTTCTAAGCATTACGTAAATAATGTACAAATAAATATATAGTATAAAAACATACATAATAATATAAAAATAATAACACTTACAATTTAGACTAAATAACATAGATTAATTTATATGTGCATTGGCGGCCTTATTACTAGAAGTAATCTCTTCCAGGCAACCAATAACAAAAGGATTATTCAGATGAGAATGCATAGAGATGCGTAAAGTATCATACTTACTTAAATATAATAAATTCACATTAGCAGACAAATAGAAGAGATATACTATACTATACTTATATACAATCATAAATACTCACATACATACATTCATACATACATACATACATACATACATACACAAAATATACATCGAGAGGCAGATTATACGTATTGTTTGAGATAGTGGTCTTTAAGACGTCGCTTAAATACCACAACCGACTTGGACTGTCTTACTATAGATGGTAACGCATTCTATAGTTTTACTGACTTGACATATTTGCATACATACATATGTATACATACATATGTATACATACATATGCATACATACATATGCATATATACATTTATACAAACATATATAATTTCAAAATACAGCAATATGAAATGTCATCATAAAACGTCAAGAAATAAAAAATTAAAGCTCAGCTAAGCCCTCTTATACCGCGCAGATGTTCACTCGTAAGGCTGGCTATTCACGCTACAAAGTCTACAAATAAAATATTTGCTTTTATAATATTAGAAATCTGTATAAAATATTTTATATTTCTAAGTACCAGTATAAAACACTAAGATATTGTAAAGTATATTCTAAAAATGAAATCCACGTACTTATATTCATAATATGTTCGTTTCAAATGAACAAGACCTTATAGACAAAGAGGGCATAAAAAAGCAACGGCGAAACGTAACGCTACTTTTAATCTACGTAGTGGTTTGAACCCAACATCATTGGGTGCAATTAATTTATCAGTATATAACTACTCAGCTATTAAAATATAAAACATTCGATATTAAAAGAAAGAAAATTAAAAATCAACACTTGCTGTATCTACTTTAATGTTATATTTATCCTCCCATCGCATACTTCCAACTTCATAACTTATTATTTGAACTGGTGACCCTTTAAGCAGACGACTAACTAAGCAATTTTCCTTCTAGTACATATTGATCTCATTTATAAGCAGCCTAGAGCGGGATTGGCCTTTCAAAAAGAAACCTTCGGACTATTGATAAAGCATTTTCTTGTTTCCTAGTAACACCCTCTTCCTGCCTTAAAAAGAGAGTGGAGTGACAGCTCACTAGATATAGGTAGCTATACAAGTGTGGGTCAAGAGCAATTAACAACATGCTCGTGAGACCATTATAACTTAGGAGAGTACAATTTTCTTTTTCTTATTTTGAGTGTATATTAAATTTGACGTAGCTTGATAGAGAGCGTATAGCTCAGTAGCTAGCGTTCGAGTGCTAAAATTATTTCATAAAACGATTCTTTAAGTAAATATTCAACTTTAGTACTTTTGGACTTTTACTTTTAGCCATCGTGGGTCAATTACCAAATGCGTTACACTGATGTGCTAGATGCATAGAGGATCGAAAAATAATAAGAAGTGAACTCTTCTACCGAAGAGCTAAACTACGTTTTGAAATTACCAAAATTTAATGAAATAAGTAAAAATAACATGGTATGAGGAAATTACTTTAAATTGGTTATTTTCCCTTAGTAACTTATAGGTATATCTATAGGTACAAATTTAGTATATTTCTAGCTTTTCCAAGTGTTTGTGTCAAGTAAATATATTTATGTTTCTGTAGCTTAAGTTCATAATGCACTTGCCAATTCGCTAACTCCTAACTAAGCACGTTATTTGCAAATACGTTGTTCGAACAACAGCGAGCAGAGTGAAGTTCCTCCGCAGTGCGCTTACAAAATCAAACCTTAAGGTACACTGAAATTACAAAGTAAATATATGAATGAAACATAAAATAAGTGGAACTCTGTGTAACGGTCTACATTTTATATCAACCACTATTTAATATTTCCCATTTGTTGGAATTATTTTATTGAAATTTTTTTTCGATCTGTTTTAAAATAGTTTATTGTAGAGTTCTGCCCACCAGCAGCATCTTACCTGCCGCCTACTCCGCTGTGTGCAGGATGTTTGCAAGAGTAGAAAAGTATTATTTTACATTAAATACTATTTGCTTGAATTTGAATTTGTTAATAAAACATCGAATGTCGTTAGGATACGAAGTTTGCTATGGAGATGGAGCTTTTTGCCTGTCGAGGATTTAAATATCTCAAATATTGAACCAAGCGTTAACTGATTTTATAAATTTGTACGTCTCTTTCTCAACCGGAGTAATTATAAATAATATTTTAAGATCTTTTAGTTCATAATAAATGGCATTAAATAAAATGAACTTAATAATATACTATATATTACATAAATAAAAAGCTATAAGTATCGATACAAGATAAAAATAATTCAAATAGTATCATTCCTCCGAATAAGATCGACCCTACAATTACCGCGTTATTCAAACGTAATTTTTTTTTTGCGTCACTAAAGCATTTTTTTTACATATATTTTTCATATTAAAAGATATACTTGTTATTGTCCAATTTGCGATCTGACATCAGGGTGTGAGGTGTCCAAATATTTATTGTACGAGTATACATATAAAAAAGGGCAACTAATTTATAGAGTCAATCATTGAAATATCGGTTTCAAGGTTTTAACTATATGTTCGCGTATCTCTCTCAGGTGGTAGGTTTGGTAGTGACAATGTAGTGTTAAACACATCGTTCTCAATTTTCTGCTTATTTTTAGAACTGCATGTGGAGTGCTGATATACCGAAAATAATAAAAACATAATAAAATGTAACAATTCCCTCAAATGGGCATAGAACTCGTACCCGGTCAAATATACTTTGCACAAACGAATTTTTATATTCCTACCTAAAATGAGAAACCAACCTTTCAGCAAGTTACAGCGAATATATTTTTATGACATTTACAATGTTATGTAAGCCGCTACCAAAGACTGGTTTAGGAATAGTCCCTTACGATTATCTTTGAGTAATAGACTGCTAGGCTTACGTAATGGCCTCGTAAAAATATATCTGACATCAAAGCTATTTTCATTGATTGTTGCTACGAATGTTCTTTTATCTTTATGTGCCTACAAGTTTAGGGAAAGGCCACATTTTATTCAGTCTCAACTATACAGTGAGTTACTTGACACTAGGTAGTCTCTGCCTGTCCTGCTATAAAGGAAAAAGCGTGAAGATGTTTTGTATTATTTCTTTTTAAGTATAAAAAGATTTTTTTCGATTTATAAAAATATTTATTATATTTTGGTAGACCAATCTGTGAGCGCGGACTACTGGAAAGTGTTTGAAACGCCGGGTTTTCTAAAAATGTATTTTCGGATACCATACTATACACAATTAATCCAATTAAAATAGTAACATTTCAACATGTATAAAATTTGCAAAAACCAAGACCCTTATTATATTTTGTAATATTAAATATACTATTTGTTTACGTACGTAGCAGTATTTATTTCCATGCCTTTTACAGTTATATCTTTTTTTATACAGATTTCTATCGTATCTATCTATAAAATTTAACCAACAAACATAATTGTTACACCTCTACTTATAATAACATCTGAAACAAGTAAAAAAATGTTAACAGTATTTTTGCAAACGTCCTAAAAACTGTGACTTGAGTGAGAGTGCTCGAAGAAATCTTTGTATTCTGACCTCGTGGAGTTGAATGACAAAGATTGTCTTCAGCTTAGTTAAATGTAAGATTTTTTTACGAAACAGAAAACTAATATAAGTAAAAGTATTGCTGCGCAATAAAAATACTATTCTGGAGTAAAAGAGTGATTGCTAAAAAAAAATTGAATTCCTATTAATGTTCCTATTAATGTAAGAGGCTATTGTAAAAGTCTATTTGAATAAAGGATATTTCTTTTATTTTGTAAACATATATAAATTATTTCCAAGTAGAATTCCACTACTCATCTGACACTATTTCAAATTCAGGCGGAAAGTGGAAAACGTAGGTAGTGTCTTGACTATTGGCTTTCTCTTAAGCAAAGTGTGAAGTTGAAAAAAAAATACAATAAAAACGTATTATAGCAAAAAAAACATAATATAGCAATTATAAAATGAACAATGTCATTATTATTATTACAGAAAAAATAGGTTCATAAAGCTTTACGCTTTCTCCCCGTATTCGAGATATTGCATGCTGAGTGGCGGAACTCAACGCCGCGCTTTATCTTTTTCACCAGAGCGAAGAGATAAAAATAATTTAAATATAATTATTCCTCCAAGATGGGACGACCCCACAAACAAACACACTTTCGGTCAGATGCTTTGCCACTGTGCCGCGACGGCCTCAAGCAATAATCATAGTTTCGTTCGTTAGGCAGACAATCTGCCTAATCAGATAATGTTAAATTATACAATATTATTTATATTTTGAACTTTCAATTACTCTATGTGATTAATCCTTTGGCGAAAGCTTCGCATATCGTTTTCTCCTGTCGTAAATGAATTCGTCCCCTTTACGATGTCCATCCCCACTAAGCCCCCGTTCCCTTAATGTGAAGAGTTTTGATGAAACCTTTTTGCAATAGGGCCCAAAGCAACACATATGATATAACTAATATTAGAGTCACTGAAGGAAATTATTGTATACATTACTTACAATAAACTAATTTTAGCTTAAAAACGTTTTTAAAGGATTTAGATACGATATAGATACGTATTATTCTAGCGTGTTCATTTAAAGCGACACAGTTTTTGTAATTATATCTGTTCATTTATACATTTATATATACAGCAGTAATTATATTTACATGTCACTGAAACTCATTACTAATCAGAGATTTTAATATTTTTAAGTTATCAATAATAACAAAGGTCGATTAAGACTACGACACATACAGTTTAGTGTAGTCTGGTTGTCTAGAATATTGTTGATAAAGGCTAAACTGATTTTAATGGAACGTGCAACAACAAAAATAAACAGTAATGACTACTTTAAAGTAATGGCTTTTGGTTTATTTAAAAAAAACTGTAGTTATACAAAGTGTTTTTTAACTATTCTGCGTACATATAATAAAAATATAACTGATCGCTGTCTCTACATGGACGATATATGGGAAAAAATATTATTGGGGGCGTTTTTATCAATATAGTAGAATCCAAAACAATTATTTTATTTTTGTTTTTTGTTTGTCTGTGTGTTTGTGCACGCAAATCTGAGAAACGGCTTATCTGAAACCGTCTAAGCTTTTATACATTTTTTAAATGTTACAATTTTTTTCGTATTCTAAAAATGTTTTTTAGTAGTTTAATTGTGTGAATAATACTTTAAAAATCTAACAAGTCACTATTTGTTAATGCAGTAAAAGTTGTTAATTTTAATTATTAGATATTATGTAATATTAATAAACTACCATCATATTACGGTCCATTCTTAAATAACATTTAAGGCCATAGTGGGAGTGCGACAGCGCCTGATATTAATAATTATATTTAATCCTTCGATGTGGTGAAACAAAGCGTAAAGTTCCACCATACAGCATGTTCTGATGATCTCTCATAAATAAATTCATGAATCATCTCGATTTCGGAAGGAGGGGACCCAATTATCATGACGCTAGGTTCTTTTGGATTTTGCCTACTTTATAGCAAGAAGTGTAAGCCTAACAATATATTTACAATTTTTTTACATTACCATTACTTACCCAAGCAAAGGTTATCATGTAAGTATAACGAAAATATCTACATGATATTATTTAATGGCTGCACAAGTGAACGACGCGGTGATGAGATCATAACTCAGAGCGCCGCGCCCGGTGCGTCTGGCACACTTCATATCTTGTACATAATGTATCGTGTTACTGAAAAATTCATTATCATGCTATATAACAGACTTGCTTAATTACTCGAGTGACGTTTATTAATTGGCTGACTTAAAATAAAAAGAATATTCTGGTTTTTTTTTTTTATTTTGCAAACTTTTGCATTTTGCGGGGAAAGGAGAGGCTAGGGTTCCAGAGTGATGAAGTTTCGCGCTACGCACTGTTTCAAGTAACTTTTTCTTGTACCCGATTCTTGATCCAAGAGCTAAGTGACAGCCCCTTGAGATGTTGATCAAGGCTTTTCGTTATTAAGGTTTATTTATATTTATGTTAAAAATACCTCTTTTTAACATAAATATTAAGGGGGGTTGTAGGGGGTAATCTTCGGAAATACTGATCATGAAAATTCTTTCACTATCAGTTAGCTATAATATACTGTTTGTAGCTGTAGCATTTTTGTAGTTCACGATGGTGCAAGTCGAGTGAGCCGATAGTATTATTATATTAACGCATGTCCTGTGTACAGCAGGGTATACAGAGAACTAATGTTATCTAATTAAACAGAGATCTTATTAAATTTTATATTTTTTTGTTTCACAATTTTTTTAAATACTTAAAGATATTACTTACTAACGTTTAGTGTAATACAAAACGTCTCATATTTTACAATTACAAAAAACGTTACTATAAAAAAATATTTTTTTAAAATTTAAACCCATTACCTCAGTGCAAGATGAATTAGCACAATTAGATGCTTATAATAAATATACTACTACGGATTTTTACATTTTTTAAGCATCACGCATCTCCCTCGTGTAGCAAACCAGAATCTAATGATATGAACCTCCGCCCTATGTAAAAATATAAAAATAATATTAGAAACATAACAAAAACTTATTATCGTTATACAAATCCTAAAAGGGGAATCGAATCCACGGCGTCTAAAAAACCAGCCAGCCACTAGCACAGGCAGCCAAATTGATTTCATACGAAATTTCGTTTACATCGTAAAATCAAAACCATTGTAAAATATTTAGTCTTTACGAATAATGCTGACACACAGACCACCCGTTTTCCCAGTATTGAATAAACACTGTGTTATCAGAAATAATTATTGTCATTTTTTACTTTTTTTACCTTCACGCATCTCCCGCCTGAAGCAAGGTAGGCAGAGTGAACCTGGTGTTAAGACAGTCTGTTCTTTAGGTTCTGCCCGTAATAAGAACATTGCGTGTTGGGTGTCAGAATTCAACTCCAAGCTTTATCAAACTAGACCGTGAAATGCGACTATATTTTAAATAGAAAGCTAGACTCGAACCTGTACCAATCGCATATACAGACAGACACTTCCATCTGTGCCACAAATGCTTTAGAATTTCCTAATATTTAGTAGAATTTAATATCATTGTATTATACGAGGGTAGTTTATAATTAAGTAAGCGTGTTAGCTTTGAGTGACACTTCACACGAACACTACTAATGGTGAAAAGCACGCAAATAACTTCTAAACAAGCGATACTATAACCACATACTAACTGCGGTTTAATGCGAGTACATAATTATTATATTAGTTCATTGCATAGTGCATGAAAAAAAAGGAAATGTAAAGAACGTAGTCTCTTAACACTGAAGGTGAAAAAAAAACATTCGAAAGTGATTGTGCCAATTTGAATAAATATTTGATTTCGTAGAAATAGATAGCGAACTTAAAGAAATATTTAAATGTCAAACTCTCAAATGGATACATTAAATCAACTTGATACAATAAATCTACTTTAAATATTCATATTGTAATGACTCTAATTCAATGGTTCATACTTCTTACGCTGGCGTAAAGAGTTTTATAATTTTGGTCGACCTAATTGAGTAAATTGATTATCAATTCCTACAATGATACAATTATTATTTTAAGTTGAAACCGTTCAAGACGAGTGAAGATAGAAAAAAACCTCATGCTTTTCGAATTGCAATTCTTTATAGCTACAATGAGAAGCTAGTGTTAAGAAGGCACTATGTCCTCCACTTTCCTACCATTTACAAAGTACGTATTGGGTGAAGGAGCAACAATAAAGCGAGAACTAAATATTATTATAAACTTTCTAGTTTTTAAATAATGCTTAAAAGGGCCTTAAGGCTGCACTTGGGTTGCAAGCCATTTACTGCCTTGATCGGGCCATGTACCCGCACGGTCAATACATGGAGTATGAATTTCTTCTCTATAAACATTTCCCTAAGTTATCAAAACCACAACCTGTACTCAAGGGCTTAAAAGAAGCAATGAAAATACATAGTATGTAGTAATAAATATGACAAGAGTTTGATTTTCCGAAAGAGATTTACCTGCAATAATAGCTAGTAGTTCACTTACGCAATGGCTTGTCGGAACACTAAATCGCGGACGCGCGGTCCACGCTTTATGTACACATTCTTTAATTTTACGATGTCGCACGTTTATGATGTCATATAATAAATTACATCACGAACACTGTCACTTGAATAGCGCATTTGAGATATAGTGAGTATGGGTTCAACTCCTACTAAGGAAAATATAGCAAGTAGTATATCAGTCACATTCATAGTGGCGCAGTGGGACAGTGTCTCACTGTAAGCGCTATTGGTTGTGGGTTCGATTCCTACTCGAGAGAATGATTATATTTTAAATTGGAGACAAAGCAATGTCGAGTTCTCGCGCCTTCCGCAATTAGTTCCATAGGCAGATAGAGAAAGGAAAGATATTCGAACACTCTCCGTACTTCTTTTTAGCCTAAATTTTGGATATTACGTGTCTAATAACGAAGCACAACCTCGAGTTATGTATTTCGGTTACGGGAAAATGAAAATAATTTAAATATAATGCCTTCGAGCAGGGATCGAGCCTATAGCCATTGTGTACACAATCTAAAACTGGCTTGCTACGCCATAGTGGTATGTATCATCAACAACAGTTTATAATTAAAATATAGTGTCTTTTTGTTAACTATTTTAACTAAATCAATAAATATTTTAATCTGATGCTTTCATACAATGTATATATTGTCTAATAACACTCATAAGTAGCTTATACGCGAATATTCAGTTCTAGGAACCGATTGTCATCTTACACACGCTCAGTCAAAGGGCACGTTAACTGTAGCCTGTAGGTATATGGACGATAGAACAATTAAGGTAACAGAAACGGAAATTACACAGTGCATCTATACAGAGCAAAATAACCGAGATCTATACAGAATGTGAAGTTATGAATTTTGGACATTACTACATTACTGATGACCGATATCATTGTGGAGCGTGAACGCGATGCTTGTAGATTCAATTATGAGCCAACGGAATACTTTTTTTTTCAGCTCGACACCATTTTCTTCGCAGGGGTGAAGGCAAAGTGAATATAGTGATAAGACACTTTATAGTACAATTTCTTTTATTATGTGTTGAGAAGTGAAATTAATTTAAATCATTTCCCTTGAGTAGGAATCGAACTCACAACTAATTTCGTTTACGTGGGTTGGGTCCACTACCCAACATTTAATGTTTATACATAAGCCGAAAAAGAACAACAGTAGCCTCTGAAATAATGAACAAGTGTTCATCAGCAAAGTTTCATGGAATTTATGGCCTGTTCGTCAAACTCAGTACATACAATACAACGACGAAGTTTCGCTTGAGTGACCTCTTTCCTAACGACGACGGTCAGTATAATTTAGAATATATTTGTCTTGTGGTTAGATCTTAACTAAAGCTACAACGCGGCTTTGTCCATTTTGAATATATAGGAATAAAATGGAGAATAGTTTGTGGTAAAAATGAATTTGGTGTATAAATGTAAAACTTTTATTAAGAGAATATTTGGAAGCCATCGTGACGCAGTGGGATAGCATTTGACCGGTGATAGCGTTTCGTAGCTTTGGTATGAAAAAAGGCGTTGAGTTTTGCCATTTAACACTCAAGGTCCTGAATATTGGCGCAAAAGTACGATTTCGGCGCCAAATGAGACTCTAACCCATAACCTTCTCGTCTGCAGTCAACATTGCGACACAATGGTCGCAAATCGAATCAACAAATTTACAAAATTACTAAACCATCACAACATTCTTGACCCTTGTCTGAAATTCTCAACGTACCGTCCTCTGGAACGCGGAACCTTCTCTCAGGAGATCAAAGAGCTGTCACCTCTAGCTATATAACTATTATCTCTACTTTGAATTTAAAGTAATTACATTATATTAAACAAACCTACAACTAAATAAAGAGAAAAACGATATAGAAATAAAAAGTTTTTCTTTTCCATACAGTCAAGTCAAGAAGTATCAATCTTGAGGACACATTAAATGTTTTCCTATATACGCATACTACTACAAACTGTGCTACTTTTTCATTTTCACGCATATCTCACATTTGGCAAGAGTTTCAGGATGAACCTATTAGTAAATCGCTTTAATTCAGTATACTCTGTAAACAGCATTTATAAAATTGGCAGAAACTAGAAAACGAACGGAGGAAACAATCTTACAATTTTAAAAATATATATTATTAAGGCCATCACACCGCAGTGGGAAAGTGTTAATACTGTATATGTGATTTGTTTTGGGTTTGGTTCCCGCCCATAGGGAATGGTTATATGTAAATTATTGCATATTTCTCCGCTCTGATGTAAGCGCGGTGTTCAGTTACACCACGCAACGTGCAATTTTGGGCAGAAAGTGGAGAACAGAGTGTGTTGACAATCTGTCCACTTTGCTAGACTGTAAAGCATCAAGCTGAAAATTAACATTTTTAAAATATTTAGATTTACTTAACACGTATGCATTAAACTAGGTATTGTAAGGTTATACTCGCCTAGAATATAGTTAATAATATAATGTTGATATGCCACAGGTAACACCATATAGTTTCCTTCTTCTTGATTTATTTAAATCTTTTACACTGTTGAATATTTTCTCTAAACCAACTCGTATAACAAGCATATCAGCCACATAGATTTTGAAAAACTGATTATGAGTAAACAAAGCTCAGATCTCTGTTGTCAAAAATGTCGCAATAATTGATAAAATCGTTAAAGAATGTAATTTTACATTAATATAACAATTACTGATCAGAAAGTAAATCATTTCTCCTGTAACATTAAAGGCTATTCTTTATAGCCTGTAGAAAAAAATATAGATATGGTCGGAGAAAGCCCAAATCAATTATATAGTAATATTTTGAAATTCATTTCACCTGAGTTTGAAACCTATTTTTATGTATAGAGTGTATAACAATTTGAATTTAATATTAAGTGTTTAGGCAACCGTTAGCATAAACCAAAGCAGGGATAAAATGGATGTCTGAGGCAATTTAATCACGATACGTCGTCCTTATCAGAAGTTAGACATTATTCAAAAATATTTGAAAATGTTTATATCCAGGCTAAGTAAATATGTGTAAGGAATAAAATTTTAAAGTCAGATAATAAGATTAATGCCACATGGGATACCATTACGGTCGCAGCTGACAGATCTGAGCTGTCAGTGAACCTGTTAAATTTAAAATCAATAACATAATATTAAAACTACTACTGTGCGGTTTCGTAAGAACTTCCTTCCACGTGCCACTCAACTGTGGAATGGCCTTCTTACGGCAGTTTCCAGATCGCTTCAACATAAGTATCTTCAATAAGCGTGCCTAATTCCATCTTAAAGGCCGACAACATCCCTGTACCTCCTCTGGTGTTACACGGGGTCGTGGGCAGCGGTGATCACTTACCATCAGGTGACCCGAACGCTCGTTTGTCTTGTCTATAGAATAAAAAAAACAGGCTTAGAAATGGCTAATGCTTTAAAATGATTTCTCAGAAATAACTATTAAAGTAACTCGTTCACTGCCATCACCTGCTTTAGAAGCAATGTTTATTCTAAAAAAACATATAGATAGCTGTGATATTAACTTTTCTGTATCACCAGAATGTGTCTAGACTTTCAAAGACCTTTCCTAATTTAAAATATTAGGTACTTTCTTCGAGGTTCGACTCTCGTATGTTAAAACTACCAGCCTGCTCGCTCATTATCGAACAGTCTACATAAAAACAATTTTTGTATTCACAAGACAAACAATTGACAATTTTCACAAGCGGTCTAACTACAATGGTTTACGCTCGGCAATGATGTATCAATCAGTCAATGACAACCTATTTTATAATTATAGATCTAGATACATATGTACATACTAGTTGTGGCTGCGTCCGCTTGGTTTTCTAAAATAAAACTAGCTTAAGTTACTCCTTATTATATCAGTGCCTGCCAGTCCCAGTTCCGTCAAAATCGGTCCAGTCATTCTATAAATTAGCCGGAACAAACAGTCAGACAGGCAAAAATTGCATATTATTTGTATAGATATTTCAGTATATAACAATAATTAATCTGGTCTCACGCCATAATTATCTATATTGTTCGTAGGTGATGTCATAATTAGCTTCCACAGTTATTATCCGTCACGTTAACTCACCAGATATTGTATTACATTATTCAAATTAACGTAATTATTCATATTGTTTGTACGACGGCGAATATCATAAGGTATTCGCCGTCTTACCTATAAAGGTATAGTTGCTTTTGAATATATACCTATAAGACGGCTTTGTGGCTCAGTTTCAAATATGGGACTTTATAGTGTGTCGTCCGGTTTGATCCCCAATCGTGGAAATGTTTAATTGTAAATATTTTATTTTCCCTACTCTGCTGTACTGGATTACACTTAGAACTAAATGTTTGTATTTTGAACGGGATATTCTTCAGAAGCAAAAATAGAATTTGAGTTAAAATAATATATGTATATACATGCGTAAACGGTTTCGTGTAAGTATTCCAACTAAAATAGAAGACTTATATTTAAAAAAATGTAAAAGTATGATTTTTTTTTTTCAGTACATCTTTTGGTTTTCAGAATTGCTTCACATTTTGAATAAAACTACTACTCACAGTTATTCTACCTGTGATCACAGACCGTAGTGTAGAAGTGAAGAAAAATATTACTTTTTTTTAAATAACTTGTATTCTATGTTTCAATAATTCTTTGAAGGTACAGTACTAGTACAGGCAAAAATCAGTTCAGTCCAGTTTATATATAACATTCGTAAGAAATTTAAACACTTTCTTGCCATGACATGTTATGTTTTTATAAAATAGAAAAATAAATAATTTTTAAATAATTATATAACAAAAACACTTAAAACCCATCTTATTAAAGTATCAACATTTAAATGTACTTATCAGGGCAAGGCGGGTGGTGAGTGCGGCGAGGGCGGTAGGGCAGGCGGCGCTCGGAGGCGTCGGCGTGGCACTAAAGGCCGACTTTATGGCGGTATTTGGCAAAGAGTTCGTGGATTGCGGGTAAACGACGTCGCACTAAGCGCACTGTAATTTCGTTCACCACTTTTATATTTATTTTGACTATTTTTTAAAGTGCTTTTTCTCAGATTTTGTACATGAAAGCTCCAGTAAAGGAAGCAATTCTTTGTGGTAAAAGCTTTATAATATGCAGATACTATTAATATATTTTTTAATAATTAACGCGTAGCTTGCACGTGCCATATTTTATATTTTTTTCAGTTAGTGTACTCATATCTCGTATTTACATACGCACGGGTTAAGCCCTGTTACCTTAAAATGTTAACAAGCTTTTTCGGCTTTGCGTTTTTTTCCGTATAGCAGCGTAGGCAGAGAGAACCAAGTATCAAGACACTCGTAAGCTTTTTCAATATTTAATAAACAATTGTCCATCTGTCACGGGTTGTTACCAGTAACAATTCGTTCATTCCAATTACTAACGTCAACATGAGCTCCCACTACCGCAGAAATGATCACTTAATGCGTGTTAAGTTACAATTTATTAGGTATTAGAGTGAACTGTAAATAAGCTGTTTAAGCTCGCAATATACGAGTAGCATTAGCTGGCAAGTATTAGCTTAGCCTTTGTACACTTTATTTAGCGGCAAAATAATTTAAGTAAAACTATTTCTAAACTAAGTTCAAAAAAACCTTGAAAGTGAAAAAGACACTATCGTGGTGCAGTTGTTTGGACCACCCGGATAGTTATTTGTTCGATGCCATGGAGATATGTATATTTAGTAGGTAGGCAGGTTCCCACGCGAAATGTCATTAAAATAAACTAAAACTGAAATGGAGTGCTTTTATAATTAAATCTATTTACTAAACTAGCTAAATGTAAGAAGTGTGAAGAAAAAATTACGGTATAATTGGGGGATGCATTGCATACATATGTTATATTACAAAATCCATCTATTGCGTTTAGTTAATATCTATATTCAAAATGGGGTAGAGAACTGAGTGTATTGATACTAGGTTCCTTATGACTAGCTAGACTATTTTGTCGGTGGCCTTTTTTGCCGATACCTATGATACCTTGCTAATAAAATAACTATGACGAAAATATATAATAAGAAAATACTGTTTACCTTTGCTAAAAACTAACTAACTACTAAAAAGCTTAATCTCGAATTTTTCATACAAACTAATTGTATTTAAATGCTAAGATCTAGTCAACAAACCCTTAATCGACTTCCTCATAACCACGAATGGTTTGACTTCAACAGTTTTCGAGTAACCGCACAAAGTTCAAGCTTAGTCTTAATTAAGTAGACGTAGAAGTTAGAATTACACTCGCATCGCCACAAAACATATAACACATGTTCATTTGAATTTCAACGTTTATAATATAACCTACGCATAGTGTTTACTCAACAACCTTTGATATTCATAGAAGTTTTTATTGATTTTTAGATTTTTTTATTTTAATAGATTTTAAACGAGTAAAGAGGAATGTTAATGAAAAATTTCTCTGGTTTTTGGTCCCCTTACTTTTTGTTGTAATTTAAGAAAGTTAGGATTATTTAGATTGTCGTTTGAGGGTTTTTTAACCTATGGTTGTACAGTATCATAAATTCGAGACATATTTAGAAAACTTATAATAAATTTGAATGCAGCGGAATTTGAACCCGCGTCTCTTGACAACCGTTCAAGGGCTTTGACCGCTAAGCCATGCGTTCTACATCCAGCTACGTTGAAATTCTTATACGCTTATTACATTTCAACGTAGCTGAGTGTAGAAAGCATGGCTTAAAGGTTAGAGCGCTTGGACGATTTTCAAGAGGCGCCGCAGGTTAAAATCCCGCTGTGTTCAAACTTTTATACGTTTTCAAAATATGTCTTTTTCAATTTACTAAGTGTGCAAATAACACTAATGTTACAAAAAAATGTTAAAATAATAAATTGAACTTCCTAAACAATTGTTAGAAACAAAACATGTTTGTTTTGATTCAATATCAAAATACGTTTACTTACTGAAATCTCAAATTTGGCACTAATTAAATATAAATTCCTAAGAACAGAGTTACTTATTAGTACATTTTTGCTGCACTAATACGTGTAGATCATGAAGACTATAAAAATTACAAACCTGATATACGATATTGTAGTAGCAGCAAGTAGGAAGAAATACGAGGTCATTTTTCACGTCGCCTGCGGACGAGCGATTTGTGCAATAAATCTGTTCCATGTGCAGGTGCAAGTCTACAAATAGGAAAGTTTAAATGTATCACCCGCCACGCCGGAAAGAAGCACATGTTTTATATATAAGTGAATTTCTTGGAACATGGTTTGGTATTCTATGCGTGTTGGGTATAATACTATTACATAACTCTTACATTAAAGTCATTCACTGGTTATAAATCTTAACGAGGAAGTATTCCGTTCTTGATATACTATACAAATCAAGCCACATATATTTATATCTACTTACCTAGTACCAATTTAGCCAAACAGCCTAAGATAACCCATTCAATCTCAATTTCTTGTAAGTTTTAATGAAACTCTGGTGAGCAAGACATAAAGTCAAAGTTAAATAATAGTTATATTCCACCACTCAACTCGCTATGTATCGAATTCGGGCGAAATTAGGTGGTGATAGGTCAGGTAGGTAGGTGGTCAAACACGCGCCACGATTTTAAATTTTCACCCTTACAATATAAAAAATGACAAGAATTATGCATAAAGCTACTTTAAATGAATGTATATTTGTTCAGGCTGTATGAAACGATTCAATAATCATTTTCAAAAGATGTTACAGCGCCATTGTGACAGGCAACATTGTGAGCGGGTTTACTTTATAATAAGTCGTTCAGAACAGACAATGGAGTTTACAGGCATTATTCTGGGACTCACTCGGATTCCGGCCGCGTAAATAAATGTATACTGTGAGTGATTTTTATAATACTTGATGGCTTCATTTCAATAACGATGTAATGTAGAGGCCATCGTAGCGCTTTAGGAAAGTGCCTGATAGTTCACAAGACACACAAGGCGAACCCAGAAGCGTCTTGTGAACTATCAGTCTCCCGAGTGGGGATCGAAATCCAAACTCGGGAGATTGATTATATTGAGATTATTTCTATTAACCCATTGCGCACCTCAGTAGGGTGCTGAAGTGCGTAATGGGTGCGTTTGACACTCAAGAAGAAATTTGAAATTAACGAAGCTTTAAAAATATTAAAATAGAAAACAATCTAGCCTAACGAGGCATTCATTTTGATAGTGTATATTAAATAAATGCAATTTATATTCTACAAACAAAATAAAATAAAACAATAAAATCAAAGCTGACCTAAATAAAATCAATCAAATCATAGCAAAATGAAAATTATTATACTTTTTAATGTAATTTAACAGATATCCGTTTTATAACAGTAATTGGCTCCGAGATTTTATTCGATTAATCTGCTTCGTTGGAAGTAAATTGATTACATTTTTTATAACAATCTGCGGATTCAATTAACAGGTTTGTTTGTTAAAGTGAAAGCTCGTATAGTCATTGTATTTGAGTTGCAAAGTTCATAAGAACTTAAAGTAGAATCACTCCGATCTCCATTAGCTATTAAATTAACATAAAACTCTACTGTGCTGTAAATCCAGCTTCCATAGGCGTTTTTACTTAGCCATACTAGTATTAACCTTGACCCACTACTTAACAACCGACTTGCTTGAAAATTTTCACAAGTGTTCATTTGCAATATAATATTTTCATAGCCCAAATCTGATGTTCTTGCCAAGACAATGTGAAAATACTGTTTTGTCGGTTATTTTTTAAGGTTTTTGAAGTATATGCCAACCCTGCTATATGTAAAAGAAGTAGAGATATTTTCCTTTCTCTACTTTTCCACTAATTTTAAGTCCGAACGCCGCGTAATTGTTGTTTACAAAACTTTTATATTTGAAGGTAGGAAATAAAACCTCGCGCTTTTGGACCAAAAGACATAATTTTAATATACTGAATCTTGTTTTTTTTTAAGTATTTTTAAGAATCCATACGTACAAACTATTAGCCTATAAAGTATTTTTCACATCTTACATTATAACCCCCATTTTTTTCATTTAGCAGTGGGATATCAATAATAATTTCTTACTAGCAGCTCCCGTTAATAACTATTTACATTGCTCTCAGATTTATGTAATGAGGGGTTTGAATCAACCACTGTGGGTTTGCCTTTATATTATGACAACAATGATAAAGGATGGTACACAAAGCTTATATTTTTTTAATAAAATATACTCACTTAAGATGTCTATAAATGATTTTCAACGAAGTAATGCGTAAGGCTTTGAGTAGTAAAATAATATTAGTTTAAAATTTTCTATTGACTTATGTCATGTATATGCCTCTACAGCGTCATCAGGCTTGTGAGAGGTCGAGCTAGAGACAGTCCTTCGCATAGAAGTGATAATATTACCATATAAGGCCCAAAGCTACTGTCAAATTCAGTCAACCACAAAGTCAGTGCTAGTATTTCTAAATTTAATATTATTCACATAATTTTTGTTTCACGATTTATTCCGCATAGCAGGGTTAGCAGATAGAAGTTAGTGTCAAGACACTCTGTTCTCTATTTTCCGCCTGAAATTGAGTTATTGCGTGTTAATTGATAAAACTCAACGCCGCACTGTGTAAGACACAGCCAGTGCAGGAAAATGAAAATAATTTTTATATAATTATTCCCTAGGGTACGGATTGAACCAACAACCTTTGCCTTTAAAGTCAGGCGTTGTCCCTTTGCGGCACAATGGCATCAATATTATGAAATATATTATTAAAGCTAATCTCAATTAAACTAAGTAAGCTGCGAGGGGGCACTAAGGCACCGGCTTAACCAATTCTGATGACATCGTAAATTGAATTTAAACTTACAGTGCTTGCAACTGCTGTATATACTTCATGTATATAAGTGTACTTCTATATTAATAGGATATGATTTTTTAATACATTAATTTCCCTATATACCCATACAGGGTAGCCAGAAAGAGCCTATGGCTTTAACATTTCGTTATTTCACTATATAGTACCCATAATATAGTGTATTGAGTGCATTAAAATAGCCTTCCAAATGTAAATTGAAACCATAAACACAGCGTTTATATTTTAAGCTTTGCATTGGTTGAATTTTATTTATTTCAAGTAATATAAAACTATAAAATAATGTTTCACTCACTTCTCTTATTGTACTCCATAAAAGGCCATACTAAAAGCAATAAAACAAACACTCTAAAATAGTTATCCAATTTTTTTACTATTTAACTAGACAAATATTCAATTTTCAATAGAAATAAACGTGCAAAATCGTAATAAAGTGAGCAAAGGATCACCGAGCATCCTTCATACTCGCTGGTCGATTGTGCAATAAATTCCGACGATGTCCTGACTTTCAGTGAATATTCATTCATCTCATTCAACGCCATTGATTACTCATGGAATATAAAGGTATTCAAACAATTTACTTATAAGTAGATACTATTATAAGTAAGAGTGGTGCAGTGGAACATTTTCTGGAGGACTGTCAACACGATCTTAGATATTTTTAGATTTTAGACAATTAGACGATTTTAAAATTTTTATGACTTTTCTGAGATTAGCGTGCACGAACGCACATACAATCAGACAATCAGATAAACAGACAAACAGAAAAGAAAATTAAATATCATTGTTTCGGGCTCTATTACATTGATAAATGCCCCCAATAATATTTATTTACATATATCTTCCGTGTACAGAGTTCTCTATTAGTAATAGTATTCATAGCATGTGGTATTTTGCTGCTCCTTTTCTCTGTTTTTGTTTACTCCTCTTCATTTACAACATCACGCAGAACCTCATCAGGTCCTCAATTTTTAGTTAAAAACTCTATGGTCCCTGACTTATAAGGGAAATCGCAGTTATTGGAAAACGCTAAAATAATTATTTTGACTAGATTAGAGAGTGATGTACAGTTTCGGCCACGATATCGTGAATAAAAATTCTTTAATGTGAATAATGTGATCGGATCGAATAGTATAGATTGGGTCTTGAGTTACAATTCACTAGTAGAGCAATAATTTCCCACCTGCGCACCTGGTACCTGCCGACAGCTGTTATGCTTCAAGCGTGAAACGAAACCGACGCTAAGGACTTTATAGAGATGGTTTTATAAATTCTTATAAAAATACATTCGTGAATTGTTTCTTTTCATTTACATATAGCAGCGTAAGCAGAAAGTTCTCAGCCTGACATTTGACTCGTTTTAAAGTAATACTGCGTATAGAAATATATGTTATAGCTGTATCTATGTAGCAGTATCTTTGTAATTGAAAACAACTCTTTTTATTAAACATAGAAAAAAAATATATAAATTTCTCAACAGCGCTACATGGTCAAAATATGTATAATACCTGTAGAAGTAGTATTAAGAGTCATTGGTGGCGCAAATATTTAATTAGTGTCCGACTAGATAATTTGTGACATTTGCTCCACTCAGTAGGTCGCGGTTTAAACGGTTTCTTTTAACGCAGCTTACTTGTAAATATGTAGGTTACTTACGTATAAAAAAGTCATCAATAAACATAGTAAATTTCAAATATGGAATTTGTATAACATTTGAATGTTAATGAAATTGATACACGAATATTTCCCAATCAATACCTCCAAACTAGAACGAACAAAACCTATTAACATTAATCACTGTCTGTAATTAAGCTCAAATACGATAAAAACCTTTAAAACAAATGATTTCCAATCCATCGTACAGATGCAGTGGTCGGTCTGCTGTGTCAAAATTAGTGTAGTTTGATGAGAGGACTACGTTTACGATCCTATTACGAGGCTAATAGGATAATTGGAACTCACAGTGCCCATTTAATGAGTGAGGGCCGTTAATTAACGTTGATTAGCTGACGATGTCTTTCTTTTACCTCTGAGTATTCATTAGTTTTTAGTAACGCATTCTTTTGCAGCTTTCCACTTTATCCCGCACAACAGCGAAGTCAGAAACAATCTAGTATCACTCCGTTCTTACCGATCTTAACTCGTGTATATTATATATAAAACCCGTATGTGTCAAAAAGGCTATTAATTTAATTAATTCTTTGTAAGTAATAAGTTAAGAAATAATAATTTTTTTTAGAATCTCTTTCCTTCACTTTACTGTTTATAGTTTCCGTTATAAAAGTACAGACATTATAGAAATATTTATTTATGAACGTTTACTAGACTAATTAGGTAGATGTAGACGTCTAGACTGAGTTAATCCCCTCACGAGGGTTAGCAATTTATTACCATGCACCAGAACATATGTTTAGCATTTATTGAGCATATCACGCTCAATTACTTGAAATTTAAACCGCCACTTCAGTAAATCATCATTTTGATTGAAATTAGACAGGATTTAAACGATTTGAGTAAGACTGCTTAGTTTATTTTATAATTGTAACCTCAAATAATAGAATGTTTATTTACATGTAAATTCTTAAAACGTATTGAATAAACATAATAGAGGAATTTGTAATTCATATTTTATTTTCTTAATTATTTTTTATATATTAAATATATTATATTTTTTGTGTAAAAAATTTAAAGAAAAATGTTATCACCTGTAGAGGCGGTGGGTGTATGTAAACACACAAACACACATATATAAATATTTCTATCTGTTTTGCTTATTTTAATTTATACTTTTTATATTTAAATAGTTTAGTTTTACTTACTTCTGCTCCAGAAAGGATTTAATAAATACAAAGAAGTTAAATATTATACAACATAAAAAAGTTATTTATGTCAAGGTACTCTGAGAGAACCTAGTGCGAAGACTCTCCGTTCTGCACTTCCTCTCTAAGCTGGAGATATTGCATAACTCAAAGCTGCATTTCGTCTTTTCAGAGCAGAGAAATGTAAAATTTCAATATAAGCGTTTCGTTGAATGGGAATCGAACACAAAACCTTCGTGTTTGTAGTGAGATGACCTACTATACCACGGTAGTAAATTATGAAGATAAACATATAACTATATTATACTAACATTCACAAATGAATGAACGGAATTATAACTTTCAAATAACGAAATACAGGTGAAGTTGAAACCCAGCCTCGCTCAGTATTACTTTTTTAGAAAATGACTTCAGCCTTGGTGTAAATATTATCCCTTTATAACTAGAACTTTTAATGAAGTCCCTTCAAGCCTTGTTGCGAAAACAATTTCCGGTTACTGTTTATGAAATTAATTAAAATGAAATGCTGACGTAATTATAAGCACAAGCTTTTTTATTTATCAGAGCTTTTCCCAATTGGGAAAGTATCAAAAAAGGTTTTTTGTAAAATTTTCCTTAATGTAACTAGTTACATATTATGTACACATAAGATTTGTTGTCTTCCCAATATACAAGAGCATGTAGTGATATCACTATTTACTCTACCTCCGTTTACCTGTTTTAAAGACACTTATAAAATGTGAGGAAAATGGACAATGGTATATCTTAACTCTAGGTTATGATGATACTGGACCCTTCCAAGAAACAAATAGATACTATATTCATGTCATATCACATAAGCACAAATTTAAATAATGTTTATTGAAAAATAAGAAAAGGATAATGACAATAACGGTATAGATAACAAAAGGTATGGGCTATGTGTCCGTAGTGAAGACAAAAATCTGTCTCTTCTCTGTCTACTGAACAAAAGCACAAAATGCAATATGATAAAAGACTTTAAACTATTATTTATAGAATAGTTACTACGTACTCCATAAGCTAAGTAGCATTCGATTTACTATATAAAAGCTGTTTTAAGAACTTTTCCTGCGGAAATGGAAGCAGGGGCTAAAGTGAATATGTTCGTGTATTACGCCCCACATCGCAAGCGGAGAACTGACCGTAAACGTTTTTCAAGCATACAAAATTTGAATGAAGTTGCTATATAACTTCAAGTGTTATAAGAAAATTCTAACTTAAATATGTATTTAAATAAAAAGGGGTGATTTCATAGCTTTTAATGGAGTAACTTGATATTAGTTTCTTTCTGACTAGCAAAATATGCAAGAGACAACAGAAAGCAGTTTATTGTCGGTTACTGTAAGTTAATTTAAATTTTGTGCATTTTAATGTAAACTTAACGAATTGAAAGTATTTAAAAAACTACCATATAATTTGTCAAGTTATTTTGAAAATGCAGCTTGTTAGTTTTAATTAAAGTCAAATTCAAATATTTTTATTCAAAATAACAAATTACATCCTTCATTTTTAGAACGTCAAACCATTTACCAACGGTTCACTAAAGTTAACGCCTCACATCTGAGAAGAACTGGCGCAAGAAACTCATCGGGACTACAATAATTTACAGATTTATTAGTGACAATGATACCTTTGAAAAAGACTGGAGCGAGCATTTTATCCTCAAATTATACTAAGCTTACAGTATAAAAAAATTAGTTCAGTATTTCTGTCACAATAACAATGAGTACCGAATGTTCGTTGACGCTGCGCTGCGGTTTTATTACTTTGGTTAGTAATCAACGTATATTTTGTTTAGGTATAATTTAATTTTTGTTTTTCAATAAAAAAAATATTTTTATTTTATTTTTTTGATAATTTAATAGGGTAATTTTTTTCTGGATTCATTTTAGAGTATTTATCAAAATTGAGTATTTAATGCAGATGAACTTTGTCGTTGACACAAATTCATTTTGATGAATAGCTTAAAAGTTATCACTATAGGATTTACCACTATTGGCGTGGTGCATACACCACCTCCACCGCCATCACCAAGTGCGCGACCCGTCACCCACCCTAGTACAGACGCGAGGCGCGTAGTATATTTTGACTATTACATTTTATTTTTATTTTAGTCACACTAGAAATATTTTTTTTTTTTGGAGAAACTTCTTTAGGCGGGTTGGACATTTATGAAGATGGGTAAAAATCATTGAACTCATGACACTGTTACCGTAACCGAAACCTCTGTATTTATATACAGAGTTCTCGGAGGTACGTACATACATAATATAAGTACGTAAATATATAATATAAGTACGTACTTATATTATGTATTTACGTACACATTTGTGTCGTAGGAATTTATAATAATTAATAACAAATACTTAATTTGAAGGTGTTTTTGCATAATAAAATTTCCTGACAATTCTACTTTTGTCGAAGTACTACTGTTTATTTTTAGCTGCTCGCCTTTTACTGTATAGAAGGGGCAGGCAGAGAGAACCTAGTAGTCTACAATTTTCATCCGAAACTCAAACTAGGACTAAAAGTGATTGCGTTTTGAGTGGCGGAACATGACGCCGCACTTTTCCCAGAGCGAGGAAACAAGTAATTTAAATAATACTTATATATAATTATTCCCCCTAAGTGTGGATCGAACCCACAACCAATCACGTTTACAGGCACTGTTCCGGTAGGTCAGGGTGGCCAGAATCTATAGTTATAAAATAGGTGGTCCAGATTCACTTTCTATCTAATTCATCATCTCCAGACATAAATTATTGTAGTAGGGTAGAGTAGACAACCAATAAGGAAGGGTTCCTGAAAATATAATCCCTAAGGTGAAATACGAGTGGAAAGTTTGAATGAAAGTCTGGCATTTTTGACGTTAGAGAGAAAATGTTTTTTTGGGCTAGTAACTGAAATTTAGTAAATACTTATTCTACCCCCAAGGAGGTAAAATAGTTAATATAAATAGGTAATATGGAGGTCAGTCATGTTTTAAGCTAGAACTGTGAAACTTCATTAAGGATTTGTGGTAATCTAATATTATTATAATATTTAAGCGTAGAATTTATCATGAAACCTAAAGTAACTTATTCGTACAACTCTTTGAAAGTATAAACTATATTCTACACGAGCAAAGCCGAGGAAACCTTTATATATATATATATATATATATAAAGATTGAGACCATAAGGTGCTTTCTCACAGTTTGTCTAAAATAACAATCTTTTGAAGGTTGTTAGCTCCAGCTATTATATGTACTTTTGTGTAGAACAATGGAGTTCACTTGAAACAGCCATATAAAGGGCAAAGTTGAATTAACAAACTAACACAATTTGCTACAAGCAGGGAAAATTAAACTTACAAAGCCAATATGCAAGTGAAAATGTGTATTTTTACCCCAAAATACGTTTATTTTATATGCCTCTTGAAGGAGTTAAATGAACGTTGTTCTTTAATTTTTAAATGTGTTTATACAAAAATTTTAATTTCTAATTGTTATACGTTTACTACAAATGTTTAAAAAATGTTAAAATATATAAATATACACATAAGTATATATTTTCAAGCTGAAAAACAACAGGGAGCTTTGCTAGGCACTTTTCCGTAAGCGTCGTTACGGCTTACAATTAAATTGTGCGATGCCACGATCAAAGAGCTTTTGATTAATTATAGTCTTAACTCGAGTGAATGATAAAATGCGGAAGATCAAAGTATGTACTGTCAATGAAGCTTTCGTCCTCCGTCCCCTCCGAGAGCATGGTCCTTTCCACCCCTATTATTGTTAGAATAAATAAACAATATAAATGTGGGGTAGCGGGGTCGCATCGCCTATTTATACAAATCTTTATGGCTTTCATATAAATTGACCAAGATTGTGGTCGTTGCCTTGTCTATAGGGTGCTTTATATTACTTTATTACTATCAATCGTTCGTACATTATATTTGCATCTGTTATTTTATCTTAAAGTAAAAGACATATTTAGAAAACGTATAAAAATTTGAACGCAGCGGGATTTGAACCCGCGCCTCTTGAAAACCGTTCAAGCGCTCTGACCGCTAAGCCATGCGTCCCACCTCCAGCTATGTTGAAATTCTTATACGCTTATTACAACTTATATTTGTTGTTAGCATCTCTGTAGAGAGATTTTTACAAACTTCTGCTACCCAAAGATTATTCTACGAACAATCGTCTGGCAAGAGAGAATGCTATTTATTAAATATATATTTTGTTAACATTTTTTAAAGTGTTATTCCCACACTTAGGAAATTGAAAAAGACATATTTAGAAAACGTATGGAAAGTGTGGAAATAAAACTTTAAAAAATGTTAACAAAATATATATCTTAAAGTATCTCGCGTTTTAGTGCCCTTGGTGACATACCATATCACTCTATTCTGCAAATGGACATTTTCTAAATATGTTTTTGACTATTGTATTTTGGTACTTAAACGTAAACTTCCCTTAACAATTAGTATTTATTTTACTTTGAAGAAACGAAATTGTTTTAGTAATATAGCTTACGCAGGCGAAGCCGTGAGCGGTTCGCTAGTAAAACATAATTTTGTTTAAAATTTTGTTAAATTTTGTAAAGGGTGTAATAACTACTTATTTATTTCTTACTTATTTATGATTTTAAAAACATTCTCGTATATCCACGAATCCGCAAAGATCGTTTATCATTTAGAGGCAATTGGGTCGGCCCTTGGGAGACAGCCCTTCTATGTCACATTAATTGTTGAATAAATAAATAACACAAAAAGCTGAAAAGACTGAATTATGTTAAAGTTAATATGACAAAGTAACTTATTGAGTATTAACTGACAATGACGCCATGGTGGCCAAGTATGAAAATGTTTTACTATACATAAGATGGTTGTAAATTCGATTTCTGCCCTAGGGCAATACAGTTCTAGAACTGTATTAGCATTATTATATTTGTATGTATTTTATAACAATCTATGAATCCTGTCTATTTAGTAGGATATAGCTCAATATATATATTTTGAAAAGTGCTAATAAAGTATAAATAAATAAAATAATCCTATTTACTTATTGTTTTCTAATTTGAATTAACACAAAGTGCGGCGTAAAGCATTGCTACCGTTGTCATCACTTCATAATTTACTGACTGTACTGGATGTACAGTCACTGGCATATTTCGGCTCAGATAATAAATATATCATATCATATATCATAACCATAGCACAAAATATAACAAGTACGTACAAAGTATGCCAGTCAAGAGTGGAAACTATTAAGTAATTTTAAGTATGTTTTCAGTTGTAAATAAAATGTAATTTCACGATAGTCAATATGTCCGTACTTTATTTGCAATTGAAAAGTAAAATAAGCATTTATTAGCAGGTTGTATAAGCACGAGGAGCGCACTACTGGGCAAGCCTCTTTAATAATAAAAGTTCTGCTCAGTTGTCAGATTACAATTAATATTATTTTTTTTGTTTCGACACCGTCATGGCACTGGCCTGTGCCTGCGATGCTTTTGTAAACAGTTTTAATTTCCCTGGTCTAGTGTTATTAGAAAGAGCGGTGTTGGTAACGGAACACCGTGTATTAAAATGGAAGTGGCGGAAAGTGGAGAACGGAGTGGCATATCACTAGGTTCTGTCTGGAAACCCAATTATTTAATAATATGTAATAATGACATTTCCATATTTTCGATCACATTCAGATGCAATATGGCTGCACACTAATTCCCTCTCCAGATATTTGGCTAACTCTTTCATTTAAGCCTACAGAATTGATTATATTCAAAATATTTCACTTTTGGCACTTCCAAAATCCTGCTTTATCGTGAGCATCAATCATGCATACCTGAAAACTAAATAAATTGCAATAAAAACTTCCTATAGTAATAAATATTTTTAATGTAAAAAAATATATCTGAAATAATCCTGCGACTTTTAAATACGTTATGTTATATAGCTTGAATAGAATGTCTAAGAAATATATTTTTATTTCTAAAATCTGGTTTCGCTCTACAATAGCGATACACAGGGATTGGAGCTCTCGTAAGTGTGAAGACGATGTGCTTAAGGGGCCGGGATCATCTCGGCTATTGAATATTTCTTCTTCAATATATTTTTATGGATACCTAATTGAGGAATATTTTTCATATTTTTTATTTTTCATATTTTGTTAGAACTACCTAATTTTTTGCTTAAGTGTTTTGTGTTGTTAGCTGTGGATTAAAAATACAGGTTTCTACAAAATAGTAAAGTAAACTCCAAGCCTTTTATTCGTAAATTTGTAACATTTTCTTTATAATATATTTTGCTTAGCTGAATATCTTCGAAGTTCTGATAAGTAATTCATTTTCATTTCATGTGTATCAATCAAAGTATATTATTTTAAATACAATGTATGAAAATATTATAATATAAATTTGTGAATATAATAAAATTTAATTCACTATAAAAAATATGAAGGAGATATATATTAGGAGATTGACAGCTCAAGAAATTGTTTAAAAAGCACATGTTTTAAATCAACCTATATAAGCTTAAATAACGGCAGTTAAGTTATATATTTAATTATCTTGGCGCAGTAGGTAGGTAGGTAGTAATAGCGCCTGACTGTAAAACGTGATAGGTAGTGGATTCAATTCCCACTCGGAGAAATTATTATATTCACAATATATTAATTTATTCGCTTATGTACTTAAAAGAAACCGTGGCGTTCAGTTCCGCCATTTTTTGTTGTTGTTGCAATGTTTTTCGATTGTTTCGAAGTCAGATGGAAAGTGGAGAACAGAGTGTCTTGAGACTAGTTTCTCTCTGAATATCCTGCAATGCGGAAAAAAGCGTGAAGCTGCAAAATAATAAATAAAAATATGTTTTATGAAAATGTCACATGCCTGATTGTTTAATAGGAGATGGAGATTATGGATTTAAATTTCACTTCGTAAAGCTTCGTCAACTTTTTTTGGTAGTCTGAGAAAATGTAATGTCACAATAATCCGTGTTCCACACGTCGTGCAATGGTTTAAAATAGCCAAAAATATAGAACGAAGCGATTTATGAGTGAGTGCTATCTGTCTGCCATCGTCGTAACCCTCGTGTTAGTAGGACAACGTCTGAACGTAAATGAGATGGTTGTGTGTTGGGAATATTTACATCGAGGGCATGATTATATTCAAATTATTTTAAATTCTCACTACTTTCTTTCCTCCTGCCCTGCTGAAAAGCATTAACAGAAACGTTACATAATTAAAGTGTCTTTGTCATTCAATAATCTTTATCGTATAATAACAGATTCAGACCTACTGTTCACACAAAATACAACAGCCTGTACAACGATAATACACACATACCATAATATACACGTAATATTCTTTTGTTACCGGGTCCTATTTTAGCGTGGTTTTGGTAAACACTTAGGCTCTAGAGAAGTTTGAATAAAATATACTCAGAATGGAACAGGCTGTTCATAGCTGTTTGATTTTATATTAAACTAGCTATCCCTAGCGTTTTTAGGTAGAGACTAAAATATTTTGTTATTAGGTATTTTTGATTCATTTTTTTATTTTTACCTTTAAAATATGTTTTTCTGTTATTAGTAATCTGTTTTGTATCATCATGTAGATATGTTAACAGCAATTTGTGGATTGAGAGTTGAGACATATATCTATGAACTCTATGGTCGTAGGCTCAAAATCCACTTAAGGTAACATCTACATCTATATTAATATAATATATTGATTACCATGTCTGGTCAAGTGAAGAGTATGTGTTTATTTTCCTCTTAAGACACTTAATTGCCACCAAAAAGCAACGTACTTAGTATGTTAATCATGTCATAATTTAAGAAGAATATTTTCTGTTATACATATAAAATAAGAGAGGCTTGCGGTAAAATTGTCATTTTGACATAAAATTTGGCAATTCTCGTAAAAAAGAAGCCGTTCAGGCAAAATAAGCTATGAATATACCGAATATCATTAAGATACAGCGACACCGTCGTGGCGCAGTTACATAGAGCTACACACGGTGGTTGTGGATTTGATCCCTATTTAAAAAAATGTTTAAATCATTTTTATAACGCCACTCTGACACGACAAGTCGCGTGGTTAAGTTACGCCACTCAAGACGCATTTTTTCTAAAATGGGCTGTAAATGGAAAACGGAGAGTCACTAGATTCTTCAGAATAAACGCGCGAAATACAGAGGGAAAAAACGATACAAACGAAAAGACACATTTAGAAAACGTATGAAAAATTGAACACAGCGGAATTTGAACCCGCGCCTCTTGAAAATCGTTTAACGGTTCTTGAATGGTTATCAAGAGGCGCGGGTTCAAATCCCGCTGCGTTTAAATTTATATATGTCTTCTAAATGTGTCTTTCAATTTCCTAAGTGTGCGAATAACGCTTTAAAAGATGTTAAAAAAAAAGATACAAACAACTTAGTATCAGTGCAGATGCGATGATAAAAACTTAGCTCATTCGTATAAAATACATAAGTTTCAACTTTTATATGAGAATAACTTTAAACTTCTTAGGCGTAACTTTTAACGACTACGTTGTATTGAATAGGGAAATTATTTTAAAAGGAGGAATTATGAAAAGTGTTTTGTATATTAAAAAAAATATTTAAAGAAGTAAGTCTTAAATAAATATTTCTTTTTTGTACCGTGCGTATTATCATTCATATCTTGAAAGGCGATTTATATGAGTAATAACGTTGAACTGCGCCCTTTTTAGATATTATATTACTATTAGCTTCATGCATTATGGAAGCGTGGGCAGAGGGAACGTCAGTTAACATGCTCTTTTTCTCCGCTTTCTATCCTAGTTCAAATCATTACGTGTGTGGAACTCAACACCGCGTTTTGTCTTACCAGAGCGGGGAAATGAAGATATCGTACAAAATATAATGATTTGCCCGATTGGGGATCGAACCCACGACCAATCGCGCTTACAAGTACAGCGCCACGAAGACCACATTGTATTTTTACTATATACTATGCTAATATAATATATTTTATTAGTAAAACAAAAATAACAAAAAGTAATAAAGTACGCTTTAATATTAAAACGTCATACGTCGATAACTTTAAGTGTTTATATATTATAAACACTTAAAGTTATCGACTTGGCTCGTTGTACTTAATGGCGAAATTTCTCATTGGAATATACAAAGAGAAACTTAAAGAACTAGATTTATTTTTAAGTAGCATTCCATAAAATATTTCTCAGCAGAAAACTTATAAAAAGTACGTAAACTTTCTTTGTATTTTAAGACGCAAGTTTTAAAGAGTCCAACTCGACTCGCCAACTTTTGCCTCACTAGTTATGTTCTCAGAACGCAGACCTAAGGCTGTATTATAATATTTTTTTGTTCAAAATTCTATTAAATATTATTTTTAAGAGCTTATTAAATAATAACATCTTTCCATTTTTAATTTCCAATTTCCACTTTCCACTTTCCAATCCATAGTCAGAGGTAGACTGCTAATACAGATTAATTCGGCTTAAACAGGTTAATTTCAAAACGCTTAATAATATAATGTTTCGTCTTATCCAGCGACTTTGGTCGTAAACAGTCTCAGTAACTCGGTTAATTTATGACATGTGAGACAATCTTTTCTCATCTCTTGTTAAAAGCTTATACATATGTCAGCAACATTATGTATTTCTGCTCGTCCCGGTGAGTATATCAAGTTGATCATGACTTTTTACATGACTAAGATTCCCTTAAGTAAAATATTAGTGTAAATAAGATAGTAAATGTTATTTTTCTCGTTACCTGGTCATCAGCGGTCGTCCTGGAAAATATTATGTAGTAAGTAAATTGCATCTTTACGTGTGGTAATAAATGTTAAGCATGTAAAGCAAAAACGCAAAACGACAAAAAAGTGTTGCAATATATTCTTACATTGAAATACAAAGGGTATTAAAAGCGTGCATAAAAATCATATACACTTCTACCTTATCGTAAAGTATAAGCGAGTCTTTGCACGATTCGATAAATTATGAATAAATTGAAAAAGATAAAAAAAATTGTATTAATTTAAGTAACATAAAAATCTCCCGTAAAAGTTATTAAGTAAATGATGATGTAGAATGTACGTAAAATGGATTGGCCAGTGCATAATTTTCTTCAATTTACTTACGGACGCTATCGTAGCTCCGTACTAACGTACTAGAACATTGGCTGTGGGTTCATATATACAAGGTGGGCTATTGGAAGATGCTCTTATTTTTGCAAATGCCGGCTAATATCAAATTTCAAAAATCAAATCTGTTTTGACATTTGTGAACTAGACAGATGTAGAATACAAGTAAACAAGCCATGGAGAGGTACACTCCCCAAGAACACGGAAACATCGTGTCTATTTTTTTGCGTAACGCCGCAGCGCGAATTCCGTCACCGATTCCCGGGTCGTCCGGTACCGACTGCGCAAACACTGCGCAGTTTGGCCACCATCCTTGAAAAATATGGGACCACACGCTGCCAAGAGTGACCGGTCCCGGAGCGCCAGTTCTGCCGAGAATATCGCCGCGGTTGCCGAGGATGTCGAGCTTTCGCCAGAAGCATCGGCCAGACACCGTGCCTCACAATTAGCCATCAGCCGGTCGTCCCTAAGGCGAATTTTGGTCAAAGACCTGCGCATGTTCCCGTACTAATTCCAGATCGTGCATCAACTACTGCCTGTCGACCGCCAAACGCGTGTAACCTACGCCCAAGCCATCATCGGATGACTTCTTTTGGCCCACCTTGTAGTAACTTATACGAAGAACCGTATGTTAAGAACCGTATGTTAATTGTGTAGCGGAACTCAAGACCGTGGTTTGACGTGAACAGGCATTTTTTGTAATAGACAATAGACAAAAGCTAGAGAAGTTCTTTATAAAAGTTCAACGCATGCTCTTGAATAACAAGTTCACATGTTCTAACCAATCACACAGTCACAGTTTGCCACAGCATGTATTTTATAAGGTTACTTAACTATATTGTTGTTTGAATCTCTGACAGAAGCTGTTTACAAAGTTCCGGTAACTAGCTTTCTGCCTTTGGACTCACAACCGACCTACATTGGCCTTATGGCCGCATTATATAACTTAAATATTATATTACATACTGCGTTACATAAAACATGTTTTTATTGTCATTCCATGCAGTAGGCGAAGAGTTCTGTGTCCTCGACTTCTTGTTAATGTAAAGGCCAACAAGCTAAGTGAGCTTCATTAGACAAGAAGAAATTTATTCATTAAACAGTAACTACGTCACAAGGTAACGCAGAAGGTACGTTATTATTCATATACATGGAGTTTCGAGATCGCGATGTATTAGGATGTAGTTGGGTGTCCCTCTGTACACACGATGTTTATGAATTCGATCCCTACTAGGGATGTTATACTTTAACATTCTCATTTCCTCGTATTGTTTTAAAATTAAACGTGGAATGTGGAAATCAGTGCTTACACTAGGTTCTCTCTACCTACATTGCCAAATGCAAGAGATTTGCGATAATAAACAAACAAAATGAAAATTAATACCACTAAAGAGGTCATGCACCGGAGAAGTGTAGCGCCACACGAGTCGTGAACTCGTGAACTTCAGCTTATTACTACACAAATTGAATTTTGTTGAAGTGAAGACGTCTAGAAGCCGAGCCAAGCGTGAACAACTCTGCCCTCGCTTATTTGCTTGAATGGATTAAAATCTTAGGCAATACGCTTGATGTTTAACATTTTTGGAACTAACAATTACTATCAGATTTGAATTGAAGAAATATTTAAATAGACCGAGTAAAAAACTTATTTAAATAAAATTTATTATCATTCCTATTATGTCGTGCCGTTGTTCGAATCCAGCCCAAGTAATTTTTATGCAAATATCTCCCATTTAAAGTTAGGCAGAGATAGCACTAGCACGATGATGCAATCTCTCTTTCGACGAGATTAAATCAACGCCGCACTTAGTCTTAGGAGAGCGAAGACATGAAAATAATTTAAATGTAAACAAACCGAGTTAGCTTTGAAATACCTCGGACAGACGTGTTTACTATAAAAATGTATCCAACTAACTTCCTACGTTGCATCCGTTAAACAGTGCCATCTTTTACGTATAATAAAAGCAAAAATCCAAAGAAACTTGTTGAAGCGTTAATTTCCATACATTTTCACAATATATTTGAGCTTGCCTAGTGGCGAGGCGCGCGGGTAGGCGGCGGTAGTGGCGGCGGTGTGCTCACGCTCGCCTGCACTTAATTGTCAGTCGGTACATCGTTGGAATCATTAGCCGTGTGACATCTAATTTGCTCCATGAATCCTGGAAATTTTCCAATTATAGCCTTTCATGTGATTTTAATCTACTTTTTAATAGTTATTTGTATACTACTGTTTGCATATAAAGTAATTGTATAATTATTATTTATTGTTTACGATTATTTGATATAAATTGTTAGTATGGTATAGTCAAAATGATTTATTTTATTATAGAATGTAAACATTATTGTAATAAAGGTTGGCAACATTGAAAAAAATTAAAGACATTGTATTTAATTTACGACTAACAAAGATTATTCTAATAATATAGAATCGCAGTTGGGAAATTATGACTGCGCACGCGATGTTTGTGTTTCTAATACTTTCGTTATCCGGTCCCCGTTAAATAGTGTGCGAAACTGACTACCAACAACGATATATTAAATTATTATGAAATACTGGACTCTCTAAAAGAGTACACAGTAAATATGAGTCTGAATATATCTAAGTAGTGTCATATAAGTCAAGTTTTAAATAATGTACATTGAAAATTATGAAACAATACAATAACAAATAATTATTATAGATACCAAATAGTAAGGTCTACGTATCGACAGGGAACTAAATAAGCTCCTAACTAATTGCTTTAAAATAAAATGGACAGTGTGAATTGAATCTTGTACCCGCTCTACTCCACCTATCGAGATTTTGGTGTCTGGCGAAAAAAAAAATATATATATTTTTAGGAAGCTTATAAAAATTTGAACGTAGCGTGATTCAAGCCTGCGTCTCTTGAAAATTACCTAATGAATAAAATAAACTAAACTTATCGGTCAGAGCGCTTGACGGTTCCCAAGAGGAAATTCAAAAACTTTGCAACGGATACACTTGTGTACGTTATATTAAAAAAATATTTTTTTAAATCCTAAGTGTGTAAATTAACAATATTAATTAAATATGCGTCCCAAACTCCATTTGACTCTCTTTCTATTTCTCTTTCTCCGTCAGTGGTTGGAAAGTATAAAACTGAATTAAATAAATACATTGCTAAGCTTCCATCTGAAAACCTAAGAAATATTTATGTACTATTTAGATATAAATGAAATTAAATACGTGTATATATTTAAAATATTTTACATATAACAAATATTTTCCATGAACTCGTCTGTAATGAAAGCCGTCTATCAAACATTGATTGCAGCCTATTGTCCGAGTACACCTATCAACCATATGACACTACTACGAGTAGATAGAGGTGCGTTTTGACAAAAGTGGCATAACTCACAGCTTTTATACTTCTACGCTTTTTCCATTTATTTCAAATTTTCTACACCAAGAGCCCTAAATAATAACAAGAAATAATAAAATAGAAAACTTTTCCGCGAGTAGAAATTGAACCCGCTATCTCGTATACAGTGTAACTCATTCGCAGCACATAACTTATATCTTATAATAATTTCCAAGTTTATTATATTATACAGATGACGAACGTTAATATATATATTACACAGTTTCACAACATTAAAAATGTAATATATTTTCTTTTATTTTTAGTATATACTGGTATTTCGTAAATCCATATAATAAATTGAAAGAAACTTTCTAATATAACAACACGGGCAGACCTTAAATCATGTTACCTCTGACACTTCATAAAGTTTTCAATATAGAAATTGCAGTATTAGAACAGTACTTAGGTTTTATTTTTTTAATTTCATGAGTTTCTCGCATTACTTAGTTCTTTGGTAGCGAGAACCTAGTGTAAGGACACTCCGTTCTCCGCTCTTCATATATATATATATATATATATATACATTCCTCCATTCAACACGCAATGTCGATTTCAGGCAAAAACCTTTATATGCGGAAAAAAGTGTAAATAAGTTACACCACTTTTTTCTGCCGCGTTCTCATAGCGCTCGTGTTGACTTTATTTGTTTGGATTCAATATTTAGTTACAGCTTTAATATGATACTTCAATCAATACAATCGGATTATCGACTTAACCTTTGCCATTTTGAACCGACGATTGTGAATTTATTTTTTATGGATATAGTATACTCCGAAGTTGGGACATAAATTCTATCCCTAAAAAAAATAGTCGTTGATTGCTATTTCACTGAGTTACATGTACACCTCTCATACCTCGTAGTTAGAAGAATATTAATAAATACGTCAGTTTATTATTTTTGTTAAAAAGTTATTATACATATTTACGTTTTTTTTATAGAGAGCAGGAAATTATTATATTACATACCTATAATTAAAAAATCCATGGTAATTACAAAGTATAATATATGACTGTAAGCATGATTTGTTCTGGGTTCGATTCCCGTCCCAGGGATTTATTATTTTTTTTTTCTACACCCTGTTCAAAAACAAATATATACTTTAATCTACTTGTTACTGGTTAGCTGCACCGCTACTACATGTTAGCGGCACCGCTGTAGCCAAAATTACAGTAATTTAAGTCAGTTGTAGTCGCAATCACAGTTACCATTTGTATGTACTCGTGTCTACAATACGTGTGCAATTATTATAACAAACTACAATACAAATTGTACATAATTATTATATAAAACTTGGACAATCACCTGGGACCCAATCCTTTAAACTTCTTAAGCCCAAGTAAAGTTTCAAGCCCACCACACCAGAGAGCAAGATGCAGTCAGTCATTTTGCAAAAAATCCAGGGCAGTACGCGAGGAAACTAAGAATGCCTCCTCAGTGTTCCCCCTTACTGTGACCACTCATTACTGTAGTAAGTGTTAGAAACGTCTGTTTTCTAAAAACAATTTGCAAATACCAAAATATACGCGATTAATCCGGTTATAGTACTAGTTTCGTTTCAATCAGTATTGATATTGGCCAGATATGGCCGCCGAAACAAAATTCTGGAGGATAAACTTTTGTACCATTACTAATTACTAAGGTAATTGAGAAATGAAATGAAAGGTTTTAATTTGCAAAACACAATAAAACGTTCAACTTTTTTATTTAATAATCAATATTATTTTTCATTACTATGACAAACTTGCCGATTTATTTGCTTGTTACGAAAAGGTAACTCACAAAACATTCCATTTTGTATTTTTTATTTATTGTTTCAGAGTTGTTGTATGTAATATTCATCCTATTTGTTTATATTATTACGCATAGCTTTATAAATATAAGTAATAAATCTATATACGTACAATATGTATAGTTTTAATATAAAAGTGGCACATAATGGTAATTTCAAAATCAAAACAAACTAGTAAATTGGATAAATGAACGGCTTTAACCTAAATCTAAACACTCGTTTATAAATCGCTTGCAACAAGAAAGGGAATCTATAAAAATAAAATAATCACGTAATAGCTTCACTGTAATGGCTTAAACAGCATACGCTTAATTTCAAATAAATAAATTGAATACCTGGTATTACGAAAAGTTTATACTTATTTTAGTTTCACTCATCTCTAGTACCTCTATATCAGAGTAAACACTGAGAATGTAGAGTTAAGATACTTAGTTTGTCAGTATACCATACATAGTATATACACTATGTAAATATTTCTGAAAATATAACGCTGCCTTCCCAGTAAGAGTTATGTCAAAATAGTAAAAATAAAAGCTCAAAAGTGGCGATAGAAAACGATTTCCAAGAGGTGTAAATTCGAATCACGCTGTGTTCAAATTTATATACGTTTACTTAAAAAGGCGATATAACATTTTTGTTTTAATCTTCACGTAGGTGTCATGACACTCCATTATCTGACTTCCGCCCGACTTCGATACATTATGTGTTGAGTAGCGGAACTTAACGTCGCGCTTTTGTAGCAGGGAAAAGAAAATAATTTAAACACACCACCCACGAGTTGATGAATAGCAACGCTAATTGAAAAATCGTCTTAAGATTTTTCTTTTGTAGTAAAATGACATATGACCGAAGCAGGATTATGAAGCTACACCTGTTAAAATCTTAAAATTCTTATATATTTATTAGAACCTACTTGTATTGTAGAAATAATATATAAATTGTCAGTTCTCTTAGACATTGTGATTTCTTGTCACCTGTACATGCCAAGTTGGAACTTAGGTTTGCAATTTAGAGTATTGCGGTATGTGTTACATCAACTTGGCTCCAGTTACTACTACTCTAATACATTTGTCTTATACAATCTAAGTAACAGAAGCAATTACTCTCTAAATAAATAAATAACCAGACTTAAAAGTATTTTTGAATTAAAGTCATTAGCAATAGAATTTATGAAGGACTTTATTAAGTTGTTTTTTATATTGTGTTAAATTGGCGTTAAAAAAAATCTTGAAAAAGTAGCACGAGATAGTTCTGATATGAATCCCTACTAGGACAATTTCTTATATTTGAAATTCTTTCATTTTCCTAGTCTATTTTAGGGATAAATTGCAAACGAACAAAACGAATATCGCCAATTTAACTTTTACTTGGCAAAAGATAAGAACAGTTGTGAAACATATAAGGTGTACCTTACTAACTCTGCAAATAGATAGATACGTGGCCTAAACTTTTATCAATACTAAGCAGCGGTTTAAAACACATCACGAAGAAATGTTTATATAAAACTACTGAAATAATTCCAGGATTAGTTTTAAGATACCGTCGCCAGCTAACATATAATTAAAGCGAAAAAGTCTATGAAATACTGGATTGGAATATATATAGACAAAGCACAATTCTGGGCAAAAAGAGGAGAACGGAAAGTCTTAACAATAAGAGAGATCTTTATATGAGATATCTCACTACTCAGAGGATAAACTTGGCCGATGAATACACAGTCAATGTTATTGCGCAATAGACGGAGTTTGTGCAATAAATCGAATGTGATATCTGATATTAAAAAGTAATATGCATATTAAGCAATATATTTGCACACAAATATTCAGCGTGTATGCGCTGCTCTAGAAACAAAACATGTCCTTGAAACTAGCTCTTGTTAAAACTCATAAGTTAAGAATGTTATAATATAATGCTATATATAATGAAAAACCCTTCTACCTAAACCTTTGAAGAATTCGATAGACGTCATAGGTTAAATTTAGGTTAACATTGAGGCTTTTATATCTGAATACTTAGTGGGTTTGATCGATCTACCTTTCAGTATGCACTAAGCTTTAAAAAGAATTAGTTATCAGACTAGGAACTAAAACCTAACGACATCCCTGCTGTATAACGAGTCAGGCTCGTCTCTGTGCGAGAGCGGACTCGTAGTTATCGTTTACCCTGTTTATGTGCTTACAGTGAAAATGTTTACATTCTAGAGTGGTTTAGCGTAGGCTTGTCAGTCGTCACTCAATTATTCACTTCCCATACACATTGATGCGTATAAACTATATATGTTAGTTAAATTATCAATTTTTGCACTATTAGTGCGAATTAGTGCAATTTATAATATTACAAACAAATGAAAATATCTGTGTAAAAACATATATATACGTATTTTCGTTCATATAGAAATTTCATATGAAAACCATTTCGTTTTCGTTACTGTGCGAGATGGCAGAGAGTATCCGGTGGGAAATCACTATGCTCCTCTTTTCATTAATATCGAACGCATTACATGTTTAGTAGGGAAACTCAATATCCACATTCTCTAAGCAGACTGCGAAAACTAAACTATCTTATATTTATATTATATACGCACATACATATATCTCACGTATAATATTAACATAACCTCTCGAGTAAGATTAGAAATTAATTAATTATGCTCACTATCACTTGCTTCTAACTCCTTTACACGTGTAGAATAATGTACTGAATTAGTGTATGTGAATACACATGTGTATATATATATGCTTTGTTGTAAAGTGAAAGTTGTATATATTTTTATAACATTTTTAGAGTGTTATTCATACACTCGGGAAATTGAAAAGATTTCTAGAAAACGCGTCAAAAATTGAACTCTTGCCAAACAATTGTTTGTAGAATGATGTTTGGGTAGCAGAAATTTGTAAAAATCTCTCCTCAGAGATGCTAACAACAAAAATAAGTTGTAATAAGCGTGTAAGAATTTCTACGTAGCCGGATGTAGGAAACATGGCTTAGCGGTCAGAGCGCTTGGACGGTTTCCAAGAGGCGCGGGTTCGAATCCCGCTGTGTTCAAATTATAATATTATATTTTTTATCAAGCGCAGCACTGTATTACATGTATTGCTATGGGTCAGATATAATGATAAAATGGTTTTGTCTTACAGACTTAATGTTATTCTACAGAATCATATAAAATAATCTCGCTTGTTTTCTAACCAGAGAACTATTATTTGATAACTATTTATGTTATTCTAATCTAGACACACATGCATTGTTCGTAAACATTCTTTCAAAGCTAGGGCAGCTTTCTAGCTCAGTTTCTCACATTCAGACCAACAAAAATACTCAGTCGAAATAAAAAGAAAAGAAACATTTGTATTTAAAACATCGGTTCCAAGACATTCTTTTTCATACCTGAAAGATTTCAGAAATTAAAAACTCAACTTGTATTTTACAATAGCAGCTTAATGCCTACTTTGAGTCGTTCGTTTCTAATTAGAGGGCCGTTTAAAGCAAGGGCGTAGCTCTGACCCAAATCGCACAAAGACCCGATTCCTCCTCCCGTTACAACCTACAATTCGTCTTTGGTAACTAATGAAAAAGTAATTTGGCAGACATTTCATGATATGTCATCTTTAGACGAACAGACAGGAAAATGCTAACAACAGAAGTCGCCAACTAACAACAACTGTATAAAAGGTGCAACGTAACTGATGTATGGACGTACATCTTAACTGGCTAGAGCGCTTAGATAAGTACAATCATTTAAAAACATTTTCAATAATACTCTGAGTGAGCCCGGAAGTACATAAGTATATCATAGATGATCTTAGTTCATTTGCAGAGCGCTTGAACGGTTTTCAAGAGGCGCGCGTTCAAATCCTACTGCGTTCAAATTTTTATACGTTTTCTACATATGTCTTTTTCAATTTCCTAAATATTTTCTTTCTACTACGTTTAAATGTTCTCTATTAAATCTTACTCTTTATAAGTTTTGTTTATCCATAACCTTAGAAATACTATACAAGAAATACTTATATATATTCGGATAAAATTGAAAATCAAATACATGTAAGCGTTGCAATCATCTGAATGATGATGAAAAGTGTTGCAAGTGTATACTTGGAGAAATTAGTGTTAAAACATTTCATTCTCTATGTGTATAAGTATTATATTAGTGAACAGTACTCCTGGTAACTAAAAATATACGAAAAAGAGTGGAACTAAATCGGGTGACGCATAAAATAACTACCTACTTATATCTAAATGTAACCTGTAAAAGAAAACGCTATATACGCGAAAACGCTATATACGCGAAAACGCTACGCTCCACTATAATCTCATTTCGACGAGCTTATTGAATCTTAAATAATATCGTTCGCTTATCAATAATAATATATATTTTTAGCTTCACGTTTACCCCACATAGGGAATCCAGCAACGGAGTACACGTATAGGATTACCCAAGTGGAAGTGTCGAGACTCTCCATTCTTAAATACAGGTGAAAGTAGAAGGAATGAAAATCTTAAGCATATTATGAATTCATGAAATTCGTAGTGGTGCCTGCGATTTGTGTCCTAAGTTCAAAATATGAATTAATGCTCGCCTCCACTGTCTACACATACCCAAACAATTTCAACGATCCTTAAACTTATATAATTCTAGACATACCTTTACTAGAGACCTTTTAGAATAAAGAGATTTTAGTGATATACCTGTCGCATCTACTTCAATAATTAAATTATATTTAGTGATATTGTATGTAATTGTTGTATTATTCATGTATTTGTGAGTAACAAGTGCCTAGTGCATATCTCCCTAGTCGTGTTAAATTTTAATATTAAATTATATGAAGATATTTGCTTAATAAACTAGACTCGCATATTTAATAAAGTTGTTTATACTTATACTTATAACCGCGTAGGTCTCTCATAGTTTATATAAATTATTTAGCTTTAAGTTTCAATTTGTTTATTTCTTTCTTATTACAGCTTAATATTGTTATCAATAGCGCATTCATAGGGACTACCGATAGAAGTGAAAACTTTGAATTTTAGTAATAAAATTATATATTTCATAATGTTTGTTTAAATTATCAGCATCGCTCCGAACAACAATTATATGCATGTTTATATAGTTTAATTTCAGCGATTATACAAATTTAAAATATATAAAACAAATATATTTAAGCAATTCAGCAAATAAACAATTCAGATAACAATCAAACTAAAACACAATTTGAACAATGTACATTAAACTTTACTTGTAAAGATATATACACAGCACTAATGTGTAATGTGCAAAATACGCGAACTCACAAGATTTCACCCATCCAAAAAGCGTCTAACGCATTAACATTCCCATGTCGTAGACGCGAACTCATAAGTTTTTCCCCTACAGAAACGCTACAACGTTACTAAAGAAGTTTACAATAAAACAAACTTAAGGTATGTAACAGATTCAATCTCTGATAGCAGTGGGATTTGAGTATACTGTATCACATTGTACAATACTCGTATAAGCATTAATAAAATTTTCATTTATATTTTGTTAACATTTTTTAAAGTGTTATTCCCACACTAAGGAAATTAAAAAAGACCTATTTAGAAAACGTATAAAAATTTGAACGCAGCGGGATTTGAACCCGCGCCTCTTGAAAACCATTCAAGCGCTCTGACCGCTAAGCCATGCGTTCTACATGCAGCTACGTTGAAATTCTTATACGCTTATTACAACTTATATTTGTTGTTAGCATCTCCGTAGAGAGATTTTTACAAATTTCTGCTACCCAAAGATTATTCTACGAACAATGGTCTGGCAAGAGAGAATGCTATTTATTTAAATATATATTTTGTTAACATTTTTTAAAGTGTTATTCCCACACTAAGGAAATTAAAAAAGACATGTTTTAATTTGTATTAAAAATGGTAGTAAAAGCAATTTCCTATCCAAATTATTGTTTGAAATAATGCCCGGCTTCCGTGTTAATAGAGTGGACGCAAGAAATTATTGGGTATTAATTATAGAGACGATACTATAAAATGTCACTAGACGCTCGTTAACGTTCACGTTAAGTAAATCGCACTCACCACGCCTTGTTGCTAGATGCGTAAAAATGAGTTGCGTTTTTTTTAAAGGTGTGAACTTTTTATCATATGTCAATATAGACGTAAAGATATAGCAATGTTCCGCGCTATCTTTCAGCCTAAATTACATGTTCACTTCATAATGTTAATATTTGTCATAGTATCTGTTTTCTGGTGTCTATTCCGGTGACACAAAGCAATATCTCCAACTCGGGCTGAAAGTGAAGAACGGAATGTCTTGACACTAGGTTCCTTCTGCTAGCCCCGCTATCAGGAAAAACGCGTGAAGTTTAAATAAATAAGAAAGTTTATTAAAAAACATCACAGACATTGATTATAACATCTTTAAAATTAAAGCATTTCACTAAACTTCTGGTAAAGTATTTTATTATATATTATTTTAATAGTACGCAGTAGTAGTATAAAGTAACGAAATAATGGTAGCGGAGCTTAATACAGCCATCGAGTACATGTAATATATAATTACTTTGTCATTCATTAACAAGATTTACAATCTGTGTGTTTTCAGTTAATTTAATTTTTTATTATTTATTATTTACTGATACACCCTTTTTTCACAAAGCAAGGTATGCAGAGAGATCCTAGTGTTAAGACTCTCCGTGATTCACTTTCCGCCGGAATCAGAGACAATCAATCATTCATTGTGTGTTTAGTGAAGAAAGTCAACGTCACATTTTGTCTTACCAGAGCGGTGAAATGAAAATTATTAAAATATAATCATCGTTAGAGATAATTTTTCTATAACTTCGTTCGTCCGTTCTCCACTTTCAGCACTAAATCGAGAAATTACTCACTTTTGCAATAATATTTTTACAATGATAATACTGATATTTATACAAGGTAAATTCTACTTGATATGTCCGCGACAAAATATTATATTTAAAATGTTTAACCATAAAAATAAAGAGCTTGCGAACAGTTTCACGTATTTTTTTTATTACCATGTCCGTTACGGTCATCAACTTGAACTAAATGTTGTAATTTGCAAATTGAGCGGAAGAGATCGTAGAACTAACTTTAAATTCCTAAAGCAACTGAGGTTAAAGTTTCGTAGTTTCGCGCGCTGAGATACTGAAGATACTATGAAGAATTTATTAAGCATTTCTCTTTAAAAGTGCGAACTATTTATAACGTGGCCAGAAGGTTCATTCTCCCGTATTCATTGATTCTAAATTCGTAAATAATAAGGGCAGAGAGTTTTTGAACACTCCGTTCTTTACTTTTCACTTTACTACGAGATATTGTTAATATATCAGTTACATTATTTTCATATTCACACAACAACCAATTCATGTGTCCGAACATTTGACACCAGGCAATAAAAATCTACATGCGGCTACCGGACGTTAAACTACGGATCTTAATTATAAAAATATATGGGTTCGTGACGGGCAAATATTCATTACAAAATATATGATGAAACCAAATATATCCTGCCACGCGATCTGAATACACTCAATAATTTAGTTTAAAGACTTTTTTTTATTGCCTGCTGTAGTTTTTTGTAGGTGTAGGTCTTAATCTGTATTATTACAATGTAAAAGGTCTCAGGACGGAGATAATAGACATTTTTAATAATATAATTTGCAATAACTATGGTAAACGTGGCTTCACAATAGCATTTTTTGAATCAGAAATATTTTAGCGGCTTTACAGCTTACAGAAGGCATGACAAGACTTCAGATTTTCATAATAATAAAAACGGCGGTGGATCACTACTTATCGCATATATATATATATAAATGTGCACATCCGTTAGTTAATCTCTTGCACATTATTTACAACAAATCTCTCGCCATAGGTACCTTTTCACCTTATTGGAAGGAATCATTGAAAGCTTCTTTGTACAAAAGCGGATCAAAAGACTCGATTAAAAAATTATAAGTTATTTATATAGTAATTTAGGTGTAACTTTATATCGCACATTAAAATTATAGATACATATTGACGACACTACAGTCAATAAAGCTTTTTGAAATTGTGGAGATTTTAACAGGCCTAAAACTAAAATCACGCTTTTTAACGCTTTAGTTCTTAGTGATGTCGAATATTATAGTGTGGTATGGAATCCGACTTATAATATTTATATTAGAAGATTAGAAAGCCTTGTTACCTATTGCACCTTTCTTATCAGTGTAAGCCTAAGCACATTAGAGGTGAGACTATGCCGATAGACATAATTTTTTTTAATATGACCTCACTATATAACAGAAGATTGCTTCTAGATTGTCTTTTTATGCATAAGATTGTAATTAAAAGTATTGACTGTCCAAAGCTTTTAAGCCCTGAGCAAACTAGCCAGGCTTAGTAAATTTAATCTTTTCACTTCAACTACGGCGTCAACTAATCTAGGCAAATTTTCTCCATTAAACCGCATTTTGACGAACTTTCATTCTATATCCACGAAGGCATATTTTAACGTTTACTTCTATAAAAAGAAAAACTCCTCAATTTAATACTAAAGTCCTTGAATCCTCCATATCTTAATCTATTTTTGTTATTTTAGTATATATTTTCTGAAGATATTTTTTTTGTGTTTTGTGATTTATATGCTTTTCTTTTTCTTTATATCAATTAATAATAAATCAATTGTACTGTAGGTAACATATGCATGCTGTCTTCACCTATAATTGCGGCGGCACATTTTCATTGTTATTTTGTACACTGTTTTATTTCTTAAATAATTGTCAGTGTTTGCTGTGTTGGTGTTCCAAATAAATATATAACCATCCATATAATCCCATCGTAGCTCAGTGGATAAGTGTCGGCGTCTATACGCGATAGGTTCGAATTTTGTACTTAAATTACTTTCATATATTCAATCGGATAATATAAAAACGTGGCATTGAATTCTGTCAATCAATACAAAACAAATTTAAAATGATTGGAAAGTGGAGAAAGGCATATTTCAATCCTAGGGTTTTTGTTGTTACAAATATGTCACTTAGGCTGTACTTAAGTATCTGGCAATTTGACATATTAAAACATAGTTAGAATTTAAATAGATTTCCCCTTCATAATCTTGGGTCAATGTGAAAATTCTAGAACATGCTTCGCTGGTTTAGTTTAGACGACGATCCTAATCATAAGTCCACAACATCACCCGATAAGCCCTGACTACGAAGTAAGGTCAGAACTCATTATACCCTTTCCTACCCACCGACCACTTAAGTTAGAGGCTAGTGGCAGATCGTATTAGTCTTCTGTTTTAATAATAGTTTGTATTAACATTTTAATTACTTAAAAACGTCATAGTAATCTTGAAGTATATCTGGATGAGTGAATATGGGTTCCATACTGAAGTAAAAAATTTTTATAGTGAAAGTATAACTCTGGTTTGGTAAAAAGGAAAGTTGAAAGAGTATTTTGACACTAGATTTTGTCTGCCTACCTTTCTAAATACGAGAGATATGTGGACATCAAATAAATATACATATTAAAATGTATTAGTCCAAGATGCCATTATGAAAATGTCACACAAAATAATGCTGTAAGAACTTTTCCTTTTCCATAAAAGATATGCAACATAAAAATTGTAGAAAGTAAATTTCAATATAAAGATATGTGGCGTATAATACTTACTTTATACAAAATGAAACTAACTATTCAAAAACGAGAAAATGCTAATTTCAGTGAAAAACAGGTTGTATAAAACTTGTATCCTACCGTGTCTTACTTATGGGTTTGAAACTTGGCTTGCTACGAGCAGAAATAACCAAATATTATAATTTGCCAACGGAACATGGAGCGAAGTATGCTAAATATGTATAAATATGCTAAAAATTACGGGATAGATGGACGATTCCAAAAATAAGGGAAGGACTACGGTGAGTTCGATGTTCAAAGTTATACAAAAAATAAAAATCCTGAAATGTAACTGGACTGGTCACATTATAAGAACAAACAGGGAAAAATGGACGGATGGTATCCTAGAAACGGAAAAAGGCAAAAAGGGCGTGAAATAAATAGATGATTTTCAAAAAGTTGGAGAAGATTCACTTGGAACAGAACAATGGAAGATAATGGGGGAGGCCTATGTCTAAGGACAACCTGAACAATATTAACTGATTGCTGAAGACAAATTGTTTACTTTTTTTTAACATGTTTTAAAGTGTTATTCGCATACTTAGGAAATTGAAAAATACTTATTTAGAAAACGTATAAAAAATTATAAAAATTTGAACGCAGCGGAAATTGAATCCGCGTCTCTTGAAAACCGTTCAACTTTTCAAGAGGCGCGGGTTCAAATACCGCTGCGATCAAATTTTTATACGTTTTCTAAATATGTCTTTTTCAAATTGTTTACTATTTAATGTATGTAAAATTCTGTATATATTTTGACAAAAAAAGACAAAGAATTAGATTATTTGGTCAGAGAATAAAGGCTTTATATTTATTTTTATATGAAACTGGTAAATATTATTTATTTTATTAAATTTATGTATTTCTAATGCCTCATTATAAAATAAATTAATTTCTGCCCTCATGAAACATAAGCTTAAATATAACACAAACTTAAACTGTGCCAATCGTTTGTATCATTCTTCACCATCCGCATAGTTCCTGTACAAAGTGATACAATTAATAATGATCATGACGAAAATGAAGATGGTGATGATAGCCGAATATTGTTAGAAGTATCTTCACATCTTCTTGAGTAATCGCGATATTAATTAAGATAAAAAAATTTAATATTACCTTCTTAAGGCAAAAATAAATAATTCTTAAACAAATATATATGTCTAACTTCGTAATTCCCACAATATAAGTTGTATACAGATAGAAATTAGTTTAGAGAAATATATATTTCTATTTTATGTTTTAGTTTATTATTTACAGATAGAAAATAGATTTTCTATATGTAATATTTAAATAAACAAATTACGAAACACGCTAAAAAATAATTTTACGTTACCCTGGTCGTATTGCAAAGACTACCAGGCTCAAGCTATGGAAATATTGTGTTGTCATCTGATTCGGACACGTGTGCAAATTCACATGTCAAAATAAGTTTGAAACATAGAATTGACGTTTTATTTAAATTTGTTACGAGTTTATTTATCGACTTTACGCTTTTTCCGCATAACAAGGTAGTCAGAGTCAAGACACTTTGTTCTGTATCTGTCGCCGGAACTCGAGACATATCTATACAAATAATAAAAATGTAACTGATCGCTGTCTATACATGGAAGATATTTGAGAAAATATATTATTTGGGGCATTTATTAGTATATTAGAACCCAAAACAATGATATTTAATTTTCTTTTCAGTTCGTGTATTTTTCTGATTATCTGTTTGTCTGTGCATTTGTGCACGCTAATCACAGAAACGGGTTAACCGATGTAAATGCCTTGTTAACTATTGTATTTGGGTAAACTTCCCTAAACATTTTTTCGTCAGGTTCATATACAAAGTAATAACAGTTTAAATTACTTACTTTAAGCAAAGTTTGTGATTTAAGTGAGAACAAAAACAAATACCAGAACGCGAGCGGGCAAAAAAAAGAAAGTTTGTTATAGCCGAACAGTTTACGCAGGCGAAACCTGGGTCGCTAGTTATATTATAAATTTATAAAAACATAATATTCGAGCAAAAGTAAAGAAATAAACAAATTATATTTATTAACAAAACAAAGTAAATTCATTAATTGTATAAGATTGTGCGTCTATTTATTCGATTGTCAATCTCAAGCGACCTTTCAATTAAGTCCCAAAACCCGAACTGGTTACAATATTAGAGAGATACGTGATGCTTTGTCTACTGACCAATCATTTGTTTTTTTTTAGTATAGTATATATAGTATATTAAAAAATATTTCTTTTTAACAAAAATTAAGCGTACTTCTTTAAGTAAACACCATTCAAACCAACTGTTTAATTATAATAATTTTAAAATTGTTATATTACATGACGCGTGGAACCATAGGCAGCGTCTGCCTGTAAACGCGATTTCCACTCGGGGAAAAGGTTTTACTTAAAATATTTTCATTTTTTCCGTTCTGCTCCGCCACCTAACACGCAATGTAACGGTGTCGGGTGGAAAGTGGAAAACGGAGTGTGGTGACACTAGGTTCTCTCTGATTGCCCTGTTATGCAGAAAAAACGTTAAGCTGCTTCAAATTAGAAAAAAATGGGCCATTTAATTAAAGGTACAAGTTTTAGTCTACTGATGATAATTATCTCAATATTCAATTTGTCCTTACTGAATAAAATTAATTATACCCTAAAATCCGTAGCCATATTTTTTTACATGTTTTAAATTGTCTATTTTATTATCAGACGTCAACGTATAAGAGTAAAAGCAACAAGCGTCAGTCATTCTCCTTTTTACAGTCATTTTAGAGGCATTGTGTGATGCAATCTTCAACTAAAATTGTACTTATCAAAAGCTATTTATGAAAAGAAAACATTGAATAATAATGATTTAATAATATTACAATTAATACCTCGCACAATTTAACACGTTAAATTTCCCTTCATTGTCTAGGAACTCAGTTTTTGGCCATTAGCGTTCTAACAAAAATGTCACATTAAGTAAATACAAGAACGCATTTGTCTGTAGGGACCGATATTAAGTAGTAAGCCTCTTAGCGCAACCCGCTTTGTTCTACGGAATGCGATACTGTCACGTCACTCAACTGTTACACGCCGGGATTTACTTCCACGTAGCATATTCGCTATTTTTCCTCCTTCTCAATTATAATTTTACGGACGAATAAATCATAATATATGTTTCATTTTATGTGCTTAATTTTGATAAGGCATGGAAATAGGAAGGTTACTTTGAGGCCGGAAAAAAGCGAAATCATTTTGTAAAAAAGGGCTTATAACTATTCACATTCCTAATACAGAAATCTATACAATTAATTATTTCAGAATTAGAAAAAGAGGACATTAAGGATTCTATAAATTTCGTTGATGTTCGACTGATACGTTATTTGATCATATATTAAAATTCTAAAAAAGAATCATAAAAATAATAAAGACATGCGTAGATATGACCAGAAAGAAAGTATGGAGGTTTATATTAAAAACATTAATAAATATCTAGAATATCAAAACTTTTAGCACGATTGGATTCCGTCATCAATTATTCAAGGAGAAAAAAAGCAAAATGTATTAATGTGAACGCAATACTAAAAAAAACAGTTGTATTAAAGTTTTTTAACAACGCTCTTACACTGAACTCACAAAATCAAACCCATAATCTGCCTCAGTACTCAGACTCACTGTGATTAAACCATATGCTCTAAATGCATATATTTACAGTACGGTCTCCTTAACGTCCATTAGCATTCCGCCTGTTAACAGACAACGCCCAGCTGTTTACTGATACGCTACATGTCAATTGTGTGCTTCGAATGATTGCGAATTTCCTTACAGGCTTCTGAATCAAGACATGATACCTGTGTTACGAGTGACCTACTCAATGGCCAACAATACCAATAATATACATTTAGTAGAGACACGTGACGTGTCGATTGTGGGTGGAAAGTGGCATCGGAGTGTATCAAGACATTATGTTCTCATTGAAATAAATATTAAACTGTCTAAGTTCTTTACCTTGTCAAAACTTGTTATTGCTCTGAAGTCGAATTTCTATCCTCCTCTCGTTGATATCTTAATAGATCCGGGAAATAACAATAATTTAAATACAATCATTCCCCCGATTGGAGATCGAACTGGGTCACTATGGCCTCAATAAGCTGAATAGAAATTGACTTTCTACAGAGATGTCGTCAAGGAGTTCTGAGCAACGAACAGTGCTCTCATTAATCATTTATTCAAATTTTGGATTTTGCATTTCTAATTGTCCAAATAAAAGTTTTTACAGAGTACAAAAGCTCCACGACTTTAATTTAATTTTGCATATATACTAAAATATGCTTTGTTTTGAGAAATTGTTCGCTTTATATATTTTTGTATGTATAATATGTGGAATAATTACTCAACATACAGAAAGATTTGGGAACAGATTCTATTTGAAAACCCTATGAGGTTAATTATTTTTTTATAGAAAGTAGTATAAAACAACATCCTTAAGACTTTTACTCCATTATTTACATATGGCATCTGCAATGTCCCTTTGCTCATCTTGCTTGCTCAATGCACACACATGTCTCACATCATACTGCAGAGTCAACCTGGACATCCCTACGTTATACACTTTTTGCCCACTGTACAGAAATGGCTTGCAATCTGTAAAATTATCTTTGTTTTTCCATTTCCAATTATGTAAATAGTTTATTTTGGCAATATTTTACTATGTAAATATGTCCAGGTATGCTGGAGATGCAGATCTTTTACTAGATATCTTCAAGCTACAGGTAAAAGGTACTAGTAAATTCTCTCACCGAATATACTTCTATATGACTGTGTTCTACATACAACGTCACATTGGCGAAGTGATTTGTGCACAATTAGCACGCTTGAAAGCTGTAAATAAATTATTTAAGTGAATCGCTTGTTCCGCAGCTTACGCTAGCCAATTCGTCCAAACAAACTGGAGCAATGAAAACGTAAAATTCTCACTGATGTTTGAATCTCTAAATTCTGTCTGTCTATCTGTCGTCTTTACGGAAAAACTGCTGAACCGACTGTGATAAAATTTTGGTGGAGATACTTGAGGGTATTGTGATAAACATGGGCTAATTTTTGTCTTGCATTTTTTATACTTTTTCCAGAAACTTCATTTTTTTACGAAAAGGATGCCGAAAATGCGAAACAGCTAAAGTTACTATATAATATTAACCAAAATGAGCAATTATGGCTATCTCGTATAATTAGACATTACCCACCTTGACCACTATGGTTTAAAGCCCTTTATTTTAATAAATAGTATATCTATTTATTAAAATAAAGGTAGTATATAATAAGCAAATTATATTTTTTATAAACCGTATATATCTCTTCTTTACAAATATCCTGTTTTTTTTTTTGAAAAACGAACATTTAATGATATACTTTAATAACGAAAGTCGACGTCGCACACAATGTACTACTAGATATGTACTAGATGAAATTTCCACTTTCCAATTACACTATAATAGCGTCAGCTATTGGAATGGATAACACTTTTTTCTGAATATTCATAAACATAATAGAGTTTTTTTAATAATTACATTTTGTAAATGTTTTGTTTGGTTTTACAGAACTCTCACAAAAAGCTGATAGACAAAGGGAACCCGACATTCCCCACATCAAGCTGAATCCGAGGCAATTCTAAGTTAAATGGCGGAACTCAAAATCGTACGTTATCCATCAAGTATTGAAAGTAAAAATTATTAATACAACGAAACCTTAAATAAACGTGTTTTTACAAAGCCAATTAATTAAATTATCATTTTTTTGTAAAAGTAAGATATAATAATAATTTTCGTTGAGTAAACCTTACAATATTGATATACCAATTGGCAAGACTTTAGGGTAAGTGCACACTCGTAGAAAACACATTTTGTTTTGTGTTACATTTAAACAGCTATGACCTAGGCATGGGCTGACTACTTTAGTTAGGTATTCAATACCCACTTGGTTTTTTGAAATTTATATGAACAGAATGTTAACCACATTGTGCACGTATGTATATAAAATCTTGCGTGACTGACAGACAATACGCAGCCAAAACTACTGTGTATAAAAAGCTGATATTTGGCATACAGGTTCCATGGAGATCGTAGGGGGCTAAGAAAGATTTACCCCGAAATTCCAACAGGAACGAACAAAAGCGAGATTTTATATTTTATACTTTATGCATGCAAATGAATTTACGGGCTAGAGCTAGTCGTGTATAGCTAGACAGAGTACCTATGAAAACGGATTACTCTAGTCTACATAAAAAAATACAATTATTATTATTTGGAAACTGAAACAATACAATAAATTAACTATTCTGATATATTTACCTGACGCGGTGTTAGTTAATAAAGTGTAAATAAAAAAAGAAAGAGAGGAAAAGAATTGCAAACGAGTTCTCCAAACGAGAATATAACTCATAACCATCGTATACAGTCAGGTATTTTTTAATGATACCACGATGACGTTGCTTAATTTTTTTTCACCTTTATGCTTTATCCCGCATGGCAAGTTAGGCAGAGAGAACCTAATGGAAAGACACTCCGATCTCCACTCTCCGTACGAACTCTAAAACATTGCGTGTTGAGTGGCGAAACGCAACTCCGCGCTTTGTCCAGGTATAACAGGTACAATATATATATATATATATAGAGGTAAGTACCAGAGCCGAGAAATAAAAAATTATATAATGCCTTTTTAGTTTTAATAATCTATTAGTTATTATTAAAATTAAAAAGACATCCAGTGCAAGAAATGCCTTAATATTAAACATTATTTTGATTCAAAGAGCATATGAGAGATGTACAAGTTATGAAGTAAAACCTTATTTTATGGAAGCTCGTGATTTATTTACAGTATGTTTTGTATACTTACTATTATTCGCTACTTCGCTTTGTTTTTATGTATGTAATGTACATATTACGTTTTATGTCTGTTTGATTTAAGAAATGTATGATAGTGTCTGGCTGTAAAAGTGAATGGGTTTAATCACTACTCCCCTTAATGGTTATATTTAAATTGTTTGTATTTACAGTTTTATTACTTTCTATCTGTGCGAAGACAAAGCACGGTGTTAGATTCCTCACCTTAACACTCAATGTGTCGAATTTGGACAAAATTGGAGACCTTTGTCAAAATAAATGAACTATCAGAATCAAAATATATGCAATAATCATATAAGTAATATGATTATTATTCGTAAATAAAATAAATCTCTATAGAATTATGAGGCAATCGTGGAGCAGTGGGAGACTGTTTCACTGTAAAGGTGATTAGTTGAATGTTCGATTCACACTCGATGGAATGATCATAAGTTAATTGTTTACATTTCTCCGCTCTGGTGAATAAGACAAATCGCGACGTTCCGCCACTCAACACGCAATGTCTTAATGTGGGGTAAAAAGTTGATAATGGAGTTGATACTAGGGCCTTTTTGACTACCCTGCTATGCGGGAAAAGCTTGAAGCTTTATAGAAAGAGTTGAATATAAATGATAATAGTGGGTGCAATCCCCTAACTACAGAGTGGTTTCATGAAATAAAATGCGTATTTTAGTGTCTTCACTCAAAATGCAATGTGTACAAAATCAGTAGAAAGTAAAGAATGGTATCATATTGATAAAAAAAACAGCTTTACGCTTTTCCCTCACGGGAAGTAAGTCAGACAGAGTCCAGTATCAAGAAACTCCGTTCTCTACCTTCCGCCCGAATTCAAGACCTTGCGTGTTGAGCAGCGGAACTCGGTTGATGGCATAATAAAAAATAAATTAAAAATCTATTAAAAAGATTGTATTCTGTACATATTTGTACTATACTACATACATTCTAATATATATATATATATATGTAGTATTACATTAAACGCAAAGAGCAAAGACGTTTCTATCGCTGAGACTACTTATACAAATCAATTTATTATACGTTAAATAATTACATTACATAGTAATGAACAGTTATAGAAGAGCAAGTTTATTGAAGCTGAAATATCGTTAATCGCGTTACAATTATATAGACTTCTGCCTGGCCGGTCCCCGCGCCGTGCTACGCCGCTTGTTTTATTTACTTTTATTGCTACAGGTCTACACGTAGACGTAAATTGTTTATACATTTTTATACTACATTGAACTCAAATCGTGATGTGATTCCATGAAGTAAAATTATATGGGTTCTTTATTTTGAGTATCTCTCAGATTTATTTACTTTAACTCCACATTTGGAGACATCGTGTTTGCGTGTTGAATGGCGGAACTCAACGCCGTGTTTCATTTTACACGAGTAAAATGAAAATAATTTACATATACGGAATTTACGGAATACTCAACCCGTTCGATCTGCCTACCAAGCTGCATGCGAGAGATGCGTAAAGCTAAAATGAAAAAACATAACATGAAATGGAGTTTAAAATTAAATCACAAGCACACAATTTCAATAACACAGGTGAAAAATGTTGTATATAATATGAGTTTATTGGCATCGTCATATTCCACTTGTAGCACCTGCGAGCTCTCGTCGCTTTCAAGATGGAGGGCGAAATTACAAACTGTTCACAACATTGCTTACCCTAATAAAATATACCTTTTATAGCCTAAAAGCAAAAATAAACTTTGTTGGCAACAAGCATAATAATATACGATAACATATGTAGGTGTAGAGTTGTACCTATAAATTTATTTTTCGACACTTTACCAAGCTTAACAGTTGTGTGCTCTGATCGTATTGGTAGAGATCACAAAAAGTATATTTAACTTATTTAAAAATTTAGAAAATAATAACTTACGTTCGTTACACACCTATGTGTAAGAATAGTTTCGTTGAGAGTTTCGTAGAGCCTTTGAACGTTGTTAAAAATTGCAATACCAAATTGATAATGCGCCACGCATTGTGACAGCATCTGCTTATAATCGCTATTGGTTGTGGGTTCAATTCCCCATCGGAGGAATTACATATAATATTTAAAAAATATTAACAAAGCGCGACGTTAACTTCTGCTACTCAACACTCAATGTCTCGGTTCCGGAATTAAAATCGAGGACGGACTAGGTTCCCTCTGACTATCCTGCTATGCGGGAGAATGCGTAAAGCTGCGAGAAGTTGATACAAACATGGGTTAAAACATGGGTACATAATCTGTTAAGATTGCCAATTCAAAAAATGAATGAATGATTTATTCCGTTCGGGGAATTGACAATTTTTTTTGGCAAAGGCAAGTTTGACATCCACAGGGAATGCTAGGAATTCCACCGCCCACAACTCCGTGTGTCCAAAATGGGCGGGCGGAAGTTGAATTGTTAAAAGCTACATGGAGCAGTTTGTCACAGACAAAATATAAGGTAAAATCCCTCCACTGGCACGCAATGTCTATAGACCAATTATGTGTTTCTTTCTTTCATACATTAAATTGTTAAATATCAAGACATTGCTTTATAATAATAAGTGGAGGAAAATCTAAGAACAGTTTTTTGTTCTTGTATGACGAGTTAGCCCGAGTCTATCCGCTATCGACTCAATTCATCTCAACGACTGTGACCTACTGCACCGCCCTCCAACTCCCTGCTGACTCGCTATGTATGAATGAACAACTTTAAAGTGATTTAAAAGAGGAACTCTGAATTCATTAGTACTTTTTTAACTAATTAAAAATTAGTATGTGAATGTAAGTCAAATGTAATATTTTTATATGTTTTATCTCTTCATACATCTGATATATCATACGATGCTATCACTTTTCCCAACACGGGAGGACTTGTTATTTGTCGGGTAACGAAAACCAATAGCTATAAGTACTTTGTCAAACTAAAATACGGACATTAATGTATTTTAAGCACACTTAATGTCTTGAAAGGTTAACTTTAGGAAAGATATTTACCTACAACTTGTAAAAGTTGTAGGTAAATATCTACAACTTTTACATTCTATCAGGTACCAAATGACCCTCGATGCTTAAATTTAGCTAATCTTATGCAAAATGGCCACACTTTTTCCCCAGTTCTCGGCCGAATTCGAGAGATTGCTAGTTTATCGGAGGAATTCGAACCTGTGGCTTACCTAAAACAAAAATAGCCTAAACATAATAATTCCGCCGAGTAGAGATCAAAGTAACAACCACAGCGTTTACGCTGTTTCCACTTTTTTACATTTGTTACAACATGAAAAGAATATTTTAGGAAACATGTCTTATTTTCTTATTTTTATTTCTTTTTTCTCTTCAAGTGTATTTCATATTTTGCAAAAAATATATAACAGAATTATGATTCACGACATATCGTCCTACGTTATACTCACGGATACACAATTATTTTGACACCAATAAAGAATATACTATTGTAATATAATTAGGTAACGGGACCAAACGCCATGCTTTGTCCCACATGAAGTTATTGTTTAAATGTAAAATTCTCCTAAGTAGGGATCGCACCCAAAACCATCAGAAGAATTTAACCACAGAATATACATTTCTCAAATGCGCTCCAATGGCGTTTATGCTATATGTAGATATTCATACAGTATGTAAGTTAAGCTAAATAATAGCTATTTGAATCTAATAATATATCACGATGATAAAAAGGTAAGGATACGAAACCCGTATCTGATAACGTATCTCTATCTGATAACGCTCCACTGCTCTGAATTATGGCGTGAGTGAACTCCGGGCCCTTTGAAATTGATGGGCTCATTACAAAACCACAGCCTAACCTTTATTGTTGTATTACTGTAGAAAATTCTCCTGCATATTGCAGAGAATTGAACTGGGGAACTGAGCATTGAACTGGTAGCATATAGTACTGTGATATAAACCTACGAACGACAATATAATAATCTTACTTTATATTATATACTGTATATATTTGTGGCAGTTTACTGATATTCAAATTGAAAGGGATAGAATAGGATGAATTTGAAGTTGCATGATTGGTTGTGAATTCGATTCCCTTTCGAGGGAATGGTAATATAAAAAAAATGTCTAAGACAAAACGTGGTGTTAAGTTCCGCCGTATCCATTTCGTGCAGAAAGTGAAGAACGGAGTGTCTTGACACAAGGGTCTCTCTGACTATCCGGCTATGCGGGAAAAACGTGAAGCTGCTTTTTTTTTTAATATGTTTTTTGCTAAGATAATGAATTTGAATATCAAAACCCGAGAGAGAAAAAAATATATACAAGTAAAATCTCAAATACGCTTATGTAAAATCAACACACTTTAATAACGTAGGTATATACGTATGTGGGAATTTTCAAACAAAAATTAATTTTCTTTTCTGTTTATACCTTACCATATTCGGTTTATATGGAATGAAACTCGCTTTATTGCAGAGTATTGGCAATAGTTGATAAAAAAAATACTTTTGATAGAATAAAAGTATGTCAGTGACTAACTAAGGTTAACTAGTGAGACGAAGAGTCGAAACATAACTAGAGCAGGTAATTAAATTTCTAGATAAAATAATACAGCTTTACTTTTCTCCAATATAGCATTGAAAACCTAGTGTAAAGACAGTCCTACCTAACCGGGTGTCAGTCCGTTCTCTGGTTTCAGCCCGAAATCGAGATATAATGTATTGCATGACGAAACTCATCGTCATGTTTTTGTAACCAGGTAATATGAAAATAATTTTAATATATCATTCCTCCAAGTGGAAACCCCCATAATAAATATACCCCCAAGTGAATATAAAATCCACAACTATCATGCCCGGACATTTGCCAACTCCACAACAAATGTTAAAACAAATAACTTATTAAGCTTTTAATTAATATTAATAATAATATCTATTTAAAAGAATTGCCTAGAGTAGCAAAACGTGAACTCCTTCATAATTAAAACGTAATATTTGTTGATTTCGTTTCTGACTACACATTTATTGTTATATTCACTAATTCACTGAAATGAGTACTGAAGGTTGAAAATCAGTAAAGCTGATACTGATCTTGTCTCAATTTTGGCTTAAAGTCACTTTCGTCCCATTTTTAGGAAAACTGTGTAAATGACGGAGTATGAAATTTGGCATAGTTGAAGTTAATATAGTAAAGTAGTGCAAAATAATGCATAAAAAATACATTCCATTAGTAAATAAATAAATACTAAACACACTGTTCGACATAGATTTATATATAAAGTGAGATATACGTTTCTAATGCAACTGGCTTAGAAGACTATGCTCTACTAGTTAGTATTCAGTAATAAGGTTTGCCAACAGTAGAGAATTGTGTCGTCTTTCCTGCTTTATATTCACCGAAACGTTTCTCTACACATATAAACTGTTATACAAAAGTCACAAAATAAAGTGTAAAAAAGAACTATTTCATTAAGAGCAGTGGCAATTTAAATTACCTACAAATTGCATTCGCCACGTCGTTGTTACATACATTTTAATTTAGTGCAGAATACTTTGCTTGCTAAGAAATTTTAGTTCACACCTACATATTTACACTCAGACATATTAATACATAGATGAATGCAATATATTATACTAGTTACGAGTCATAGATAAATAAACATTAAATATAGTCAAGCTCGGAGCGCGGCGGAGGGCTTTTAAAAAAAGTGTTTAATTTTAGTTGTAAATGGTTATTTAATTTACAACCAGTTACTTAGGCTACCTTAAAGAAACTAATAGCTAATATTAATTTTATATACTATGAGAAGTAAAGTGGACTACCAACAGAAGATGTGCCCATTGTTCACATTCCTAGAATATACGCTGGTGTACGACGTTAGGTGCCGACTCAGCTGTTTTGGGTAACGTAAGTCCTCCCTCCTTAAGATGGAAGTTTTCCGGTGAAGCAGGAGAATTTCCGAGACATATTTTAAATACAAATCTACGGTTCTTAAAATTAATACACATATAATTACTCCAACTATGATATACAGTCCAATTGTCCATACACTAATATTTTTCACTATATTCCGTTTATCACTATTTCCACTATTTTCACTTATATCAGTTTTCTTTAAAGTATACGCGAGAAGTTTCAGATCCGTAGGATTAATACCTTATTAACTGATTATATTAACTCGATTCAAACTAAGGGTTTCAGGAACAAGTATTGAAGGTAAGTTAATTACAGGTAACATTGAGTTAGTATCATTTTCTAGGATTGTTTGATACCTTTTCAGAGTCGCTGTTCCAATTTTCACTTTACAAGGATCATCTAAGGTAAGTATATAGGTTCCCTTAATCTTTTGTCGGGATATTTCGGTAAAATATGTTCTTGTAAGTGCTTCTTCTTTTCTGGCGAACAAGGTCCAGGTGTTAGCAGCACGATGCTGAAGACATCGATTACATGAACAGCAGAACATGATGTTGTATTTTCAGTGTAAGTTATTAGTTCGGTAATACAAGGATCATTGATGAATTGAAGAATTTCTCTCTCATAGCAGAGAAAACTCGCTTTGTCGATCAGTTTGCAGGGGTGATCTAATAATTTAGTTTTCAACCCTAAATGGTAAGGTAAGGGTGTTTAGAAACAATAACAGGATAACACAGGTAAAGGAATCAAATTAATAATAGATATAGGTGTCACCTTTAATTATGGGTATTTCCAACAGGTAAGTAATGCAATTTCGTTTGAGATATGACTTTTGTTTGTTCAGAATTCACTAAATTATCTAATATGCCCTATATATTTATATGCTAATTTTTCTAATTTACTTCTGATTTCTAATGTACTTTAAAGAGTGTTTGAATTTATAATAGATTGATGTAGAATTCCTAATCTACTTAATGCAAAGCTAGTATCTATTTTATTTAATTTTATATAAATAGTATGAAAATTATGGATTAACAAATTATATGTACTTATTATTTGAGTTTCAATGTGATTAAGATAATCTTTTTTCATAACTTCTACATAGGTTATGTCTGAATTTTTAAATTAATTTCGATAATGTTGTCATTTATGACTGCTCTCTAAACTGAACATATATTCACTGCTTCTAGAAATTGCCTGCGATGTATATGATTTTCAAAATAAATAAAATACTTAGTTTTATTCTTAATATATTCTTTTAAAAATTGTTTTACTAAATCAGGTCTATTTGTAGGTAAATTAATTTCAAGAATACGTTGATTGGATCTAGACAATTTTTTAACTGTTAATCTGTTTATAAGCCATGTGAAGACTAAATTTGGTTGGGTTAGGATAATAGGAATAGGAATACTATACAAAATGTATTGTTTCCGTTACAGATGCACGTACATAGAACTAGAGGGACATAGTATAGAATAAGGCCATTCTAGACCTAACCGAAAGGGTTTCTTCTGAATCCGTGTTGCAAAGATTGATGGGTTTTTCTGGGTCCGTATCGAAAATATCAGATGGTTGGGAATCAGGAAAGATTGTTTTTTTCAACTTAGCTAATTCTTTTAGAACTTCTGTTATTTTCCTTATTTCCTCACTACGGTCGTGCTCTTTTCCAATATTTAGATTGGGTGGACAAATTTTCTTCGTTTTATATTGCGTTAATACGAATTCGCGATAAGGCATATTATGCCAAAAAATTCACATTAAAAATTCAACATTACAGGCTATGTATAATTTCGTAATCGTATTTAGATAATCTTAGACCCCAACGCATAAGTCTACTTTTACTAACAGTTAAAGAAGTTTAACCATGCTAAGGGCTTGTGGTCTATGATTATTTTAAACATATTACCATATAAGTAAGGGCGAAAATACTTTGCGGCCCATATTATAGCAAGGAGTTCTTTTTCTGCAGTGCTGTAACGAGTTTCAGCATTAATTAACGTGCGACTTGCATAGGCAATTGGTTAATCGCTTCCCACTGCTCCTTGAGATAAAATAGCGCCTACGGCAAAGTCTGTTGCGTATGTAGTCAGTATGTAAGGTTTGCTAGGATCCCGGATCCTAGTAAACCTTACTATAGATTATTGGTGCATTCACGAGAAGTTCTTTACACTTTTGAAAGGATTCGATATATTTTTTATCGGTTAGGTATCGCACGACACACTACAATACAAGGAAAGATAACCCTATTATAAATGTAAACATTGCCCTCAACGGAAATTGAATCCACACCTGTCCCGTTCAGGTAGCATATTCCAACTGTACAATAGCGTCCCACATGTTATATATATGTTTTCAATACAAGCTCGCTCGAGCTCGTGTCAAAGCATATAACAATTTTTTGCAGTCAGGCACCGCCGTCACTGTTATTTACAAAAGTTTTTAATAGCATATTCAATTCTATTTTTCCATACAGTCTGCGTCGGGCACATGAGTGAGACAAATAGGAGCATTGGCAAAATGAAAAATGCCAGTAGTTGGCATTCCAACGTGATTAATGTAGGTAGGGCGGCTTCTCTTTAGAAAAAGGTTACGTGTAAAAAATATACACGTATGTGATATTATATTTATATATGTGTAAATATTTCTTTTTTTTACAATTTGTTAATACATACTAGTAGACCCACAGTCATATAGTCTGTATGTCACTTTATACAAAAACACATAGTGGTGCGAAATATTGATTTCATTCATTGTATGGTCTCCGAATGCTTTATTATTAAAGATATTGGCTTTCTGTACTCTTTGTTGATATAAACTTTTACCAAAGTAATGCTAAGTGTCATATTCCTACGTCTGCATATTTTTTTAACAAATGAGCCTAAATTTAATTATAATAATATTAAAATATTAATAATTATAAAAAAACTCTTAAGTATTATTGTAATGATTATATATAAATTAAAATTTCTTTATATTATCATTTAATGACAGGGGTTTACAGTATACTTACAATATCAACAACAACTAAATAACAAAAATATATAATATGAAAATATCCTGACATCATTTTTATAGACTTCGGATAATACTAGAAACGCAGGTATCAGTAGTTTTATACAAATTAAATATCAAATCACATCTTTTAAACAGTTTTTTTGCATTTATATTTAAATATCTTGTAAAAAGATTTTAAGCTATGAAGCCCCTACTTTTACAAACGAAAAGCATTTTAATGTCAGAAAAATCATATACTACATATAACTAAGGTAAAGCTTTTTGTAACAGGAAAAGCTTGGTTTTAATAAAAGGATATTAAGCATACGGATACAATGCCGCCTCGTGCATAATACATGCGACTCAACCGTCACTCGTGAAGCGCAGTACATTTTTTACTCTATTTGTTTATAAAAAAATTACAAGCGTTATTAAACGCTTGTAATAATATATCATTAATATGAGATTATGTAATAAGCAAGATGCATTATCGAAGAAACAATGCAACATATTTTACACTTAATGTTATAGGGAGAGTATCTAGTAACAGTTTGAAGAACTTTAATTTCCGTCTATTTTAAGGACAGTAAAATTTTACGAATATAATTTATTCCACTGAAGAGCAATGAAAATATTCCAAACATTTGTCCAAGTGAAAGTTCATCCCACTACCACTGAATGTGTTGTCAGAAATACTATAGATATATGTCGAAGCTAGTACGATATTTTACAATTTTCACCTTTCTCTTTCAATTAAATATGTCATTTGTATAAAATTTCAATGAAATATGGATATGTCATTTGTACTTTTTACGATCATAATAATTTTAGATTCCATTTTTTCCCGCTCAGTCCACGATAAGTTATTAAGGTCAAATATAAAAGAAGAGTATCATAAATAATTACCAATTTCTCTCCATAAATATTTAATGTAAGATACTCATATTCTACAATATAATTAATATTCTAAGCACATTGCAACCCCAAATAAAAACACGCTGTAAGAAAGTGAAAACAAGCAAAATTGTATTTCCTTGAAGGCAAGAGCACTTGACCTATTGTCGTGATTCTGAGCACGCGCTCGGAAATAATAAGGACCGTCGATGAAACTGAGCTTTGCAAAGCTCGCCAAAGTTTAGACGCTTTGCGGAGTGTTAAGTGGGTTCGAATATTTTTCTAGATCAACTCAATTCTGAAGCTATTTACCGTTTCCAAAGGTACTTTGTGATGTAGCCAAAGTTGTAATTTTGTACCAAGCTATATATAAGCATTTATGATTCGTTATTGTGAATGTTTCTTTACGAACTATTTACTACCAATATGTCTTTTTTCTATTATATTTCTAATTAATGCTGTACATTAGTATAGGTATATATATTCACCATATTCTCATTTCATTTAATTTCAAACATAAATGTTTGCAGAAAGAACTAATTGGTAATAGTGGCCAAGATTTGTCTAACTGTCAAAATATCTATATACCACGAGGGGTCAAATACACGTGTAATTACGATGGAGATTACAATTTCATGGTTAACCAAAATCAGACTTCTAAGTGAATAGGTACTGTGTTCAAATTTACTAACAAACCTGACTAAGAATACGTTTTACGTTAGTTTGTAAGCGCAAGAAGGGACGTTATAAAGGGGTTGGTAGTACCAGGCGTTACTTTAAGCTTCAAACTCTATTACGCAACGTATCCAATATCCGCCACCATCATGGTATCTTGTATCGTAACCGTTTAAAAAATTCAAAGACAAACATTCGAAGCGGATAATGAGTATCGTAAGAATTTTAACGTTGCAGGAGCTTAGCTTGAACCTCACAGAACACACATGACTGTTTTAAAAATTGTTAAGCATATTAAAATGAGTATTATATCGAACACAAAAATAAAAGAATATATTAAGAAATTATTCTAAGTTATCCTCCGTTCCAGAACCATTTTATAAATTGTTTCACGCGACATCTTCAGAATACTAATAGTGTCTAAATAATTCGTTACTTCTTGCAAGAGTTTCCAATACATGACCTAGTTTGACATTTCTATTAGAACAATATTTCTAGGCTAGTGAAATCCCAGTGGCAATTAGGCAGGCTTATCCAAACATAGACTGGTCTAGGCATTCCTATTAAAGTTTTCATTAAAAAGTTGTTAAAGCTGAAAACTAACTGACTTTTATTTATATTTATATCGTATCCTTATATTTATATATATCGAATTATCGAATTATATATATACCTTTTGGCAAAACCAGCACCATGTTACAAAAATTAGAAATTAATTTATTTTCAATACTACACTTAACAGTGTATTGTATAACGACGTATAAAAATTACAGGTGGAACCAACAAAGTAAGGATAAATCAATTTTATAGTACAGGCTTAGTAAATTAAATAATCTAGCAAAATTAACATTTCAATGTATTTGAAGTGACTAATACTCATCTATACTTATTTTCTTTATTTCCAATTAATTGGATCCAAAAACACCTGGGAAACCTAAATAGGTTATAGAAACCTAAATAGGTTATAATAGGGAAACCTAAAAACCTGGGAAACCTAAATAGGTTTCCTATTTAAAAAAAGGTTTTGATGTTTTTATCCTATATTTAAATGAACGTTGTTCATACACATCACTATCCTCGTTTAATTTATTCGTTTTTTTAATTTGTAGGTATTTCTTCTATTTTTCTTATAATTGTCATTCTCATTGTCTATTAATTCCAGATAACATTATGTATTACCCAGTTTCAACACCTTATATAGTGTTTAATTTTTAAATTTAGTGTCAACAACATAAATGAATGATTAAATACGACGCCATCGTGGCGCAGTGGGTAAGAGTCTTACTGCATACGCTATAGGTTGTGGGTTTGTTCGCCACTGTAGGAAAGATTATATTCAAATTATTTTTATTTCTCCGCTCTACCTATCAACTCGTAATGTCTCGAATTCAGGCTGAAACTGGAGAATGGAGTGTCTTGACACTAGGTTCTCTCTGACTATCCTGCTATGCTAGAAAAGAGGTGAACCTACAATAAAAATGACAATTTATCCTTACTTACGACCGTATCTTTGTTACACGTGAGCTTATACTATTATAATGGTACATATAACCCCATCATGGCGCAGAATAATTCCGTCTGACCGTACGTACAAGCCATGACTGTGAATTTGATCGATACCGTATTCGAAAGAATTACAAATTTATAAATTATTGTCATTTCTGTTTCACTACTAGAACGCGGCGTTGAACTTCACCTCTCTTATGTAATATGTCTTACTTAACACACAATGTCTAGAAATTGATTATAATGCGAGAAAAGATGTGTCTCAACACTAATCATCTACATTGGAGATACGTGAAGCTAAAATATTTTGCGAACAGAAAGCTGTTTTAATTAAACACGAGCCAATTATACAAATAATAGAGAATCAAGTGAAGTGGACTGATCGTGTCACGTCGCAATCACTAAAAGCTTTAAATTAATTCTGTTAATTTCACACACACATACATATTATGTTCAGTTTGTTAATTGCCATCATTTAACATTTTCGCTTGTTAAAAAAAAAGCTTCACCCTTTTCTCACATAGCTCGGAGCACTCTATTCTTTACTTTCCGCCTGAATTCGAGACATTGCCTGTTGAGTGGTGGAACTCAACGCCGCGATTTGTCTTTAATTATATAAATCCTCCAAGTGGGGATCCGAATCTGAGCCCACAAACAATCGAGTTTGAAGTCTGACGCTGCGGTCGACTGTGCCACGACGACCTCAGTCTGTATGCCAAATACGCCATATACATATCATAAAGGTCCAGTAAAGGTTTTTTTATACATCATTTACACGTGTACTTCGAAAATCACGATTTTAATATTTTAGGATTTTCGCAATACATTCCTGCCTGCCGCAGGTTGTACCTGCGTCAGTTGAATATATTATCTAAATACGTTACGTACGTACGTTATGAGTACAATAACCGCTTGCAAACAATAAACTACTGTATTATATTGCTTTAAAGCTAATTTTTTCGAAGTTTTACGTCAAAAGCTCGTATAAAGCTAAGCGTGCGCTGAAGCGACACATCGACAGCGTAATGCGTTACATTGAAATAAACGCCACTTTTCTGATTACGAAAGACGACAAAAACCTATTTAATCAATAATTTATAATATTTAAAGATGCTGTTCTTATATTTTGCATTAAAAATAATATATTCCATTAATTTCATACAAAAATTCGAATTCGGAATGCAATTTTAACATACGTGTGAATATTACATTCTAATATTAGGCATAATCATCAATATCTCTACATATAATAAATATGTAACTATGTCTGTCTTTACATGGAAGATATGTAAAAAAAATATTACTAGGGGATATATTTAAAAATATTCAAAAAATATTATAAATAGAACCCAACACAATGATTTTAATTTTTTTTTCTGCTTATCTGTTTGTCTGTGCGTTTGTGCACGCTAATCTCAGAAACAGTTTAACCGATTTAAATACAATTTTGACCTATGACCTATTTTGGTAAATTTCCCTTAAATTTTGAGTGGAAATCAAACCCACAACCATCGAGTGTACCATCCAATACTGCCCCACTGCAACACGATGGTGTTTTAATGACACGTATATTAGAATAATGTTTGTAAGTCGTAAATTAAAGACAATATCACTTCACACAATTCCAATTTATTACCCAATTACTACTTTTTAAATAAAATGTGCTCCTCGTATCATCTCTTTATTCTTAATACCTCCCTACGTCCTATTTTTTGTTTTTCAATATTGCCAACCTTTATTTCTATAATGTTTACATTCTATAATAAAATAATTCATTTTGACTATTCCATACTAACAATTTATATTAAATAATCGTAAATATACTTAAAATCACAAAAACAATTATAAAATAACTTAATATGGTAACACGTACAAGGAAAATGTACCTGACGTCAGATTACCGTTTATTGCTCAATAACATGTGAAAATGCAATGAAATAGATATAAGTATAAAAAGCGGGGGTAGACTCTCCAATTTGTTTCAATGTTTCAAACGAGCTATCACAATCGTGACTGGCAAACTAAAGATATGATGATATCACGTCTGATGAAAGCGTTGGTCGTGTCTTCGGATCGGTTGGATTGGAGTTAGTGTATGTAGTGGTTTTGCTGTTTGTCCGGTCTTGATATAGAACGGTCATAGAACGGCATCGATTTACGCAACAAAACGCCTAATGTCTCTATATGGGCGGAATTGAAAAGCTAAATATTTTATCAGTAGGTCTAAAGTAAGACACCTTAGGTAATATTTGAATCTTCGAATGTCGTATGTCATTCTAGTACATAGGCTATGTACGTATATTGTGTTTGCTTTTTATACTATTCAATATAAATATATATTAACATACATGAACACCTGTCGAAATGTTTTCATCATTTTTTTCTTACTAAATAATAATGAGTAATAACTCATTTACGTAAGTGCTAATAGTATAAAGTTTTAAATTAAGTCAAATAAAGTTAGGTAATGACCTGGAACCTCCAAAAGTTCGTAAAATGTTCAGAGAACGTAGATAACGGAGTATTATTAAGTTCTCTCAGCGAACTTCACAGTTCAAATATAAAATTTTAATATTCCTACAATAATATAAGTTAAGTATTTAAAAAGTAAATGAATACAAGAATAACTTTCAATAGGAAAATAAAAATACAAGTTAGAACGTACAATAACATTAGTTTTTGAAATATCATTAAACGAAACTGTTTTCTGAAACAGAAAACTGATATTTTCATATTAATTCAAAACTCGTACCGTACCGCTGACCGTTACCGGCGTTTAAAATAATAAAAACTGTTTTCACTGACTTTTGAAATATACCTGAATGTTCTGAATGTTACTTTAACGGCAAAAACGTTTGATACAATTTTCGGAAAATTCACAAATAACAGGTACCGCTTCAGCAAATTGAAAAAACAACATTACCTCTTCTATAGAAATTTCTATAATTCAATTCAATAATTTTTAGTTTTATTTATACTTATATATGTTAGCGCATATTGTGGGTTCAGTGACTACTTTGTTAATATAACTTTCATTAGCAGGGTAGTCAGAGACACCGAGACATTTCGTGTTGCGTGGTGGAACTCAACGCCGGACTTTGTCTCACCAGAGCGAAGAAATTAAAATATTATATCTTTCCTCCGAGTGGAGACGTATGATGCCAGATATATATATATATATATATATATATATATATATATATATATGTGTGGTTTGGTTATATATATGATACACGGAATAGCTTTAAATAAGTTAACGTGATATAAAAACTTTAATTAGCTAGTAAAAGTTATAAAAATACTATTTATACACAAACTCTACGCTAGGTCTACAAGTCTACGCCGCTACGAAATGCAAGTTGAAAGCTCGCGCAAGCTTAACTCAAAAGCTACACAAATATTGGAAGCGTTTTATCGTCTCTGTGGAACTCACAGTACTTACACATCAGTGTGTGATGAATTCTAAAATGTAAGGCTCCACTCCATGAATCCACTCTATCGTGTTCATAGCTGACGGTTTACTTTACGAAATACGTTATTAACTAAGTACACGTGGCGATAGTGAGATCGTGGGGAAATAATAATATTTTAATTAATCTAATTTCTCCGGTCTGCTAAAACAAAGTGCGGTGCTGAGTTCCGCCACTCTTTAATTGAATCGAATTAAGTTAGTGTTGAAAATGACAATTTTTTGCCCATTTTAGTCAGAAATGAGATCATTTATTGAACTTCTTGTAAACCTTCTACCGTTATTCTAATTCAGATAAGAGTCTAACAACTGTATAACTGTAGTGTATGTGTAAACCTGAAAGTATCACTGGCGTTCATTTTCTTTTTGGTAGTCCTACTTCCAGGTTTTTGGTGTAGTGTTGTAACTATTTACTTCGTTTATTAATTAACGATCGACAGATGTGGATACATCATTATTTAAGGCATATTTAGACTGTGGGTCGGGCAAATGAAAGGAAAGGACTGTTGTATCACTAAGATATGTTTTTCATTCTTATAAAATGTATGTAAGGCAGAAAAGTAATAATTAAAACAAATCATAAGTGTGTCATGGTATTTAGTTCCAATTAAACTTATTTCTTTTTTAAGTGTTATATAAGACGTTTGACATTGAGCGCGACTTCAAGAGTACAAATATTATTATTGAAAAAAAATCATTAAATGTTTTCTTCTAATATAGATAGAGTAATACAAATAAATAGGTCGCTAAAACGACGAAAAATATAAATAAATGAAGCGATTCTTTTGATAGTACAGATTTCTTGTATAAATAATTTTACTGTAAAGCCTAACGTCTGGCACTCTTACTCCCATTACATTTCACAGCTCCAGTATATAGCAGGCTAGACAGGGATAGCCTCGACTTAAAAAAATTATGTGCTTCACTATGAATTTAATTTGGGTGCGGTGCGTGTAATGTGGTGACTTGTTTTCTTACTAGACCTGACAAATGAAAACAATTTATACAAATAAGTGTTTATCGGTACACTGTGTCTATAATTGATTTAACTTCAAGTATAGCCAGACTTTGTACCACAGCGGCATGATCGAATCAATGTTCCCTTTGCCTTTTTACTTAAATAAATACTTTCGTAACAATATTTATGAGTGTAGTAAAGTGTGTAGTGGAGTTGTTCCAGTAAGCTTAAAATAGTTTTTCATATAAAAAAGTTCTTTGTATGGTATTTGAGTGAACCATCATAAGCCAGACCAAGTTAAATAAATTTCACTTCACCATGAAATCTTAAAGCATTTTGAAAGCTTAAAGTTCTGAGCTCTCCTGCTTCTTTTTTTACTTTCATTAAATATGTGTTATAAAAAACATTTATAGTCAATCTCAAAACTTGAGAAAACATTAATAGTATAGAATTGGCGAAATTTTAGGTTTATTTTTTATAACATTTTAGGATAAAAGTAGGTTTTGGTACGAAATAGCTTGTATTTTCTAATTTGATATGTTGTTTTTAAACTAGTAACATTTAAAATTGTTAGACAAAGTACGGCATTAAATCCTGCTACTTCTGAAAATGTTTCAACAATGAGCGGAAAGTGGAGAAATATATCTACTTATCAAGCTAGGTTGTCCTAGGTTGTCCCTTTCGTATGAAAAAAAAAAACAATACAATAATATAATTACTAAGAAAGAATTAGTTTCTATTTATTTTATGTCCCATATGCCCGTAATACCCGTAATGTCGTTTCCGTTTCCATTTCGGGTTTATGGTTTTATGACAAATTACTTCCATTTACCATCCATTTCACATTGGAACTTGGACCCAAATTTATAATAACTTCCTTTGAGGTAGGAATTTTCATGACTCAGACTCAGACTTCCACATCAAATATTCTAAACGATTGTAATTTGTTTTCAGTCTAACGCTTTTCTTTCTCAGCGGGAAAAGAGGACGTAGTGAAACTCCGTTCTCGGATTTTCACACGAGTTCGAGATGTAGCGTGTTGAATGCCGAAACTCTCATAGGAGAGAAAAAATTAAACAATATAAATATAACTATTCCCTTTATTTTGTCGAATTTTTTAAATTATAAAAACCATATCGTTTAAAGTCAGGCACTAATTCACTACGCCACGATGGCTGCAAAGATTTGTGATTTCTATTTATTAACGAAAACTGCCCTGACATAGTTAAGTTCATCATCAACATCATTAAGTATGTCAATTAAATTTGCCTTTTCTGTTGAACAATTTTGTTAAGGGGGCATTTATGTATTTCTTATAGTTTAGCTAGACTATTATAGGATTTCATTTGACAGATCATATGTCAACGGTTCATCACGATTGATAACTTTTGTCAAGGTTTAATAAGTTTATTTCATATATTTTAATTGATCTATTATGGTTCTACATCAGATGTTCCACTATTCAAAATATACCTTTAGACTTGCTCAGGGTTAAAAGATATATAAAAAGTTTCTTTCAAATCTGTCCAGTGACTACGAAGATATGCGCGTGCAAAGAGACAAATAAAACAATTTAAAGATCATTGATTTATATTCTATTACTGTTTCTATTTTTTTGCTGTTTTATCATAGTATAAATAAGTATAGATATAGGTTAGTACAAATAAAACACGTTCCCTCGTGAATTGCGTGCCCAAATAACAATTTCCCGTTCAGATTAGTACGAGCAGTCTTTGAGCTGTCTATTTTTATGATATTTTCATAACTTACGAAGAGTTCATTCATATGTGAATACCATCCAAACTTTAGCCAGACATTGTCTTTAACAGTTTCACTTTGCTGCATCATAAATATCTAATAAATTTACTTAAGCTGTGAAGTGACTACAGCGCTAAAGAGTGAATTGCTTTTATAGTCACTGAATATAAAAAGGAAAGTTATCTTAGTTTCACTCATCTGCCTCATTTTTGAGACAATGTTTTGACATGCATGTTTGATGAGAGTGAACGCTGCATTTTGTCTGGCTGGTACAGAGAAATCCAAGTTATTAATACAATAACGCCCCAAAGTGGAGATCGAACCAGCAACCACCGTGTTCGCAGTCATGCACTACTCATTACCCCACAGTAACCTCAAACAGTTCACTATTTGGTTTAATTCATATATTTCTGTGAAGCATTTGTCGCAGGTTCTTTGAAGTCGGCGTATTGCGGTCGTCGTGTAATTGCGGATCGGTCGCGAGGGACGCCGCGGGAATTTTAATAACGGCTTTTGTGTACTTGTTTGTACATATTACATATGTACGACATACACTTTGCCTTGTAAAGTTAGTGAAATGTTACTATTTCTAAAATACACGGAATACAAGAGTTTAATTTCTAGCCTAATTATGGAAGTAAATACTTTGTTTTTACCAAAATTAAATCGTAACACAATTAGCTTATTGTTAAGAACTGTTTTAAGGCCAAATTTTCGACAAGAAATATATTTTTTATATACCTTGCACACCACCATGGCTGGCGTTTGGAACTTCGCTCGAAAGTACATACGGAAGTTATGAATTCAATCCTCATTGTTAGAAATATTTGAAAACATTTTTATTTTCTCGATCTGGTTAGACAAACAGCTGCTTTGGTTCGAACCTCTCAATTATTTGTTTCTAAAAGGTTGGGAAAGTTGAGAACGGAATGCTTTATAACCGGGCCTTCTATTAAGTGCGGAGAATGTGTATAAGTAAAATTTTTGTACATAAAATTTTAAATCATAACGCTTAAATTTGTAATAAAACAAACATTAATAATTTCAGTATTATGAAATCACAAATGAAGCCCTGTATCCAGCACGTGAGCACCCCGAGAGGGTTTAGAGTAATCCTAGGAGGAATGCCAATCCATCTCGGCCAGCCGGGCATGTACGAATTACGTGAAAAACTAAAGTAAATGCACTAGAATCTGATATGTCGTTTTCACATTCATTGAGAATAGATCTAAAGTGCGTAAACCAATAACCCCACTTATAGTATACATATATATTATTTAAACTTGTGATTTTGTAAATAGTACTTAATAATTATACTAACAATTATACACATTGTCATTTCACGATTTAGTATTGATTGTTGATTCAATAGAGATTGTAATTTGTCTATGTAAGTAAATAAAAAAATATGGGCATTAAAGTCGTCAAGTATCACGACTTCAGCGGAGGGGAAGCCTTCGCGTCTGCCGTTACGCACGGAGAATGACATCCTCGTCTATACGGCGCTATCTCTTGGGCGCTTTCTTCTCCTCGAACTCGACTTTGGATGACCAAGAAATCACTCTGCTAAGCATTCCGCGGCGCCACAGCTCAATGGCTGACTGACTGACCAGAGCCAAAAAGCTGTTCGGCGAATTCTGTTCTCTATGGACATCCATAAGTCGAGTGGGTCAAGGATCCTAGCATTCATTGCTATGCAGACGATAGCATGGTAGACGCCGTATACATCGGCCGTACAGGTCTTTCTCAGGAAAACGTCGACAAGTGCCGAAAAAAGCTTGTCTCTTCTGTTGAGGCATCCCACGGGAATGTCTCCTTATAAGATGAAAGGAACCTAGTTCAATTTAACGCCCAGAAGACACAAGTTTGCGCGTTAACCCCTAAGAAAACCCCATTCGTCGTGTCGCCAGTTTTCGAGAACAATCCTCTGAAAGCTCCGCCCAAAATACGAATATTGGGCGTTAACGTTTCGAGTGACTTCAGTGGTGAGTGGGGCCAGTATCGCGCTGGAAAGCAAGGCAAAGTTGGCCTCAAAGAAGCTGGGTGTCATTGCCACGGCAAGATTGTACTTATAGTATATAGTATAGTAACGTACTTCACGCACAAACACCGATTGGCCCTGTATAGGTTCAGCCTCGCATGGAGTACTGTTATCATCTCTGGCCTGGTGCAGCCAGTATCAGCTTGATCCATTTGATTATATATAACGTGGAGTAATAATCTGTGAAAGGCATGACACTTTGGCGTTGAAATTTCTACGCACGACGTTTCCTTTTGTGCGTTCTCTACCGCATTTATCATGGGGAGTGTTCTGGGGAACTGTTTGACTTGATTCCTGCCACAGAATTTGAAACTGAAATATCAATCACACCATCTGGATACGTGGCACTCTACTACTGTGCGGTTTCGTAGGAACTTTCTTTCACGTACCACTCAACTGTGGAATGGCCTACCAGCAGCAGTGTTTCCAGGCCGATTCGATATGGGTACCTTCAATAATCTATTCGCGTCTATTTCCACCTTTAATTCCGGCAAGGAGTTACAAGGAGTACCTCCTCTAGAGTTACGCGGGCCCGTGGGCGGCGGTGGTCACTTACCAGCAGTATCGCTGGTGACCCAAACGCTCGTTTGCCTTGCCTATAGAATAAAAAAGAAACATATGTTAGCAAACAGAGCTAGCTTATCTTAACTTTAAAACACATTTTTTTTGTACCTTGAAGGTCATATACATACAATATATATATATTTCTTAAAACAATAATTTCTGATATAGCTGCATATACAAGACGCGTTATTTACAAAGTTGTAAAGTGAATATTTTGATTAACGGCCAACAACGTGGCTTTTGTGAGCCATAAATCTCGTTAGGACGAGCCAGTGAATACCCGATGAAGCTTAGTTACAGTCTTAGATCGCTTTGTTTGGTCACGAGAGGTGAAACTTGGCCCGGCCTCTGCATACAAACTTCCTGATAAACTCTAAATATACTGCGTATAACCATCGCCTCGTTTGTTTTCGGGTAATAATAGCGATAAATGATCCCATTTTGGCTCAGTTCAGAAATATTTCAATGGATAATATACTCATAGGTCATTTCTATATCCACTTGAAAGTATGCTTATGTTTAAATATATTTTTGTTTCTTTGGTTCTAGTTACGCAAAATATGGCGTGGAGTTCCGTCATTGAAAACGGAACGTTTATAACATATCCAATTTTCGGCTGTATTTCAACGGTAAAAGTAGAAAATTTTTTATCCCATCTTAGCATTGGGTTAATTTTGTGTAAGTGATGAAATAAAACAACATTTAATCTGGCACAGAATACTTTAATATTTACATAGATTCTTTGAATTTTCTGATAGGAATTATCATATACGCAGATCATTATATTTATTTCTAACAAGCTTATGCTTAAAAAACATATTAAGAAATCGTATAAAAATTGTAACACAGTGGGATTCGAACCCGTCGTTGGGAACCGTAGAGGCGCTCTGATCGTTAAGCCTTGCGTTCTACATACATTACTGCTTTGTTATTTATGTGTAAATAAAATTAATCAGTAAAAGTAAAAATCTACGCAATTCATATTTAGGAATAGAATGACAACTTCATTCTTGCGTCAGTACAGACATGCTATTGTTATGAGTAAAATGGATCCAATTTCGTTTCAAGGGCAAAATGAAATCAAGACATAAATATTAACTAACTGTTTTGTTAAGCAACTTAACAGATTTAATATCAAATTCGGGACTCAATCAAAAGCAAATTAGTTTAATTGGGATTAGCTTCATCCTTGCTTAAAGTAGGTCTTGTCGAGTCACGACTCGTCTTACATATTGCCACTTACAGTTTGAAATCCCGCAGTCATCTTTCGAAGACTTTAGAAATAATGAATAAAATGAAATTATTATATATAATTTCATATTGAAAATTATATATAACCAGATTAATCGCGTATATTTAAATATATATTCGAAAATATACGCGATTAATGTGGATAAAAAAGTTTAATTCATTCATTCATGTGTAAAAATCGCTAAGACCAGTCTTACCAGTTTCATATTTTTTAACATTTTTTTTAAAGTGTTATTAGCACACTTGGGATAATGAAAAAGACATATTTAGAAAACGTATAAAAATTTTACTTTTACTTTTACTTTAATATTTACATAGATTCTTTGAATTTTCTGATAGGAATTATCATATACGCAGATCATTATATTTATTTCTAACAAGCTTATGCTTAAAAAACATATTAAGAAATCGTATAAAAATTGTAACACAGCGGGATTTAAACCCGCGCCACTTGAAAACCGTTCAAATTGGATGTAGAACGCATGGCTTAGCGGTCAGAGCGCTTGAACGGTTCAAATTTTTGTACGTTTGTTTCTAAATATGTCTTTTTCAGTTTCATATTATTTTTAAGAGTTATGATTTTAAATTTTATTCCATATGTTATACGAGATAGCAAAGAAAACTAAATTATATTATGTTAAACAAAGATGACGGGACGGGAAAATGGAAATATATTACTAGCAAGTGGAAATTTAACCAACAATTTACGCTTGAAATTAAAAAATATATTTGAGCCCTATAATAAATAATATTTAATAAATAGGACTGTTATAATTAAAATCTCGAAAACCACTCAAAACAAAGGGTTCTGAGTTAGTCCATATTTGAAAGCAAATAAATAACTCCAATGTAAAAAAATAAACACATATTTAACTGATCATTAAAAACATGGCCATTCATAATTACCTTCGAACTTTGCGCAAAACTACAACCGATTTAGGAAGGCAACCGAAGGCTTCTGGTAAGAACTTGCGATAAACAGGACAATACATTTTGAAATGAAACAATTTTTCACCGGTTTCATAGCGTTTCGAACACTTTACAGTAGTCCGTGGTCACAGGTAGACTGAGATGGAATTCGTCTGTCAGTTGATACAATTATTATATCAAACTACCGCCAACAATATAAGGGTATGTTGACCCTCTACTAAGCTACTAATACGAGCATAATATTATCAGTTATCGAGATACACAACTGACGCCATTGCGGCGCAGTTCCGTAATTTCTGATCAAACACTTTGTGTGGGTTAGATGGAATTATTTTTTTACTTCCATGCTTTTTCCTGCATAGCAGGTTGAACAGAGAGAACCTCGTGCAGTGTCTTGATGCAAGGTTCTCTCTGCCTGTTCTCAATTTACCGCCAGAATTCAAGACATTGTGTGTTGAGTGGTGAAGCTCAACGCGACGTTGACGCAGACGCTGTCACACTGCGCCAAGATAACCTCAATGAATTATTAAATTATAATGAATCTATGGATTTTACCATTTCTTATAATTGTTTATTTTCCACCACGTTCCCGCCATGGCTCACACACAATGCCTCTACATATGACGGAAAGTCTAGATAAATACGGAGAATATTAACAACATTATTTTATCTACATACAAAACGAACATTCAGCCAAAACAGTTTTCAGTGATAGAAACCTAACCATCAATTTCAGACCAATGAGCTTTAAAGGGATTTAGTGGACTCAATCCCTCGTAAATAAGGTCGCTAGGACCTATACAATATTATGGCAGGATGTTGGACTTAGAATGTAATAATAAATAATATATTGATATATGTACCTACATATTATATATTTTTTGCCTTTACGATTTTTCACTACTTTCTGCATAATTTTGAAAACATTACGTGTTGCGCGGTTCAACTCAACGCCGCTCTATGTCTTACCAGAGCGGAAAAATTTAAATAATCTAGATAAAATCCTCCCCGAGTGAGTATCACAATTGTATTTACTGCTAATAATTATTCTTTTTTAATGCATTAAAATAAGCTTAAGGGTACCTGTCAGAGGTCAATAATACTGATATATGCTTTTGTTGTTTTCCTTTCATCTCCTTGAATCACAGACAAATTATGATATATTGGAAATTCTGTACACAAATGTTTGTTCTAGTTACGTTATTCGCTTAGTTATAGATTTACGCTTTTTCCCATATAACTGAAACTGAAACAAAAGAAAACTTAACAGACAGACATATTCCTCCGCTGTATTATCCGCTACAATCGTACATAATAAACAATGCAAATAAAAAAATAACGCTGAAACATATCCGCTCGCAATTTTTAAAAATAATTTATCAGCGGATTTCCATAAACTTATTTCCGGTTGAAGGAACAAAAGCCTTCGAAAGCCTTTAGTTGAAATAATTCCTTTTTTACGAGACAAATCTATGTTGTAATTGTATACTAACGAAAAATATGTAGCAAAAAATTGTCCGGTTGCCGGATGAATAGTATTTTCAATACGGTAATTGCAGCCTGATCAAGCTCGAAACTTATTTTTAAGTATATATATTTACATTGTTCGTTATATCAGTATATTAACAGTGAATGATGATTATGAACTGTAGCGCAGCGACAGCGTCTGACTGTACGCAATGATTGTGGGTTCGATTCCCACTCGGAGGAATGGTTGATTATAATTAACTTATTTTCATTTTTTCGCTCCGGTTACAAGGCAAAGCGCGACATTGCCTTCCCCCATTCAACTCGCACTCTCTCGCTCTCTTCTCGAATTCAGGCAGAAAGTGGCGAACTGAGTGTCTATGCTATAAAAAAAATGATTCATTTAAATATTTGTACACATTTTTTCCTAAATTACATAAAAGGTTTATTGAATGGTTATAAAAACCTGAGTGTCTTTATTAATAGATTATTTCTGCCTAATTGGGAATGAGGAGAGAGAGATATATATACAAATAAATGCAAAAGGGTCTGCAAAATAAAACAAACTGTATACATATATAAATAAAAATATAAATTTTGTCAAGTTCTAACAATACCCTAAGGTATTATTAGAATTACAAATATGTGAGGGTAAATCTAGAATAACCCTCACATATTTGTGTTAAAACGTTCCGTAGCGTCGCGTCGTTTGTGAAACAAAATCTTGTTAAAAATGTGAAATTGATACGTCTCACAGCAAACTCGGCTTGTGTCCTTTTGAAGCATCTTTGAATTTTAAATGAAGTGTCATTTAACATCGTTGCGTTTTCGGCTTCGGAAAAGATATAAACTTTCTTTTGTAAACACAGCCTGACAGCCTACAGCTTTTACTAGAATTGTAGAAATAATATGGAATTATTAAAAGTGCTTGCAAAATAATCATTTTTGTAAAAAATATAAATAAGGCGAGAAATCAATGATAAAGCTACTCCGTTCTCCACTGTGTGTCTGTTTTAGAGACGTTACTTGTTGGGTGGCAGAGTTTAACGCCGCATTTTGTCTTACTTCGCTGTAAAAAAAGCTATATTTTTTTACATATTTAAAATGCCTTTGTACGGAGATCAAACTCGTTACCATCATATGTACAATCAGACAAGGACATATTTCTACATATCTTAATATATTCTGTCATACAATACAATATATTATAGGAGAGTAATATTGTTTAAATAATTGCATTCCTCTTCTCATAGTAAAAGCATTTTACTTGGTTTCTACAGATTTTGTTTAGAAAATAAAAGGTTTTTTAAACTCTAGAGCGGATGGTATTCTAGTTGGTACTATAACAATTTTCTAGTGCTAGTTTAGTTAATGGAAGACTGAAAGTGCCTTGCGGTGTACGTGTAAAGCTGCTATTTCACCTCATTACGTTGTAGTAGAGTGCGCTTACTGCGCCTGATACACTTATTTTCTTTATTTTTATCTTAGAAAGTCGAGGTAGATGTTAAACAGAGTGGAGTGATAAAACACTCTGGTTGTCTATTCCCAACTAGAAGGGAGATTATTAACCTTATGACTACTTATGAGGTACGTCCGACTGCAAATTACTGCTAATAAAAATTTCCCCTATGTGTTAAAATCCAGTCAATTATTATTCGATGTGTATATAATATATCTTTAAAATAAATAAACTTTTTGAAAAACAGAACATACTTATTATGTCAGTATCAAAACATATTCTCTGGAGATTTTAATTTGCTAGAAATATACTAGACTAGATAATAAAAAGAAAGGTTGAATAAACTATACTTTGGAAAAAATAACAAGCTTGGCTAGCATATGTTGGTCTAGATCTCCGTAAGTAGTGTACAGACACACTGATCTCCACTTTTTCTCAATTTTAAAAATTCATTGTGCATCGATGAGCGGAACTAACGCGGCGCTTTGTTTTACCAGACCGGATAAATGGAAATAATTTTAAATATATATATCATACATGATGAAATGCCAATGAATCAAATTTCAAAATAGTTTAAAGTTACATACATTCATGCGCAAATATTGAAAACGTGAACCTCAGCTAAAAGTGACGCCGTGTTTGCACTCTGATGAGTATGGTGCGATAAGCGCAATACATCAGCCTATACATTAAGTATTCCGATTGATTCACAGCTATACGGGACTATGTACCTTATGGCGGTCCGCGATAAGATTAAATTACTACCTGCGCCTCGTATATCCTGGTACGATAAATAGCTAATGCGAGAGACATTAGGGTGCATAAGTTAAGCGACAAGACCTTTAAATGTAATGGCACAGTAATTGAATATTATTTATTTGCCTTATATATACACGGTAGCACTGACTATTAAAAAGCGCTGAAAATTTAGCACGTAAAGACTAAATATAATAGAACCAGTCGGACTCCGTAATTTAGGATATTCTATACATACCAATATTCATATATTGAGATTATCTGATTACGGCAGCACTACGTAATGGAACGAGATATGACTCACTTTGTCTCATTATGATAAAAAAATACATATAAAATTATACACAATTCACAATATTATGCTCATAGCGAACAAATCAATAAGCCTAACTATGCGTGAGTACACACGTTCAATGCCGGCGTAAAGCTAAATATGCTATCGAAGGTACCGTGATATATCGACGGCGGGTAATCCCCGCCATCCGGGCACATTTATGGCTTTATTGGTGCTTCCGGAATATACCGGGAAATAGCTTATTGCCTCTGCCATCGATATACTCCACTCTACTAGTATGCTATGTTTTGTTAAAATTTTGACTATATTATTTTCCAAATTATGGCGTAAGTTAGTTATTAGCATAGTGTTAGTTCTTTATTTCATATTTCACAACATATACTAATATAATTATAGCGATATTTCAAGCAGCGTTATAGATTTATAAGTTTACACGAGTTGTATTCAGCGAAAGGCCACGGGTAAAGCGTCGCGTCGTGATGTATAGTAACGTCAAAACTTTACTAAACAAATTTGTATTTGTACTTGAATAGACAGTTGATTGTTATTTGGAACTAAACGGTTATATTGTCTTAGAGACAAATTGTTATTGGAATAGAAATATGATATTGGTTATTTTTATATTTTAGTAGACTGGTAGTGAGGCCAGCGTCTGGCTGTAAACATGATTGGCTTTGTGTTAGATTCCCACTCGGAGAATGATTATATTTAATTTATTGTTAAAAGTAGAAAGTGGAGAACAGAGTGTCTTGACACTAGCTTCTCTTTGTCTACCCTACTATGCGGTAAAAAACATAGCTGAAAAAATATATTGATACCACCATGACTTAACTGTGATTTCTTAACAGTAAATATCTTGCTGTTTTTATTTCAATGTCCTACATTTTGGCTGAATAAAGGTCTTGACATGGATGAAAAATGGCACTAAGTTCGCCCTATTAATAATATCTATATACATATTTCGCTAGACAATATCTATGACACAATTAAAATGATTTAAATCGTTCATGAAAAATGTTTATATTTATGGTAAAGTAGGCATTAAAAAGGAAACTACCCGTCTACTAAAACAAAAAAATTACTTAGACGATATTTTTACGCAAATATCAATTTATAATAATTAGTTAGATTTTACGTCTCTCAAATCACTTTTGACGTTAGTTCCTTGCACAATTTCATTACGGATAAAGAGTTCGCGACAGAAACGAACTAAAGTAAAAGAAAGGCAAAGAAGAACATTAAATCCTCCCACTCGCTGAAGACCAACACAAAGTCATAAATATATCTTTTTTTGTTTCTTCGTAAAAGATCTTTTATATAACTTTAATAAAGCGTATTCGGGGAATGGTATTCTTGCTAGCCCGTAGCCCGTAGCTCGTAGCTCGTAGCTCGTAGCTCGTCCTCGTCCTCGTAACGGCGACTGAAGCTATTCGTTATACTTGTAAGTGAAGTCTTTGTCTTGAAGTAATTTATTTACTTTCGTAATGCCACTGGAATATACATTAGCTGTACGTGAGGCGTGTGGCCTTGTTTAATGTTTTAATATGAGAAATGAGTTTAAATAATTACTATATGAAACTGTATAGGGCTGGCAGGAATGTGGTGATATATAAGTAAATCTTTCACAGAGTACAACGCCGAGCTTCATTTATTTTAATTTTATTTTCCTTGTTATGTTGAGCAAAGCGTGTTGTGTGATTCAACAAACAATAATCGAAAAATACGGTCACTTTCACTATTATTTCTCTCTATACCGCAAAACGATGGAGAATCTGAATACTTGGTAGGCGTTGCAAATCTATAAAAAACATTATATACGGACAGTATGATAGTGTATGCATGCAAGCATGGTTTTTAGTTAAGTCTACAACAAAATTCGCGGTGAAATGGCCAATTTTTTTACTGTCCTGGTGCCTCACTGTCAGCTTCGACAGCGACATATAGTGTCCCGGAGGATAATTTGGCAACGAATTTATATATATTTTATATATACTGTAATTAAAAACGTATATCTGGTAAGTTAATCCATTCTCTTCGGTGTTTTCTTTTTTGAATTGAAGGAGTTACTAGTGGTCGACAACACTGTAATATTATGTAAACAATAAGCTACTCGTAGTTCGAAGTCAACAATTAGTGAAAAAGTAGCTAAATGATTATGTGGAAACAATAAATTAACTTTGTTAACTCAAAGTTAACAAAAATTTGGTAGATTTCTTATACAATTCTGCTACGGTTAAATGTTTAAGGTAATTTTATTGTACTTAAGTTTTTCCTACATAATAAAAGGAAACCTAGAAAAAACTTTATAAAATTATTTTCTGATACAAGACAGACCATATGATATTGTTAAAGCAAGTAAGGAGCGTAGTTTATGTATACACTTTACATTATACATTCGTATGTGTGTACATTTACATGTAGTTATGTAGAGAAACGGAGATGCAATTTAACTTCACAGTCAAAAGTTTTAATTTATATAACCACGACTATCTAGTAGTTACGAAACTAGACTCGGTGGTTGTTTGATACATTGTATCGAAATAGTTTTTGTTATTACTCCACATTCATAATATTTCCAAATCGACCCATAATCGGCTAAAAATCTATTGCAAATTCTTTTTAATTAATTAATAGTAGTGTCAGTTTTACGAATACATAACAGTGGCTTAAGCCAAAGCACTTTGGATAAATGCACCCTGCTGCGTGCCAGGAGAACCTAATGCAAAGACATTTCACTCCACTGCATCTTTCACTGAGGTACGATGGCTTCTTTGTTATATATACATATAGATTGTATATACTTCATTTATCTATACTATAACAAAACAATAAAAACAGAATTTTTGTACGCGCACGTCTTTGGAACTACTGCATGGATTTATTTTAGCTTATGCAGGACTTAGGCTACAATTGATGAATTAACCATAATAGACCGGCTTTAACTATAACATTGCACCTTAACAAAAGTTGATCAGCGTGATGTGTATTTTGGTGGGAAGTGTCAATAAGTCGGCCTTAACAAAGTTGCGGGCAGTATATAAATAATTGAAATAAATATGTATAAAACTTGTAATTTACATAATGCAGTAATTACAAAGCTAAGTAGAAGTTACTTGCATTGTATCAAGTTTTTGTTATCCACCCGATTTAATGGCCATCTCTAAATGCGACGTTGTAAGCTCTGACCAGCACTAACTCCTGGCAACTTTGCAAGTTAGACAGTTAGTGGACTGAGGATAAACTATTGTTAACTGCATTTTATCTACCAACCATTATTTTGTGTTGACCGTGTTATTCTGAAAATCGGAATAAATGTTTAATATTACATTTAATAATACCTTAATTATTATGTTATGTTTAATATTACCTTAAATTCCAGCGCAGATGCTATGATATGCCTGAAAAATGGCAACGTTGTGAGTTCATATCCGGCTTTACATGTTTAACAGTAAGAATATTGATATTTGAAGTATACTTATTATTCTTTGGACACACAAATAGCAGTGTTAGATTTCGTCCCCTAGCACGTATTGAATGGGAAAATAGAAAAGAAAGTGACTTATTGTGCTATATACTTATTCCACATAAATTAAGAAATAATTATAGGAATATGAAATCTTCTTTATGAAATTATTACTTTCCTTCAACAATAATTTGAAGGAAATACCTTGGTAGTCCTAAAAGACATTTTAACGTACTATCATATGGATCCGACTTTGATTGAAAAATATGTTTATATCATCAAGCGGATGTGGGTTTTTTTTTTATTGCAAATTAAAAGCAATTCAAGTGGACTCTTAGGTAAATGAACCACTTCCGATTTCGTTTCCTCCATATAAAGCTTTACCTGATGACAGTCTCAGGTTAATAGCATCTTGATAAAACTTGTGCATTTACAAAACTTCTTTGTCTACATTACACTATGGTCGCTTTTAATTCATTTCAGTTGTTTCGTGCGTGCCTGACTGCTTGTTGAACACAAGCCTATACAAGTATTTAAATCTGTTTTAATTTGTCATTATACTAGAATTCTGTTGATTATTTTAGTGTTTTAAATTAATAATTTTAAAACACAGAATAACACTGGTTTAGTTTTAAATTAATATTTCGCGATAGCTCTAGAAAAAATACATTCGGAGTAAATATTCGTAGTATAAAGGGCAAAGTGCTTTAACTCTAAAGTTATCTATGCCTACACTGATATGTGTACGAGATATGTAAAGCTGAAGAAATAACATACCAACTCAAAATCTTCCAACTGACTCCACATTTATACCTTTGCATGGACTTTCAGCTGCATTCTTACGAGATACCAATCCTTTGGATTTGATATGGACGGCCTTAGAACCCTGTATGTATGTTGTCTTTTAATAAAAAGTAAATCCTATTAACTCTGTCAAGCAACTCAGTTTTATGTCAAAAGCAACAAATAGACTATCGGTATATACAAAACAAACACATTAACTGAACTTAGTACTTCTTTGGCTATTTTTTTGTACACGGCTCTCCGTAATCTCTTCGAAATAAAAAGGAGAAAAGTACTTGTGGATTGTCATATCGTATGAAGTAAGTACTTATTTAAATGGAATTAAAAAAGTTTGTTTCCGCGTTAATTATTCAACATCATTGTATTTCTGGAAAAGTCAGAGCATAAAGATTGTCTTTTGTATTAATTAAATGTATAGAAACGTCAAATTTGCGAAATGCCTCCATCTTGCTTCCCTTCGTGTCGCATCGCTCTCCGTCCTCTGAAAGCTAAGCGATAATAATAATTATAGATTCATATCGATGGAACGATTTGAATAGGTCGATGGTAGATGGATGGCGGAATCCAATGCTAAATAACTAAATTGGCCAAGAAGCTTCACGGATTTACTTATATAAACAAAATACGCAGAAGAACCTTAATGGCAAGACAGTACGTTTTCCACCACCTGAACTCCACGCCACACTTTGTCTTACTAGAGCAAAGAAATTAAAGTAATCCATATAAACATTTCCCGAAAGAGAACGGAACCCCCTAACTATAGCATTTACAATAAGGCGTCCCATTGCGCTATAATGCCTATTTATATGTAATATTTATTTTTTTCCAGTAAACCAAGTATAGCGTTGAGTCGTCGTGGAGCTCCTTCCCGCTGTCATCGGTATGGCTGATGCTAACGACGCCTGTCCATCACAGTGTAAGCAACAATGCCTTAACTGTACTCGCCTAATCACTTAAAGGACTACAGAAACGTTTTTATTTTTATTTAAATAGCAACATATTAGCATGAAAATTAAGTATATTTTATACTGAACACAAATAAGTGTCATATATGGTTAATTGTGGCAGAATTGGTATGTGCGTAACGGAACGCCATGTTGAATTGAATCTCACTCACAGGAGTCTTTATATTTACAAGTTGTCTCATTGACAAAGTGTAGTCACACACGTGTGTAATATGAATTGAATAAGGTCTTTGGTTTTAACGATTTTTACACATTTTGATATTAAACTATTTTTAACAAGATTAATCGCGTATATTATTAGTATTCGAAAATAAATTTTAGAAACCCGACGTTTCGGACACTTTAGAGTAGTCCTTGGTCACAGGTAGACTGAGGTGGCAATCTACCGTACGCAAAATCTTCCTGAAAGAGGTCTGAAGTTGTTCCTTCAAGTTATAGAATTGTTTGTAATAGATTTGTTTTAGTATATTGTATTTTAGGAACAAGGATTTTCTTACTTTTAATGACTTGTAACATCCTATAAAGGCAACTTTGTATCTCCACGCCGCCGTCCGCCGTCCTTTCTCATTTAATTAAAATGTATCGCTATTTGCTCTTGTTCGCTTCTTCCCCTGGTATTTTGAGGTTCAGAATTTTTATGTTCCCTGTCCTTAATATAAACTAATTTTGTTTCAAAAGATAAACTTCCATAATTAAGTTTATTTGTAAACATTTTTAGTAATCTTAGGCCACTTCGTTTCCGCTTTCCGCTGAAATTCCAGACATTATTTACTTAGACTTACCAAATTGGGAAAAGAAAAATAAATTCACGCTAATTTAGGCTGTGTTAAATTGAGATTACATTTGGCTGGTCGAGTTAAACAAAATGCAATATCGGAATATTCAACGTAATTTAGTTACACATAGTGTATAAATGGCCTGAAGACAAAAACTACTAAACATAAAATATATAATCGGTTATGTTTCAAAATCTATGCGATTTATGCAAATTTAATATGCAGTCAAATGTAGTGAGACTAATAGTAATAAGAATATTTTGGGCGTGTATGAAGGTACGAAGGTTGATAACTGTGGACGAGGCGAAAGAAGTATGCAAGGACCGTAACGTGTGGCGCTCCGTTATCTCTAATTATGACTATCCCGCTAGGAATAAAGAGAGAAACTAATAAAATCCATATTTTGTTATAATGCTGAGAAAAGTTTACCAAATCCACATTAAGGTAGCGTTTATTTACAATATCTCATTATATATACGGAAACATCAAAATTCAAAGATAATGACTGGTTTTCTTTATCTTTTCTTTGTTTATTTTTTTGTAAAAATATTTTCTGAGCACAATTTACTAAGTCAATGCCGATATATTAAATATATAAACAAAGACAATAAATATAAATATCTATAGGAATCTTTTTTTCTTAAGAGTTATTAAGCCCACTAGATTAAATTTGTACCAACAGACAAACTCCAAGAGGAAGTTATGAACTATGAAACATAATTCTATTTGTAATTCCTCATTTTACAATATCTATAAATACAATAAAATTCAAAATTTAATATTTACTGGTTCACTTTTGCCCACATTAGTGGTAAGAAGAGTCAGAGACTAGTGCCAAGATACTGCGAAAATAAGGAGTAATCAGTTTATTTTTACTTCTTGTATTTATACCGTGTCTATCACCTTTTTTTTAAATATTCGTGTAGACAAACAAAACATTATTGTATATATATTGTATTGCAACCGTAAGGATACTCGTTTTATTATAAACGTCTCGCAAAGAATTCTGAGCTCCCATGGTGTAAATAGCCCGCACTGCTCTTTTTTGGATTACAAATATTATTGAATAAGAATGGGAATTGAACCCACCATTGAACCGCCAATCAGGTTTCCAGTTCGCCATCGACATGGCGACGATATATAGCTTTATTTAAATTTCTACACCACTATTAGTTATTTTTCTTATTTTGGTTGGACAAAATTGAGTATCGGATTTCAATACTTGATAAGTAATGTCATTGGTTAGGCAGCAAGTGGAATACAGAGTGATATAAATATTTTCCGCCTTATGTAAGCAACGATTAATAAAAAAAAACAGTTTAAAGTTTAAGTATAAAAACACAATTTTGACATGAACCTTTAAATTTTATTATTATTCTAAACGGACACCTTATTGTTACAGACATCGAGTATTTATTTTGCTCTTTGCAATGTTATTTCATAATAAAATATTTAGATTAAGAGATCATAAATGATAACATACGTTTCTACAAATTTGAAAGGACGAAATATAGTAGACTAGACGTTTGTGGCATAAAATTGTGAAAATGTACATAATATACAATTAATTTAAGTAGCATGTAATTGCATTAATATAAAACAATATTCCTTTAATTTTTACTTTGATAAAAAAAATTATAGAACCTAATGTCAAAACCCTTCGTCCGTACTCTAAAATCCAGACAAGCATGCATGCATGTCGAGTGGCGATCTCAACGCCGCGCTTTTTATCAGAGCGGAGCAATGAAAATAATTTAAATAGAAATCGAATCTACCACCAATCGCGTCAAAAGTCACACTGTCCCACTGTGCCACGATAGCCTCAATATATTAAATATTTATTTCGATTCTTAAGGTACTCTATATACTAAATGACTTATTGTGTGACCATTCATTATCTATGGCATGCATTCTATAAAATATCCGATCGCTCGCATAATTAACTGTCAAAGTTAAACAGTGTGACCTTGAATTTGATGTCAGAAGTGTCAGAAGTCAGACGTCAGCTGTCAGTGAAAGTAAGTTTAAGTCAATTCTTATTCATAAAAAATCCATAAGTTTGAAGTAAAACACTTTTATAAAACACTATATCCTTTAATTATACCTACAGCAATCAGAATCATTCACTATTTATAATCTTTATTGGAATAAGAGGTAAGGTGATTATTTAGTTTTTTAGTGTTAAGCAAATATTATAGCAGCTCGTAAAAACTCCATTTGTATAAATTATTCTCACTTGCTCCTTATATTTTCAGGGTCAACATTGTTATTTAGTAGTGTAGTGGACAGTGAAACAAAGAATACTTAATTGATGTCGTTTTCGACGTAAAATACATAAACATGAAAAAAGTTGTATTGTTTAAAGGTGAATCTGAGGACTATGAGCAGGTTTTTAGTGGCAAGTATGAAACTATATTTGTGGAACCACTACAATTCGAATTTGTGAACTTACAAAAACTGAGTGAGAAATTGTTACAGAAAGATTATAATGGCCTCATATTGACCAGTCCAAGGGCTATTGAAGCATTATCTAAATGCTGGGCACCTTCAAAACTTGATATCTGGAGTACAAAGAAAATATACACAGTAGGTGAAGCTAGTAAACATAAAATTACACTGTTGCTTGGTTTAGAAGCCATGGGTGGTGATACTGGCAATGCTGAAAACTTAGCATCTCTTATAGTGAAAGAACACTCTGAGAAGTCTAAATTCCTCTTCCCATGCGGCAATTTGAGGTCAGAGACATTACCTGACACATTGTCCTCCAAAAATATCACAGTTGACGCTTTGACAGTCTATGAAACTAAGGAAAATGAACATTTGAGAAGCAATTTACTAAAATTAAATGACACAGTAAATCCTAGTTGTTTGATATTCTTTAGTCCGTCTGGCTGTGAGTATATTTACAGGCAGCTACAGACTTTCAATAATAAGTTGTCAGTTCTTCCACATTTTGCCATTGGCAATTCAACTGCACATAAGATAGAAAATCTGGGTGTAGAAATTGCTGGTGTAGCGGCTAAGCCTAGAGCCGATAGTATTCTTGAATGTGTTGAACAGTATTATAGAACTTCTAGCTTGTAGCTAGTGCTTACATTCATTATAAAGTGGTGTTGGTGTCTAACTGTGTATATAACATGATATAATACTCGAATTTAGTACAACAAAATAGTATTTATATTTTATTAAAATTGTTTATTATTTATACTTTTAAATAATTAGAAAATATTGAAATAAAAAACTTTAACTAAGTGTCTAAGTGACTTTTTACTATACTTCCAATTCATTTGACTGTTGAATTTGTGATGCCACTGGTCCAGATACAGCATCCCATCTGCTTGCGACTGCTTTGTAGGTGGAGAGTGCACTCACTATCACTAACCCTCCATTTAAAAATGAGAGAGGCTGAAATTATGAAAACACAAAACACATAACTAATTATCAAATAGTGAGATAGTGTCAGAGTCTAAAATCGATAGTTATGGGTTTGATACATTTGGGGGTAATGATAAAATTTTAATTATTTTTTATTTCCTTGCGTCGGCGTTGAGTCACGCAAGTCAACCCTATATATTTTGAAATTTAATCTAAGGTTGAGGACAGAGTGTCTTGACACTAGGCTTTCTGTACCTATATCTTCTATAATATTCCATAATAGCACATTTTATTCAGACATCTTGCTTAATTATCTGCATATTAAATATAAAAACAATATTTCGTATTTTATGATTTGTTATTGCATGTCTACCATGAGAGACTTCCTGTATGTTATGTTTATAAAAAAGTGCATGTGAAAAGAATATATTTGCCATTTAAAACCAATGCTAACAAACTAATGCTATCTATTTATACTATAATAAGAGTAAAAAAGTTGTGTCTGTACATTGAATATATTTTCAAAAAACTATTTAGTAAGATGTATTAACAGTAATTGAATACGAATCTATGATGTTTTAAATTTTATCCGTCTGTTTATCGCACACATCTTCCTAGTAACCGGTTCGATTTGAATGAAGTTTTTTTTTATGTATACCTAAAAACCCTGATCAGACTTTAAGGTATAACTAACTGACTTCGAAGAGTAGACCACCTGATGTAGAACCATAATGGACCAGCTAAACTATAAGAAACAGGTCAATGACGCATTAGTAAAAGTTGTTCAGTGTGGCGGGCAGTTTTCGTTAACAAATAAAAATTAGTAAACTTTGCGGTCATCGTGCCGCAGGGGGGGCGTTTGGCTGTAAAAACGATAGTTGGTGGCTTCGCTTCCACTTGATGTAATGGTTATATTAATATTATTATTTTCGTTTTTCTACTAACAGATGGGCAAGCAGTCCAGTTAGAATAACTTTGCGCATTCAATATGCAACATCTCGAATTCGGGTGGAATGCTGAGAAGGGAATGTCACTAGCTCTAGGTCCTGATTTGGAAGACTTAGAGACTATACAATTACCACTATAAAGAAATTCATTATAATTTTGGGTCAGTTTCAATGCCAACATGTAGTAAATGGACGTAATCCATACTAATAATATATATATGCGAAAGTAGCTATGTCTGTCTATCTGTGACGTCATCACGGCCAAACCGCTGAACCAATTGTAATGAAATTTCATATACAGACTTGAGGGTCTTGGGATGATCATAGGCTAGTTTATTCTGCCATTTTTTGAGCTTGTCCAGGAATGACATTATTTTACGAAATGGTCGCTGAAAATGGGCTTTCTGAACGCTTACATGGCGTGCGCTGCTCAACCTTATAAGATTCATAAAAACAATTTTCTTTAAAAAATCTATAAAAAGGTTCGCGATGGTATGTGTTTATCTCTTAAGATTGTAATAATGTAAATAAAAAATAGCGTAGCTACTTTCAATTTAACGACGTCGTTAAAAATTATGGGAAATAATAAAGTGATACGGGTTTTTTACTACACACGTTCAGATTGCATTCAAATCATATCTGGTAGGCTGGTACTAGACTTTCTCTTAGATCTTTGCAATTTGTCTTACTTTTGAGTCATTAACTTTAGTCAACCGGTAGGAAATTATTCGAAACAACATTAGCTTTTTACTTTAAATAAAATTATGTGACTTTGACATTCACTTGACTTTTACAGAAGATATTAAGATCGTCTATAAAGAGATTCAAACCCAGAACCATAAACCACAGACACTACTAACTGAGCCACGACGGTGTCAATTGCAATAATTTGTTTGTTCATTCGTACCCCATACGCGTAGGCTAAAGTGCTTTGCGGGTTGCAGAAGACCATGGCGAGGACTGCCAGCAGCAACAGCGTTGAGCCTAGCACCGTCGACACTATGAGATCCTGATGTTATAGAACATTTTTTATAGTTGGTGATATTTCACTTAATTTATTATAAGGTCGAGTTTATCTCATAACTCGAATCCAGTATCTTGCTTGCTCGCACGGCTTCCAACAGGTGCGGGTTCGAGTACCGATTAGTAAATTTTTTAAACGTTCATTTTATAAAAAAAACATCTTTACAAAAGTTTTGATTTAAAATACTTTCATTATAAAAGAAAACTGTGTTACATGATATCCAGAATATCTCTTTATATTACTATACACTAAGAAAAAGTCAAATATTTAATAATCTATCTATACTATAATCCAATAAGTTATTAAATAACTGAATATAATAGTAATTTCAAACGATCAAATCATGTGCTCATAATCCTGTTGTTGTTTAAAAAATCATAATATCCGTTTTATATGAAACTATTTCCCTAAGTATTTCCTATTCCCATTTACATAAGTCAGTGGTCACAGGTAGACTACCCGTGAGCACAAACTACTGTAAAATGTTCATAACGTCAGATTTTCTAAAATGTATTTACCGAATACCAAAATATAGGCGTTTATTCCAGTTTCAGGAAGACCAAAGGTTTTATTAAATTACATCGTATTTACTCAACCTGCTTGAATTAAATACAAGTCATATTCAGAAAAAAAGTTCTTTCCAAATACCACCACATTTTACAGCATAGAATCGTAAAATAAATAAATAGTCAAATAATAAAGTAATATCATACATATAAAAATACTTCACTTTGTTTGGAATAACTGTTTTAACTCTGTTCTCTGTAAAGCCTAATTATATAAACAAAAAAATGACCAAATTCTAATCACACATAATTACCTACTTCCTTACATAAAATAATAAATAAATAAACCAACGCAGAAGAACCATATTATAGGAGCATACGCGGCCAGCGAGAGCACGTTGACTGCACTGACGACGGACAGACAGGCGCCCGTGCCGAGCGTGAGGCCTGCGGTCAGCTCGGACACCGTCGTGGTACAGCCTCCCCCCAATATGTATAGGACGGAGGAAACTGTGCAGGTTAGCTGGGAACATATGTAAAAAGTCAGTAAAGGAAAAAACACGAGAGACTCGACGGGAGTCTACATTGGCGTGACCAAAAAAATAGGTGTTCACAATTCGGCCTCGCTTACGTATGCACAAAAATGTATCTGCTTTTGATATAGAAGTACAATGGGTCCACAGGAACTAGCTAAATTTAGAAAGTGGTCTATGATAAAAAAAAAATTCTTTGTACCTCTGAATTAGATAGACATTTCCCTCATAGCAGGGAATGCAAAGAGGACCTATTGCTAACTTTTACAGAATCAACAATAACTCATATTCTAAAATGTATTAACTGGTTCCCATTTTCAATTTGTTTTTGATAGCATATAAAAATTTAGATCATGTGGAGTTTTGTTTGAATATCTGTCTGCCTGAATCATGGTACAAGGTGGGGCAAATTCTTTCTCAAAAAATCTTATTTATTATAGCCAACAAGCATTCTTTAACATTTATATATGAATCGAAATAACCACTTAAGTTGGTTAAGCAAAAAATTATATTTATAACAGATTAACTGTTTCCTATACTTGACATATCGCTCGGGATACTTCGGTACTAAATAATATCTTACGGAATTGTCACTAGTTTAAGTTAGTTAAACGGATTACATTGAAATTAATTGTTACTTGTCGAGAAATTATAATCAACGTTATAACTCTTCGTAGTCAGTCTAATTTCGTTACTTTAATTGAAAGTTTTAAGCTTCACACATTTTAACTTTTTTTAATAAAATTAATTTGAGATATTTTTTTGAATATAAAAGTGTGTAAACTAGAGTTCAATAATCTCAGCAGATATATTTTAAACAATATAAACATTTTAGATAAGTAGGTAATATAGTTTGTTTTAAAAGACACAAATAGCATATAGGTTACGTTCGGTATGTGGATATCCTTGTAAGGTTGCACAACTTGGTAAAATACTTTAACATATACTTACTTTTACATATTTAACGTGTTTCTACGAAGGCTGAACTGAACGCAAATAAGGAAATTTTGGTCGACACGATTATTTTAAATCGATAAGCCCTCTTTCCTTCAGTGCGTCACTTCCTCTATTTTTAGTTTTTTTATTACTTAAGTACCTATTTTGTTTTATGTACCTACACATACTCTACAACCTATCAAAAGTGGCAAACTTTTAATCATGATTGTCGACGATGAAGACTTTCGTCTTTAAAAAATTGTTGCATTAATTAATAATGTTATATATCAAATTAATACAGAAATATGCTAGAAATATTTAAATACAAAAAATAGTACACATAGATCTTTGTTAACATCTCAAATCACTCCACTTTCCGTCTATATAGAATCGCACTTTATCTAACCAAAAAACATAATTATAAACTTTTCTCCACACCACGACTTTGCATACGTACAATCATTGTATTAATACGCGAAGTAAAACCTTCGGACGGAGTATGAAATTTGCGTATACACGTTGCTATTGCAACGCGTTGTTTACGCGTCTACGGGACAATAAGTTTACTTAAATAGCTAAGTTACCACCTAGCACCTAGTGTCGAGACACTCTGGTCTCCACATTCCGCCTAAAATCGACATTGCCTGTTGAGGGGCGGCACGTAGCGCCGCGCGTCTTGCAAACGGTGAAATTAATAAAACATATATGAGTAGGCATTACAGTCAGACGCTGTCCAACTCATAGCTCATAAGATTTATTATTCACTTCCAAATATTACTAACATAGATTAAAAAATACTCACAATCGACAGAGCTTTAAACACTCCTTCAGTAGATCTGAAATAATCATTTTCTAAATAGTACTTCCGTAATATCGAGGGTTTCGTACTCGCAGAGTTAACTGAAATCGCCATTTCAAAGTCCGGGTCATAACACCGATATAATCGTTTATCAAAACAAATTGTAACGATTCACTCCGAAGTTACTCTGAAGAAATTACTCTAGTTTTAAAGGTATATTTTGTATTTACTAACATAAGTACGTAAAGACTAACAGCATGTGTAAAATTATTGTATTTACTGAAAATGTTAAAGGCAATTGCCTACTTGTCGTTTTTAATTTGTATATTATTCATTCGAACGAGGTGATAAAATTTCAATTAGGCGATTACAAGCAATATATCGGACAGATTAAAGAACACGGAAAACCTTTTAAGTGTGTACATTAGGTAATTCCTTATAGATAAATATAAGCTTGTATTAAACTTCCCTTCGAGAAGACCTTTCTTTTTATCGTGAGGAAATCCGGTATGGATACCCGCCCGATCGGGGACTCGGATGGGTTATGTGGGACTCCGGAACGGCACATGTAAACCCCACGGTGCTCCACCTCGACCGCGGTCTGAACAGGCTTTAAATCTTCTTTTTAAGTTTTTGTATGAAAATATAAGAAACAAGTAATAAAACTGAATTTGAGTAAAGTGATTATATCAGAAATCATTGCTTTCATGAGTTACAAAGCAAAAAAACACCTTTTACCACAAATAATAATGGTAATGTGGTAAGCAACAATTTACAAGGGCTGGTCGGATGATGGGATTTAAATAGAAAAACATTATCAAAACATCTATCAATAATTGAAGTTTCAACTACTCACTGAACCGCAAAGGAATATACAGAATAAATAGAAATAAAAACACATAATTGTATAAAAACCATATATGTATTATCATTAAAATTTAAAATTAAAATACTCGCACATATTAAATCGAGATCATATCATCGTAACGGACCGTCCGCGTCTGCAGCCAGCGTCATCCCCCCTCCTCCCCCCACAACACACATTCCACACGCCCTTATCATTCGAAACCATTCACATGTTGTAAAACGACAAGTTTATGAGAAAGTGGAGTGTTATTAACATGCGGGCGTGCACGCACGGACGCACGCACGCAAGCATGCACGCAAAATAAGTAAGAAAGTCTAGAAAATTCTTGGTCAACATGTTACAACTATAATATAACATAATACCAACTTGTCGCTTGTTGTGTTTCGTAGACGTAGCTAGGACTTTCTTCAAATATTCTCTCCTATATTTTAGACTAGACTAAACTATTTTATTTATTTTTCAATTCCACGATCAAACGCCGAACTGAACCTAGCTACATCTATTCATATAATATTAAATTTTCCACACAATACATAAGATAAATATAAAATTACAAACACTTAAATTACTTGGGCTATACGAGAATAGTTGTTAAAAATAATCGATACAAAACTTCGATTAATGCTTCGCAATCGCCACAAGTGTGAGAGACATGTAGAAAGACAGCACTCCGCTGGACGAAGCACACGTACACGTTAGAGGGAGGATCACACACGAGGGTTTGTGTAATAATTGAGTACAACTTGGTGATATGTACGATTTAATGTAAATAAAAAGTGGTCAGTGACTAGTGACCGCGGCTCGGTCGGAAGACAGCTGTGTGAGAGTCACAGGATTTGATCCTGCGATACGACGGTCACGGACATTCCCATACAAGCACTCGGCCACTCGACCGGCTGGTCTAGCTCCTTCCAATATTGCATTTCAATATATAGACAGCTTATATTTTTCATGTGAAAAATTCTGCTCTTACTAAAATATAATATAATATATAAATGTTTACAAAATACCCATTCTAATAAAAATAAACTGAAAACTAGAGTATAAGATGAGAGGAGTTTGTCAACTTAGTGACTTAGTGACTCAGTGACCGAGTGTCACAGGCAAGTAAAACGGTAGAAAGGTGTAAGCTCGTGGCGAGTAACGGCTACACAGTATAAAATTACACCTATAACATCTTAACTTACAGGTATATGAAATCCCCTTACAAATTACTTACAATGACTTAATGTTACAAATCATGCAAACTATTTCATACAAGCGTCACCTTAAACAGATATTGCATATACTGACCAAATAAGTTGAAGCTAACTTTGTGTGTGTATAAAAAAGATAAATTGAATGCAATAATAATAAAAAAAGAATGCATAAATAATTTTAAAAATTTGGAAATGTAGAAACCAAGCAAAATAGACAAAAACAGTTCCGGGAGAGAGGGCACAAGATTCCTAAATACAATAAAAGGCTTTAATAAATAGAAACATAACAAATAAAGAAAAAAATAACAATGTTATTTAAAACTTACACAAGTCGATTACAAATACATAGTAAATATGAATACAGTACAATGATCCAAACTACTGAACTCTTAACTCAATAACTTACTTTGGTTACAAGTCAAAATTACCCTTTACTTATAGTTGTGTGTATATAATATATATAAATTGTATGTATGTATTGTATGTATAAACCTTACACAGTGACCACAATCAACACAAGGGGACACATGGTCAAAAGTAACATTTTAAAATATTCAATAATCTAATATTTTGTGCACAAGCTACATAAGGAATGCTGTTGTCTTATAATAATAATACATAATAAAATAAATACTTAACACTAAATGGACTAGCATCAAAATCAGACTTGTGAAAATAATCTGCATGGAACAGTGTAGCAAAATAGACTGACTCTACTACACTGTGGGTACATTTGATTACATAGAATAAAATAATATATTATATATTCATTATTAAAGGTCATTATGGTGCCTTGGTGCAGTGGGGCAGAGTCTGATGCTCTGGTTGTTAGTTCAGGTCTATTACCACACAGTAGTAAGACTGTAATGTGACTGTGGTGTTGAATTCCAAAAAGTGTTGCATGAACACTTAGTGTTTGGAAATTAGGAGGAATGTGGAGAAAGAAAAGTCTTAACACTAGATTATTTCTGCACAATATATGTACATAATAAAAAACAGACAATATACAATAAAATTTTACAGCACTCATACCCACCCCCGCAGTGTCAAAGCCTGATTTACAAATATATATAGCATGTGTAAAAAACAGACCCCAGACACAAAGACAATCTATTTTGCAATACTGTATGTAAAGAAATAGATGTGATTTCGGTGAATTCTAGTGGCAGTATTAGACAATCTTCAACTCACAAAGTCCAAACCTCTTTAGACTGTAATGGCTTTATTATTTAATGTACATACAACCATTTTTTTAAACGAAAAAATATATATTATAATTGTATATATTTATTTTTAATTTTACTGGTTTTAGAAATGACAATTTCCATGAACTGATAATGTGTTTCTTCATGCCAACACTTAAACATTAAAGATTAATTTAATTAATAAAGTCACTTCACACAGTCGTTAACAATTAAAGATTAATTTTATTAATAAAGTCATTACAGTGCATTACAAAATGAGTTACTTCTAAGTAAAAGGTCATTCAGTGCTCTCTGGTCCTAATAAATAGTCACTTCTAGAGAATGCTATATTTATATTAGATCAATTCAAGACCTCATGTTCATAGCTCAAATCAAAACACCAATGCACCTAAGAAACTCTTCAAAAACTTATTTGTGCCAATACATAAGATGTTTGTGTCACAACGCTAGCTGTGCCTGCTCTTGTTCATTTTAGTTTAAGTTACACCAAAATTCATTTCCAATTGCTATTTTTAAGACTAAAGTCAAACTAACTTTTCAGGCTCAAAACAAAAATCATAGAGATCATAAGCTCTTACCTTTGAAAATCCAACACTGAACAAAAATAATGAACATAATTGAAAGACAGTCGGAATATCAAAAAATTGGGGGGTAGCGTTAAAACGTCACTAGTGGCACTAGCGTCACTGGTCACTATAAGGCGTGGTCGCGCATGGGCTGCGGCACGGCGCGGTAGGCGGCGAGTGAGGCGGAGGCGGAGACCGAGGGACCGGAGCGCCGCGAGCCGCGCCTCGCGCAACCACCGCGCAGCGCCAGCAGCGCCGCCGCCAGAGCCGCCACCGCGCCCGCCACGCCCAGGCCCTGCGCCCACCAAATATTAAATATTTTAATTTAAGGTAAGGTAATTGTGCTCAAACGTCTCTGCTTCTATGAATCGTATTAGTCTTGTTTTCATGGAAAAGTGATAATAATGAGAAAGGAGTCTCACCGAGGCTGCGTACAGCATGTAGGCGGCGGGTGCGGGGGGCGCGGGCCGAGGCGCCGCCAGCAGCGCCGCCGCGCCGCTCGCCAGCCACGCCGCGCTCCACGCGAACGAGAGCCCGCCCTGCACCACGTACATTTCATTAAACCACTCACTGCTTTTGTAAACATCCTCAAATTGACAATGTGTAACTATATTTTTACCAGAGTTGAATCGATAAAATTGATATAATTTCAAGAAATACTCCACCCTGCCATGTATATAATAGAATAGGATGTTATCAAATATTGTTAATGATTATAATATTCAAATAGGACATTATAAGCAAAAAAAATCTTGTCTAGGCAAGAAACCGATGACACACTTCCAAATTCGAATGCAATTATAGCTTGTAGACTATTTTTTCGAGATATGGCAAGATTGCTTTCCTATAACTAACTATTTTGTTACTTCCCCGCCCGCTTTCCCATTTAAATCACAGACTTTACTTAAATTTATAATTTAAATTGTTGTAACTATTTTATTTATAAGCCGATTGAAATAAAATAAACACATACAATAGTCATAACTGCATTTGAATTGGTTAAAACATTTCTTTCTGAGGCACAAACAAAAAAAACTATTTTGGGTTCTATTACATCGATAAATGCCCCCAATAATATTTTTTGTCTCTTCTTCTTTGTAGATCTTTTTTGTACAATCAGCTATCAGTAATATTTTTATTATATGTATAGTCTGTTGCTCACAATATTTTCAAGATATCGTCTATACACTTTTATTTCATAAAGTATGTATCAATAGTAAAGATCGGGTAAAAATATATTTTACACTTTCTATCCATTTCTGAGATAAAAGAGCAACTGTTGAGTGTCTCGCAGGTTCTTTGCAGCAGAACTGCCTTTCGAGCCGGTGGACTAGCTGCCGCTAGGACTGAGAATGCTGACATTTTATGTTAATTGACGATTCGAAAGTCTTGTTTAATATTCTTTATTCAAATAGCCTATTTGAATAAAGAATATTTGAATTTTGTAAGGTAATGTATTTTGTTATATATATACATATCAGTTCTTCCCTAAATTGGATTTCAAAGTCATTGTAGCACAGTGTAAATATATTTTACAATTATTTTCATTTTTCTACTGGGTTAAGATAAAGCGCGGCGTTGAGTTTCGCCACTAAATCACTCACACATTGGGTTTCCTCTTCTAGGAATAAATCTTACCAGCCTGTTCCAATCAACTGGTAGCAAAGCGTCCAGTAGCGACACATGCATCAGCATCAACAATGTATGCAGCATGAAGGAGGTCAATGCTCCAAACAGCAGAGGCTTCGCAGCAGACGCGGCTCGCAGCCCTAGGGCTCCCCACACACAAATGCAAACGCTCAGTGAACACAACTGAAATGTAATAATTGGTAGATTTATAAATATAGGAGTTTATTAGACATAACATATTATTCTTAAGATTTTAGAATATAAAAGAGAGTACTTTATTTATTTTTCTATTTGCTCCATTCACTTTACACCAGGACTTTTTGATTATTATCATAGTTGTTAATTTTATTGAGTAACACTATACTAACCACGCAAACTAACTAACAAACTAACCTCCACAGTTAGAGAAAGGATTAATATTGAGAAATATGTATGACTCAATAATAAATAATTTATTTAGAGCATTAATTGATTTAATATTTTAATTTCTGTGAACTAGTGAGATAAGGCATGTATTTAAATTTAACTACCAAACACTATGTGTTTAAAATTCACAAAGTGGAGCACAAGTGTCTTACCATAGTGATAACATATACCAGCATAGGAGAGGCACAGCTACCTATACTTACCTACCAGCTATATTGAAAACAATAAATGTACAATACATAAAAGTTAAATTCAGAAACTATGTTTACAATCATTTATCTATTCAATAGAATTAATCAAGTATATCAAAATGTCTTTACATTTAGTCCAACATTAAAAGAAAAAAAAATGTAGTCTTTAAAAGAAATCTAAACAATAAGCAGTGAAGCTAGCTACATACTAGCATAGACACAATGGCATTGTTCCCTAAGTAGGTCAGCACAGGTGTGCAGGCTCCGGAAGGCCAGTCAATTAAATATATATCACATTCATGTTTATTATGAATAACAGGATTAATTTATATGTGTAATTCTATTATAGGGGCATTACAGCAGCGCTGCACTTGTTCTACAACTAATAAGACTATTAAATTTATACTTTCTATTATGATACGTGTATGAAAAACACAATATGGTCACTTTTTTTTTCTTTTCTTTTAAAAACTTCATGCTTATTGCAAATAAGTACAATGACTTAATAAACAAATTTGAAACAATATTATATGAATAATAAAATATAAACTTGAAACTATGATTATTTGTAAATATGTTTACAAATTGTATGATATTGAACTTACAACAAGTATAAGAGTCAGGGCTCCAGTAGGAGTGAGCAGGTAGGAAAGGTGGCAGTAGACTGGGGCAAGGGCGCGCGGGCGCGGCGGCGGGGCACGCGAGTAGTGCGCGTGGGAGTCCCACGAGTGGTCCGTGAGGTCGGTGCCGGCGGGTGAGCGGCCGCCCGCGCCCGCGCACCCGCTGCCGGCGATCTCGAAGTCCTGCACGTCCTCGCCGCGGCAGCTGGTCGGCTCCAGCTCCCTGATCTCCTCCAGCAGCAGCTCCACCTCGTCGGTCGAGTACAGCTCGCTCGCGGACACGTAGCGCGCCGGCGCCGCTTGCATATCACCCGCCTCGACCTCTACCGCCGAGCGCCGCCGCCCCGGCCCCTCCTGCAAATGCACACACTGTAGCTCCGCTCACATTTTTTCCTTTCCACTTCGGTCAACTCAAATGTACCTATTCCGAGCGACATCGAGTCTTCGGTCGTTCTTCTGTAACCGCATACTAAGTTAACACGGATATTGTTTAATATAAAAATGTAAAGTAGTAAACAGATTTCTAAGACGCTCCACTAGCACGCCATGTTTGTTATCATAGTTTTTTTTTAAACAATGTTTTAGCTTATATTACTCATAAACTATCTCTTGTCTATGACACGTTCGGATACTCGTAACTCTCCTTACATAAAGTATATAAAGCTTACCATTTACCAAACATTAAAAATGTTTATTTTTTCATAATCAAAATAAAGGTTAAACTATTAAGAAGTTATATTAAATTTAATAATTTTTCACCCAATACTTAATTAATAAAAAAATATATTTAATGCAATACAAAATTATTACATTTTTAAAATATTATTACATTATATAAATGTAAAAAAAGATTGTTATATTTTAAACGATGTATTCATCGTTTATAATAGTTAATAATATACCATATACTGTTTATTTAAAACGAACTGTATTAAACCATATTATTTGTTAAGAAAACGAAGTGGGTTTAAAATTTTTCTGATATATTTCGATGAAGCTCTCAAATATGCATGCGCCAAATTATTTTATTATACATTTTGCAAGATTTTTTTCTATAATGTAACTAGCGAGTGGGGCCAGCTTTGCTCGGTTAATACAGCTCTTATTTTCCTATAATTTTTGTGATTGAACAACTGAGCCCCGATATACTTGCTTTGCGTCGTCGTTTGTCTTCACTATTTAATTTTTATTTGGTATTTTTTTGATTGCAATCTTGCAATATTTACTGAAATTGTTTAGTGTAAACTGTAAAGAGTAAATGCATGCAATGCTTAAAGTAACTTATATTTATTTCGGTAAAGATTAGTAGTTAATACTACTATATCCGCTTAAATGACCACATTATAACTTATAAGTGTAGTAAGTAAACTTGTAATATACTGTAGTGCACAATCCTCACTGGATGTGGCACTAAGCAGATGATTAATATTATTATTAAGTTTAAAATTCAATTTAATTAAGCCCAAATTTACATACTATATTAAAAGCTTTTCTGTTCGATATTAAAATGAGCCAGGGTATTATAAGTACCGATTATATAGCAGGCAATGCAATGCTTACTCGTGCTTCGGCCGCTGCCATCCGCGACGTACCGTCTACCTACGTTTTACCAGACGTGACTGCCACTCTTCTCCCTATTTTAAATTATTATATCTTCAAAGATATTAATTTTAATGGCATGATGTAAAGGAGATTCATTCATTGATCTACATTAAATACACATATCTAACACATTGAATTAGATAAGAAGTAAAACTGTATTGTTTAAAATAATTTCGTAAAAAAATAATTTATTTTTTTATAATATGTAAAAGATTAAAATGGTTACTGTTGCTTATCCTTAGGAGAGACATATATTTCCTGGACATTTTTAAGATATACAATTTTGTAGAAAATTATTTTAATTTAGCTCGTAAGAGTAGTAGCAAGGAGTAGTCAGCGTTTTCAACATAAGCACAGAAATATATTTTGCGTTCAACATAACAACAAATCTTTGAAATATTTGGTTTTATTGTATGTATGCAAGTATTATACATATAAATTTGTCTCTTAAATCTTTGTCTATTAACAAAAACCGCATTGAAATCTGTTAAGTAGTTGAGTAAGTTCTAAGCGTACACACACACAAGAGGCGGCTTTGTTTTATACCATGGAAAGATAATTCATCAATATTGTAAAAAACCGTTGTAATTTCTACTCTCTCATATTTTAATTTAACAAATCTGGTTAGTCGATGACAATCATCGACTATTTTAATGCCATCGCTTGTTAGAACATGCGATGTTATTAAAATACGCAAAGGAGAGAACAGCGTGATGTCTCTCAATATTCTCTACATACTCACATCATGTGAAGATGCGTTGAGAAGGTAACTAAAGGAAAAGGAAAGGAAGGTTAATAAAACAACAATTTTTGTTAACATTTTATTTAGGAAAGGGATAAATTTGTAACAAATTTATCCTTATTTATTTTCGTCGCACTATCACAGAATCATTTTGAAATGAAACTATTTTAACCGGATTAATCGCGTATAATTAGACAGTCTACCTGTGACCGCGGACTACTGTAAAGTGTTCGAAACGTCGGGTTCTAAAAATGTATTTTCGAATACCAAAATTATACGCGAATAAAATAGTTAAAATAGTTTCATTGCAAAATGTGTAATAATCGCGAAAATCAAAGAACTTATTATATCACAGAATCAATTTTATTAATACTGGGAAGATTAACTAGTAACAACTTTACCCATTAGCTGACAAGGCTTAACACCAAAAAGGATAGAATAATCAATTTACAATTCTATTATCAAGTTAGTGATCCACAGACTAATGATTATAAAACTATAGTTATATAACCATGCTATGACAAAGTGGAAATAAGAAAAAAGGTTCAAAATGAAGTGAATAAATACTCAAATATGGCAACACTTGTCATATACCACTTTGTACAGCATATAACACTTTAACTTATCAAAAATATATTTTTAGTACATAATGAGAACAGGTATAGGAGTATGTTCAAAATTGAACAAGTACTATTCACATTATCTTAATAACTATTTGAGGTATTAAAATATAGAAAATTAAAAAAATATGTCAATTTCAATAATGTTTTACTAAGTCTTTCAATTTTATATTTTTTAAATTCTCAATAATCATTTCTAATGCATATTTGTATACTTACAACTGAACGAAGCTGAGATATCTAACATTTTTGTCAAATCAAGTATCCTTAAAAATATTTAAAAAATCTCACATATGTCACTATTAACTAATAGTACAAAAACAGTCAGTGGAAAGTATGAAGAGATGGGGCTCAAAAATAATTATTATTATAGAAATTGGATAAACTCCCAATTTTGGTAAGTATAATTATAAACTTACTTTACATTTATATTTTTTATAAATAGATTCTGTGAAAAAAAGAAAATAGTCTATATCACGTCACTCACTTGCAACAAAAATGCTTTATAAAACATACAATGTACAAAAAATGTATAAAGACTAAATATGAAAAAAAATGTTTACTTGAAATTCTCAAAGCCAGGTGGAGGACGGATGAAGGCGGAGGCACCTCCCCCCCTGCTGTAGGGTAGGGGCTTTACCAAAATATTGTCTGTTTGAGTCGCTGACGTTATCATTTTAAATTCTTCTGCATTTGGATTTAATTGAATGGACGAATAATCTAATAGAGTAGCTGTGCCGTTATTTTTTGGCGCCGTTCCATTAAATGCATGGTTTAGATCATTGGAATTCTGTGGAAGGCCAGGGATTCCCTGGAAGCTCCGAGATATTGCCTCCAGCATGAACCTCTGCGCCACCGCAGAGTCCACTTTGCTGAGGAGAGTGAACGCCTCGCAGTCTCCGGCCGAGAGGGAAACCCCCTGCGTGGGTAACTTCACATTGTACATCTGGGGGTTCAGTACTTGAGGGACGTACATGATTGGTCTGGAAGGTTCTATTACGTTGGGTAGGTACAAAGCTGGCGATTGAGGTAAATAGGTAGGTTGAGGTATATAGGTAAAGTGCGGGTCTGGTGATTGGGGCACATGGGGTGCGATGATTCTGGGGGGAGGACAGAATCGGGGGGTGAAACTGTGTTCCAGTTTAGGTAGGGCCGGGTGGAGGTAGTAGTTGGGAGGCAGGGGCAGCGAGGACGGGGTCGCTTCAGTGGCTGGTGAGAGGGGCACTCGGTTAAAGGCGGGTTCGGGCGGGCAGGGGGAGGGCGGAGGCGAGGGTGGTGGCGAGGGCGCGGGCGCGGGCAGCGAGGGCGGCACGTGCGCGCGGTACTCCGTGACAAAGTCGGGCGCGATGCCGTCGCGCTGCAGCGCGTGCAGCTCCGCGAAGTTGGGCGTGTCGCCGCTCTCCAGCGCCTCGAACGACGGGTACAGGTACCACTCCGCCCTCTGCAACCACCCACCACGCCCGTTAGACCTGCACGCCACTGACTCACTGACTGCGCGATCACTATTATGCTATAGTAAATCTCATATTACAGTTAACATGCAAAGTATTTAACATTTAAACAATACGATATCTCAGCTTCATTTCGATTACAGCTAGTGATTATTGATGATGATATTTAATACATAATAATCAAAATACACAAAGGAGATGAAAGTTTCGTGACACACTTTAATCATTATTAGTCAATGGGGAATGTAGTATGGAAATAAAATACTTCTAAGAATTTTAGACGCTCAACAGTATAGAATTGAAATAAATATTTATATAGACCGATTTTTTTACGAATCATGTCAAATATTTAATAAAAAAATGTTGGTAACAAATAAATAAGCAAGCACACAGACAATTACTTGAGCCGATCGAGCAGGGCGCGGCGCCGCTGCAGCAGCGCGGGGCGCGGGGGCGGGGGCTGAGGCTGGGTCGTACTCACGGCGTGCGGGGCGGCGAGCGGGGTGGGACGCGCGTCCGCGTGTCCGGCGCGCACCAGCTCGTCGCCGATGCTGCGGTCGTCTGCGCCGGCCGTGTCGATGAGCAACACGTCGAGCACGCGCAGCGCGGCGGCGTGCACGGCCACCACGTTGGCCACGAGGCGCACGTCGCGCACGAGGCGCAGGAAGGCGTGCGCGGCGGCGCGCGGCCAGCGCGTGGCGCCGGCGGCGGGGCACACGGCGGCCAGGCGCGCGCGTACTGCCTGCGCGGGCAGCGCCGCGAAGGCGCGCGCCAACACACGCAGTGAGGCGCCCGGCGCGCGCTCCACCGTGCCGTAGTCTATGTGGCGTACCTACCGTCGCAACCGCTCATTATATACGTTACTTTTAAAGGTTTTTCATTTTTTCAGTAAGTAACAGATTGCCATGAGGAAGGAATTAATATTGCTTCTCAAGAAATTTGATATCGAAAAGAAAAATTTAATAAATTTATATGTTTTTGAGATATTGTCACGGGCCCTGTACCTTGACAGTGTCGTGTCGAGCAATTGATTGATAATGGAAAGAAAAAGTAGTCGCCGGTAGAGGCAGGCGCAGTACTGCCCCACGCGCACGGCGGCCGGCGACAGCGCACGCTGCCGGCCCTCGCCTGCCTTGTAGTACTGACTGAATCCACACATTACTGTTTTTATCACCTTTCATATAGGCCATGGATGTATAGACCGCGGCCCGCTGGCCTAATTAGTACTAATCATTAGGCCTAATTTAGGTCATTTTCATTTCTAAATATAAAATCTGTATAAAAATCTTAAAATTTCTGAGGAATAATATTAGATATTCAATAATATTCAATAATCAATTATTTTTGATAATTTAAAGAAGGATGGGTAATTTAAGTAGGTACTGTAATTGTTTTTAGGTGCTGTGTTAATCCTAGCCAGGAATAGAACGCAACATGGAGAAGCCAGGACTTCTGGAAGAATTCTGTTGCGATTGCAAAGTAATATATTATGTAAAGAAGCACTATGAAACGCAGCATCCTTCTTTTACCAAGTTTACAGGCGAATTAAGAAAGCAAAAAATGTTGTCTTTAAAACGGAGCTTATTGGTCAGCAAGCTATGCTACAAAACCCATTCAAGATTCAGAAACAGCTACAGAAGTTAGTTATGAAATTTCTCGAACGACAGCAAAGCGAAGTCACCCCTTCAATGATGGCGATTTTGTAAAAGAATGCATAGAAATTGCCGCTAAAAAAATGTGTCCAGAAGCAGCAAAAAAGTTTGTGAAAATTCAACTGAATCGTATGACTATCCAAGGACTAATTATGTCGTTGTCAGGTAATATTGCAGAACAATTAATTGAAAAAAAAAACTAATATCATTGATTTTTTTACAATAGCACTCATCGAATCCACTGATATTAGTTCCACAGGTCAACTTCTCATATTCATACGAGGTGTTACTCAAGATTTTGAAGTCTTAGAAGAGTTATTAGGAATGTCTTCATTGAAAGGTCAAACCAAAGGAGTTGATATACTCAATGTACTTTTGGATGAGTGTTCAAAAACTGTTTTGTACTTATCAAAATTATCAGGAGTTGCGACAGACGGTGCTCTTTCGATGATTGGTATAATTCGGGCTAGTTACTAAGGAAAAGTATCTGCAAGAAAAAACATAAAACATTGAAGATCCTAAGTAGCTCTACTCGCATTATACACCAACACTCTAGTTTAAAAAAATTGAATTTCAAAATGTCATGAAAGTGGTAGTTGAAGTTGAGAAAGACTGTAAATTTCATAAAATCACGAGGACTCAATCACAGACAATTCAAACACATCGAAAGCGAATATACGGAGATTTACTGTATTATACAGAAGTAAGGTGGCTAAGTGCTGGATTTGGCTTTTTCAAAACATTTTGAAGAGTTTTGAACGATTTCTAAATTTATCAGAAGAAATTGGCGGAAAAGCAAGGGATGTACCGGAATTAAAAAATCCTGATTGGTTGTGTGATTTAGCTTTTTTAGTTGACATTACAAATCATTTGAATGTAAATGAAACACACGGCTTCAAGGCGAAAACCAACCGATATCGCAGCTCTACGCTCATGTATCATCCTTTCAATGACACTTTTCAGATCACAATTGAATTCTGGAAATTACAATCATTTTCCGAATTATAAGATTTACGCAACAAATTCAACGAAGGAGACTTGCTGAACTTTAACGGCTGCATTGATAAAAATATGTACGAAGAGTTGTACTCTGAAATGTGCCAGCTTATTTGGTTCTACTTATATATGTGAACAAACTTTTTCAATACTAAATAATAATAAAACAAAAAATCGAGACCGCCTTGCAAATGAAAGTTTGGAAGCAGTTTTACGTGTTGCTACAAGTAAATTTGAGCCAAATATAAAAAAGATTGTAAGCACTATGCAGTGCCACGCTTCAAATTAATAAATTCTTTTTAAATTTCAATAAATTATTATCAATTCTTTATTGTCTTTAATAACCTATACCTATGGCGGCCGGCCCGCCATCAGTTTATGATTTGCCCGAGTGGCCCCTAGTCTTAATAAGTCTGTGCAACCCTGATATAGGCTATATATTTTAGACTTTAATCTTAGCCAATAGGACCGTTCCCGTGGCCTCGGCTAGTGGCACTCGAGGAAGCATACCGTGAGGTTTTAATGAATATACGGACGACCTACATCGACCAATCCGGAGTCCCACATAACCCGTCTGAATCCCCGATGGGGTGGGTCCACGATGAAACCCGTAACGGATTTCTTCACACACAAAAAATATTATATTCTAAAGCTTTATTCAACAGAACTGTTCGATTGTTCGAAGTGTTGCAACCAAGCTATGACGAGACATTTTCTTTTTGATCTCTAGCTATAAAGTGTAACTTTTATGTATCTTATTATATAAGTTAGGTTACAAATAATAATATTCATAAAGTAAGGTAAAAAAACTTGCAAGCTGTCACTAACTTCATGTCATCCATGACGTTCTCCATGGCGATGTTGTACTGCTCGCCCAGGCGCAGCAGCCAAAAGTGCGAGGGGGAGTACACCTCCGCCACCGCCACCTCCACCATGTCGCCAGGTCCCTCGTTCCCGCGCGCAGCCGGTATGCTCTCTAGGAAGTGCAGGCAGTCCGGAGGGTACACGTCTGCCTCCTGGCAGATACAGAATATGTTAACGACGTAAGACCAGCTGTTGCCCATCCCAGGAAAATGCCAGAATTCTATACAAATTTGCGAAAGCCCTCTTTAACCTCTGTGGCTCTGTCGTATTATCTGTTCTTACTGTATATCTATTATCTATAAATATTATAACTCTTTTTAATACAAATGAGGCAAACGAACGTTCGAATCACCTTGTAAGTAACTACCGCCGCCCACGACCCCGTGTAACACCAAAGTAACTAAAAAACCGCATTGTAGTAGAGTGCCACATATCCAGATTTACCAGATTATTTGAGTCTACTAGGCACTGTGTGGTTGGAAAATGGAAACTGGCGATACGAAAAATGAGGTTTTCTTAGTGGTCAACGCGCAAACTAGTGTCTT